>CM017893.1:14134500-14791762 GCA_008369825.1 Triplophysa tibetana | reverse complement strand
GGCTAAGACTTGTTTTAAGTTTAATCTCTTTATTGAGTACTTACGTTTATTTTTCTTTCCATTGTCAGATATTTTTGCTTGTTTTAGGCATGAACTCATTATATTTATATATTTATATATACTCATTATATAATATCCCTTATAGTGTCACTTTTCTTGTCAAGTAAATATATTTAGATTTTTTTTATTTGTATTTATATTTGTACTGTTCTTTCTCAAAATACCTTATTTTGTTTCTCAAATAAGAAACATTCATATGCAGGTGATGATAGAATTGTTATTTTTGGGTGAACTTTTCCCTAATGAGCACAGAATGGTAGTGTTGGAGCAGAAAATGGCTTAGAGAATTGCAGCACTATAGGCTTCATTTAACGCACCTGTTTCATCTGACGTAGACAAACCTGATAATTAGTTCCCCACACATTTGGCCATGTAGTGTAAATAAACCATATGAGGAAATATGCATCAGCAACAAAGAACTAATTTTACAACAAAAAGAGTTACAGGAATCAGAATGCATTATTATTGGTGGTATCTTGCCGCAGTAATGAGAATGCGCAAAACACTGCATACTATGATGTGTGTTTGTTCCACATATTCAAAACACAAGTGATAATCATCATCAAGCATGTAATTGAAAGTTCACGTTGTCGCAGGGTCACCAGTTGACATTTATATTTTCCCTCCTTTCTGAATTGCAGGACAAAAGTAGCTTTGTCATTTGTCATCAAGTCTGCCACGAGAGTGAGAATCCGCGAGAGCCGTGTTTTTACGCTGCGGGAAGCATTCAGCTCAGCTGAAGGGACGGGGTGCTCGTAAGGATGCTGAGACAGACTACCGCAGCATCCAGCGAGAGGACCGCGGTGTGGCGAGCAATGATGAATGACAGCTATTCCGAGCTGGAAAAGATGTGCTCATGAAGCGGCATGATAAATGGGTGAATCCTAAAGGGAGCACAGCGTCATGCTCGTCTAGATATCTGCTGTTGTGCCTGTTTAAAAATGCATTAGAGTGACTAGTTTAACATCCATTTACATCTGTCAAGCAGCTCTGATGACTGAGGACCCCCATTTCTATAGAATTGGAGTCAATCGGTTCTGTTATTCTATGTGATGAGGATGTTTGCGCTTCCCTGTAGTTTTTGCATTATGTATATGAAGACAGGGAGTTCAATTATATTAACCTTTCAATGGATTTCAAGCCCCAAGGACGTCGAAATAACAAATATACATTGTGTAAAACTTTGCAACTAGTTTCATTGATAACATTAAATCGTAATTTATCTTAAAACTAGGATTTTTACGCGTTAATGCGAGATGATTAATTTGTGGAATTAATGGCGACATTTTTTTAACACATTAACACATTCCCGCCATGTTTTACCCACAATTATAACCCCGCAGCATTCATTCCTCGTTGCGTAAACATCATGGCTGACACGAGCAAGATGGAGGTGTCCGAAGAACCCGTTGGCCCTCTGGATGGACAGTTCAAGTATAAAAAAACAAAGATGGAACAGTAAACAAACATGTTGTGGTTTGCTCACACTGCAGGAAGGATTTCGTTTCACCGAAGCAACTCGACCCTTTAGTATCATCTTAACGCCAAACATTCATTTGTTGGGGCTTCAATTCAGGTCTTAAGGCTGGCATGCATCCGACCACCCTCACCGAATTCAGTGCATTAAGTAAGTCTACTTCTGAGAAGCTGACAGACACAATTGGCAGGTGGATAGCCAAGGATTGTTGACCGATTAACATTGTCAAGGACACGGGCCTCGCGGAAGTTTTGAAAGTGGCAACTTTAGACGCATTCTACAAACCACCGTCAAGAGGCACAGTGATGACTAAAATCAATGAACTATATGAAGCTATAAAGAAAACAAAGGAAGAGGATTTGACTTCAGTGGAATATGTTGCTTTGAGAGGAGACCACTGGACCTCCGTGAGTAACAACAATTATCTGGGTGTGACGACGCATCACATCACTAAAACCTGGAAACTCAAGTCGTTTGCTTCAACCGTAATGAAAACAGAAGAGCGTCACTTTGCAGAGGTATGTGCTCAACAATTCAAACCGTGGCACACAAGTGGAATATTGAAGAAAAACTCACAACTATAGGGACGGTGCACGCAATATGACCAATGCGGCTAAACTGCTGCCGTATGAGCACATGCCCTGCATCGCTCACATGCTACAGAGAAGTATCAATGTGAGCCTCTCCAATAGTGGATTTGCAATGTGTTGGCCAAGTGTCGCAAAATTGTGGGTCACTTCAGACGCTGCGCAAACACCATGGAGCTTCAAGCACAGCAAGCGGCCCTGGGACAGCAGCAGGAGCCACAGATCCAGGACGTGCCAACACGTTGGAATTCCAAGGTGGGAATTATCAAGCGCCTGAACCGCAATCAAGCAGCACTAAAAGCAACCCTGGAGCAACAACATCACAAACTGGTTATGCTGACGCCACTGGAATGGGACAAACTGCAGAGACTAAGCACTCTCCTACTGCCCTGCAGGTAAGGAATGCACATACAATATGTGCAAATTAAAAAATTTAATTGAACTAATCAAGCTCAAATTTAATGTTAAACTGATTTGCCAGCATACCAACTGGTGTTCAAATAACTTTTTTTTTTTTTTTTTTGTGTGTGTTATTCTACTGCAGGTATGTAACTGAGATTCTGGGTGGAGAGGCCTATATCTCCTGCTCAGTGGTACTACCTGCCCTCTGCCACCTGCGTCAAGTGATGAAGGTTTCTGAAGAAGACCCTGCATATGTGGTGAGATTAAAGACAATCTTCATTGAATAACTAGCCTCCCGCCAAGAAAATAGAAAACAATGCATGGCTCAAGCTTGCAACAGCGCTGGATCCACATTTCAAAGACTTGAAGAGTCTGCCCAAGAGTGAAAGGGAAGAGGTGTGGACCTCACTTGAAGGCATGCTTTATGAACAATCACCCAGAGGTCTCTGCTGACTTCTCGAGATGGACCACCCAGGAAGAAATCTCACCTTCTACAGATGGACTCAGATTCAGAGTCAGATAAAGAGATGCAATCTGACAGAGACATACACAGTTACAGAGCAGAGCCAAGCATAAGTATGGAGGACTGCCCCATGCAGTGGTTGGCTGGTCATTTAGGAGCACATGACAAGCTGGCCCGGCCTGCCCACAAATATCTAGCGACTCCTGCATCCACAGTTCCATGCGACCGACTCTTTTCAGAGTCAAGCCATATTGTTCAGAGGAAACGGTCCGCTTTACAATGGAAATGTTAACCAGTTAGTTTGCCTTAGCAACTGGCTAAAAGATGAATAAATAAAAGACAAAAGGGCCACATGCAATTGTGTGAAAGTCAAGTTGTTTGTTCAAAATGAAAAACGTTCCATTCACCTTTCCTATATTTGCTAAGAGCAATGGCTAAGTTGCCAACATTGTTTAGAATTAAAATTATTTTTTGGATTTGTCCTTAATAAAAAAGAAGAGACAAATGTAATATCTGCTTCTTGTCATTTATCTTTCTGATCTGAGAAGAGTACACAGAAAATGTGAATTTTTAAGTCATATTTAGGATTGTGATTAATCAAAATTTAATTCAAGAAACCTTCTGATTAATTAGATTAAAAAAATGTAATGTTTGACAGCCCTACCAAAAACATTTGAAACACATTTATTTATAAGTATATATAGCAAAGGAGCAAAAGCAGGGTCCATTAGTACATTCCCTAACCTGACATACCACTAAAGGAACTGTGTTCTTTTAAACTCATTAAATACTAGTTTACCGAATGTAAACAAATGTAAATTCGTAACTCACCACTTCGGTTTTATTTGCACAACAAATTAAAGTCATTTTAAGGACTCCCTGAGGTACAAAAAACACATGTTTAAGAAAATGGCTAAACCTAATCCATACTCCGAATTTTACACTTTAAAATTCCAACTCCTGATTAAAACTGACAAAGTAAAAGTTAAGGACCACTTATGGGGTTACAATGTCCAAAACCGTGTCAGGTCCACTGCGTTCACGGTGGCACATATGAAAAGCAAGAGCTCAAAGCTCAGCCGTGAGCTCTAATTAATAAGAAGCATAGTCCAGTTCAATGATCCTGCTTTAATCTGGGGACCAATTAGTAGGTTTTGAGGAGCTGGTTAGTTGAAGTCTGGCTGTGGCCAGGAGGTCTGCTCTCTCAGCCAATCACAAACCGGTATTTTGTCAGACTCTGCCTCTCAGCATATGTGCCAATTTGGGCTCTCTCGGCCTGAATCTCTAAAGTAATTTAGTCAACAAGATGGGGCTGGAGTGGATTGCTCATAACATGGCACGGGTCTGAGAGGTTAATGGTGAATATAAATAGCTTGAGGAGAGGATATCGTTTGTGGTCTTCATCGGTAGAAAATTTGGGTTAATTTCTCTGAACAAGGTAATATGATGTTATGTTTGCATTGTTTGGTTATAAAATCACCTACCATTAAAGATGATGATAAAATTATAATCCTGAGCTGCGAGTGTGTGTTGGTTTAAAAAGCTGTTAACTGTATATCATTTTAACATCCACCTCGTTCTGTGAAGAAATGCACTTTGGATGAATCAGACACCACGAATGTTGATGTGGTCTTTTGCAACAAAATCAGTACGGCTGGCAAACTGATAAATCGTCACTTTGCACATCTGATATAACCTGACAACAACACTCATTCCAGTATGAATAGTAATGTCCAGATGGCCCAGCAATGATTCAGTAATTTGGCATTTCTGTTGCATTTTTACTAGGGAATGAAATGTTTAAACATCATCGACGGTGGTAACTTTTGTCATCTTTTTACACACATTCATGAAACGTTTTCACACATCACTAGCATAAAATTACAGTATCTAACTGAGCTTGTGTTAAAAAATAGTTTGAGATATCAGCATAATTCTGTGAGCTTTAAAACAAATCTGAAAATCAACAATAAAAACAGCAATACAAAAAAAGTATGTGAAATTAGACAAAGCCTCCAAATATACAAATTCAAATTAGTTCATTTATGAACAAGGCATGCTTACGCTTTTCTCTAATAGAAGTTCAAATAACATCAAAAGTTGTTCGAAAAAAAACAAGAAAAGAGGAAACAAGGTCATGTGAGAACATTTGCATGAACAGCTGTGTTGCCTCCAGTGCAATGTTCCCTCATGTCTCAGTCCAGCCTCATGTTGTCAAGAATTAACAGCATCCTTCATGAATACAATGTCTCACAGTAAGGTCAGTAAGTATTTGGCATGCCAAGCACATCATAAAGCAAAACAAACACATTTGCTTGTTTGACTACATATTTTGTTTTGTAACAAGAGCTGGCCTAACATGATAGAAATATCAAAGAAAAACACACAAATCGTCACAAAATCCCAAATCATATTAAACACAAAAGCAACAAGAATGACGCATATTCTGGAAGACACTCAAGCCCCCTCTGCTCTCAAGAGGTGATGCTGTTCAGACTAATGAGAGGCCCGGAAGGGATTGAGACAGCATCTACGTGAGAAGGTGGGAGGGCTTGAGAACAAGAACGCAACGTTCCCTTCCAGAATTTGTGTCTGCTTATTAACCTGCTCTAAATGCACTTAAATGGTATTCTATTACCAAAGCAGTGCATGAAGAGCTTCTCGGGCACTAATGATCTTGTGGGAGAACAAGGTTTGCCCAAATAGACCTGCTGACAGTTTGAATCCAAGTGACTTGCCCTTCCTCTCTGTTTCTGACAAACGCAATGCCACTAGGGTTTGGCGTTTAACCACTGACAAAAACGGTTAATATTTAATTGTGAAATGTTAAATGCCATTACAGCTCTACACGTGTGGAAATTTGCCAGTAATATCATCTGCAAGATAGAGTTCTTTATCATTTACATTATATTTGCTCATGAACAGACTTCCTCAAGCAAAGCTGTATTTGCTTTAAAAGTGTTTTGTACATTGACGATACATACTGATTCGGCTCTCCAAGCGATTATACAATTTCTCTATTGGGATCTGAATGAAAAGCATTCCACTGACTGATATATAGCAAAACCACAGACATTCCAGCAATTTCACGGACATTGACCCATACCC
Organism: Triplophysa tibetana; assembly: GCA_008369825.1. Taxonomy (NCBI): domain Eukaryota; kingdom Metazoa; phylum Chordata; class Actinopteri; order Cypriniformes; family Nemacheilidae; genus Triplophysa; species Triplophysa tibetana. The sequence continues at coordinate 14,785,665 of CM017893.1, read as the reverse complement.
AGAAGCGTGCACTCGATGCTAAACACCATGTTAAAGAGTCTGTGAGCAACTGATAATGATAATAAAGTACAGATCTTATATACAGAGCATTTAACATGTGTTTTAATTTTGGTGAAAGTGATACATTGGTTTTATTCCACAGAAACAAACGTTTTATAAATGTGTAACCTTGAGTAACCTTGTAACAACATCTAGTAAGCATGCAATAACAACAGTTTACTTCAAAATTGTTCCATTTTCTGAAAACAAAAACAAAATACATAAAAAAATTATAAAGAGATCCTTTTCTCTTGCACATACCAGGTTTGTGATGCCAGCCGAAGTCTTCTTTTGCAATGAGCATCATCACGTTGCCCACAGGGATAAGCACAGATTTTCCTGATGTCTTCTTTAATTAATAAGAAGTAACATCATTCAAAACTGTCTTTATCCCTGCGCTAGCATGTGTGCTCCTCTGTGTGACGAAGCCAGAGGCGCTCAGAAGCCGAAGCAATGGAGAAAGAAGTCCAGAGGAACAAAGACACTACAGGGGTGCAGCTTAAGCAGGAAAAGAATGCTTGGCTTTCAATGACAGACGTTACAGAACAAAGCTCTAATCAACCATTTTCCACAGAGCTACATGGTGAGGAGTGAGTTTAACACAGACTTACACATCCACCACAAACACAGACAAAGGGCGTAGGCAGAGGCCGAAGGAAAGAAACAGTCAACTACACAAAATCGGCATTCCTACCATGATGACTTTGGGAGCGGACCGGCCATTGCTTTTCCCCTAGAAGACACAACCAGGCAGAGTGAAGGTGTGAGTGAGTGACTGAATGAGAAAAGACACTAAATACAAGCACACATTGTTGTGAGGGAGTAAAATATCCATAATACTGTGATCTCTGGGAAGGGGAGGGTACCATTTATTTTAAAAATTGTCACTCCGAGAAGAGATTAATGTCTAAGTTGTCCTTCTGCTTGGCAAACAATGGCTTTAGACAAAATTAATTATGAGAGAATGAATCACTGTGCAGCTACGCAAGAGGAATTGAAATCGTGGTGAAAGAAATGCATCTTTAAATGAATGCGTTCTGAAAAATGCTGTATTAATTTCTGCGAGCATGAAACAGCATGCATTTGAATAAACATTAGGAAAAAACATTCTGAACAAACACAAAGGGGTGAATTCACTTAACGGCGTCGCCTCATTTGCGAAGCTCGTAATCCATTTTAACCAGGCACTACATATGCTGAAACTTGATCAAATTTATAAAAGACAGATACCGTACGGTTATTTCTATATGGTATTTTCTCTCACGCTCCGAGAGAAAAAGCTTTCTGAAACCTGTACAAGCTCTGGCAGAGTGAATCAACCAAAGAAATACCACGTCATACGTTCTTTATTTTTTGACAAGTTCACCACGTTAAGCTCGAGAAGTCAGCACATTTAACAGCGCAAGATGTCAGAATGCATGAATTGGCATGTTACCTCCGCTTTAAGCACAAATTTGGTGGGCGCTTAAACAGTGTAAGCACAAAAAAAACATGCTATCAGTTGGCACGTGTCACTTTTAGTGAATATACATTTTTTCATTCAGTGAATGTACATTTTTGCACATAAAATCATACAATCATGTGTTCATATAAGACAAGGAAGGTATCAGACAACCTTTACATCCAAGATAACAGAAATGTCAATGCTTTGAAAGTTTTCACCTTATATTTCTCATATTCTGAGTATTGTTCAGTTTCTCTTTGTAGCATGTCTATGACTAACATTCCCATCTTTGTGGCACAGAATGACTGTCAGAGTTGGAAAGGCCTGTAATCTGCTCCTAGCTTATGGCAGGATAATAGTTGACTTCAGCATTCACATCAAATCTGAAGTGGCAGAAAAATTCAATTTCACCAGTACAGCACCCTGAATTATGGTCTAAACCCCCTTTTACTTTGTATTATCAATATCCGGCAAGCCACATATCGTGTGGCAATGCATACAATATAACTGATTTTATCAAAGTAAAGCTCCCATTCAGCTAACTCTTTCCAAAGCTCCTGCTTGGCTTCATGAGTTTTTTCAAAAGCTTTAGGTTTTGGTTAACGCTGTCCCTTATAGTGATCCAAAATGAGGTGAAAAGGAATGAAAAAAGCAGAGGTGCAGAGGTGTAGCGCTTTGATCCGTCATTATTGATTAAACATCAGCCTTTTTTAACCCACCACCCTCACAAGATTAGAAAAAAGGGGTTCGAATTTCTCGGTGAGAATCAAACTGCAGAGGCATGGGGTTGTCCGGCAACCCACTCCGGTTGACCTTGGGCCTCTGTAAGCGGTCACTATTCTACAGGAGGTTAATACTGGACATCTCTGAGGTGTGGAGTTTTGCTCAAGAACGGGTCGCAGAGTTAGATTGTTAGATGGAGAAAGTGATGTTGATGTATTGCATTCCTCATAAAACATCTGGCTTGTTTTTTTAGAACCATTTTTGACATACACCAGAATTAGATGAGTTTAATGCTCTGTTAAGTGTAAAAGTACAATCTGTGAGTCACAGAACTATAAAGCCATATAATGCATATTAACACTAATGCTTATTGCAACACAAATCCTTGGATTTGATTGTTTATAGTTTCATTATAGACTGTTTTTATTAAAACACAGAAAGGAGATAATCAGTTGCAGAGGGGGAATCTTCTATGTTGCAAGCTAGATTTAAACTAATGCTTCCATGTGAGCACCACCGCTTAATATGTCACAGTACATGTGCAAAATAACAGGGTAAATCCCCAATAGGATGACAAGTCAAACCTCACAATGTATCAGAACATGTGCGCTACCCGTTAAGCCACTTCTCCACTGCAATAGCACCTTGTAATTTTACTCTGTCTGTAACAGCTCTGTAGCTTACGTGGTTTTGTGAAAAGTTGTGCTTTTATGGTCCAGGAGCATTTTTTCCCTGGTAAGATTAAAGTCACCCGTATGGGCCATTCAATCTAAAATAATAAACTCCAAAAGGATGTTTGCTGGTGTCCCACCTGACCCCGCACAGACTGAATGCCAGATGCTGCGGGCTGTGGAATGACACCTGCCTGACACATGTGGAGGACAGTGCCAGTCTGAATCCGAGAACCGTTAGGCAAGAATTGCAATAGAGATGCAGACAGCCAATGAGGCAAGGCAACACAAAGATGTCACTGAGGTGCTGACAGAAAACTGTGTGCTCCAACTGCCCACCAGATTCATTCTCTCTCCACGACAGCAGTCAATGTTCACAGAGATTTTCATTTAGATTGTGACCCTAGGTAAACAGAACTCTGCTTTCATTTGATGTTACGTTTACTCTTTAAAATCCATTTTGACTGCAATATTTTCTTGATTTTTTCTGTTTGTTTTCTGTTGTTATTCAATAAAAAGTGTTTGAATTTAATTTCTAAGTACATCTGGCTTTTGTATTTCATAGTAATTTATTTATTTATATGCAGTTCATTCTGATGTCGATCATGGTGTGGGACCGGGTTGAACCTGCACGGTTTTGGCGAGTGGGACTTTCTGGATTGCGGATGGTGAGCTCTCCCTCTTCCTCGTGGAAATTTGCTAGGTGGCTTCTGGTCGGAGTCACTGAGTGCAGCAATGACACGACAGAGGGGATCTGGCCCTCCCGGCTGAGCCTGGTTCAATCATAGGAGTTTGGGTTCCTCGCCACAGCAGGGCAGTGTTGGCTTGCTCACCGGGAGTCTGCGTTTATTTATTTAGAATTTAGATATTGTTTGTTGGAATGATCTTGCTCGTTGTATAAACACCATGCACTGTGCTGTGTTTTACTTTTTCTGTTTTTCCTATTTGCCCCTGTAAAGCTGCTTTGGAACAATACACATTGTGAAAAGCGCTATATAAATGAAACTTGAATTGAATTGAATTTATGTCATTTAAAATTTACAGAAAACTATTTATTGTAAGTAATAAATACAACCAATGTAATTAAAAAGCAGGATGATTTTTAATGGTGTGGAAGACAGACAACTAGTAAAATGTTTATTTTATTTTATAGAACTAAGTAACACATTTAAGATTATAAATAAATGTTATTAGTATTATTTTCAGGCCTGAAAATAGAATCCCTGATTTTCTTGGTTTGTTTTTACCCACACATTTTGTTAAAGGTGCTGTGTGTAATTTTTTGGAGGATCTGCTGACAGAAATGCAATACAATATACAGTACTATGTCTTCAGAGGTGTATAAAGACCTTACATAATGAAGGCATTATAACTTTAGAATGGGCTATTTCTGTCTACATACAGTACACCCTTGCATGGCATTCACCATATTGTTTCTACAGTAGCACGTAACAGACAAACTGCTCTACAGTATATATGTTATGGCCTTCGGCAAAAAGACGAAAATGTGAGGACATCTTATAGGCCCCTCTCAGCCTCCATAGTGCTTCGAAATGGAGGGATGAGTGAGCCATTGGTTGCATTTCGCAACCTCAACACTATATGCAGCTGAATTTCATACACTGGACCTTTAAGACAAAACAATTTGAAAATAATTGTTTTCTATTCTTAGAGGGTCACGAAACATCTCTTGAAACAATATAATAGCACTCTGTTTACTCTGAAGGTAAAAATAATAATAATAGAAGCACCACTTTCTCTCTTAGCATGCAGACAACTCCAGGAAAAATGCACAAACCACTTCTGTCTCAATTCCCTGACACCCCCAAAGCGGTACAGTGAACGTGCCAGTGACCGGAGCCCAGCCAGTCTCACTGCAGTAGGTTAAAAACACAGCTTGTTATTTACGAGCTTCGTTTGTCTGTGCATCGCCGTCCTAAGTATCTAAAATCAACACTTGCTGCGATAAGCACTCGGGTGGAGTAATAACTCACATTAATTAAACATCCCGCACAGCGGCTCACTCACAGGGGGCCTTTTGTTCCCGAGCACAGAGCCTCACTGACATTAGCATATTAACAAATCAAATCAATTGCCATCTGGGTCTGCATGCACATGTGAATGTACCTGTAAAGTGGAGGAGAAGCTGGTGTGCTGCGTGTGACCGTTGTTGGAAATGTGACTGTGGATGTAAATGTTAGTATTATAAGATCCATGCATGTTATTTTTAATTTTACGTCCTACTCTCTTTCCTCGTTTTGTGTTACTCCTCCCACTTTCCGCCGGTTCTGTTGATTAACGACAGGTGTCATCAATAAACATCACTGATGACTCCTGTTTCCTGTCTGGTCAGCGGGAGGCTGAGTTCTAGCAATCACAGACATAAGCCGTGTCCAAAACCGCTTCCTCTCTCCTATGTAGTGCACTATATTGTGTGTCCAACAATTTGGAGTGCTGTCTGAAATCTCTACTCTTCACTCTTATTTACTGAATGTTAGCTACAGTACTGTCCAACTGTCATTGTCCGAAATCGCATATCCTTTTTTTTTGACCATTTTCCCATACAGTGGACTCAAATGTCATTCCCTATATAGGGAATAGTGAAGGAGCAATTTTGGAAATAACAATACATAGGTGCTGTGTTAAGCTCTTTGGCCTGTTGCTACGATGGGTCAACAGCGCCACAATATTGGGAATTGCAAGCCTACATTATAAACACATACTAATGAATGGGGGAGTATTTCTTGTAACGACAATTCAGACATGACAACTCTCTGTCAACAATTTTAGTATGTTAGTGCTCATGAAATGAAATTTTTGGTCTTGGTGTAACTGGGTCTACTTGCACTGCTACTGCCACTGCTGATACAAACATGCTTCAGTTCGCATGCATGTGATGCTGCTGCAATGCTAGGCATAATGCCCCCTTAAACAGATGTTGAAATGTGGAGCTGGGGGTGGAGGTGGATGATGTTATCTCTAATAGTGTCCTACGCCATATTGCTTACCTCACAATAACAATACTATTTAACTGCAGAGGTGGAAGCAGCATGGATTGCCATTGGCTATGAGTTACCTGAAAAGCAAAATAGTTTAATTCTACTGCACGCTGATTCGACGGATCTCAAAACTGGGAAATATCACCCTTATAAAGTTTGCCAAGGTTTATAAATATAATAAACAGTGAAAATTATGCAAGCTTTTTTTCTAGACTATAGGAAGGTTATAATGATTGGAAGCAGATCCAAGATCTGAACCCTAGACCTATTACACTGAAGCAAGAATCACACCTAGACTTCTGATGATGTACTGGTATAACAAAAGTGGACAAGGTTCAAAAGTCATCCATTGAGGTATGTGGTACACAATCCATCAACACACAATCCAGCTGTTTATGGAAACTGTTAACCTTTGTACGAGGTAGTTTCCACATAAAACAAGAAGTTTGCTTTCAGGAATTAAATCAAGTTACTTAAATTATATTAGGGCACTCGGCTTGTGATGATTCATTGTAGTGAGGAAATCACTGTGTGAATCCGTAGTCTTCTGCATACTAAACATGAGCAGTTTAATTGGGCATGGTTGTTTGGTGGCGTATTCTGGGTATAGTGCTTATTTACCATACAAATTTTGTTTGTAGAATTATGTATGCTTTTCTCTGTAATGAATATGTGCATGTCAAGAAGTGTGAAAAGTTTGACTGAAAAAACATACAAGGCTATGCCTCCGTAAATACAGATAACATTAATATTCTGAATAACAATCTGCGATGATAACTAACAGCTATGGCCACATAGGGTTGGGTATTTAAATCCTATTCACTACAAGGTGTTACTCTAATTTGTTATGTTTATACAGGTAAATAACCAAAGACAAATATTATCAAAATAACTGTTAATAATGTGTTCAACCAATGACAGCACTCCAAACAGAAGTGACAGTGTTTTGCTGATGTGTGAACAAAACCAGAGAACCAGGAAATAAGTAAAAGAGTGAGAAAAGATAAAGACGAGAAGAGAAAAAGAAGGAAGGTGAAGTAACAGAAAAAGAAAAAGAGGTGTAATGCATTCCTGTCTACACTCCCGTTTTTCACAGGAGTCTCGCGTTTTTCTTAGGTATGTTGACAGGTATGGCAAATGTTATTTCGGCACTTTCCACTGAGCTACATGACCATATGTTAAAAGGTTGGTTTTAATTCTAACAATCACAGCTTTTTGCTTGCTGACAAGCTCATTATAGAGGAAAAAGTGCCGTGGGAGGCAAGATGAAACGACACCACTGATGATAAAAGTCATTGCTGTATTAACGTTTGGGCCTGCTGATGTATACCAGTGTTTTTGTCTTTGTGCACCGTGATGAAGCACAAAAATATTTCTCAAGGCAAGTCACGATTGCATGTGAACAAAATGAACAAAAACATGTCTGACCTCTCCAAATTCGTTCCCCTTAGCCATCAGCAGTTACAAAATGGGCATGTCATTGTAATATGAGAGCATCTTGTCTAAGAGCACCCAAACAAACCCTAATCCATGCATATCTTAAAAATCCTTAGGGTCTATAATTTTCCACACTTCCTTTGTATCCAGTAAGTAATGTTGCTATGCAAACTAAGAAATGTTTGACGTGTTATGTAAAGTTCCCATGATGTGAAATCAGATCAGATTCAGTTCTGTTACTGTCCCTTGTCATCAAGTAGGATATAATGGTTTTTAGTACCAAATTCAAAAGGGAATTGACCCCCAAAGAAGGTCAAGATAACCTAACTAATTTAATTCAAACCTCCTACTTGAGCTCAAATAAAAGATTTAAGCATGAGATTTCACGTTTCGCTAGAAACGAGTTCATGAATAAGAATATGTTTCCACAAAAGAGGGGAACATCAAATTAGAATCTTGACAAACTCACTGGGAGATGCAATTTTCTCATCTCAGATGGCATTTTCAGGAACAAAAGAGACAACACAAAAGACGTGGTTAAATATTTTAATAATTTTTTGTGAGTTTTGCCTTTTGATTTTTGTTGTTGCTTTACAGCTTTGATAAAACCGATTTTCTTTCTCGTTTTGTTGCAGTTTTGCCTGTCAGGGGTATACAGCTTTCAACCTCAGCTTTTGTAAGTGTATCACCTTGAACATAACTTTAGAGCTAAAACGGTGAAGCAAAGTTCAAGCATCATGGGTTCAACTCCTAGAAAATATATACAACTTTATAAAAATGTGTACCTTGTGTTTAGGTCACTTTGGATAAAAGCGTCTTCCAAATGCAAGAGTGTAAATGAAAAAAAAACATGTTTCACACCTTTATATTCCTCTATTAACAACATCTGTGTATGCACACAGTCATTTAACCAATACGTTAATATCTGAGTTAATGAAACAGCAAATGCTGCTTTATCTAGCTAAAACCACAAGACCAGAAGACGAAAAGCAGAAGTGGAGCAGTACATAGAAACTGTGATTACAAAAGCAATAGGAAGCGAAGAAAAGAAAAGTCAAACAGCGTAATCTAGATAATGAAAACAATAAAAACATCCAAACCATGAATGGAACTAGGAAGCCGCAAAGGCTGAATCGCAGAATAAAACAGCCATGATAGAGAAGCTGCCTAAAAGGGGAAAATTAAAGTGCAAAACATTTTTATTTAGCATTAATTAGGATCTATAAAGTTAAATATATAAAATGCGTTCACTCTTTGAAGGGGGGCTTGTAAGAGCAATGGAATGAAACAGAACGCAGATGTCATGAAGCACGCTTTCAAAAATGTAACTACATCTTATCAGTGTTGCGTGTATTCTGGTGCGATACAAAAAACAAGATGTCTTGACAAGATGTCCGTCTAGTGCCTGGTTGCTCAGAAAAATAAATTAAAAACAGCTCAGATCAAGAACGTGTCATGGGTGTGCAAGCTCTTTGTATCTCTCTATTTTGTCTGACTAAATTGTGCCAATAAATTAATTTGATGAAATACAACATTTTAATTGAAAAAAAATCAAATGTATGGCTTGGACCAAATTATGGAGAACGATGCCAATGTGAGATGGAAACTCCTTCAAAACTTTTTACAAACCAATGCCAATGCTACAATAACAGTTTTGGTTTATTTAGGGCATTTTAGTAACAATGCTCATTTCAATTTTGATACATTTTAAAGAATTCAAAATAGTGTCTTCCTTCAGGCAAAAAATATTTAGCTTACAGCAGGGACATTGGATCTTTATTTTCAGAAAATGTAGTGTTGACCTCTGATGTTTGTGCGCAAAGTGCCCTGCATCCCAATCAATCCCAGAGCCTATAATGCACTTTCCCTGGGCACATGAAGGCATTTGAAGTCAGCCAAAAACATGAGGGCTCACAACATCCCACAGCGCCTGTGAAATCAGTGTACCACGCACATAGGCAATGTGTTTACAAATGCCACAACTGAGTCAATCAAAATACACAGAGTACGCTGCTTATAAAAGTCAAACATTGTGTCACTAAGCCACTTTCAATGAGACGGTCAATACCAGATAAGATGAAATATCACTAGCACTGATGCAAGCTTAAAATTTGTGCGTAGCCTTTCAGTGCCATAACTGGTGTTTTATTTACCGAACATCCAGTTAAAAGGATAGATAACCCAAATCACTCATGATTTACTCACTCTACAGTTGTTCCAAACCTGTCTAAATTTCTTTGTTTGGTTGATCACAGAGAAGATATTTGGAAGAATGCTTGTAACCAAACCATTGTTGTACCCCATTGACTACCATAGTAGGAAAAATTACAATGGGAGTCAAAAGTGCCCCAGAACTGTTTATTGTCCTAGATTCTTCAAAATACCTTCTTTTTTGTCCAACAGGGAAAAAAAATCCTACCATAGTACTCAATGGGAACAAAAGCTTTCTTCCAAATATCTTTCTGTGAGAACAAAGACATTTATACGGGTTTGGAATTTTTATTTTTGGGTGAATCCATTAAAACCATAAAACATAAAAATAAAGGTGCTTCATACTAATGTCAAAGAACAACCATTTTTGGTTCAACAGAGAACCATTCAGTCAAAGGTTCATGGTGGCACAAACGCATGTTTTGCATTTAACAGAGCCAATTCCTGGTGCTTGGATCACAGTGGTGTTGTGATGCACAGTCCCAGATAATATGCAGTATTCAAAATAACCTAGCGCTCTGCAAACTGCTGAATTATGTTGTGCAAATTGCATTGAGCGCTAAATTTTGGGCCTTGTTTGCACCATCACCTTATTTGCATAATGCCTTTAGTGAATAGTGTACTAAAACTATGCAGACACCATGTGCATGTGCAAATAAACCACACAGTCAGAGTGTGTAATTCATATTCAGTGAATCCCCTAGGCGAGTGTCTTGAAGATCAGCGCATGGTATTGAACACTGTCCCAATGATCTGATAGCCATTATTGATCATGCCTTGTAATGGAGAGGAAGCATCTCAATCAATATAGTGCCTGAAAACATCCATATGGGCTCCATGGAAACCAATACCGTGCAAGAGACTCCTAGTGACATCTAGGTCAATGCACCTGCCAACACATACCATTTAATGTTTTCAGATGTAGTCAGGGCACATTTATAGCAACTGATGTCACAACACTAGCGTGCAGATAATAAAGTACATATTCCAATGCACAGAACAGCAGGATTCTTTGATAATATCATTATCTTCACACGTCGTAACGGGGGGTGATGATGAAGTGACTTGAGATATCATTGCCGGAAGAAAATCTCAAAGTAAATCATAATGAGCTCAAAGGCCATAGCAAGACAGTGAAAATCTATAAAATGAATCTTGGAGACAGTGGAGGTAATTTGTTTTGAAGGGCACAATGTAACTAAAAATAATAATAATAATAAACACGACTGTGCAGCGTGCTTGATAAGCGGTAAATAAATACATCTGGGGCATGAAAAAAGTTGATGGGTGAAAAAGGATGAAAAGCCCACCATCCTCTTGTGCAGATCCTCGAGGGCAGAAAAGTCACCACCTACTGTTTCAGTGACATACCTCCTACACGCCACACGCATTTATACAAATCTAACATCACAAAATATTGGGGGATTGACCATTGAATTCATGCGATAGTTTTTGATTTTATAAAGTTGAATCACAAAGCATTAAAGACCTCTGGAAGCTTGTGAGGGGAAATGTATCTGTTATGCAAATGTATAAAGACAGAAACGGTATCTATATATATAGAATTTACCAAACAGATTGAGGGCTCATGTTTTTCACAGTCAGATTTCCACCCTTGAGCTATTAATATTGCAAATTTAATTTGAGGAGTCAAAGAGAGTTTAATTTGAATTAATGTAACCGCTTCTCTGTTTGCTTAGTTAAATTACAGCAATAAAACCAATTCATCTATTCAAATGATTGTAATTTAAAATTAAGTTATTTACTCCAAAAAAGGTTTAGCATCTGGGGTCATCAGCTTCATAGTTTATATATTTAGTTTCCCATATTTCCCATAAATACATTATGCTGTCGCAAGTATTTGATCAATGTATTGTATAGTCCTATGAGTTTTTACATTCATTTTACATTCCTTGAAGCCGATACATTCATTTTATTCAAAAGGATTGAGTAATTTATTCAATAGATTAAATATCACCCTTTCTAAACAGATTGAGATAGATGTATCTGCTTTATAGAATGCAAACCATTGATTCACATTATATAATAATCAAAGGCTACATTACCAAACTCTTTTAATTAAGCCACTTTAAAGAATTATTATGTAAGAATTTTGGACAAAAGTCTTTCCGAGTCTTATTAGTATGTCTGCTCTTATATTAAACACTGTCTGTTTTACAGTCGAATATGGACTTGTGCGAAAACAAGAATTAATATTGGCAAGGGATTTCAAAGGTAGAGTGAACTCCTTGATCTGAAAGGATTGTAATCGGATGCAGACATTGCTTTATTTCTTCTGAACAGGAAGGACATTTCAATATTTCAATATATAACACAAAAACCGTAGTGGACTTGTTGTGTTAATACAGAGGGTTATAGTTTCATTGGTTGTTCTTTCTCTCTTTGTTATGTTCATTATGATAAATGTAACTTAAAACCTATTCGCATTGGATTAGTATTTTCATTGGACCTCGTGTGATTTATAAATTACCTCCCCACATCTTTATTTCATGTGGCTCGAATAAGCACGGACAAGTAAAGCCTGTGATTTTACTCAAATTTATAATAAATAAATTTAAATAATATCAAAACATTTCAACACAGCCTCCATTTGTGCTATTTGTGTCTGTTTATGTTCTTTTTTGTTTCTTTTTTGATATCATCTGCCATGTTATCTGTGCTTATTATGCGCTACTGATGTACAGTGAAGATTCTCACCGCTGCACTGTCACAGGCCACAACTCAAAACATCAGACTCATCTGCGCAGTTGAGCAGTGCAGAATCACAACTCAGGTAAGAAATACCTCCGCACATCACCTGCTGTAGCAATTACAAACTGAGATGGTGACAAAGAGGCCAATCCTATGGACTGCCGCTTTATACCCGTTAACCCCTAAAATGGCCTTTCTATACTACATACAATATGTGCGATTACATTTCATGGTTATTTTGTAATCAGCATCATATTTCCACCAAAACTGAAAATAAGTTCATAACCATGTAGTCATGTAATCTCAATTCAGCTCATGTCCTGAGAGTCAGTGCACCATCAATGATACATAGTACTTTTGGAAGACACGGTATCTATACAAAAAAATTCTGTATTGCTTCAGGGTCCAAAAAGAAGTGACAAACAAGCCGCAGCTATCATCTAGTGCTCACCTCTCCCCAGAGCTCCTGGTAACTGATGCGTGGCTGACTCTGCTAAGTTTAATTAAATGTTTTCATGCTTGCCTTCACTGCTGTCTCTCTTACAGAAATCTGGATTGGTAAAAGTTAAGTGCCGCCAGGATTTTTCTTGCGAGCTGACAAAGCGATCGCAGCGCACCGTGAGACAGCTGGATCTCGAGCTTTGAGCTGTTCATCAGAAGGTTAATATAATTACATTAAATGATAATTGCACTTGTACTGTTCCGTCTACGGGAGATGAGTCTCAGATACGTGTTTGGCATTCACATAAACTTGGCACAAGCTGTTAAAATCTAAACCTATACGCATAATGCTTAATATGCAGATGATTGCATTTACATTGCATTAGTTAATTTATCCATTCTTGCGACTTATAATTGAATCCTATGTTGCTTTTCTGGTTTTCTAAATGCTATTTATATCTATCTATATTTTTTTATTGTTATAAGGGATGCAGCTATAGGATTTTTATTTTTACAAACAATAAAGAGTAATGTCCCACAGTTGAGGGCGGGACTTTATAAAAAAGTCCCGTATTGTTTACATTTTGCTTATTGCTACCTTGTGGATTACCACTAGGGATGGGAACCGAGAACCGGTTCTTCTTTAGAACCGGTGCCCAGTGAATAGATTCCTTGGAACCGTTAGCCTACCTGCTTAACGATTCCGCCTATCGGTTCCGCTCATTGCAAATGTGTCATCATCATGACATCACAAACACGCTGCGTTGTTTTGGTTACGCAGCAAACATGTCATCGAGGCAGAAGCGATCTAAAGCGTGGTTATATTTCACTAGAAAAGACGCAAATGCGGTCATTTGCAACAACTGTAAAAGTTTAATTTCGGCAAAGGGAGGAACTACCTCCAATATGCAGAAACATTTGGCCACACAGGACGCAATTCATTTGCAGGACGGTCGCGTGTTTGATACACTACTACTTAGCGACACAGCAACAACAAGTAACGAGACGTCATCTGCTATTAATGCCGAAGGTAACTTCTCTATTTAGTTAATGTGAGCGCCATTTCATTGTGTAAACTTTTGCTATATGAATAATAATCTCCATTGTCATTGTCAATCAAATTTAGGTGATGATGATGACGGCCATGGCACTTAAATGGCAGTTTTATTTTATTTTTTTGTCTGGACCAATGATGAATGTGAAAAATTCTATAGGTCCCTGGACTTTACTTTGTAGCCTACTTTTAGGTTTGTTCTGAGGTTGCTACACATAATTTGTGTATACTCTGAGTATGTGCTGTGTCATCAGATATTAAAGCGAGTTAATACAAACAAAAAATTTGTAATTATTCCCTCACCCAATGAGAATGGATAAGAGAATCGATAAGGAATCGGATCGATAAGCAATACCAATAATAGAATCGGAATCGTTAAATTCTTATCAATTCCCATCCCTAATTACCACCTTTGGATTACCTTGATGTTTCTTGTCTACCCAGTCGTGTTATTTGTAAGTTGTGTTATCTTGTTTCTTTTGCTTTTGTCCCCTTGTGAGAAGTCTTTTGTATCTGTTTATAATTATTAGTTTGGTCCGTTTCCCCCTCGTGGGTTTTTGTTTGTCATCTTTATTATAATCTTGCTCATTGTTTAACCCGCTGCATGCACTTGGGTTCTTCCGCACCACATCCGTGACAAAAATGTGTTCTCACAGCCCTAAAGGGAAAACTTGAAAAATAAAAAACTGAAGTTGAATGTTGAATGTTGAGATTTGTACTCTTGGACAAAACTCACAAATTTGAAGTTGCAGAAAATAGTCACAGATGTGGTAACTGTCATTTCTAAAACATATTGGTAGATACTAAAGCATGGCACATATTTACAGGTTTTCCTAGATTCAGATTTGAATTGCAACCACAAATAGGCATCTGCAACCTCTCAAATCCTCACTGCAGTATCAAATCTTCCCGCTTTGACTTTTGTAACTACGTTGAAAAACGTGTTGATATGTGCTATGCATTTGTATCTGCCAATGTATTTTGTAAATGCTAGTTTGCACATTTGTGAGTATTTTTCTGCAACTTCAAATTGAGAAGACAGATTTGTGAATGTTTTTCACGAGTGCAAATCTGAACATTGAACTTCAGTTTTATATTTTACAAGTTTTCACATTCGGGCTGCTAGTGTAAATTTTATTGAACAGGTACAAATACTTACTGTACAAGTTCCCAACCTAAAATCTATATGCTCTCAAGTTTTGCTACTGTGTTATCTTCATAATTCTGCCTCAGTATATTTGTGTTTATTGGGTGCAATGGCAAAACAAATCTAAAAAAGCCTTTTAACCACAGATGAGTACTGAAGGAGTGGATGCACCTCATTATTATTATTGTTGTTGTTGTTTATCATTATTATTATTGTTGTTGTTCTTTAACATTATTTTTATTGTTTTTGTTATTTATTATTAATATTCACTTCATGGTTATTGTGGCCAAAATAATTCATACACATCAAAATCGTAAATGTTAAAAAAGGTCAAATTAACTCTCACATTGTATATATAATCCAAACTGTAAATTATATATACACTGCGAATGTTAATTTCAAACTCTGGATTATATTTAAAGTGTTAGAGTTAATTAGACCTTTTTTAACACTGGCAATTTGGCTGTGTAGCAACAATATTAACACACTTTAAAACAGAGAGTTGGTATTAGAGAGAGAATAGTGTAGAATTAAAACGGTATTGATAATCGTATTATTGTTGATTAATATCACAGTTATTGTAAAAACTGGTACAGTATATTGTCCCAAATTGTTGTTGTTATTATTGCTCATTTTTAAAATGACTTTTACTTAACTCTGGCATAGAATTTCAAATGTTGTTCCTTTCAAGCACAGATTACAGAGGAGGTTTCACAACATTTTGATGTCTGTACCTGTGATTACACATTTTCTGTGTGCTGTTACCTCTCTCAGAGGGAGGTAGGATGCTTTCCAAAGGATTTTAATTGAGTTAGATGCAGTATTAATAGAACAGAGATACCAAATTCACAACAAGCTAATCAGTGCTGTGTCTTCTGACACAATTTAAATAATATTGTAAATTATTGAAATGAATGGTCACATAAAAAGTTAATCCCCTAATGTTAATTTAAGCCATAGACATATCACATTTATTGACATGAAAATCTTTAACTGAGGTGTGACATCACACAGCCATTATCATCTTTTACGACTTCACATTAAATTGAATACTTTAAGGCATGAAAAATGTATTCATTTTTGCGGGACGATTTAAAAGAAAACGAAAATGGTGGCCAGGACCTAACACAGAAACACATTTTCCCTTATCGTTCGTATTACAATCATGACATTCATTCCATTTCAACTCAACTATAACCATTTGAAATCTTACATTACATCACTACTTCACCTCAACATTTTACATCTTTAGAAGTGTAATTGTGTCATGCACTCTGGTCCATGTTCTGTAGAAGAGACTCGGAAAATGGAAAGCACAGTGTGAATGTGGCTGTGAGCGTCTCTTTCTTCGATTCTCTACTTCTCTAGGCCCCTGAGGTCACTGCATTTCGGAGAGGAGGAAAGCACTCGAGGGATGGAAGCTGACATCAAAACACCCACCCACAGACAGCTCTGAGATGTCTGCATTGTTCTCCATTTTATTTGGAAGATTACAACACAAGTTTAACATTAAAGATGCTTGGTGTAAAAAGCGTCTGGATTCAGTGCAGTTCCACATATAGAGGTGATATTTAGATATGTGAAATGTAAAGCTGTCTTTCACGGACAAGGTTGTATAAGTGCGATATTAAATGCGTATTATGTACATTAAACACATTCCATTTAGATCTATTAAGATATTACATTTTTTTACAATGACCAAGTATCTGCATAGCATGGTAACTGTGATCTGTGTGGCGAGACGCCTATTACCTTATCAGCGTCGCCAGGGTAACAGGAGCAATCAACCCTTCACACCTGCCGATCGGCAGCACCTGCAGCTCTTTCCCGGGCCATATAAAGGCGGTAGAGGGGAAGAAGCCGGGGAGCTACCACTCGACATGTTTAACACATGTACACAACCTGTCTCTCTCTGTTTTTGAACATGCACCAGCGGAGGACGACTGGCAGAGGAACCGACACGAAACCTTTCACTTCCCCCACACAGAACCTACACCAGGAAACCCCAGAGTGACTGTTTTGCACCCTTATACCCACTACACTAAATAATAATCTGTGCTCCGGGGATTTTTCATCGACCTGTGTGTCTGTTTCGTGCTTTGCTTGCCACAGCTGTTACTTGGCAGAAGAATTATTCAGCATTTTAACATTGTGAAAAAAGTATTTATTTAAGTTTTGTGTTTTTCTTCTTCTTATTGTCGTTATTTTCAATATTTGAGTAAAACAAAGAGCCAGGTGGGTTTAGGCACACAAATCCTGCACAAACAAAATGCTAATTTGGTGACTCTCATTTTCACTTCTTGGACCAACAACTTTAACATTTACTTATACACAACATTTGCAATAAAATCCAACTTCTGATTCTGTAAAGATGCCGTAGAATCAAATTCAGCTATCATGTCCACACTGCACCACAATTCTCAGTAGACCAGACACATGAGTAACATGTAGCCACTGAGAGGCATCCAGCTTTGACATCCCCACTCCCTTCATTACTCATTATGCGTTTTCTTACACAGCCCATCATCTCAGATATGTATACTGAGTCTTTTTATCCTGTGGGACCACCTCAATATTAATATAGTAAATCTTCATTTTCTATGAGACTATCGTAGCACTACTCAAGGACTCTGCCAAAAGATGTAAATTAGACTGAGAGCTTCCACAGTTCACTTGTGTCTTGTTTTACAATCGTGTGTCACATTGAGGTTACACGTCTCACTTACTCGCTCGCACTGTAACTGTTTGCACGTACAATAAGGGTCCGTATATTTATATGCCCCCATAATTTACATCTTTTATATGCTGGATAAAATATTAAACTCACACTGTTTAAAGATTTTACAACAAAATTTTAGTGCCACAATTACATTTACTAAAAATGAGATTTTGAGAATAAAGTAGTAACATTGCGAGAACAAAGTAAAAATGTTACGACGATTTTCTCATAATAAGCCTTTTACAAGATTTAGGTCATGAAGTTTGGAGAATAATAGAATTCATTGTTATATGTTAAGATTTATCGAGTCTGTCCCACTATAAAACTGCCAATCCTAAATGACAAAAATTCAATTAAATCAATTATTTTCATTATTAACAACTGTTTGCCAAAAATATATATTTTTTCCTAAGCAACACAAAAACAAACTATTATGATTACCCAATTCTGGCTGACAATTTTGGAAATATCCGTTCAAATGTTTATAAGTTTAACAGTCACCTAAACAACATTTAATAAAATAGGTTGATGCTTTATATAGATATCTAATGCTAATGTCAAATAACATCGCATTAACAAATGGCACCCTTTGAGTCGTTTATAATATAATTTTATTTTTTGTTGTACTTAGGAATTATTCATGCAACAGACTTCCATACACAGCCAATAGATGCCACAACTATGTCATTCATACTGTTTTAATCCGCATGTAATAAAGGTATTTGCAAATGCTTTATGTTGCGGTTTTAGTTCATTTAAATGTATGCATTCAGTAGAAACTTCAACGCGTTTATATATTAGAGAGTGACTAGATCGACCATTTGTATATTTTAAATCCATTAAATTGCAGAATGGCCTGTTTTAGTCTGTGTATATAAATAATGTTGAAGAATATCGTATAGGCGTCTCAACTTCCAGACACAGGATTTTCTGTTTATTTTCTGACGGTGGCCACCGTAGTACAAAAAGATGTTGTTCTCATGTTGATGCAAGGAAGAGATAATGCAGCCATTAGAAAGACTGTAGAAAGAGGGATGTCTTAAATATTACATAAAATAAAAGGTCTGTGAATTTTAAGTATTTAAAGAAGGATAAAAGTCGGGCAGGAGCTAGGACCTGTCCTAATATAAGACTTTCCAGCAGAGAAACGTTACGATCCGCGTTACAAAGGCTTTTAGAAGAGATGTTCATAGATATCTATGGAGATACTTTCCATCAGAGAGTCGTTGGAGAGAAAGATCGTCTTTTTGACAGCCAAAACAGCTGTGTTTGGTGTCTAAATTTCACGGACCCTCTGGATACATAAAGATAACTCGCAAAATTATATTCCGGATGCAGCGGTCGCTCTGGATTTATAACAAGCATGTGCGTGACGTAGAGAGCGTAGAAAGGATCATGTTGGCCGTGTGTATGATGAGAATGCGCACATCCCCAAACCCCTCAATACCATAACAAATTAAATTATATCAAGTGTTTGCAATTTTCGCGTGTGATCCCAGCGATCAAAAATATGGAAATCCATATTTATACGGAAAAATCACATCCCTGTAATATTAAATGCCTGAGCCAGACCAAAGCATATTTCTGAACATCTGGTAAACTTTATCCAAAGTGACTACAGTGTTGATCTTTGAGATCCATTTAATTGCACTTAACCTCTCAAAATCTGGGTTATTTTGAGTGTCTCATCTGAAAGCATTCATTCTACTGTAGAATGACATAAAGGACCCTCTATCCATTAGCCTACATATACTCCACTGAGTGGCTCACAGCGGGAGTCGGAACTGACTGGCTGTACTCGCCCCCTTCCCCGCCGCTGCTCCCCCGGGACAGCTCTGTGTTTATGCCACTAAAAAGGTCTTTGAGTTATGCAACATGCACATAAATGATGCCCACATAGGACAGAACTTGCCCATTTTACACGTCCTCCTAGCATTTGAAAAACATTCTTGCTGTGACATCATTCATGTTTTGTTTTGGATCGGAGAATCCCCATAGTCATTTGTATACCCCTACAAACATACTATTTAGGCATCATGTTGATAGTGCATGACTTTTATTCATTTTATAGATCTGGTTTTAAGCAAAAGTCTAACTTTTAGAATGCCCTAAACACTGCCTATAAGAAATACTTTCTCTGTAAAATTATGCACTGTTCTCTGATTTACTTTTTCGTCTTGTAACAATGTGATTTTGCTGAGGTCAGACTGACCACAAATAGAAACACCAAGAAGACAGAATTTTCATTTTTGGGTTTTAAAGTTCCTTTGAAGGACCAGTCAGTAAAATCTAACGGCATCTAGTGCATAGGTTGTGAATTGCAACAACCCTCCCTTTAGAAGCACTACAGAGGCTGACACAACATAGCGAAATACACGCAAGGGGACCACAGTGTATGTAGATAGAAATAGCTCATTCTAAGGTAATAAAAACAGAACGCTTCATTGTGTAAGCTTTTTATACACCTCTGAAGACATATGTATGTATATATATATGTATATATATTTATATTTCATTTCTGTCAATAGACCCTCCAAAAAATTACACACTGGTCCTTTAAGACAACTTTGACCTAAAGTATTGATTTATTTTTTTACAGTCTGGTGTTTGTACATATTTGTACAAAATTGTACATATTGTGCCATTAAATCAGAGGAAAATATGAAAGTAATTTAACGGTAAAAATCAAGGTAAATTGAAAAATTGCTATTATTATTTAACACCAAGAGCATTGGAGTCTGTGGGACTTTAGACAAAGAACGTCACCTCAACAGAACATGAGGGCTATTACACAACATTTGCAGATGTTCAACCTGCGAAAAGTACGTTTAAAAACTAGGTGCCCTAATTATCATAACATTGGGGTGTAAGTTATTTTTTCCACGTTTACACATTGTCCTTCTCAGGTCTTTCACACGTTTTGTGCAATTTCAAAATGGGCACCGTTGAAAACCGTAATGAGGTAATTATCCATACACAGCTGGCACGGATGAGGCTCACGGACACACTGCGCTGCTCTCATAGACAAACAGTGTTTTCCTTTCTGCTTCACAGAACAATCTGCCACAGAGAAGCAGGAATTTATTCCCATATATTCCTTACACTGTATGTGTCAGCCTTTTTTATTGAATCTCATCAGCCTCTTCCCTCACACAGCTGAGAAATATAACACAGGACTGCATGTGAGTCTGTAATAGACCTATATACCGTGTGAGACAACTGACATTATTACTGCAACAACGGGGTTCAGAGGAAATGTGATTCTACCATACCAAAAAATAACTAAAAGACATATATTGTGCACTCAAATGATAAGTTTTACAGCCTGAACGTTTCATTCCACCATAAAAAAAAGGAAATTTTACAATGCCGAACAAGAATAGGATATGGAAGGACTTGGGTTGAGGGTTTGGGGGGCAGGTTTACGCTGACTTCCACCGTCTTCATCCCTGCAGCTTCTATATGAATAATAGATTACAAATGAAAACCAGCGTTTGCATCGCAGGTGTCAAGGAATATGCACAAACGGCCCTGAAAGCACGGTGAGGGTGGGGGTTAGTGTTTATATCTTCCAACTTGAAAATTACAGATTTACGTTTGCTTCATCAAGCCGTTCGGTGTGAAATAATACGCTGCTTGAGCGAAGGGGTAATAAAACGATATATAGGTCACCTTGCGTATCCGATAGTTATTCAATGTGGAGTGAGCTCATTAAATCCTGCATGTAATCTACATGAATCCAGCTATAGGAGTTATTTTATGTGAGGTGCTTCAATGTATCTCAGGGTCTGACCGATTCAAAGAGAGAACATAAACCCGTACATTGGCACACAAAACATTCCATTTGCAAACAGTATTGTAATTCATGTCTCATTCTTTGCTTAGCCTTTTATCTTGTAATGTATTCATGAAAGCGGTGTTAGTAGGGTTTTG
Organism: Triplophysa tibetana; assembly: GCA_008369825.1. Lineage (NCBI taxonomy): Eukaryota > Metazoa > Chordata > Actinopteri > Cypriniformes > Nemacheilidae > Triplophysa > Triplophysa tibetana. Next base: position 14,764,135 of record CM017893.1, on the reverse strand, counting down.
TAAATTCATATTTCCCGTCAAACACAGAGGCATGCTGGTTAATCTCAGATACGCGTGTTTCATGCTGAGATTAGTGCTGGGAGAAGTAACCAACACACTTGTCAACCAGCATGCGACTTGTTAAAAACCTACCTATAACCAGAATGGGGTTAATTGTAATGTATATCTTTAGTATTCAAACCGCTGAAAGAAATAGTATTTGTGAACTGACACAATACATAATGAAGTTTGCATATTGTTAATCTGAGCTCTTTTATCTGTGACCGTTTTTATGATACAGTAGATTAATTTACTGCTTTATTGAAATGGTTACTAGATCAAATAAATAGGACAGTATTTTTAAAATAATGTCAAAATAAATAAATAAAAGAATATGTTCAGTTAACACAATCTCATGGCAGTTTGTAATTATTTTAACAGTAGGTGAATTCATATGAATTAACTTTACACATTTTAGTACGATATGCTTTCACCCAACTGAAGGTAACGTTTAGGGGTGGAGCTTCATTCTTTAAAAAAAAAAAAATCAATTAAAATCTAAACTTTTTTTATTTTGATTTATTAATTCGCAAAAAAGTTTAGTTTTCCAGTAGGATCAGGATGGTTTGCATATACTGTATGTAACCCTGGACCATAAACCTGTCCTATAGGGTAACTTTTTTGAGATTCATACATCATCTGAAAGCTGAATAAATAAGCTTCCCATAGATGTAGCTACTGTTTGTTAGGATAGGACAATATTTGGCCGAGATACAACTATTCTGGAATCTGAGGGTGCGTAAAAATCAGAATATTAAGAAAATCGCTTTCAAGTTGTACATCGAAGGTGATGTAGCAGGCCGTTGCTATGAAGAAACAGGGTTCGATTTAACGCTCTCTGTTGGCTTACCACTGTTATGATGTCGAGAGTAGACGAACCCAGAAATTCTAAGCTTTGCATAGACACCAAACTTGAGGGGGTAATTCCCAAAGACCGGGCAGCAGAGAGAGATTTTGCTGCATCTACTCACAAAAATAAAGTTTTCATATATTTATGGTGTGAAATTTATGGAACATGATATTTACTTAATATCCTTGTGATTTTTGTGTGTATATAAATATATAATTTTGACCCATACAATGTATTGTTGGCAATATAAATATACCTGTGCTACTTATGACTGGTTCTGTGGTCCAGTTTCACATATAGATTGTGGATCACTAAAATATTGCATTATACTGTAGTTGTTTTTTCTTTATTGTGGATTTTTTATGTCTCTGGAGGACTACATTGACCAATCAGCATTCAGGTTCGGAATGAACTCATCTCCTTTGTACCTTACTATAAAAAACAGAAGTCACCAATTTACCCATGAGGGTTTACAATCAAGCAGCTTCATTATGTGGTATTTACAGAGCACAAAGAGGCACTAATAAATTGCGACACGTAGGAATTAATCAGAGCGGCACAGCGTGACATTTTTTCCATGGCGTTTGAAAAATCTGCCCTCTGAGGTTTCTCGCTTTGGTCCATCAGCATGCCAAGTCGCTTCTATTCAACGTTACATGCCAATTCCTTTTTCTCTCTTATAACGTACGGGTGCTTCAAATATAATAAATATCTAAAAAGAGGGCATTTGCTTGAAAAACTCTTGGCATTTCAAGTGATGCATAAAATATCAGCACTTACTTTAATGAGCTCTGATACAAAAATGCTTCACCCATTGGGGAAAGTGGGCTGATTGATATTGTATATCAGCGAATATCACACCCAAACAAACATCAAAGTTTACTCTCTCCTTTGTTCTCAATTTATCTTGCTTTCTTTTTAAGCTCATTGGTGAGAACAAAGCGTATATGTTTTTCCTGAAGGTGGAAGTACACATAGTGGAGAGAAATATAGCTTGGGAGCTTAAATGATTTGCAGCGGTCTTACAAACACCAATGATATTTCGATAAAGTGTCTACACTGCCTAGATTTCACAGGAATCACAGACAAAAATGGACAAAACAGGTTTCTTACAGACCACTTTGGATACAATATACAACGATACAATGATATACAATGAACAAAATACAACCAACAGAATCAACTGTGTAATTGAATCAAAATGTTAAATGACATCAAATCATTTTTAAATACTTTAAATACACCAAATATAATGATACAGCTAAACAACTTAACAACTGTTTTCTCATCCAAATTTAAGAATCATTTGGTCTACCGCTTTATTCACCATGAACCCAAAAATATTGAAGACTGCAGTCGCATTATGATCTCATCAAAATCTCAGCCGAAGTTAGAAGCATTTTTTCAATTGTCGGCTTCATACGTCATCAGGGTTTAATATATCAGGTTTTATTTCGGAAAGGCAACAATTACATTTAAAGGTATGTATAAAAATACAGCGGTTACGTCTTATGGGGAATAAAAGTTGATCTTCTGTTTTTTAACTGAAATAAAATAACCTTGATGAAGTATGCGGCAAAAAAAATGCTGACTTCGGAGCCTTTGTAATGAGACACAGCTAGTGACCCCAAACCCTCAAGACATTGTGTAAATAAACCATACCAAGGTTCATGAGACATCACTGCATATGTTAACTATTGAATTTCACCGAGCCTTATGATTTTACAAAAGTTATCGGTCACTTTTAATCTCAATACAAAAGAAGAATTTTGCAGCGCTATGCAAGATAAACACCACCAATCCAAAATAAGACATTCTCTCCCTGGTCTCACAAAGACAACTCCTCCAAACCATAGACAGGATCGTGACATTATCATGTTTCCTCTAATAATTCAACTATTGTCGTCTGGCCCTCAATTTCATGTTCATTTATAGAGCACACACAATCTAAACTTCCATTTAAACTTCTCTTTCCTTCATGCTAGATAATTGCTTGCCTCAATTGTAATATCCTCAATTTGTACCGTCCTTTCTTTGCGAGAGGACACGATGAGGAACAAAACAGAGCTGGATGGATATTGGAAATGACTTTGGTTCGCTTTTTCCTCCCCGGCCTCAGAGACAGGGCCCACAGTACCCAGGGAATATTGAGTGCGACAGCTGGACCAGAGGAGCTGTTGGATGACTGGGCTGACATTTAGAGACGTTTGCTGTTTATGGACACAGTGGGAGGCACTTCCTGTTTGTTGTCACACTAATGAATTTGCTGGAAAGGATTCTGAGGGTTCAGGCAGGTCACCTACCCACAGATCTTAATCACTACCTTCAGACTCACCTTTATATAACAATAGAGAGCTAAAGATGCCATGGAAACGCAAAAAAGTCCAACCTTTTCTTTTTATTTCTATTTTCAAAGTCACTGTGTTTACTTCTATTTACATAATCGTAAGCTCCAAATCTATTTATTGCTGCTATGCGACTTCCAATCTGTCTCACGACCAGATTCTAAATCTTTGACAAGTCTGCTTGTTTTGGGAGAAAATGTTTACCTCAAGAGACAACAAATTCTACCGGTGTGGTTTGATCTCGAATGAAACAGCACGGCAAAATAAACTGCAATCAGGCATCAGTCAGGTTGATTTGACGTTGCTCCTATGAGCGACTAGACACATGAAAATAACTTCTCAGTCACGGATAAATCGTTTAATATCCAATCTTTCCACCTACCAGTTATGATGTCATGTCAATCAAACCAGGGCATGTATTCAGATGAAATCATTCCTTGCTTTTGAACTCGGAAAAAAGGACAATCAGAAGAGACTTTTGGTGATTTCAGGTTGAATTTTAATTCTGGCAATATTAAAATAGACTGTTCGATTTGATATGGATGCTGTCAATCAAAGATTGCAGTCAGTTGGTTCTTCAAAACAATGATATGTCAAAACTATAATAACATATCAGGGCAGAAAATGCCAATGAGCTCTCAGCAAGAGAATTTCCATATGAATGTTTTAATATGAGAATGACTGCTTTTTCACTGCAACAGAAATTTCAAGAGAGTTTATATAGGGAAAAACACAGCTGAGCTGAAAGATTACTTAAACATTTATGGATGGTTAAAATGCGATGCACAACTTCACTATGAGAATGAAATTGGGAAATGTTAGTGCAGATGCTCCAGTAGACCTCATACAACAAATGGAAGTTCTTTATTAAATCTAACCTGTCTGCACTTCAGGGATTTCTGCCCATTACCGTGAACTGTGCGAGTCAGCCCCTGAATTACACTGTGCTAATTTTTAAGGACGAAGCAGGACAATTGGGAAACCCACAAGGGTGAATTGCTAAATTTCCGAAGCTGAAAGTATGTAACTATGGGGGCATCTTTTTTTCTTATACTCATTGAGGGTTTGTTGAAAAGGTGAGATGTGGACTAGCATTTTAAGAGGTTTATGTGGAAAGATTGTCTGGATTTCTTTGGGAAACTGCTCTATATTCAAGTGGAGTAAAACCAAAGGTCAGAGCCTTGAAAACCAATCACATATAGCTGCCGTTTCGCTTTCTTGGAGCAGTCCGTGCAAACCACTTCAAGAATGAGACTTGTGAATGAACAATGACTTTGGGTCTTCATCTGAAATTGAAACAAGATATAACGGTATTCAGGAGTTTATCTCTTTTACATACATTTATGAATAATAATATTTGCTGGATTGTTTGTCTCGGGCATATCAGTGCTGATAGGTAATACTGTTTGAAAATTGTAATCCAAGTTTACCTAGCACAAACTTTAGAAACTCAATTTAAACAATTCTTTCTCAGTAGAGCCCTCAGGGGCTAAAAACATGAAGAACTGGGTTTATATAAAGATACATGCTATAATGAAAGACTAAACCTGTGAGAAGAGGAAGATTGCTTGATCAGCCATATGTGAAGCGTAGAGCTACAGTACAACAACTGGTATTCCCCATGACTTATAATAGAAATAGTCTCTTTAATTATATACCAGCATGGATGGTTGATTACTCAACGGTCAACCTGTTGCACCAACGTAAGACAACTTGCGTTTCCAGTGACCTTTTAAATCACCACAGTAAAGCTTTTTTTTCAGATATTTTACAGTGTACTGGTGGTATGAAAGACACAAGTTTTGTCTTAAATCACATACTATTCACAAAGCATTTAAACTAACTACTATACATTCTAGTGTATAAATTTAAGAAGGTTCGCTTTTTCCCCAAATGGAACACATAACGGTTTTATACTCAGTGGAAGTATACATGGTTTCACAGACAAGGGTAAATGACAACACATGTCAATAAAAATCAATTTCTACATTCTTATTTTATTAATATACTTTTTACCTGAGATTGATTCAAAATCATTCCACCAAAGAACTTTGTTTGTGTGTCACTTCAGCTACTTAAGTTAAACTCCAAACGTTGAGTGAATAAAGTGTCACACTTCATATTTTGGGTTGAATAAGTGTGTCATCAGGGCACTTAAAATATATTTATAATAATATATTTTTTTGAATTTTTAATGTGAACACACTATTTATTTTACAATATGGCAAAGAATAGTGCATAAATCCGCAGTTTATCACTGATAATACTAATTGTAATGGATGAATAAAACTTCACTAAACTATTTGTGCGAGTAAATCACATACAAAATCAATGTAAAGATGCCAATAGACGTAAATTTGCACCGGGTGTTGCAAATGAAACAAATTGAGCGGCTCAATATCTGCGCATGCACGACATTCACTTTAAACTGGTCTTCCGCACAAGTAGAATATGTCAACTCGAGCTGAATATTCGCGCAACAAACTTATTGACACGTCTCGTGAGGTATGAGTGATGAAAAATCAAGTAATCCTGCAAGTTATAGAGCAAGGAACACAATGCTTTGTGTTTTCTGTGAACACACAGTAAGACACTTTTCCATAAATGTAATTGATTGAATGTTCATATGTGAACTGGACAATTGTCAAAACTCTTGAGCAATAACAGTGACAGAAAAATATTAATGTAGGCCTACTTTTTTTTTTTACAAACTTTTTTGCATGAAAATAAACTAAACTTATTTATTGAGTGATCATTTAAAAAGTTAAAAAGTGTAAAACAGTCTCCTTACCCTGTATAACAACGGTAAGCCTGTAATAATTAATTATTATCTGTATCATTTGACTTAAACAGACAAAAATATAACAGTAACATAGCAGTTTTAGGTTTCAAAGAAATGGCGCTATGGAGGCTTTAACAAAACTTTAAGATTAAGAATGAATATGTGTGTGGTGAGGATGCCCAAATGTCAGATGTCTGAGAAGTGCTGTCAGATTGTTTGAGCCAATTACAACATTCTGAAGGAGCTTCTGAACCTCTGATGTGGGTGTTGAACGCTGCGATTATCTGTGTTGTGGAAAATGCTGTCAGACACTACAACAAAAGAGCTACTCTCTATGCGAACGTATAAAGAAATTAGTCAACAGATTATTGGAACATCAAGATTCACTTACAGTATATACTGTTTGAAATTCTCCCACATAAAAATTGTTCCCCCCTCAGAAATATTTCCACCAAATGACATCACAAAGTTTTCAAGACATTTCAAGCAATACTGATAAAAGACGGAAGGCCATTGCGAGTGTGTGTAGATGATGAGGGACATTCGCCACAAAAGGTAATCCAAGACAATTTGTAGCAGGTTTCATGTGTGAAAGGCTATTGAGAGGATTGAACTGCTGCTCCTTGTCTGATTGTGGTGGCAAAAGAAACAAGAAATATGTCCTCTGAGAGTTAAATACTATTATTCTTGGGCTTTTCCGAAATGACCCACCATTTTCAACAATATTGCAACTGTTGTCAGTGTTGAACTGCTCATTATGCTTTAGTTTCAAATACACCCAAAACATTACTCTGTGTTGCGGAACATTAATTCACCCCACTTGCAATTCACTTTATTCAGGTAATAATGAAATAGCTACATACGATGAGTCAAGGATGTAACTTTGGTTTGAGAAGTGGGGGGGACACGAAATGGGGGAAATGTTTTTGATTTGATTTGAATCCTATCATAAATTCAAAATACCCATGTTTTGCGCGTTGTTTATGATTGTTTAAATTGATTGAACCGTGATCTATTGTGCATGTGAAACGCGCATAGACTCAGGAAGACTCTCTGTGTCCTGCTCGACCCTAGTACTTTTCCGTGGCGATGACGGCGTGTGGTAAAAAAATCATAGCAAACTAATTTAAATGTGAGGGAGACGCAAACAGGATTTTGAAAAGATAGGGGGACATGCCCCCCCTGTCCCTAGTGGAAATAACTCCCCTGCCATGAGTATTTTAATTAAGTCATTGTAAATTGGTGGAAACATCCCTCTTTTATGTGTAAATGAGGCAAATTATAGATCGTGTCCTTTTCACAAACTGTGATCTGCCAGCCACAATTTAGATCGAAGTATTACCAGCTGCAGAAAGCAAATGATGGGGAGATTGTGGCATCTCCTCCCTAACAGACCCTATGTTTTGTAGCTTATGTCTGAGTTTATATGCTGAGGTCCTCCCAAAGTTGACCAAATAAACTTAAATCAATGAGATAAACTCATCAAAAGTCTGTCAGGGAAAACAGTTTTATCCAAAAAAGGACAGAAAGCTTAATTTCATAAGCAATACATCTATTGAGTGTTTACAGTTAAACAATACAATAAAAATTAAAAATTAAAATTAAAAATGTACATATTTCAGCACCCCTCTAATAAAAGGAAAGGTGTTTTGTTCAAATGCAAAAGTCTGGAAAGCATTTATCCTGCAGCAATGTCTAGATTCCTTCTCCTCATATTTCATGAGCCGTTTACAAAAATAGCTGACCCTTCCGCCATGACTAGATGGCTGAATAGGTTATCGAGAAAAGGGCACTAAAGACACAAAACAAAAAAAAAAAAGAAACAAGTATCTTATGCAGGTTAGAGGCAGGCAAAAAAAATAATGGATTTTAGGTCGAAGCGTTGTATCTGAGGCAATGAAATTCAGGAAGGCAGAAAGAATGCAGGCCTAATGGAGATTGGCCACAGTACATGTTCGATGTTCCGTCCTCTCAGAATTACCCTGACCTGGGATGTTTTACAGGGAATTGTTGGGTTTATAGGCTCAGATTTACACAAATGCTTCTGGTAAAAATATTTCTGGACAGAATAAGGAACGACTAGTTGTTGACTAGTTTATCTTGGCATGTTCAAGTATCAAAATCCCTTCACTCCACCATATACACAAGTTCAACAGTAGGTGAAAAACGTGGCTGCAGTTCCGACCAGATATACAGATAACTACCCAGTGAATTTTTTATAATAATATTTCAAAGAGTTTTCCGTTACATTTTAATTTTTGTATTAAAATCACTGCTATTGAAAATATAAATTTTCTTTTGTGAACTCTATTTAAGGAATATTGTGATGATGATACTTTGACAGTTGTGTGCTGCCAAAAAACATGCTCCTTACCTTTGTGTTCTTGAAAGGGAAAAATGTAATTAATATACAACAAAGGATCCCATGAGCAACTTTTTGCAAAGAATAGAATCATTGTTATGAGTCGGCACATGAATATTAATGGTTGCATCACTTGTGAGAAGTGAAACAAGAAAGATTTATAAATGATTACCCAGAAGCTATTTCTCAGAGTTTCTCAGAAAGCTCAGGATATGTAATGGAATGTTTTTCCACCTTTGTCTCAACGTTTCTTGTAAAATTGCTATGAAGAAATAAAAACTGTATACAAAAGAGACATTATTGAAATACATGTAAAATATGGATGTATGGCTGCTTATTAATTTAGATTATACAGTTAAAATAATCCAACAAATTTGAAAGGAAATGTTTGTTGATGATGAAATCTTCAATAATATTGCCTTTTGACTGGATTTGTGGCAAATCTGAGCAAAATTTGTGACCCTGTTGACCTTTTTTTCTGAAATTCAGGTCTGTGTGGAGATGTCTCCTCCCAGAGTTTTACACTTTTAAAAATAAAGGCGCTTCACAGCGAAGCCATGGAAGAAGCATTTTTGGTTCCACAAAGAACCATTCAGTCGAAGGTTCTTTAAAGAACCATATTTTTCAAAGTTTTTTATAATCTGAAGATGTTAAAGGTTCTTTTTGGAACCAAAAGGTTCCTCAATAGCATCGAATAACCTTTAGAAGCACCTTTTTTTTTAAGAGTGTACCTGAGACAATCAAATTGATGAAAATCACAGTGCTGAAGCAAACTTTCCGCAATCTTTTTATAGAACATACTTTATGTTGTGTTGTTATGTTGAAATATAGACTGAGATGCCAATAGATCTGTTGAAAAATAACGGAAATGTGTTTTGCTACCCGCCTCTCTAACCAGTTAAGAGACTCTCATGTCAGTGGTAGAGTGCTTTGCATTTTAAATGAACCTCGTGTTGGAGTAGTAGTGAATAACAAAAAAGAAAAACAAGGTTTATTTTAGATGAAGGACTTTTAGGCTAAATTTGTTTCTTGGCCGAAGAGAACACTGCATTATGAATTTCTAGCTAGTTTGGTGAGCTGTAAAACGTTAGATTGATGGTTGATTTCTTTTCTAAACCTCGTGCCGTGGATGAAAGGTTTTTAGTATCACGAAGCAGAGACAAAGAATCATGTTACCTTTTGCGTGGCTCCGGCCAAGCGTCACAAAGCCAGAAGATATGAAGTTGTGAAGGTCATGGGCGCCACCGCGACTGCTGTCCTTTGAGTAATGTGCTCCTGGAAATGGACACCAGAACATTACATGTGAGCGACAGAGGAATATTACTCAGCTTCCTGTATAGCACTTTTCCTCCGAAGTAGACAGCCATCAGCATAACAAGTAAAATTCCCAACCTATTTCAAGAGTTATGACTTTCCATGATTCCTAACCAAAGTCACCTTGTCTTGACAACATGCACTGTTTACTGTTGTGTGAATATTAGATGCTCCAAGTGTCGGAGGTGTTATATTTATTCTTGACGTTCTAATTATCAATGAAATACCAGCATGTACATGTCGACGTTAGACCAAATCACCTTGAACGCCATCTGGGAGTTTAAACTCAAATATAGGCCTAAAATTGAAGTTCCTTGGCTCAAAAGCCAATTCAGGCACTAACCTACATAAATAGAATCTGGTCGTGTCAACAATAAAGAATTAAATTCTAATATCTCAAAGTAAATACTCCACATAAAAAGGAATTAAATGTCGATTTATGGAAATTTGTTTCTATTGGCGACCATATTGGCAACCCCTGCAAAGGTGCTTCTTGTCAAGGTCCTATCACCTTAATTGAGGGACGTTTCAAACCTTTGTAGTCCAAATTTGTTGTTTTTCAGGAAATAGAAAAAACGGTGTACTTTGTATATGATTAAGTTGTCAAGCACTTTTTAAGATATTTTATTGGTTAGATATTTGCAAAAGCCAGTGACAAACTGAACGGATGACTAATAATAATGATTTATGACAAAAAAATGTAATCACGAAATATGGAGGTACAAGGTTTCAGATGGACCGCAGCGATATGTTCCAGTAATATTCGAATATTTAGAAAGTTGCAATTTACACCATTTATTATGTAAAGAATAGTGTGGTTGTTACTGCAAAAAGAAACGGAGTTAGTAATAAAGTAATAAAACATTCAGTTTAATAATTTGGAGAAAAAATCTCATATTAAGATGAATACGTTATATTTTCTTTATTATTATTATCTTTTCTTTTATCACGTTTTGAAATGCACCTGTTTTTTTTCTACTACATTTTTTACATACAAAAACACAGACCCCCTGCTTTAAAAGCTCTGCGGGCAGAGAATCAAAAGGTTGAGCAGCAGGGATTGCTATGTTAATACGTTGTTTACTGAGGCTTTGCACACTGCCAGTTTGTCATACTGAGAGCCTGCCTGTTCCAACCTCAAAAATGCTTTTGTTTTGGATCACTAGAAAGAGCTAAAAAAAAAAGAAACAGGGCAACTCATGCCGACAAAGCGTGCAGGTGAGTGCAAGATCAGACACAATTCTGTAAATCATATAAATTAACATGAGACAGGGGATACAAAAAGCAATAAAGCCACTGAAAGCATGATGATGTGTTGTTACCTGAAAATGTACCTGAAATTAACACCCTGTTATATTGGCCACCTCAGAACATCCCAAAAAAGCTTTAAAACGTTATCATGAAGTGCATTTTATATGATGATAACTTCAGAGACCAGTAAAGAGAGTCTGGTTGATGCTACGTTTTGACACATACAGTATTAAGGCGAGAAAATGCTAGTACGGTTAGCTCTGATTGTTCTCATATGAAGAATTAAGTAAGACTTTTCGACAGAAGGGAGGATCTTAGTCATTAGTTGAATAGGATGTTATAGCCTTTCCATCTTAATCTCTTAGTCTAGATATGTTGAGGCAATACAAATAAATAATTGTGTTGTGCTGTAGCATTATGAAATTGCCCATTGGCATTCAACATCATAATTAAACTAATTACATCATAGTCTGATAACCCAGACAAATGCATCCAACACTGATCTCTTGAAGGGATGTCTGAACAAATGCACACACACGGCAATAAACAACACGTTCATTACTTAACGGGAAAGTTCCTCCAAAAATGAAAAATCTGTCATCATTTACGCACCCTCAGGTTGTTTCAAACCATGTATAAATGTATTTGTTCCAGTGAACACAGAGAAGGATATTTGGAAGAATGTTAGCCATTTTCAATTCTGGGACATTATCCAGGAAAAAGATTATTGTATTTTTTAGTTCTGTTGAACACATAATGAGATATTTTGAAGAATTAGGAAAACAAAGAGTTCTCGGGTACCTTTGACTACCATTAAATTCTTCCTACTGTGGTCGTCAATGATGTCCCGGAACTGAAAATGACCAATTTTTTTCCAAATATCTTACTTTGTTTTGATCGAAACAAAGAAATTTATACAGGTACGAAATTACATGAGCGTGAGTAAATGATGACCGATGTTTCCTCTTTGGATGAACTATCCCTCTAAAATGCCCTTTTGCAAAACTGTTTTGGGAGAAATTGTCTATTATTTTTTCATCTCTCAAATCAAAAAACAACTCTCGACTTGTTTTATGCATGTACTTAGCATAGTGTCGTATTATTTCTTAGTTATATGTGAACAACATCAGAAATTAAGCAGAGAATTTGGGGAAAATACAGCATAAATTGACAAAAAATGCCTTACATACAGTGTGTCACAAGGGGGGCCATATGCCTCGAGAGTGAATTACTGTTTTTATGCCTTATCAAAAAAGTATTTCATAATATTTCATGTTATATTTGATGATATCATCTTCTAGAGAGTATAGACACTACTGCCATCTGTTTTTGCTAAATGTTACTGTAAAATGATTATAACTTCCCATATAAAAAATATATTAAACCAAAAATGCTATCATGCTATTTGTTATATAATTCATCCTTTACTCACCCTCATATCATTTCAAAGCTGTATTACGTTATTTCTTTTACAGAACAATAAAGAAGATATTGTGAAGAACGTTCTTAACCGGCACACATCCACTTGCATTAGCTTTGTGTCCATACAATAGAAGTAAATGGGTGCTGGTGCTGTTCGGTTATCAACATTAATCAAATAATTTTCTTTTGTGTTCTGCAGAAGAAAGAAAGTCATACATGTTTAAAATCACAAGAGGGTGAGCAAATGATGACAGAATTTACATTTTTGGGTGAACTATCACTTTATCCATTAATGTCAAGTCTGCCGTTTGGCAACACCCTGTATCTTTCTGTAATAAGACTATATAAGTCTAATCTTGTTTCATACTACGAAATCACCCCTGATCACTTGCTGTCAGACTGTGAAAACCAGTAGTTTATCCGTCACAAACAGAAACATCATTGTAGACCGATGTCTTTCCCTCCATGATGAAAACTAAACACCCATATAAATCAAGGCATGTGAATAAATATTTGCTCTTTGAGTTGGTTCAGTAGATGCTATCAGCACATATCACTCCAATTTGTATGCCAATTACACATCTTCTGCAGAGGCCGTGAGGGTACCTCCGTGTTGACCAAGTATAGCACTGTGGATCTCTGGTTAAAATATTGTCTCCAGTCTTTGAGACTGAGATGTGCTTAGTCTCTGTGATGGCTGACAGTCACTCAGCACAGCTCTGCACACAGCAGTCTTGACTGTGCAGGTCTTAAAGCATCACACGAAGGATAAGACTCAAGAACTGCAGACCTTAAACAGCAATATGTGTTAAATATACGTCTCTCATGCATCATTTTTGGACACTGTTGCCATATGACGAGTGACATTTATCTCCCTTCAAGTCAAAAACGTCATTACTTGCGATAATAACTCATGAGAACCTTCAACAATGCTCCGAAGTCACTCCTGACCTTGAATATAATGAAATTCAGCGCAGCCTTCCATTTCCCAACTGGCAGAAGGGGGAGGTGAAACTTTATGGCTCAACTGTAATTGACTCCCATTTAAATGCAGCATGTAAGTCAAATGACTACTAAGCGTTAACCTGGCCGATCACACAGCGACGGGCAGAAACACATGTCTGACAACATTTTGAAATTAGATCAATATGTAGTATGAGCCACCTGACTGACAGTCTTCTGACACGACTTGGTTTGCCCTATCAATATCAATGGCATTTATTGGAACATTACAAGATCAAAACACAACATTTTAAAACATAATTTGAATAATTTTAGACTGCCTACCGTGATTTGACTTTGAGCTGTGAACAGGCGTGTAGTGGTTTTTGGAGCCTGTTCGCTGTGGCGTGTCGTCTTTGGATGAGCTGTTCATCGCCGCAAAGTTCTCACAGTCATACTGCGATATAGGAATTGGTCCTTGCTGTCTAAGAATATCTGCTAGGGCTCTGTGGAGAAAATATGAGAATTGCTTTTACACTCGCAGCATTTAAGGTTACACAGTACACATCTGATCAACTTGTGTGTTGACAGGGGTTCAAACCCATAACCCTGCAATGCAATATGAAAATTAACAAAAACTCAAGAGTTATTCCAGTTACTTGTTCTTGTTTTGACTGGATTTGTAAAGAAAGAAAGAAAGAAAGAAAGAAAGAAGGTCTATATATAAATGTTTAATCACCAGTGAACCTCATTTCAATGTTCCTACAGTTACACCTGGTTTATGTAGGTGGCCCAGGGGATCACAATTCAGAACTGTGTGTTATGTAAGCCTGTGGTTCCTGTTAGCTCTGTAAATGTTTACCTGAGAAATTGAATTATTTTTGCATTAATTACCATGCAATACCTGAATTTACAAAGCAAGTCAACAGTGCGCTTTCCTATTACATGCATTCCAGTTTGTTGGTGTTTATCTGCACCATAAAAGGAAGTCTATAGACAGCCAGTTGCAGCAGATATCGGTTCCACCAACAGAGCACATAACATATTCTGTAAGATAAAGTTTGTAGAAAAGGGCAGACATTTTTCTGTCCATAAAAGAACACTTAAGATCTGAGCTTAAGGTGCCCAGGCAGTATGATGAAGAGAAGAGGTGAAGACTGGGTGGTGAGAGGAATGCAAAAAGAATTTGCAGGGCTGAGAGGTAAAGAGCTGGTTTATGGGTGTGCTGTGAGATAAACTGAGAAAATGAAGGAAGATATTGGGCAGGTTGCACAACAACTACTATATCAAACAATTGATAATTGCAACTGTTGTCTTACGTTGTTCCGAACCCCAATCAGGAAGATAATTTTGTCCTGCACAAATGGTCAGTATGTATTACTGTGTCCAGACAGGACACTGTTATGATCTTTGCGCTTATTGTGCACATCAAATGAAGGGGAAAATTGAAGTGTCTTTAACCAACCATAAACCCTTTCGCCTAAACACAAAAATGAGGTCTGTTTGTTGTGCACCAGTATTAAAATTCTGCTTGGGATTTTATATCACAACTCACTGTTACCACGTTTAATATTCCACATGGGCCACAGGCAAAACAAAAAGAGCTGCAGATATTACATCTGGGGAGAGGACTTGTTTTCAAACCCATTGCAACGTTATCAATCATTGAGATCACTGGATTAAACTTTCTAAATTACAAAGTTTCAAGCCAACAGCTTGCTCAAAACTCAATTATTTTAATTGGAAAGCGTAATATATACGTTCTCATTTGATATCAGACACAAATTACCCTTACATCATTTTTAAGAAAGCCTGATCACTATAAACAACAATTTAAAGTGCGGGACGATGTGAGGTTGTCAGCGCGCTGCTTACCTGTGAATGTTCATTTCCTGAGGCGGTTGAGTCGCTTTGTCGTACGCGACTTTTGTTGACACCCCAAGAACTATAATAAAAGCAATGACACCACAGGTAATGTAAACCGCGGTGTTCGTTTGGTCCATGCTGGGATCATAAGTATCACCTGTTGGAATAGGAGACGTTGGCACAGTTTTCACCCAGTCGGGTTTGTGGTAATTCTTGCATGTGCTCTGGTCCAAGTGGTGGCCCTCAAACTGACAGCAGAATCTTAAGTAACACGACCCGCAGCAGTAGCGATGGTCGGTGTTATTGCACTCGAACTCCTTATCAAACTGTCCGCTCACGTCGTAGTAACCCAGGCAGGTCTCATGGGTATGCGATGGACGCACCTGCGTTCTCAGCTGCGTGGCCGCCGTGGGAGCGACCGTTGTGCTGTTCAGTTCTTTGGGCTTCTGAGTCCTTTTGGGCGCGAGTTTGGTTCGTTTGGCGGTCAACGTAGAAAGCACGTTCAGCGGATCCAGAAAAATCAAAAGCAGCAGAAAGTGTTGTGTACCCATGCTCGCGCGCGTCTTCAGGACCCCTGACAGCTCTCTGTGGTTTCGGCGCTCTGGAGGCTATAAAGTCGCTGCAGTTCTGAGATCAGCTGTTCCCCGCATCTCTAATGATGTAGAGATGATGATGACAAACGCCATTCATTTAACCGAAATATGTTGCCCCCATCGTGTTTGTGTGAGGCATATGCTTGCAAGGAAAACATCGCTGGCTGTCTTTCAGTCAATCGGTCGTCACTGTTGGGATTTCCGACGAACTCCTGTTAAACGAGGCTTCACATCTCGCTTCCCATTTTGTTCTGGGAAAAAGTAAAGACTTTATCGTCAATAGAATGTTTAGCGACTAAACCTTAACAATGGTTCAAAAGCAAAGCTCAAACGTGCATGAGTGATGCAATTACAGATTAAACAGAAATAAAAACAAAATAAAATAAAGTAATGTCGCATTTCTCCAGAAATTGATCATCCTGATTGCTAACCCACATTTCCAAACACTGTCGCACATGATCTAATTCTCAAAAATAAATCTCCTTAAATTACAGTCCCATGTTCATTCGTTGCTTCACAGACACACGCAGCACCCACACAATGAATTCACTTTACATAAAAAATACATCTAAGTGCAACCCACACATATCTAATAAAAGCTTTGTTATGCTCCATCGAACAAAATTGAATGTGTTTAGGCTTTATAAAGTCTACATTTACAACGTGCTTGCCAATTTGTCGTTGCATTTAATTTAATTAAAAACAGTTTTTTAGTCAGCACTTACCTTCACTTTAACGGAGTAATCGGCTGTGTTGGATGTGCCAAGATGAAGTGACAGTCAGTATCCCATCCCGAAACAAAACCATGCAACGGTCCGCCTACCGTCTTTCTCTCTTACATCAAATGCTGGCGTCACAGTCCGTCTATGTGCAGCTCCGATTCATATATCTCCCTCTGGAAATATGAGTCTTCATTTCCTTCCTGCCCAGATTACCACACCTTTTCATTATTTTATGTAATTTTAATAAACATACCATAACATCAATCAAATCTATTGTTGTTTCCAACGGCTTTTGAAGGTATTTAATATGCGACAGTATAGATTTTTACTGGCATTTAGTCAGACCTCATTCAGTGTGAGAAAAGAGCCGAACCAAATCCGCAAACAGCATTGAATAGATTTCCAATAACAGGCTGTATCGGCTACTCCTCTTTCTATCTCTGCATACCCCTCTCTCTCTCTTTCAATGTTTCATTGATTTCAGTTCCTGCAGACTTTTTGCAAGTACTCGAAAACAGCTGTCATAGGAAATCACTTATAGCATTAAAGGTTGTTATGTGACAAATTGTCTGCCTCTGCTACAGCAAGAAAGGAATAAGAAGGGATGATTTTCCCTGGAACAAAGTCACCTGCCCCAACAAATTCCCAACCATGCTTCAGCCTTTATGCAGAGAGTATGGAGCTGTTTTTCTTACCATCGACTACTCCATGCATCCCTTAAATAGCTTTATGGTTAGATAAAACATACAGCTAGATTTATAGCTAAACACATTATGGAACATTCATTACTACATTTTACTCTGTACACAGGTTTTGACTAACATCAAGTGATAGTAATGCCCCGTATCAGAATAATTGAGATTTATTAAAAGAGCTTAGTGTCTTTTCGGGTAGGTATAGTTACAATTTAAAATGTCTGAATAGATGTTGAAATCTACGGCATACCTTTGTTTTCATTAGAGCTTTTAATGTAGTTCGATAAAATAATTTTAGTTCCCAATCATTTAACCGTTGATTCATTATGTTGTGCACTTTATGACTAGGCAAAAAGAAACTCAAGCATATTGTTTTTCAATTATCAAAAAGTAATAAGAAGGGATAACATTAGACAACCAAAATATTTGTGATTTTCTTGAACATCCTACACAATCATCTGATTATGATGCCGAGAAGCAGTTGCTAAGTTACAGCCTCATAGTTGTTCTATTTTTTCTTTTTTCTTTTTTATGATGCCATCCATAGTTTCTCTAATGAAATATTCAAACCTATCTTGTGAAGTTCTCCCTTGGACTTAAAGAGATATATTGAGCTTTTAGAAATGCATCCTTTAAAAGTGGATTGCATTCACGTAACAAATATCACGCTTTTGGATGTAAACTAGATTAAAAAGGAAATCAACATATGAATGGGAATACAAAACGCAAACGTTAAAAATGCTATTGCATCATAAGTGGAATATATTCATGAACAATATCTGTTTCCTTTGTGGCCATCAAATTAGCACTGGAAATCATCTGTGGACAGTCTTTGAATACCTATGGACTTTGTTAAATGTTGATTTTTATGGATGTTGGCTGTATGCTCGGCATCTGTGTTATTGCTTGATACGGAAATATAAAACATCAAAAACTTGGCAACATTAAAATATCTTGTTGTAGCAGTGTAGAAATACAACTGTCCAGCCAATTGTCTTCATGCTTGAAACCTGTATCTTCAGATCCTGTATCTGCATTTCTTAAGCTTTTTATGAACTTTAATATATTGTAGCCCACGGGCTATTCATACTGTATCAAATTAACTGAGTTTATTCATTGCATTAATTACAGAGTTAAGAATCTAAAGGTACCTCAAAGGTCTATTTTAAACAGCACTTTAGATATACTACTGTCATATTTATATACAGAGAGTTCATGAGCATCTAGTGTGCTGCAAGTATAGTGGCATAAAATTAAATATTTCTTATTTTCATATTTTTTCCTTCTTTGTCATGGAGCATTGCACAAATTCAGATTCAATTTCAGATTTGAATGACGTTACGGGTTATTAAACCCTATACTGTAATCCTATACACATAAAATATATTTGTGCTGCATTACATGGAGAACTATTGTCATCTGAAGAACAGAACCTCATAAAATATTTCGGCACTATAAGACTTTGCCATTACAACTGACGAAAATGAATGTTCCGGATCTCTTTTGAAGGTTTCTCCTGGGCTTGTGTCTTTATGTGTTTCTCTTGAAGGGTTGCAGTCCTTTTAATGTTTCACATCCCTCTGTCATTACCATGACCCAATTTCCTTTGAAAACACTGTTTCCAGATTACGGCATGTGAGCATGTTCAAGAAGCACTTTCAAGTGAACTGCCCCTGTCTGTTTCTGCATGTGTCTCTGATAGCAAAAGTGCTTTGTCAAGAATTTCAAACTGTATTTCTTGTATGCCGGAGGCAGGAAGGAGAAATCACAACCCAAGTCGTGTCAGGTTCACTAAATGCAAATCGTCATATTATATAAGGTTTCAGGTTTAAAAACTGCCTGTTTTGTAGAATTAAACAATTCTAAGGAAGATGTTAGAACAAGTTCAATCTGCCCTTACAATTTGTCTATTTCTTATAAAAGTGAATTTATGCTATATGGTTCTGTTTTTAAGTTTTAATGCTTATGAAGTACAGTACAGTAAGATACAGTATGTATTTTTTATGTACAATATTTGTTTTTGATGCATGTGTTGTTTGTATTTTGATAGATTTATTGATATAATTTGCTCATCACTGAACTGTAAACCAATAATAAAATCATCAAGCCTGCCTTCAAATGACAATACAGACAAAATAACATCACACTTCATACTTCTCCTGAAAACACTCCAAAAATCCTTTATTTTTTTGTCTTTGTGGGTTTGAAATATATTTTTTGCAAAATTGTTTAAGTGAGAAATGTCAAGGTTGTAATGCCACCAATCTCTCCACTGTCTTATTTGCTACATATTGGGTATGAAAGACTGAAAGAAATCTGAAATTGTAGGTAGCATGACTAAAAATGAAGGGGACAAAAAAATACAGATTGTCAACCACTAGTCAAAAAACCTTCAAGGAGAAGGTTTATGATGTTTCTCTTTAATATATCAGATTTATGAGAACATTTTTTAAATAAAAATGTTTCTCCAAACATCTCGAAAAAGACATGGTGTCAGTCACACCTTTGGCGTACACACCCCCTGACAGGTTTGTGTTTCTTGTGACAGTTCACAGATATATAGGTGTTAAAATAACATCAAGTGATATGCTCAGGATATGCATGCAAGAAAACCCCTTACAGCACTTTATGTGTTAGAGAATATGCAATATTATTAATGCTTTGATGGTCAACAAAAATCTATCATATTTTATGTACTCTATTGTTTTTTCTTGGCAAGCCTTGACAAATATACCTTGCTTTATCTTCTCTAACAGTCAAGTGAGATCTTTCTTAGTCACAGGTGTTGTCAAGGCAACCTGGCCTCAGCTGTGCACATAATTTTTAGCTTCGTATCTTGCATGAGTGACTTAACATTTGGGTTAATCGCAGGGCTAAAAGTGTTATTTAAGGGAAACCCAAAGAAAATATTTCTCATTTCTGGTACTTCTAACTGATTTTTATCTACAGCAGGGGTTTTCAAGCTTAAAAAATTCTTCACAGCGATTTTTTGTTTCACAAAAGGTTCTTATGATGTTAAAACTTCTTTATGGAACCAAAAGGTTCTTCTATGGCATCGAAGAACCTCTGAAGCACTTTTTTAAGAGGGTTGAAAAAAGCCACGGCCCCCTTTTGAGAACCACTTATCTTCAGTGTTTTAGTTTCACATGACCAGACTTTATTACCGGCATATGATGGAGATAATAAATGTTGAAAACAACAAATGGCTTTGTTTCTATGCCCAGTTTTTCATTACAATCAAAATCCATTGTAAAATAATTATTATTTTAATGCTACGATCTAAATAAAACTTTTATGTTAAAACTTTCATTTTTCCACAACAGCAACTGTCCCACATGCATAATTTCTACCACAACAAACAGTTTTACGCTTCATAAAATTGTTTTTAAAAGTTACTTACTTGTTTACTAAGGAGACAATGCTAATGATGAGCATGATTGATATAAAATATGAGACATCAAGACAAATGTTGCTTGTGAACAGAATATTTGATTTTGCATCATTTTCAATCAAGCTGCATCAAATTATGCAAAGTATAAAATATGATTTAATGGTGTTTATTTAGAACGTAAGTTTCTTCTCTTACTCCCATTACTTTTATTTACACTACAATGGACTGTTTATTGCACTACATGTGAACAGCATACTTTTGGAATACTCTTTAAATAAACATTGGAAAAAATATTTTTATATACAGGACTGTATATATTTTATACATTAATAATATTTGATTTAAAAGTATAATTTGGAGTATACATTTTTGTTTATTTTTGAGAACAATAAATACGTTTTCAAGCAGAAATTTCATAAAAATAATGTATTATCGGTCGATTTAAAACCTTTTATTAACTCCATATCATATCAGCTCTGACTTCATGACAACCAACATCAAAATCCAGTTTTCAGTACAAAAAATGTTTGACGAAGCATGATACCCTCCTAGAACAGATGTCTATACTATTGTAACAAAATGATGGCAACACTCAACAAAGACAGTACAACAATATGACCCACCTACCAAATTGAGTGACCAGAGAAGAAGGGTAAATTTCAGAGAAGTGACCAAGAGGCCAGCTAAGTGCTGACAGGCTTTTACAGTTCTATGGTTGGAATAGAAGAAACTGTCAAGATGTCAACAACGTGAATGACCTTTCACAGGTTCAGCCTCTTTAAAAGTGTTTTCACTGAGAAAGAATCATACCAAAAGTTTGCTATATGTGAACAAAACAGAGACTTTTCAGAAAATGTCTGTTGTATGGGAATGTTTCTCTAGATCTCAACCGAAACACCACCATACAATTAAACACGGCGGACTTAACATAATGCTATACTCTTAGACATCGTGTAGACTTTAAGTTGTATACAGAGCTGTTGCACATTAATATAAATTATGAAAATAAAACTAATTAGAAAAATAGACCATGCACATTAACCAATACAAAGTGCTTTGATGATTTTAAAGGGGAGCTGCAACGATGTGTCTTGCATTCTGACATCTTTACAATGTTAAACATGCTGTCTTCTCATGCATAACATGGTAAACTTGTCAAAAAACGAGTTGGACGTATTACATAGTGTAGAAAGGTTCAAAGAGTGTGAAAGAAAGGAGGCGATAGCCACCCCACCTCGACCCAGGGGTGCGGCAGCACAGGTCGCCGTTCCACCGAGGCTTTGACGGTGGCCGCACTGTGCACTTCCGTTTCCACAGAGCCACCGCTTCGGGCAGCCACTGGCGGACACCCTTCGTCTGCGCTGACTGAACTCTCCTGCACTGTGAGGCCACTCTCCCGGAAGAGCACGCGGCACGACCAGAGCAGGAGAAGGAGCATGCGCAGACGTCACTTTCACTTGTAAGCAGGAGAGAGAGAGAGCATACGTTCGCAAAGCTCAGGTGTTTGTGTTTTCTCACTGCATTTGGGTGATGAATGTTATATAAACTGTGGATATAACGCTGGGTTTGGAGATCATTTGAAACTGATATGGAGCCGTCCCAGCGCTAAAAAATGCCGGACATGAACCACATGCAAAACTGATGTCTGTGTTTTCTTAACAATGTGCTTTAGTTCAGCCTGCCCCTCCTGCATGCGCGGTCTGATTTCTGAAGTAATCGTACAGCTGTATCTATCCTTTATAAATGTGCTCAGACTAAATTCTCTTCAAAGATACGACGTATGCAATACTGCTCTATAGGTACTCAAGATTAATATGAGATTGTTGTAGCCCCTATGTGTTAGGGTCGCTTTAAACAGCAATGTATTTATATAAGAAAGATGTGTCCACATTTGTCCCTTTATGACTCAAGACAATGAAGCAGTTTGCTAAAATCTCAGCTTACCTGTGACAGATAACACTCCCCTTCTATATCAATCCTTCTTTGTTTAAAAGCCTTTTGGCCAGCCCTTCACAGCACCCATCATTTCCCTCTATACCCAGAGTGACAGAGAGCCAAAGAAACTTAAAGCACCACATAGCATTAGAGTTATAGGAATAGCTACAGGCAACCATGAATCACAAGCGTCTCGGCGGAATACTTTTACAGCTGCCACTGTTTTCCTCTTTCCTGACGTTGGTTGTGGGATGAATGAATTAAGTGGGTCACAGCTGCTAAGACGAGCACATATTTCAGCTTCTGTGTGTTTTTTCTATGGCTGGCCAAAGAACAGAAAACGCATATTAGCCTTATGCCTTTACATCTTTGCAAGAAGAGCCAGAAACTCGGGGCAGTTTGTTAAATCATTTATTTACCGAACAGGACACAATGCTTTCATGTTGCCTTCAGCTTCTTTCATCTTGCCTATAGCTTCTTTTGGGACTGGTCAGCTAAAGATATCTATGCCAACTCGGGTTCAGACTAAGGCCTAGAGAGAATAACAAAAGGTGGTTTAATCTTTTATTAAAGTACCTCAACTGAATGAACAATTTAGCGGTAAAAAAAACAGGAATTTACAGACTTTTTTCATGTAGCTCAGATTAGCCAGATTAGAATCCTTCTTTTTCTAAATAATAAAAAAGTTATGAGCGAGTACTTAAAAAAATATTTTTTTGAAATTTTCTCTGCTTACCCCGTTTTATTAAGCTTATAATAACATTTAAATGTCAGGTAAGATTTCAGTAAAATACATTTGTCATGGTTCTGCCTCTTCATGTCATGTCTTTCATGGTCTAGTGGCAGGATCATGACAAAACCTTGAGCTTTGTGTGGAGAGAAACATATTAATGTCGGTCACAACATTATGTGCATTGTCGACGGTCTCGTCTTAGGCATCGCCCCTCTGGTTTCCTCGTTTAGCTTCCCGCCTATGTCTCATTACCCACTGCCCATTGTTATCTTCGCTTGTTAGTTCCCCTTTAAAATGCCCTTGTGTCTATTGTCTTTGCTCATTTGCTTTGCATTGTTACCTTGCTTTTTTGCCATGCACTTGCCTTGCCTAAACCTACACTTGCCCTGCCATGCCTTGCCTTGTAAGATGTCTGAATTCTTGTTTTGTTATCGTGTTTCCCCTTCATGGGTTTTTTTTTCATACATTAATTAAAGTCTTGTTTGTTAATAACCGCTACCTGCATATGGGTTCTTCCCTGCCACATTCCTGCCACATTTGACTTAAAGCGGCCGTCCATAGGATTGGCCTCTTTGTCGCCATCTCAGTTTGTAATTGCTAGTTCAGGTGATGTGCAAAGGGATTTCTTCACAAGAGTTGTGATTCGGGAAGGTAATTTATAAATATGGGAAGGTAATTTATAAATCACACGAGGTCCGCAGATAGTACTAATCCAGTGCGAATATGTCTTAAATTACATTTATCATAATGAACATAGCGAAGAGAGAAAGAACAACAGATGAAACTGTACCCCTCTGTATTAACACAACAAGGGAGCTATGGTTTTGTGTTATCTGTGGAAATGTCTTACCAGATCAGAAGAAATAAAGCAATGTCCGAATCCGTTTACCATCCTTTCAGATCACAGAGTTCACGCCACCTTTGAAATGCCTTGGCAATATTAATTCTGTGTACGAACTTGACAAAATGACGCATAGATGAAAGACACCAAATAAGAATCTCCGGGAAAGACAACGAACCATTATTACAAGCTTTCCGTGGTGAATCCCGCAAGAAGTGACACCGTATTATACACCGTTCTTTCATATACTGGCTTAATAATTGGTTTTAGCAAATTTGTACTCAATATAACTTAAAGACTGCCACTTTAAGTACAGACGTAAAGTAACCTGCAGTTTTACATTTCAACCAGACTTGCTGACAGAGAGGCACAAGTTATAGATTGCAGCTTTAAATAATAAGTTATCAAAAAAGGGAAAGTTTGAATATTTTAAATATACACTTTGAAAAAGGATGCGTTAAATAATAACATATTTTTATGTTATGTCATTTCAACACAATATGTTGGTTTTGTGTTAAATGAATAAAAGGAACAACACAAGATTGAGTGAAAACTAGCATAAAATGTGTTGTCTTCAACACAACCATTTTTTAGTGTATCTCTATCATTTTGGAATGCAAAAAAAAAATTTTAATTAATTTTACAGTTTACTTTTAAAAAATTTCAAATTCAAATGACAGATTTAGGGTCAGATTTATAAAGAGTTTGTGGCTGCGCAAATGCCTCTTTTGAAGTAAAAATGTACTGCAAGGTAGGCCTACATGGCATTTTGTGTACGTTTATTACTTTTTGTGTATGTCTATTACTTTGTGCGCACACTTTAGACGCATTTTAGCACGTAACCCGACCGAGCCCTTACACCTTAACTTAACAGTTTGTATATTATATCATATTAAATACAACACATAACAGGCGCTAACATCTACAGATGCTATTTATTCAAAAAGTGCAATTATTGCCCTGCTGGGACCTGTAGATCAGACAGCAATGCTGCATTTTTGCAGCATAAGTGTTAAAAAACTGGGTCCCAAACATCATGGCTTTAAACCTTGATGATGGATGGAAGATCAGAGATTCTGGCCAACAGCAAGGCCAATGACTAACCTCTTCCGCATGAAGACACATTTTCATTTACCCCACACAGCTGGGCCTTGTGTCAGCAACACACAAGAGACGTACTACCAAGTTTTGAGGTTTTTAACTCTGCCAGAAAAAGCCTGTCACAGTAAAGCCATTAAATAAGTGGTCCGACCGAAATCGCTTATGCTTAAACATACTGCATACCACTTCTCAACTGCAGTAAATCTGTCACATCCAAGCAACGTATTATATTGATGCGGTACTTCATGCGCATCCGTGCAAAACTATGTGTGCCAGTTGTTCAACGATTGAATTTGGATCATTTCTATCAAATTTAACATAAGCGTTATAATCAACACTCCACCATATGTGCTTGTTATAAGAACAGACAGTGACACAAGAGAGGTTTGGGATTTAGTGTGAAAAAAGAGTGGAAAAACTCTTGCACAGTAGAAAGAGTTGCTCCTGGTTTCCACTGGGAAAAGAATTGTATAAAAAACAAACAAATATGGAATGCAAACCATCAAATCTCTCATTTTGTCTTGCATTATTGTTCATAATGCTGAGTGTCCACTGTACTCGGAAACATCAATGTCTCGCTTATGAATAGTGGAAAATCTTTGTGCTATAAACATAACAGATAACATTCTAAATTCATTGTTGTCTCTGAATTTCATTTAAGGATACAGAAGATAAAGTTATAAGGATCTACAGCTAAATGTGGAATAATAACGGCAGGGTTTGACTGACTGGCATGTTGTACCTCTGTTCATAAACGTCATAACTACATCAATAACACATATTTCTCTAGGCATCATAGCCCACGCTTGCTTTAAGCAAGCTTTAGATGTGAATGCATGGTTTTAAGACATGCATCTGCTATCAATGAAGTATGCCTGACAAACTTTCATTCTGATCAGGTTAAGAAAGGGTGCTTTGCTTTGATTCTGCTTAAGAATTCTGTTTCTTTATGAGATGACAGTTATCAATGAACACGACTCTTTCGTTCAAGGATCACTCAGGGCAAGTTTTCTCTCACCAGCCAGTGGGGAGTGAATGAAATATCTGGGGTTAAACAACAATGCAGTGATTATAGTAAACCGTGTTTACCTCGGTTTCAAATTACTCAAACATATGATATTACCTGCGGCATTCAAACAGCTGAAATGAAAGACAATGTCATGAAAATGGTGTACTTATGGCGCAGCAAAGTTTTTTGTTTGATACTGATCTGGTCCCCGTTTTAAAAAATGAATTATATATGATAAATCATGACATACCAGACTGAGATTTAATTAAAAATTGTTTAGTTATGTTTTAATATTCAGGCAAATTATCAATTTATTTAATGTTACTTATGGTCACTTCGAACAGAACATGTCAAATCAACAATTTTCGGAAAAAAGGGGAAAATACAACAAAAAACTAAATATGCTGTCTTATGTTTTCGGCCTGGAAAGCACAATGACCCAGTCCCAAATTTAAATAAATGTTAATCTTTTTAAATTGTATTTATTTATAAAATTGTATGCAAACATTTATACCCAATACATGGCTCTATCACTGTAGCCTTTGTTTATTTACTTTACAGCATTTTTAAAGCATCAGGAAGTTTTATTCTAAATCATTAAGTTACATAAATATAGTAACATTCAATACTGCATAAAATATAAGCACATAGACAGAAACTTTATCTATGTGTCTATCAACACAATCTCATGGCATTTTGCAACCATTTAAAAGCATGGCTAAAGTTTGTAAATTTCTTTTTCTATACAATTCATATCATAGGTAAATAAATGAGTATTGCTGTGAGATAAGGTTGACTCTGCATGTGACTGTCATCTGACAAATCCCAACCGGTTGGTTGGGATGGTTCTTAAAACCCTAGTTCTTAAAACCCTAGCTCCTTCTTTTTCGATGTTCATCCTTTGTCGTGACTAATTTGAACAAAAGTGGCCATCCACTATACGGTTCAATCACTTGGCCATTGCACCTAAACCTGACAGAGACAAAATGAGTCAAAGACAATCCCAAGCGTATCTGCATTGTCACTTTAAATCAAAGAACTAATGGTCAAAGTAAAGGCACCTTTAACAGATGCCTTGTCATAGATACTCAAGGTATGTGATTGCCTTCATTAATACAGGGTGTCATGTACAGTATATATGGACCTTGAAATCTTCAGATATCGATACACCTCTTCCGCTTCATCCTTGTTCACTTCCATACGGACAAACTTAAAATGCCAGGGGATGATATAAATACCCAGAGACGGCACCATTGAGCGGTGAATACTGACAGACGATAACTGTAAAGTGTTTGTTAAGAGAGGAGCCAGATCTCTTCCTTTAGGGGTGCGCGGCAGCCCAACCAGCTGTTTCGCCACTCTGAGACTCATTCAAATCTCACGCCGTTGTTTGCATTATTGCATGTAGATAGTCATTTAAATGCATTAATTTCAAGGATTAGTGTGACAATTGGAAATTCACAGGACACATCTATTTATTAATTTGTCAAAATGAAGCACATAATAACAAAACATAATGACAGTAAAGTACTAAAAACACAATCAAGAATTAACCAAAACATTGCTATTTGTATTAGTATAATTTACAATTAGTATATTATTATTATATATTTATAAATATTATGCTGAGGATATTTTCATTGTACTTAAAGTTTTTTTTAAATAATTTTACCCTAATATTTTATATATTTACTATGTCAATGCAGTTATTACTGGCCTGGCATTTATTTTATACTTTTGTCAAGTATAATTTAAATACTCAATAAGCTTATAATTTCATATATTATATGATTTTGTATAATTTGAAATAAATATGATTGATAAGTTATTAGAGCATTGCTATTTCACCTGTATATGTTCCAGAAGTCATCCAAAAAAACAATAATTTAGCAAACACTTTGCTATTGGTTAAAAACTTTGAGTAAAACAAATCAACAGTTTTTTAAGTATTTTGCTGGGGGACTGTCACGGGATGTGCAGGGAATACTCTCAACAA
Source organism: Triplophysa tibetana (assembly GCA_008369825.1). NCBI lineage: Eukaryota > Metazoa > Chordata > Actinopteri > Cypriniformes > Nemacheilidae > Triplophysa > Triplophysa tibetana. The sequence continues at coordinate 14,735,946 of CM017893.1, read as the reverse complement.
GAAGTTAATCAAAATGTCTTTATTTTAATCCACATAGAAACAGGGTGTAAGCACCAAACCATAGCCATACATTTACAATACTGGACAAATAACACTAGGAATGGGAGAACATAACAGATAATGAGTGATACACAGTTGATGGGGATTAATAAATAATGTTCAGTGATGAGGATCAGGTGAGACGGGGACTATGGGAAGTTGTAGTCCTGTGATGAGGATGTGTTGAACTGTTCCAGGGACAGTTATTTGGCACATGGAAATTATTTTAATACTTGCAAAACTAGAGCCATGTGATTAAACTAATAGCTTTACTACTTTGGAATTTCCTTCCAGGTTCAGTTGAACTAATGGCTGCAACACATGTAATGAAAACAGATGGCTCGAAACAAATTGCCACTGTAAAGCACACTTTGGCGTTTTCTCCATACGTTTTGGTTCCCCTTCACAGGCTTCATAGACAATATGTGAAAAATAGGCAAATCAATCGAGAAGGAATTTATTAGCCACCTTACTTGACTGCCAAATCCAACCATCTGTTTTTGTTGGACAAAACACACAAGCCCAATGCCTCGCTTTAACGTCTTGGCACGGCAGGTACTAATGCTTTTTTCTTGTTACATTGAAGATGCGTATTGTTTTTCTCATTGATGCATATCAAAGTTTTTTTGGAGCATCAGTCACCTTGTGCTTTCTTCGACATTGAACGAAGCTGTGGATAGGCTCACGGGAAGCATAAGAAACAACAAGAATCTAGTGTGTATCTTTAGAAAGAATATTCCCAATTCATTATTATTTTAAAGATTTTGGATTCAAGTAATACATTTTATATTTGCTCCTTTGGGATCAAACCCATGATCTTGGTATTGCTAGCAACCCACTAAGCTTCAGGAACGGTGTAGATGAACTTGTAAAAATAGAGCGATATATTTTTTATTACATCAATACTCCCTGGATTTCAAATGGATGTCTAGTTCATAAATATGCTCTTTCACTCCAAACAAGGCTATGACTATGTAACCATTTTTATTTCCCTTATGCAAACTTTCACGCTGACTGGTGCTGACTATGCTAATACAACTGAGTGTTTGGTAAAGCGGTCAGCAGAGCTCCCAGCACTGTATTATTCATGAACACAGTTTCATATCACTTTAATATTACATTTGTCCTGGCTGTACTATAGCAACATCAGCACCAGGCCATGTGGTAAAATAGTCTGTAATTCAGTGTGATCATTTAAGACGTTGTGCACACTACATGCTATATGAATAGGAAGTGTAATGCTGAAGATTACAAAAATCATTATGATAATTGTAAAAATTAATAATTAAAATCTAAAAAAGAATGAAATATTTTGTTCGTTTGGAGCGGCAGAAGTTTGTCCACATTCAGCAAGTTCAAGGCTCATGTTAACTTTTGTGTGGTGTTCATATTTTTTGTTACTCAGCCAGTGTTGTTGGGTCCAGTCAAACACAAAAATGGGTTTTTTATGCAATGCCTGGCATTGTTTCTCAGAACAAATCAAATTTTCAGTGAAGACTGTGGCACTTGTTAGCAAAGGTAACCATTGGATTTGATTGAAGTACAGTATGCAGTACAGTATACAGTACTGCAATAAAATACTATGTATACCAAAATCGTTTTTTAAAGGATGGATGATGCAACTGAGAATTTACATAATGTGAAATGACACTTAACTCAGAAATGATGAAACCTTCTTAACTTATGCAGATCTTGCCTTTTATTCAGTGGAGGAAGTGCAAACACTGCCTACTCACAAGACGCCTTTAAACAGGTGGTGATATGATAAACAATTTAATTGGCTATGATGTGTAAAACTCCTCTGTCTCTGCGCTATCTCACACTCTTGCCTTTAAAAAAAATGCAGAATTACATTTTAAAAAGCTCTCTCTTTAGTATATCCGTCTTTTTTACCAATAGTTTTTCTCAACGCCCACACTTATGATCTGTTCCAAATACAGTTGCCTTGCTTGCTGTATGCACAGGTACCTAAGTGCTATATTATTATATATATATTTTATGTTGAGGATATATTTTCATTGTACTCACTAACTTTTTATAATAAGTTTACCCTAATATTTTATATATTTACCAGTTTCATTGCAGTTATTACTGGCCTGGTAGTTATTTTATACTTTTGTCAAGTATAATCTAAATACTCAATAATCTTACAATTTCATATATTATGTGATTTTGTATGATTTCAAATAAATATGATTGTTAAGTTATTAGAGCATTGCTATTTCACCTGTATATGTTCCAGAATTCATGCAAAAAACAATAATTAAGCAAACACTTTGCTATTGGTTAAAAACTTTTGGAGTAAAACAACTTTTTTCATGTATTTTGCTGGGGGACTGTCACGTGATGTGCAGAGAATACTCACAACAAGAAGGTAATTAAAACGTCTTTATTTTAATCCACTTAGAAACAGGGTGTAAGCACCAAACCATAGCCATACATTTACAATACTGGACAAAGAACACGAGGAATGGGAGAACATAAATACAACAGATAATGAGTGATACACAGTTGATGGGGATTAACAACTAATGTTCAGTGATGAGGATCAGGTGAGACGGGGACTATGAGAAGTTGTAGTCCTGTGATGAGGATGTGAAGACGTTGAACTGTTACAGGGACAGTTATTTGGCACATGAAATGAACTGAAGACATGATTTTAATACTTGCAACACTAGAGCCATGTGATTAAACAAATAGCTTTCCTACTTTGGAATTTCCTTCCAGGTTCAGTTGAATTTATGGCTGCAACACATCTAAAGAAAACAGTTATGATCTGTTCCAAAAACAGTTGCTTTACTTGATGTCTACATAGGCAGCTGCCTTCGAAGTGCTGATGCCGAGCCTCATAAGATTTGAAATCCAACATAAACTCCACACAAATATATATTATTTTTTGGGACGCAAGACTCAATCATTTTGTCCCATGTAGTTTGTCAAAGTATTCGACAACAACCAACACTGTGTAAATCATTCCAGTAAGGATAGTAAATCATTCAATCCGACCATGAGAGACAATACCAAAATGGCCGCTTCAATGTTTGTCCAAATCAGATGATGGTTCTACCTTCTCAATGTCGATTACTTGTTGGAAAGCAATGAATAATCTGAGGTTTCATGTCCACGACACAACAAGAATTAAAAAATAATAATTTGTATAATTCTAACACACTTGCCAGGTTTTTATCACCCTTGTTTTATGTGCATTTTGAACTTTCGCATCAATCCCTCAATTCGCAAATAAGTTTTCTATATGTTTTTTCTGTTTTACAAAAACAATTGATGCAAATAACGAAAGATGGAAACGCATTAGAATGAATTCTGATGTAGCGAACAATAAACCTATGAGACAAAGCTGATGGTGTCTTTCTGGATTCCAGAGCTTTTTTTGGTTACTCGGTTACCAATACCACCATGTCCGCTCGAGAAACTTTATGAAAACGCAACAATTTCGAATGAGGTTTTCCTTGTGTTATGTCAAACTTTATTAAAATCATGCTTAGATGGAAATATACAGAACCCAAAAATTATGATTTTTGTTAAGGTTTAAGTTTAGATGAAAGGATTTACTTAAATTCTAGTTAAAGATCCAGTGCATTAGTTGTATGCATCTATTGCTGAAGTTGCGAATTGCAACCAACGGCTCACTCCAAACCCTTCCTTCTCCCTTTTGAAGCACTACAGTGACTGACACAGGACAAAGATGTAATCGCGTTTTCACTTCTTTGCCGAAGGAGATAAGGATTTTACGAAATGCACTCTGAAGATCAGTTTGTCCGTTTAGGGCTACTCTAGAAACAACATTGTGAATTCCATACAATGGGACCCGTGGTTTACGTAGATAGAAATAGCTCATTCTAAGGTAATAAAAACAGAACGCTTCATTATGTTAAGGTCTTTTTTCACCTCTAAAGACATAGTTATATATATTATAATATATTTCTGTAAAACAGATTACACAGCACCTTTAACTTCTAGTTACCCTAATTGTTATTGTCTAACCATATTAATGGATCATTTGTTTAGATTCACAACCCATTCTTATACTTTAGATTCTTCCTGGCTAAAACCCAACGGAGGACTATTGCTACTGTCTAGGAAAATACATGATGACATGCTCCCCTGGGTTTAGATGTCAGTTATCACAGTCTGATTCTCAATCCACTGTTGTGTGATGGCCAGCAGTGGGGCCGCTCTTTAAAACGGAAGCATTGTAGAAGCTTTACCGGGCTGTCAAAGTTTTGTGAAGGGTGGTTCAGGGTAATTTCTCCCTCTTCTCATCCTTCTCATAGGAGTCCAGACAGCTCGAGCTGTTTGAAAGCAATAAAGTTGAGTGCAACTCTCGAATAAAAGTTTCCTCTTGTATCCGAGATGTTAAGCAAGTCTTAGGCAGATGGGCCACTCGGAAAGAAGTTTGATTCCAGTCAACACAGAACAGCCCTGGAGATTTAGGGAAAATTTAGTGCACGCATGATTTAGTTCTTTAATTTCAGCCTTCTAGCTGGAGGTACGGTGTTGTATGGCTGATTGGCTTCTCTTCTCATTACTTACATAGCCTTTCTCCAGAGATTCTCTCCCTCTTGATAGATATGATTTATTAAAGCACAGTCCAACGTACTGAGAAACAATCCTCTGTTTTTGTACAGGTTTGAGGAAATCTGTGAGGTGTCAAAGCATGTGCACTCTCTGTGGCCAAGAAATTGACTTTCGTGCCAATTTTGTTCACTCAGGTTGAATAAACAACGTTCGACACTTTTAGCCCATGTGCGTGGAGAGGGAAAGAATGATTTTCCTACAATGCATTGTGCTATTGTGACATAAAATCTATACGCTTTGAAACAATACAAGAACTTTCCAAATTAATTGCACTGAAGTTAAAAAACAGTGCGGGAATAGTCATTTCCTTTCATTCTTAAATCTGTGAACAATCCTGATGTCCCTATCTGTGAAGAGTCATAGATTGTTTCTTTACCAGTGATTCGCCTCGAGGGTGACAGATTAGGTCTTTCTTAGAAAAATAGGCATGAATTATTACAGTAGGCCTAGAGCTGCAAAACAAACTATAATAAATTATCCAAGACACTGAGGAGAACAAAATGGTTAGTAAAAATCTAAATGACATCAAACAGCCAGAGTTCACGATAGAATGGGAGGAGTTTTCAACAAAGTGGTTGCCTCTTACAAAGCCGTATAGATGCTGCAAGGCAAACGAAAGAAAAGAAGGTGCCATGTGACAGCTTATCTGTAATAAACAACCAGGAACAAAACTAATGTGCCATTTTCTTCTTCCATCTCATTCTCACAGGGACATTCCCATTTGAGCGGAGAGGATAGCAGAGAGGAGCGTGAAGTGGGTCGGCTTGGAGTGGAAACATTACATTTCCCAAATGGAAATAGAGTGACATTAGCCTGACCCGTCTCATCTCATTCTTACACAGGAGTAAAAAAAAAGCTGAATGAGCATTAGGTAAGACACGTCACACACCGCTGTACAAACGCTGAGATGCTTTGTCCTCACACCTTTTGAGGTGTGAAGAGAGTGCAAAGTAATTTAATGCTGGATAGGGAAGACATGATGTTCTTTGGTTTAGTTACACTAAAATTACATTTGTGAGAAGTAGCGGCTTAGCCTAAGGCAAGCAGTAGGGGACGCTGGTACAATAAGAACACTGGATCATTTTCATTTTGACCTTACGCCTGGGTATGGCCAAATTCTCAAGGAGGCTAAGTTACACCGCTTAGCCATAAAGCTGGTAGGCTGCCAAGCACCTTCTCCTGACAGAATTTTTTCAGTTTAGCCGAGTCGACAATCAGTATGTAGCAGGACTTATTTCCATAGCAATGAAGCTCATACATTAAAGCAGTTCAGCAACGCTTTATAATTCTTCTGAAGCGTTCAAGACAAACTGTGGTCAACAGACACATCGATATGCTACATGCGCGAGTCATTATTCAATTTGCAGTGAAAGTAAGTCATTATATATTCCTAGTGTGAGTCAGTAATGATACCAGCATAAATACAGAGCTATAGGGCACTTCAAAGTTGAACAGCTGTGGTGTTATTGTGGGGTTTATATTGTTTAAATATGTGAAGTTGCTGAGTTTAAATTGAAATGATATATAAATCTTATTCAATTGGCAGACACTTTGCAAACCAACCTACAGATCATTCAAGCTATGCTTTTCATCAGCATGTGCATCCTCTTTCAATTGAACCCATGTCAGTGTGTATGATGCTGTGTTATTTGAGCTACAGATATGCTGTAAAGATCTACATTTACATTTCATTTTTATGCATTTTTTCAATTACAACAGTGTCTTCCATGGGTTTCGAACCCATGACCTTTGTGCATAACGCAATGCTTTACCAATTGATCTAAAAGAACTAACGTTGACAAAACTGGACAAAATAAATATCCTCATGACTATTGGTATAATAATTGACAGAAAACACATAATGTTGTTTGAAGTACATTGTGTGCTGACAAGAATTTCTATTGCCCAGGTCATACTTTGTGGCATATGAGAAAATTCAATGAAAAATTACTTTTGTGACAAGCATTTTTCCTCCTGAACAAATCTATGAAATTTGGCTTACAGAAACTATCTGAATGAAATTGACTCTTTGACTGCCAAGCAGTTTCAGAAATATGATAAAGATATACTGTATATAGCAGTTCACAGAGATATTCACCTGAAAGGAGAGGACAAATAATCTAGTTTATTTCACACTTTTCTGCATGACTTGATTCTGATTCTGAAAACTTTTTAGGGTTTATTTTGCACTACGGAGCGGATGACTGTATATTATCCCTTACGCATGTAAGAGTTATGCTGTTAGGATACTCAAGCTTCTGCTGTTGGACAGATGTTGTATCAAAGTAGTGTAAATAAAAATGTGCACTGGTTTGGATGCAAAAACAGCACTTAGTAGTGCTAAGAGATTTTAACTATACGAGTTTAAACCATACAAGTAAAACATTGTTGGTTGAAAAAAAGCGTACAGTATTTAGCCATGCAATTCAATGCATTGTCAACCTTTAGACGAAAAAATCTAGTTTATAGCAAAGGTTCCCTTTCTGTCGGTCTCTCGACGTTGTGTCGAAAACTACAGATGGGGTTCGCCCTTGAGAACCAATCAACCCTGAATACTATAGAAAAGGCCAATGAAATAAGGTGAATGAAATTTGCATGCCGGTCTCCGCCCCCCGGATGTCCGGTATAAAAGGAAGCCGGCATGCAGCATTCATTTACCTTTTTTTCTTTAGAGCCTTCACTCAAGACTACGAACAAAACAAATTCAATTAATTCTTCTTCTTCTACATTGCCGGATCTACAACGTAGAGCAGCGGATCGTACCTACCTGCAGCGACTTTCCCCTGGGCGCCTTGGCAGTTCCGGAGGTGTTAGAGATTTTTTCAAAAAATTCTCCAGCCCGGCATATCCCGCTGTTCTCTTGGGTGCGGCACCCTCATCGAGGAGGGGGATGGACACGATCGCTGCATTAGGTGTCTGGGCGTCCAGCATGCTGAAGCTACGTTCGTTGCCACATCTTCCCCGGCGCACTGCGGGCAGATTGTCAATCAGAAGTTGCGGTCACGGGTGGCTGTCTTCATATGGGAACCAGCCACGATTTCATCTGCTACCCGGCCCATGACATCGGTGGCTACGGCCCCGAAGTCTGCCTGTATTAGCAGCGTTATTGATGTGGGGACCTCTGCGATCGTAAACCCTGCAGCCAAGTGCTCACGGACCTATTGCACCCCGATTCACTCTCCAACCGGCGGTGGCATACCGTCCGGATCCTCAGGCACGCAGACGAAAAACGATGCGTGACGTAGATGAAAAGTCGCTCGCAGCATCGGAGGGACACTGGCATCCGACTCTGACGAATCCGAGCTCCACCCCCAGCGGTCGAGCTCAGGAGGAAGCAGAAGTGATGTCAACCGTGCTGACCCGGGGATACGTGGTTCCTGAGGTTGGAGCGCGTATCAAACCGCGCCCACTCCGGGTGCCATTTTCTTCCCGGAGGTGCATGAAGAGCTGTTTAAAACTCCACTCACGGCCCGCTCCAGTCAAACCAGCTCCGGCTCCCTTACTTCCCTCGATGGTGGGGCAGCCAAAGGCTACGTCGAGATCCCCTGGGTGGAAAGTGCGGCTGCGGTGCACCTGTGGACTGTGCCCGGCAACCCGACCTTACGCCCTGGTGAGGCGTAGGGTCGTACACACACGACAGGCAGGCAAAAAGGTGGAGCCAACCTTCCCTCCGGGGACCCCCGGAGACATATGGTTAGCTCCGCCAGCCATCGAACCACCCTCCGTGGGAATGGTGAAGCCGAACTTTCCCTTTGGTCCCCCTGTCACAGTCGCTGTCCTCATTAGCCAGGATTGGTTCGTGGCAATCGACCTGAAGGACCCTTACTCGATCGCCCTCGACACCGGCCGTTCCTACGGTTCGCGTTCGAGGGAAGGGCATATCAGTACAGAGTCCTCCCTTTCGGTCTGTCCCTGTCTCCACGGGGCTACCGGACGTCTGTAACACCCCCTCCGTGGGCTGTTCCGTTTGATGTATCCTCATGAGAAGTAGTGTTGTCACGATACTGGAATTTCTAACTTCGATACGATACCTTGAAAAATATCGATACTCGATACCATTTTCGATACCACAGAGAAAAAAACTGCCACAACATTAAGGGGGTAATTTTTTTTTTTATTATTATTTAAAGATAAATATAACATATATAATGTATTATAAAGAGTTATTAAAGGGTAAAATACATTATAATTCTTCATAATGTGTGTTGTAACGCATTATGTACTGTTGCAGTTCGAGTCTCATCTTCTTTCTGGTGCTACAAGAGAATGCCAAACTTTAATAAACATATATTTTTTTGTTGACCGCACTTTTAAAATGAACTGAACTTTGTAACTAATGTCAGAACTTAAGTAATTGGTAATAGATATTTGTTAACATAAATAAACAATGAAAAATACTTCCAAAACATGTATTAATCTTAGTTAAAAGTTCATTTAAACTAACATATACTAATACAGGTACTAATTAAAATCCAAAGTTCTATCTGTTAATATTTTTTTTCATTGGACCAGATCAAACAGGATCCGTTGTATTTTATTACATACTATCATCAAAGATTAAAATATACTTTAGCAAATGCATTGCTCATTGTTCATAAATCCTGGTCAATACATACCATTATTTGATGAACATATTTTAATGCCGGATTCAAATATCACCGATCCACACACGTAATCATTTTTTGAATTAAGTTAATTAAGCACAAGTTAATTTACATTTGACCACAGTTAAAGTCTTTAAAGATTCACAGTTAAAGATTCCTCAGTCTGATTATATTAACTTTAAGAACTACGCTGAAAAAACGAGACAACACTCATATTGCTATATTAGAGGTGTTAGCGCCTTTTGTTAGCACTGCTCTGTAGCAACTCTTGCATATTGGCTTGTTTGTGTCCTTCGGCTTTCCATGTTCATTTGACTCATATCCAAAATATTTCCAGATAGCACTCCTGCTGTGTTCTTCATCAACCAAAGCTGGTTGCGGAGGCGACGCACACGCCATATTTATATTTACTTCACTTTTGCTATTTAACCAGAGCGAATCAGACGAGACACGTGACAGGCACTGCGGTCACGTGTGGTGTTTGTCAACGCGCCTTCGGAGATAAGTGAAAGTGACTGGCCTCTCGCCAGTAGAGAGCTAAGGTGAAAGGTTACCGGTCAGGGCTGTACCCATCTGTAACACGATTCAAAGTTGGGAAGGAAGGAGGCGGGAACCGGCAAACATTTAAAACATTTAATCAAATAATAACAGCCAGCGGCCCCTCACGGCCGACTGCCGGCGAACACAACAAATCACAAAACATAAATACAAATACAAACATGTTCGGGCCCGGTCCTCTCTCTTCGACGGTCTGGTCGCCTTTGTTTCTTTATATGCTCCCAATCTCCTACGTGATGCGAGGCCGGTGCGCGCACCACTGGCGCTAATTAACAATTACTTACCGCCCTCGAACCACGGTCTCGCCCCGTCTACTCTACTACACCATCTTTCCCCAAGAAAGCTCTGGAACCCCCCGACCACCACACTGGAAGGTTAGAGTTTTGCAAAAGCTTCGAGCTGACACGCCCAGGCCTGTTACCGTCGCTTCGCTAGAGATTGTAACGCGATACAGCGTTGTGCCGTTTTCCATAGGCAACCCAATATATCGTTCTCGACATAACGTCAAGATATTTTTGCTTCTGGTTTCCACATTATAATTCATAGAGAATCCTACAAAGTATGTTGTCACTCAAATAGTGCACCATTTTCCCCGTATTTTTTTTAAATATTAAACTTGTGCACTGATATTTGTCTTATGGTTGTTGAGTAAAATATAAACAGATGGTAAAAAATCGATTCCTCGAGAATTATATTTCGAGTTTTGATAGAAAATGTCACACCCATAACCTGGAATTGCTAACCCAGCAATGACACTTAGTAAATTCAAAATTATCTGCAGAATTCATGCATTTTCAGGATCCTGTAGCCTCCAAAGCACCATTTACTGGCCTATCATACCAAATGAAAAATAAATAATAAAAACTCAGGTTGTTTTACACCTTTGCTGTCAGACAGTGAGGCACCAGAAAATGTTTCCTTAAGGGCAGACACGCTCGGAATATGAGAAGATTGATGAAAAAAATCAATATGAAAAATGTCAGGTTCTAAGCGTCCAACATGTTAAACCTAAACTCTTTGGAACGCCCTTGAGAGGTAAACAGTAATTTCCACCTGTCCTGGGATAATATATTGGTAGATGACTATACTCACAGGAGAGTTTTGAAGCGAGCAGACTTTCATCAGGTTGTTCCTTACATGGACTCATGAATGCAGGGCAGGGAACAGGCAATGGATAGAAAAAATGGGAACAAATGAAAACAGATTACAGGGATTCAGCCATTTATCAAGGCCTAGCAGACAGATATCTACTGAGAGATAGCAGAGCGATTCAAAGAGGGGAGGGCTTCTAAATCCCGGGCCTAGCTTCAGCCCACTGGCTGTGCTGCATTGTGCATCTGCTGTTGCAACAACGCCGCATTTATTTATTTCTTTTTCTAAAGGTTTTGGGGGAAACATACTTTATTGGTTTGGAAGTGTCTTTGTACGTAAATCATTCAATTCTTAAAAATGAGAAATGGCTTTCAGAATGAGTCACTACACTTTGCTACACTTTCAAGTAAAAAAAACATTTTACATATTCGATCTGTGTTTGTTAGAGGATAACTATTTTCTTTTTCTTTTAGGCCTGTCAGACAGCCGTAATATATCTCAGAGAAAAGAAAATATCTAATCATAAACAGATGGTGAAAGTTGTTTCTCCAGGTTGGACATATTCCTAAATCAGTTTTCCTATCAACCAATCTTATTATAGGATTATTGTAGAGTTAACTGCTAAGGGCTTGTGTTAAAGGGGTCATATGGTGAGAATACGTGTTTGTCTTTAGTGTGTTATAAGTTGTAAAAAATTGTATTGTCGCTGCCGCAGCCATGTCGTAGAGAAAAGAAAAAAAGCCTCTTATTTTCCCCTTCCAAAAGATGAGACAACTGAAAATGAATGGTTACATATTATTTACAACACCGTACAATTCGTATATTCAAGTTTGTGCAGCGGATTTTACCAAAGATTGCCTCACGAACCTGGAAGATATCAAGACTTTGGTAAGAAAGTGGGGCCATTCCAAACATTCCAACTTCACAAATTCGCATTTCACAAATGTCGTGTTTAGAAGGGGATTTATTGTCTTTGCTGAGTCATGACCAGACGTGGCGTAAAACTAGTTGATCAAGAAGGGCCAACGCACTCGCGTTATTTATTATTTTACCATTCCTTGCTGTAATGCGTGCTTGTTTCTATCTCACACAAACTCTGTATGATGTATATGGTTGTTTGTTTATAGTCTTTATAACGTCGTTTATAAAAGGTTATACAGGAAGATATAGTTTAGTATTTAATATAGTTTTTTTTAATAAATCTTAACCAATCCTTTACATGCTGCTTATGTCGCGTATCGATGTATCGGCTTGATCATCTTCATTTTCCGTATCAGATTGGAGCTCGAATTGATATAAGGAAGTACCGATGACATTTGATCACCTGTAAGTACTTTTGCTTTGGAACCTGATGTTCCGAATATGGTAAGAGGCGTTACATTTCCGTGAAATGCTCTATTATTTGACTAATCACTACACACTAACCAACTGGCCAATCATAGCACACCTCGTTTTTAGGGCGATAAGCTTTGTAAAAAATCAGCGCTTTTCAGAGAGAGGGGGCAAAGAGGATATACAAACATGCACGGTATGTGGAAAATACAGCGTTTTTAACCTTAAAACGTGTTTACACATTACATTACATCTTAAACATACGATATTGTTTGTTTTAGCCATGTCATTTGACCCCTTTAAGGATTTATTCAAATTCTTTTCCTCTGAATTCAGGAGTAGAATATGGACAAAATGGGCAAAAGATTTTGATCTAGGAACACTTATCACATTTTAATAGAGAAAAACTTGATAGCCTGTTCTTAAATCTTTAACAAACCAACACAGAAGATAAAAAATGTATCAAATTATCTCAACCTTCATAATTAGGCCTACATTTTTATCCCCACACAAAACAACTAGATGTTCATCAAGTTGGTCTTCAGAGATGAAAGATTGTGTTCGTTTTCGTTACCTGTTCCCTACTGAAATTTTCAATATAAATTTCATAATACTGAAAAACATCTGAAGGTCTGCATACCCATGTAAAAGATATCACGATGAAATCCCTCGCTTAGTAAATATCAACATATTATTGTTTATATCACTATGTTGGATGTCAGCTATGAATCACCGCATTCATGTCCAATAATACTGCAACTTTCATAACAGAAATTTTTCAGAGGGTTCACACAAGTCTACTATTAAAAAGAGCAACAGGAAAGCTTTTTGTACTAATATGGAATGTACAAAGGGTGTACTTTAATGAGGGTTAATAGGCCAGCCTGTCTAAGAGAATGATGCATTGACGTATGTTTAAAAGACACAAGAGAAGACAGACACTCACTGCAATAGTGAAAGAGCATCATTAAAGTCTGTGTAAATTGTGGCATCCATTCATAGCCCTCCCTCCTGCCTTTGGATGCTTATGGGGAGGTTTGCTAGTCTCTAATGAATGTGTTGCGTGGTTGGAAACTCGCATATTCACCCTTTACAGCTGTTTTCTGCCCAACAGTCTCATTCACAGGCAGAGATCTATCATTTGGTTATCACTGGTGAACTGATTTGATGAAATCCTCAAACTTATATTCTGTATTGCCTAATTTTATAGGTGTTTGAGTACTGTTTATGCACCCAAATGAGGAACAAAGATACTATTTATTGCATTGGAAGCATTCACACACTGGACATCTCTTTCTTTAAGAGTAAGATACAGCACGATACATTGGAACATAATGCAGGGGTTTAAGTTACTATTTGATAAAAAGGAGGCATGTTTGTGTTTAAAAGAATGACTTAAACCAATGATTAAGGTACGTTAAGGTATGTTTGTTAAGAGTTAACTTTGACAACCTGTAGGACTGCACTAATATAGATATAAGCCAGCCTGATCCCACAGGAATTCGTGACTATTTTACGAAATGGTTAATTTGTATGAATTCTTAGTATGTAAGTCGTTCAAAAATGTACGGTTATTACAAAAAGCTATAAGCGGAAGCCCCTCCCCTTAACCCCACCCCAAAACCTAACGTCACTGGCACGAAAGCAAATCGTACAAGCAATAGTTAGAAATTACCATGACATTGGGCCCTATTTTAACAACATAAGTGCATGGTTTAAGGGGGGCAAGTGCGAATCCCCTTTTGTTAGTTTGAGGATGGGAAAAATGGTTGCCAGCCGAGGTACATGGTCTAAAAGGGTTGCCACTCTTCTATTAATGAGTCATGGGTGAGACATGGGTTTTATGCAAACGTGAAATAAACCAATCAGAGTCTCATCTTCCATTCCCTTTAAGAGCAAGTTGCGTTCAAGCCATGGTGGATTTGCAATTTACATTGCAAGCTCAAAGACTGGAGGCCTTTTCAGAGAGAATATCAGAACATCTAAGGTCAAGACAGATTGTAATTTTAATAAATCATAATTTTAAATCATTTTAATAGTCATCTTTTACATTGTAATCCAATAAAATCTTTTAATGTTTGGCATATGTTTGCGTGTACCCTCTGTGTGTAATTAGCAGAATGTACGAACGCTGTGCACCCACCTACTGTATATGCGCATATTGCTAACGTGTTCTTTGAAAAACAAAAAAATATTGCGGCATTGACTTTAGACCAGGTTTCAGTTGCCTCAAAATAGCAACGCGTCAATAATGCGCCTTAACACAAATGGTGACTTTCACAGGATGTGAAAGTGATACCTGCGCCGGGCTAAAGCTAGGCCTGCAGCCGCATTGCGCCAAGTGTATAGTGTATTGTATAGTGTATGGTGTTGGATTAGAAATGTGAAAAAGAGCCCGAAAATCCTAATTAACTAATTTAAAAATGCAGAAAAGCAAGTAGGCTATGCATCCCTTATAGCCCCTGCATTAAATGTGTCAGTAAATGCAAGTCATGTAGGGCTTGTCACACACTAGCAGCAGAGTGAGATAATAAAGCAAAAGGATTCATTTGTGGGTGGGTGTAACTGACAGCACAATGCCCCGGCTCTTGACCCAATGATATTTGAGACATTATCATATATAGCATAAACTCTTCGTAAACATTCGATCATTCCCTCATGCCCTGTTTCAAGAGTCAAAGACAGTTCAGGTTTGAAATAATCATCCTGGGGAAACGCTCTTGCAGAAAGCTTCTGCTGTACATGTAAAAAAAGTCATTCATAATGTGTGTCCATGTGTATGAGGCAAATGTGGCATTCTGTGGGTATTAGGTGAATTTGGCCTTAGAAATCAAGTTTTTGAAGGCAGTGTGTGTCATTGCTCACTAATCTAAGAATAATAAGGCTTTTTGATATTTACAATATAAACTGTCCTTTTCAAATATAATATATATATTAAAAAGGCACATGTGTGTTTTGGCCCATCCTGCATGAATACAAATTATTAATTACTAAATTGTGCGTTGATAGTATGTGCTGTCTGTCTAGAACACTCTTTTCCATCATGAATTAATGTGGGCAGCAAAATGGTAATTGAGTCAGGCAAAGAGTGCTGACTTTGGTGAATAACATACATACTAAAATATGCCTAATTTGCAGATAAGAAGCCTCACTTGCACCATTAATAATCACGTAATTTGAATACAATGACGCATACATGACACATAGTTCAACTGGATTATTGGCAGTTAGTAAATAAAACAGGTTTTGACATTGAGCAAAAGTCGTGACAACTGTTTAGTGGGGATGTTGCAATTAATTAAGAATAATGGTGATAATAATCTGTATTATAGATATACACAGTAAAAATGTTCACTCAAAATTTTACAGAATTTGACTGTTCATTTTACAGAATTTTGACTTATATTTTAAATGCAGTAATACGTTACAGATACACAGTAAACATGTACACTTACAGATTTGCTGTAAAATAACATGACAAACATGTAAAAAAATATGTTTGTTCTGGTTCCCCAGAATACTACAGTTTTTATTGCAATTTATAGCGTTAATAATGTTATTGTAAATATTTCAGTGCCAGTATGTGGTTGAAAGCAGGGCCGGACTGGGAAACAAATTCAGAATATCCCGCACTCATCCAGGCCACCAAATTTAGAAACCATGCAGTACTTATAACATATGTTTTGAAATTAATGTTTAGAAAAGTTTAGAAAGCCATATTTCAGCCTCCTTTTTGTGCAAATAACAAAACATGGTGTCAATAAAATCATTAATTTTATTATTTATCATATGACAAATGACAATTTGAGTCATGTATATTGCAATATAATAAATAATCTACTGTATCATTTGCTGTAGAAAGAACATTATGTAATTTTTATAGCTTTGACTGCTTTGAAGCTTATAATGTCATAATTGGATTATGCGGCTAGTTTTTGGCTTTTACAGATGTGTCACATATTTTGAGTATGATTTAGGTTAAGAATAAGCTTCCATTTAGTAACATTAGTTTTGGCTAACATACATCAATTCAAATAGATCATAGTTACCAATTTTACTCTATCACAGGTAAAAGTGGTAAAGATAGATTTTTACTTAAGTAAAGAAGCTTGCTTTTGAAATGACTTAGTATCAAGTTGCCAACACATTGTTTTTTTATTGTTGCCTTGTTGTAAGTGATACTACAATGCTATGCATGAGAAGCAACCTACTGAATACACTTACTAACATATAGAATGTTTCAAACTGAATTGACAAGAAATAATCATCTTTAAAATCTTATTATTAGTAGTATTTAACACTCCTACGACTAGCTGGAACTCATTACTTATTTACATTTAGTCATTTATCAGACGCTTTTATCCAAAGGGACTTACAGAAATTTTAGGGAACAATAAGCAACATGTCATTCAGTACCAATAATACAATATGGAGGAGCAATAATACAATATCGACGTTTCAATATTGCCAAGCTCTTTTCAAATAGATATTGAAGATTGGGATATGGTTCATTTTGGGCACAATTTCTCAGTATGGCCATGGCTTTGCGCATTGTGCCAAATAAACGTATTTTTGATCTTTGCCATCAACCCATCCATGAAGCCATCAACCGATCCATTTTAATAAATTGCTCAGAAATCAGAGAACTTCATGACATGTGACCCTGTAATATTATATTGATATGCTGCCTGTCACCTGCCAAAAAAAACGCATTTTAGAGAATAAAAAAAATCACCCACTGACTTTCAAAGCTGCTACTACGAACACTTGTATTTGAGTGGACTACATTTATCAATGACTAGCTCATTGTTAGTTTAAGTTAGTATTATAAATTACCATTAACTAAGGTCAATAACTCATCAGAGCCATAGAGATTCATAAGCTGTCAGTTTCCTGGACCGACAAAGGCAGGGGAAGACAATCTATTTAACTCTCATTAGCATCCTGCATCAGAAGAAAGACCATGAGGAAAGACACTAGCGAGAGAACCAATAGAGCTGTTCTCCCGGCCTGCCTGAATGCCGCTGCACACGCTGCTGCTGCCATAGTAACACACAGAGGCTGTTGTAGGTGAGGGCTGGCACGTGTCCACCACGGCATGTCACAGGCCGTGTTACAGTGGGGGGCTGATCGCTTTTTGATGTAACAGCTGCTGGACCTCGCTAATGGAATATACATGGCAAGTAAAAAATAAAACTTTGAAAACAACTCTGGACAATGGCTGCTTAAAACCACTTGTGGACAAATGCTTTCAGGCTAATCTTTGGTGAATTGTGTTCATTTGTATGCAAAGGACGTGCTTGTCGTGGTTACTTAAGGCAGTTAATTGTGGTTGGTAAGTGATTTGCCAGGGCATGCCGTAAGTCCCATTTGTAGCAACATTGCATTGATCAAAGCTTGTATAATCTGCAGGGCATCGTCATAATTGAATTTCGACACAAACGTTTTAAATCATCTTTTATAACAAATCACTTCCTACTTCCTGCTGATAAGACGGTTCGGCTCGATAAGGATCAACCTTGGAAGGAGCTACACAGGCTAATTGAGTTTTTCTACAAATTCATCTTTTCTTGTGTCAACATTGAAGCTTATTGTTGTTATAGTTTTTAAGCCTTTCATGCTGTCTGTTTTTGTCATCTGTGCGGTGAACAACAACATCAAGAGTTTTTTCTAAAGCTCCAGCTGATTTTAATGAAGGTTACCTACTCGGTTACACAGGGAACGGGAGGTACAGGGGCTGGGTCAGTGTACAGTACAATCTGATTGGCCTCCATCATGCCTTACCTGTCACTATCACAGATAGCTGTAGATCACTGGTCAAAATAACCTTACTTTACAAGCACTTCACTGGCTGAATCTAGAAGACATAGCAGTGGGTCTCAACAATGTTCCAATGGTGCATTAAGCTGGCCTCAGAGTACAGGATTTTGAAAAACTCAACCAACAAAATACCCCACAGTCTCCAGTCTGACAGCTTAATTGGCAAATAAATAACGAGTAAATACATTTATTAAGCATTTATAACATGCAAGTTAAAATTGGCTCACTATTTGACAGGTATTTTTTTTTATGCGGTTATAACTGCTTTATAATGCATTTGCAAATTACTTATTAATCATTTATAAATTATTTATGAAGGGAACCTTAAATGTAAAGTGTTAAGAAAATCTTAGACATGCTCATACTTAAAGATTTGAAACTCTTGGCGCAACACAATACAGGTGAAAATAAGGTTATTGTACAAGTGGACGAACGCGTAAAGTGAACCGCTCACCAAGAACCGGATGTAAACTGTCATGATACTCGGGGTGGGTGAGGTGAGAGACAGAGGACCCAAGTGCAGACAGGGTGGTAAGGGGTTTTAACAAGAATTTAATAGTAAATAACAACAACACAAAAAAAACACGAGGGGGTTAAACAACATAACGTAAAAGGACACAGGAACAAGGGCTAAGTACATATAGACAAGACTAAAGTTAAACATAAGACATAACTAAACTAGACTAGACAACAGGAACTCACCCACAAGAGACAGAAACAATGAACCAGCACAAGACAAGAGACACGAGATCAATATAAAGGGAACCAAATCAAGAGGGGACAGGTGCAGGGGAAAAACTAATTAACACTAACTAGGAAACAGGGGGGCAGGAACAATGACAAGACCGGAGAGAGAGTATTCCAACCAATATGTGCCAAAATAGTCTCTCCAACATAAAACAAGCGATCCTGTCTGAGTCCAAGAAATACCTGACATGGTGAGGCGGAATCATGACAGTTAACATTGTTTAACGTATATGTTGTAACATGGGGACATCTAGTCAAACATTTCGCAATAATTTGACAAAGAATGGCCCTCTCAGCTACCATAGTTCAACTCTTGCATCATCACAACAAGGTGTTCAATCGCACCACCGTTTCCGTTTAAAAAAGTTTTGGAACGTTCTGCAAAATAAATCTCTTCTACTATATTCAATAGTTGCGTATACTGAGCTGCAGCAGACACATTTGAACGACTTTACTTGGACCCATTGTGAAAGCTGTCTCTTTAAAACCACGTGGGTTATATACAAGTTGCTGCTTATTGGGGTGACCTTCTTGACACACCCACCAAACAAGAGAAAATGTATCTCAAACCCTGTTGCACACCGTTGCAAACCGTTTCCAGGTAACATGTCTTTCAACTCGGAAACTGTAGCAAAACGTTGCGCACCGGTTTGAGCTTGAACAAGCCCCTGGTAATTTCTGTTTTTATAGAAACTAGACTTGTTTGTCTTTTGTAAAATGTCATAATAAAAGCCGTTTTTTATTGTTGCGGTAAGGACTTAAAAGTGTGGGACAGGCACATTTACTTGAAAAAATAAAAAATGCTGTAAATTAATATGTATACTAAACGATTCCTTTTGAAATTTGGTCAAATTGTAATTCAATTAACTTATTTTAAGTATTTTAACATTGTGAACAGAGATTTATCAGATGAAGGCATCATTAATTAGCTAAATCTGAATACATTTCATGACCACTAAAATATTTTGTGATTTGTGCTCCTAATGTGCCTATAGGCTAATTAATCATGTATATGTAAAAACACGGGACATAATTTAAACCAGATAAATATATTTATTTAGTTATTTATTCCTGTAATAGAATTTCCAAGCATAAACTTTGCTCCGAATTATTACTGGAAAATAGTAACAATAAAAGATTAGCAGAACAGAAAACCGAAATACTACAAAAAAATTCCCTATCCTAGTATTTCTTCTCTAGCTTTATAAAAAAAACAAAGTGACCAAAATTATTACTAAAGAACAAAGCTTTTAAAACTGCACTTCCGATTTTGTTCAGTGTTATGTTTAGACACAATTATATAACAAATAAAATTTCCCTTTCATTACATTTTTAATTGAATTTATAAACAAAGTGTACACAATTGTTTGAGAAACAAAATAATAAACTGTTTAAAGTACTTTTAATCTCTGACGTTTTACCCCCAAAGGCCCACTGTCATACATCGCAGTTCGCAGTGTTTTTGTTCTTACCGCTGGCTGCAGCTGCGTCTGCGTGCTTGCGCTTGGCGCTGCTGAGTCACGTGATAGAGGACTACAAAACACAACATGTCAGGGAGGAGCAACGTGTGCAAAATTAGGTGTATGGGATAAATAGTTCTTCTTTTTATACAATTATTAGCTACATTAGTAAATAAATAAAATCTGTAGTAAAAAAATTTGTATCAATGTTTTTATGTTAGGATCGATCCTTTTCGATACAACCTCAGCATCTGAAGTATCAATATTTCAGGATCCATCCACCCAACCCTACTGTCAGTCACCTCCGTCATCTTGCAGTCTTGACTCATATTGGCTGTTGTGAAAGTACCAATGTCATCATCCCGATTGAAAATCCTTATATCAAACATGTTTGA
Source organism: Triplophysa tibetana (assembly GCA_008369825.1). Taxonomy (NCBI): domain Eukaryota; kingdom Metazoa; phylum Chordata; class Actinopteri; order Cypriniformes; family Nemacheilidae; genus Triplophysa; species Triplophysa tibetana. Next base: position 14,715,303 of record CM017893.1, on the reverse strand, counting down.
TATGATCGGGGTAATCCCCGATCTCCGAGTAGATTGGGAGGTGTAAGATTTGATCTGTGAATGCTTCACATTATGTGATAATGTGGACCGAACATTCGCACCAATCGAGCCCATGACTGACATTTCAAAGATTCTCGGGAGGGGAAAATCTGCCCCTGAATCCTGTAGTCTGAGGCAGGCTTTAGGTAATTTAAATGATTTAACTTAAAACTTTAAGAATACTCATTTCAACATACTACTATCAATTGTGATATGTACTGTAGTAAATCTAATTTCAAATACTATTTAAAATGGATAGTGTGCGAATTGGGACGCAGGGATTATTCTCTGGAAGGATGCTCAGCACTTCTGCACAATGTCTTAAATTTGAGTCAAACAACAGCCAAACATGTTTCCATTTGAAGTCAATGTTGCGTGGATACTGTATGACTCATGACACTTAATATAAGCATAGTGATAGTAATATGATACTGCTGTTAAATATAAAAGAGTTATAATTAAACATTTTCTTAAATGTTTTTCTTTGTTAAAGAAGTTTATGTGTAGTTTTTATTGCATAACAACTGAAAAAATACGCTTTTACAAAAACAGCATTATCTATCCAACATAAAGGAAGTACCATGCATGGTAAACAAGTTAATTTTAAAGGATATAAGAAAACTTGCCAACATTAACCAATTTACGAGACAAAACTAAGCACTTCCTGTCAAAATAAACCACCATTTGTGTTGATAAATGAGGCCATTATGCTGGATTCAATGAACAACCCAACTTTTTGTATTAGTTTAGCCCAGCTGTGTTCTGTCCTATATTTCAACAGCTTTTACAGTGCAAAGACTTGGCAATAGTATAATTGCAATATTCTCAGGGAGGTCTTGCCAAACATCCAAAGTCAAATTGCATAATTGTATATGGTTAGAATGGGTAATTGTAAAATAATTGGGAGGTTAAAGTAAATAGAGAAAAGCAAGCATCTTTAGAACTGCTCTAGTATAGTCCTGCTGTTGAGGAAAGAAACAGGTTGCAGATGTATGTAGCCCTTGTCAGCCCCTGTAAATGGAAATTTAAGTCATCAAATCTCTATTCTATCCCTGTCCTATATTTTTGAAATTGACATCAATTTGTTAAGTCACAACATTTCAATGGCTTTCACTTAATGGTGTAAGTTGTATTGAAAGTCCCTTCAGGCACTGTGTAATTACTGAAAATGTCCACATGTTCAAGAAGTGTCAAACAGACTGCATAAACAAAAATCCCATGCTTTGTAAAAATGTCATCCCTTTTGGCCGACTTGACATGTAACAGGCTCACAACCTTGTGTGTGTGAATCCTGGCCACACACAGACAAACACACGGTACATTTGCATTCATCTCATTATAAATTTATTTTCTGATTCATATTAATGGCAGCTGATAAATTATTTAGACAGTTTTTTTTCTTTATTCCTCAAGGGTCATATCAAAGGCCATTTCTAAATCCTTCCTATTATCTATTCTGGAATAAATTGTCTCTGTCCCAGCGGTCCCTCTTTGACCTTACTGACTTTAAAACTTTAAGAGAGGAAATAATCAAGTGTTTTTGGTGCTCTTTTCCAAACTCCAAATAGCATTCTTAATGACCTTCTCAAGTCAAAAAAGCACAGATGAATGTCAAAAACAAAGATCATCTTAAAGAATTTTCTATAGTGAGTGGTGAGGTTTTTTGATGGCAGTCTCTTGCATAAAACGTCACTTTAGTGATGACGATCATGTGCCAATAAAATGTCACTCTGCGGTTAATATTTCTCAACAATGGCACTGTAAATAACAAACATGACATCTAAGGACTTCTTAGATATTGTTCGCTTTCTTTTACTGTTCTGTTACTGTTGTTTGCAGTTCCTCAGAGGCACTTGTTGACCCACACTTGCACATGATTTATCACACAAAAATTTGTAAAGCAAGTTTTTCTATAATATAAAGTTCCGGCATTCACGTGACCTTTTTTGTTTACACAGCCATCCTGGCAGGCAAGAACAGTCGAAAGGGTGTTTGAAATGAATGGCAACTGCATGAGTTTCAAGGCAACAGAATTCAATTCACTTTAATTCAAAAGATGTGGACCTGTGGATAGCAAAATTTAATAGATTAAATATAACCGATCCCTATAATGCCCGCGGGATGTTTTTAACGCGTATCAATAAAGAAACGGATACATTTCCTGACCTGCAGGATCCTAATATCTACAACAACCTCATCAACTTTTCATCGTCCTACTCCGGACACTCTTTAAAAGTCTGGAGTGGTAAAAATTATTGTGAATTTTGTAATGGATATTCAACTTTGGAGTCTTCTGGCTTTAAACTGGTCGTCATTGGTAGGGTAAGTCAACTGTATTGTTAACTAACATTATCTACATAGCTGTCCTTGATTGTTGGTAGCCAGCATAGCTACATCACTGATCTTGCAGCTTAAACATTCCCATAAAATTAAATGACCTTCCATTGAATCCATGGGTGGTGGTCAGACACGACCGGGTTTTGTTAGGAGCCCACTGCGATTGCACAGCTGGACTAGGAGAGTGCTGCTCTCATGTGTCTAGTTTAGGATTTGGCAGCAAAACGACAGAGGGAGATAAAGCCTTGACATGTGTTTGGTAGCACGTTCTACCAAGTTAACCATTTAATCGTCTATCTGGGAATCGGGATCCTAAGTAATATGATTTGCCCTTTGCTTTCCCCCACTTGTTAAAGCATCCTGTCACAAAGCAGCTGTGCATCATGTTAATATAGTATGATTTGTAAAGTCTAAGCAGCCTGGTTTTAAATGATTGTTTGACCACTGTCAATACCAATGCTACAGCCATTCTAGCGCTGTCCTGAATGCCTGCCAAGATGGCAGGGTTCAGATTGCGTGATGTTAAAGCAGTTGTAACACAGTGTTTCTGCCAATCTCAAATTAATCTTGAATATCTATAGAGTAGTATTGCATATTTCGTATCTTCGAAGAGTATTCAGTTTGATCACATTTGTAAAAGATAGATACAGCTTTACGATTGTTTCCGAAAACATACGGCGCGTGTGGGGGGGAGGGGTAGACTGAACCAAAGCACGTGCGCACACATTGTTAACAAAACAGACACCAGTTTCACTCACCGCATTCGGTTCATGTCCGTCATTTTTTGGCGCTGGGATGGTTCCATATGTTAGTTTCAAACGATCTTCAAATCCAGCGTTACATACATAGTTTTTAAAACATTCATCACCCAAATGCAGTGAACAAACAAACACCTGAACTTCGCTTATGCTCATTCTCTCTCTCCTGCTTACAAGGGAAAGTGACGTCTGCACATGCTTCTTCTCCTCCTCTCCTGTGGCCATGCCACATGCTTTTCGGGGAGAATTGTCCAATAAGGGACTAAGAAAAGTTGTTAAAAAACAGTTTTATATGTTTGAAAAAAACTTTCCGAAACGTGTACAATCGCTGGGGGAGTGTATAAGGCACAGAAATACTACATACTACGCCCAACTCGTTATTTGACATGTTGACCATGTGAAGCATGAGAAGTCTGAACGTTTAACATTATAAAGAAGTCAGAATGCATCACACAGGCCGCTTTAACCTCCGGAGCTCTATGGTAGTTAATGGTGGCCAATAACTGTTTGATTACAAGCATTCTTCCAAATATCTTTCTGTGTTGATCAGAACAAAGCAATTTAAAGGGTTATCAACTTGAGGGTGAGAAAAGGAACACAGAATTTTCATTTTGGGTGAACTGTTCCTTTAACTTTAAAGAAACCTGAAACCTCAAAAACACATTTATACATGAAGTTTGAGGCGCTTCTCTTAAAACTTTGCAGACTGATGTTTCCTGTGTTGATTATTTCTCTGCGGATTCCCTTCGCTGCTTTACCGTCTCCGGCTCTCTAAAGTGGCAAATCCATTACTCCAGCCACACTACATGAACCCAACTACAGGTTTAAAATGCTTGGCTCTGTGGTAAGTGGAAAGGGCCTGGACCCTGAGTGTTTCATTAGTGTTGTTATTAATGGACTAAATTAAATGGATCTGTTGTATTTAAGTGTACCATTTTTCATATACTTTCTCACTTACTACAGTAGGGGGATTTATACTCAAACCGCCCACACCAATTACAAAAAACATATCTTCTTCATTGCATCACTAATTCCCCACGTCTATCTCTGTGCACTCTCACTATCTGCATGTACAGTTATCAGAGCACTCAGTGAGTAATCAAGTGTGTGTTCTTTTGGTTCTCAGTCGAGATTCACTCGGTGAATGTTGTCGTGCATCTTTGGAGCAATTTGATTGCTGTTGGAAGAGGAGATTACCCTTAATGAGTCTTCCTGTGAAAGAAATAATCAGTAATTATGGACACTGAAGTACACACTTCATGCTGAACGCAGAGGCATCAGTTAGGATTACCCAAGTGCACATAACGGAATTAATTACGTTGCAATTCAATGGAGGAAATTAACACATTTTTCTCAATTTTGTTTAATTTTCTAAGAGTGAGCCTAAGGTTTTGTTGTTTTAGACCCTTGACAATGTGCATAAAGATTTTACATCAACATAATGTTTAATATTGTTTATGATGACATTATTAGCATTGCAATTTGAGTAAAGGGTAACAGTAAAAAATGAATACTTATTTTGTAATATCTAGTGTGTTAAGTAGTATGTTCCATTTTTACTTTATAGACAGCACAAACTCAAACTGGGATGGTATGCGTATTTGGGCAAGACCAATTTTTTTCTCATACAATGATTCTCAGGGTTATCACTGGCTTTAAAAAATAAACACAAACTCACTTCTAGCTTCAGTCCATTAACACCCACAATCCACCCTGGCAACCCCTACCCGAAAACCCACTGTTGCTGTAAACAATATCTCAGCTTCTTCCTACATCTCACAGCTGGGGCGTGATGGGAACGCTGTCAGTCACTGGAAAGTGAGCCCCTGCCTTCATCCTTCCCCCTGGACACCAACTTCCCCCCTGCTTCCTTCACCAGAGGACTTTTTGATTTCAGAGGGGTGGCATGCTCGTAAGAGAAGCAATGCATCAAAACGCCTGCACAGGGGCTGCAGATAACAGAGCTCAGCCTGAGGAATAATAGACTTGATTGAATTAGCCATCCATTTCTCGCTGTGCTCATAAATCTGGGATGCCTTGATCTCACTGGCAGCCAAAAGGGTCCTGGATTGAAAGGAGAGGCAGCCTCTCAGCCATGGCAATCACAATGTGACTGTGCCCATAGAGAGCCTTGTGTTGTGGAGTTAATGCATGGCTGCTAGGACTGTATGTAAAAGCTTCTCCCTTTAATCTGGAACAGGAAGGACAGGGACCTTACCCTGCTTGATTGGGAGATGGCCGGATCGTCAGATCGCAGAGTAGCTGGATGGGGAGGATTTATCATTAGATTGTGTAAAGGAGATTCAGAATAGCACAGACGTCGCAAATGTGATGAACAAATATGCTTATGACAACACATTGAATGCACAGAATGTGATATTATGAGCTTCCAACCAATTGAAATGTCATCATCATTGTCATCATTTACTCACCATCTTCATTTCAAACCATTATAACTTTCTTGTTCTGCACAGCACAAAATAAGATATTTTGAAGAATGTTGAAAACCAAACAACGATTTGTTTCTTTTTTATGAACACAAAGCAATGCAGGTGAATCCATGGTTCGGTTACCAGCATTCTCTAAAATGTGTTCTTTAGTGTTATGCAGAAGAAATAGTCTTTTACGAGGATGAAACACACCCATGACCTTTGACGCAGCTGACACAAAACACCACCAGATGAGCTATCCGAGATAAAAAAGGTATTTATGTCCACACATTTATATTGTACTTAAAGGGGTCATTTGGCGCGGATGTATGTTTTTTTTCTCTGTCTTTGGTGTGTTAGAAGTTGTCAATGCATGTATTAGACACGTAAAATTGCCAAAATTAAAGTGTACGAAGAAAAAATACATTCTATCTGAAAGGGAATATTCACCCTGGCCTGCCAGAAGTTCATGGTTTGATTTCCCAAATGTATATGTAAGTAAGGTGGGTGTACCTATCAGAACAATTGCTTTGGAACCTGATGTTCCAAATATGGTAAGAGGCGTTACATTGCCATCACACGCTTGCAGTATTCGACCAATCACTACGCACTGGTTAACTGGCCAATCAAAGCACACCTCGCTTTTCAGAGCGATGAGCTCTGATTTTGTAAAAAATATGTGTGTTTCAGAGAGGCGGGGCAAAGAGGAGATACAAACATGCACAGTATGTGTACAATACAGCGTTTTTTAATATATACACATTGCATTCCATCTTAACAAACGATAATATTTGTTTCAGCCCTGTCATTTGAGCCCTTTTAATGGCCGCTATCCCAGAAAATCCACTTTCAAATGTCTTTCTAACAGAAATTTTGTTTTTTAGAATTATGTAGAAACACCCTGTAATTATGCAAATTCATCTATTTTTCTTTTTGTAATCTCCTTCAGAGTCCTGCACGGGGACGGGTGACCCGCAAATTTGGCTGAAACGGGTTAAAATATATAACTGTGTTGGATACGGGTGCAGGTCGGTTCGGACACGGAGGAAACACGGGTCTAAACACGGGTTCAAAACAGTCACATGCAAATGTAAAAATAAATGCAGATTTTTAGGAACACTTCTACAAAACTATGCCTGTATTTCAAGTTGGTAAACTATTTTTTTTGTTTATTTGAGCCCGCGCCCTCCCGGGAGTCTCTAGGCGCCTCCGCTCCGTGTCCTGATTATATTGCCTGCTATATTTACTTCTTATTTATTAAATCCAGGCAATTGGTTGATAAAACATTGATTAAAATTAAGTTACAATTAATACAAAACGAAATTCACTTTAAAGAAAGGCTTTATACAATAAGAAAATTAATGAAGTGGTCAAAATAATGTCTGTCCACTCTGTCTCCCAACATATTGCGCAACTTATGATCTTACTCTTTTCACTTCTCATATAATCAACATAGATGAAATTATATATATATAAACTGATTTGATTTCGGGTACGGGTCGGGTGTCGGTTCTATTTTAAGCGGGTCGGGTCGGGTGCGGATTTTAATTAGTGCTGCTGTCGGAAAAAGGGTTGGATGCGGTTTTAAGCACTGCGGGTACGGGCGGGTGCGGATTTACAAAATTGGACCCGTGCAGCTCTCTGATCTCCTTTAAACCATAACAGTGACACAAAACAGGCTGTTGGCGACCCCCTATCAATCTGATGTCACATTGCTTACGCCTGACCATGACCGTTCACAGACTCCACCTTATGAGTGCGTAGTTCCACCTTCTGCCAGAGACACACTCTCAGCCATTTTCAGGCAAGGGCAGATGTAGCTCTACCCAGCGACAGAAACGTCAAAAAAAACATTTAAGGTGAATTGATGTTGGATGTAAAGTGGAACGTAAAAGTCTTTATGTTCCATCAACGTGGGACCCAGAGTTATTAACGATCGAAAGTCCCAGGCGGGACGATGATGAGTTATGGTTCGGGAAGAATTCACTTTGTTCGGACCGACAAACCACTATTCACCGGTCCGCATCTCCGTTATGGAAAGACGCAGAGAAACGAGGCAGGACTCGTCGGAAAGGTCTTGACGAGACAACGTCTCGAAGGACAACGTCTCGTTCCCTCCATCAGGGAACTGAGGTTACATACGTAACCAAGACTTTCCCTTTCTGTCGGTCTCTCGACGTTGTGTCGAGAGCGACGGATGGGTTGCCTATGGAAATGCCACAACGCTTTATCGCGTCACAATCTCTAGCGAAGCGACGGTAACAGGCCTGGGCTTGTAAGCTCGATGCTTTCACGAAACTGTAACCTCCCAGTGTGGTGTTCGGGGGGTTCTAGAGCTTTCTTGGTGAAAGATGGGTACAGCCCTGACCGGTTACCTTTCACGGACGGAGGCCGTAGCTCTCTACTGGCGAGAGGCCGTCCGGCTCGGGTTTACAACGGGTAAGCGCAACTTCCTTAATTAGGGATGCGCTGCAGAGGCCACCTCCTACTAGGGGAGGAAAATGGTGGATATAGGTATGGTCTCGACCTTGGAGGAGAACGCATGGAACCCATTCGGAGGATGCTTGGAGGTCCCCTACCCTCTTGAAGGAAGCGAGCACCATCAGGAGGGCCGTCTTACTCGTCAGGTGAGGAAGATCGGAACCTCCGAGGGGCTCCGAGGGCCCAGAGACCCACAGGACCACTTTAGGGTCCGAAGAGGGTATGGAGCAGAGACGAGGTGGATTCCGCCCTCTGGCGCCACTTAGGAACCTGGTGATCAGGTCGTGTTGCCCTAGAAACTTTCCACAACTGAGTCGTGATGAGTGGCAATAGCGACTACATACATATTCAGTGTGGAGGGGAGATGTAAGTCTCCAGTCACGTAAGAAGGACAACACAATCCTGATCGAGCACCTCAGTGGGTCTTTCTCATTGAGAGAGACACCAGCACAAAAAGAGGCACCGTTTAGAGGCGTGTAACCGCCTAGTAGATGGGGCCCTGGCCTGAGTGATGGTCTCCGCCATAAAGGGGGATTAGCCAACTCAGGATCTTCTGGTCCCTCCAGAGTCCAGACATGGGTGTTCCAGAGGTCTGATCTGGGATGCCAGAACGTGTCCTTCCCCTGAGAGAGCAGGTCCTCTGTCAGGGGAATGGGTCAGGGGGGAGTCGCTGTCCAGTGCATAAACTCTGAAGCCAAGTGCCGTTAGACCAGTGCGGTGTAACTAATAACACTCCTCTTCCCTGATCTTACAGTGTCTAAGCAAGGAGCTTAGGGGGGGAGGTGTGCTCCTGGGGGGGAGGTGTGCTTCAGCCCGTCCTGCGGTCAGCTGTGCGCAAAGTTATCCTTGCCGAGGGGGCCTCGGACAGGGAATACCAAAGCGGGCAATGGAGGTGTTGCGGGAGGCAAACAGGTTTACCTGGGCCTACCCGAACAGCATCCAAGTGAGCTGGACTGCGTGGGGGTGGAGTCGCCACTCTCCGCGAGGCGTATACTGACTAGAGAGCACGTCGGCTGTCTAGTTCAGTTTGCCTGGGGTGTGTGTGGCCCGCAGGGAACGGGTCACCTGTTGACTCCACCGGAGGAGGCGTCGAGCAAGTTGTGTTAGCTGCTGTGAGCGAACGCCACCCTGACAATCTGATGTACGCTACAGCTGTAGTGCTCTCCTCGGACCAGCACATGCTTGTCCCGCACGAGAGGCCGCAGCCTGCTCAGTGCAAGTAGCACAAACCACAACTCTTGGCAATTGATATGACAGCGCAGGCGGGGGTTCTTCTAACCCCCCGCTACTAAGTGCCCGTTCACCGCACCCCTGCATGGAGGCGTCCGTCGTCACCACGACTTGCCTCGTAACCTGCCCAGAGGGGTACTCCCCCCGGTAGTCCGTCGAAAAGTCATGGAAGACCAGGGTGTTATGGTACATCGTGCTGCCGGTGCCATGCGCCTGCTGCCGGTGTGCCACACTCTCCTCGGAACTCGACTCTGAAGCCAATGTTGGAGCAGTCTCATGATCATCAACCTGAGGGGTACTACCCCTGCGAGGACGCCATGTGTCCAAGGAGCCTCAGAATTGTTTCAGGGGGACCGCTGTCTGCCTGAAATGTTCCAGGCAGTTCAACAACGACTGGGCACATACTGTGGACAATCGCGCCAACATGGTGAAAGCGTTGAGATCCATACCGAGAACATTTACATTTACATTTAGGCATTTGGCTGAGATTGCCTAATCTCGTTGAGATAATTTGGTACCCGCACGCCTTTTTCCCGAAGGGGAGAAAGGGCGGCTTCGACGATCTTCGTGAAGACCCATGGAGACAGGGACAGACCGAAAAGGAGGACTCTGTACTGATATGCCCGCCCCAAAGTAAGCGTCCTCCAGGTCAATTGCCACGAACCAGGTCAAATTGCCACGGATGCGCCTCTGCGTGAGCATCCTGAACGGCAGTTTGTGAAGATGCTTTGTTCAGGGTACGCGGAAGTATGGGGCGCAACCCGCCATCTTTCTTGGGAACGATGAAGTGCGGGTTGTGACCCACTGAACATCTTGGTTTTGAGGGAAGAACTCGATGCCTGTTTTACCAGAAGGGTGGTGACCTCTACCCGAAGTACAGAGGCATCCCTGCCTCTGACAGAGGGAGAGAGGATGCCCCGAAACTTGGGAGAGATTCTGGCGAACTGGATCGAGTAACCAAGACGGACCGTCCTTATTAGCCACCGAGATAGTCTGGGCAGCTCTCGAGCTCCCAGGGACTGTGACAGGGGGACCAAGGGGACGGTCTGCTTCACCATTCCCATGGGGGGTGGTTCGTTGGCTGGCGGAGCTAACCATGTCGCGGTTGGTCCCCGGAGGGAAGGTTGGCTCTGCCAAATAATGGAGTGTATGATCGGCCGGGGCGAACAGAAAAACTCTGTGAGTAAGTGGGCACCAGGCCCTGAAAAGGGTCCGGCTTTGGTGACGAGGCAGGAGCCGTCCCGTACCGATCAGAGCCGTAGCTGAGAAGGTCGGGCCCGATGTTGTGAGGTCTGAGGTCTTCCCATCAGTGTCACTTCTTGCGAGAAGGTTGCTGACGGGGTGGAGGTTTCCCCCTCGACCTCCGCTTCCGGGGTGCCGCCTGTGGAGGCCGATGAGGGTGCCGCACCCAAGAGAACAGCGGGACATGGCGCGCTAGAGAATGCTCAGTCCTGTAAAGGACCTTTTGAGAAAAAATCTCTAACACCTCCGGAACCGCCGAGACGCCCAGTGGAAGGTCGCTGCAGGTAAGGACGATCCGCTGCTCTACATCGTAGATCCTGCAATGTAGAAGAAGAAGAATTCATTGATTCGTTTTGTTCATAGTCATGAGCGAAGGCTCTGAAGAACAAAAGGTAAATGAATGCTGCACGCCGGCTTCGTTTTATACCGGACATCGGGGGCGGAGACTGGCATGCAAATTTCATTTGCCAAATTTCATTGGCCTTTTCTATAGTAGTCAGAGTTGATTGGTTCTCAAAGGCGAACCCCATCTTTCGTTCTCGACACAACGTCGAGAGACCGACAGAAAGGGAACTGCAAGTTTTCCATTGCAGCCACAAATGGCCATGTTCAACATATTGAAATCAAAGATGTGCGGTGTATTTTGAGCTGAACTTTACAGAGACATTCTGGGGATACCACAGACTATTTTTACATTGCAGAAAACACCTGGATTAGCAGACCTTTAACATACAAAAATATTCTGTAGTACTTTTTAAGAATTACTTAAAAAGATCTGAGTGTACTAACTGTGGTATTTTGAGACACTAAAAGAAGTACTTAAAAAGAGTACTTAGAAGTCCTCCTGTGGTCGATAATTGTATCCCTGACAGCCAGTTCAGACCACCACCGACTAGCAGCGGCAGAGTGACACGATCTCATTAATTTCAATAGAGAGCAAGCGACTTTACAGGCTTTGAAGTTAATCTTTGTACATCAAAATTAAAAAGTTTTCTCTTGTGAAACCAAATTTTCCTGTGTTTGAATAGCTTGAATGAAATTCTACACCACAGCTTCAGTAAGTATACTTAAAACATGAATATGGAAATTAGCCCCACCTCCACTCAATCACACTCAGCACTCCTAGACGCTGCTAAAACTGAAAAGTGAAACTGAGAGCGGACACAGCAGTGTAGCGATTGTTTCAGCTCGGATCTATGTGCCATCTTTGCATATGTATGCCTCAAACTGCTGATCCACAGGGGTTAAATGAGTTGATGTGACTGGTTAAAGGTTTATGATGTCATAAACATGAGCAGTTTCAAACTGAATTTTCTAAACTGTCTTTGGTAAACTGCAGTTTCAAGCACATTAAAAACACCAAATAAACAACATTAAAAACTTGTTTTTGTACCACAGGGACTATATTTTTAGTATATTAAGTTCAAATTTTCAAACTAAATGTAATTAAATAAAGTGTATTTAGTGCACTGTTTTTTACCTGGGGTGGGAACAAAAAACTTCTACACTCTTAAAGGTGAATATAATTTACGATGCCATTGAAGCATCATTTTTGGTTAAATGTTTCATATAGAACCTTTAACAACTGAAGTAAGGTTCCTTATAGTGGCTCTTCGAAATTTTTCTTTAGATTATCTTTGTGTTTAAAAAATATTAAAAATAAAGGGTTCTTGGCGCACCAAAATTGGTTCTTCTAGGCCACCGCTGTGAAGAACCTTTGTAGCACCTTTTTAAGAGTGTTAAGTCATGAGGAAGTCTATCTACGAATGGCTTACTAATATTCATCTACGATTTGGCTGAAATAGGAGAAAATGTTTTATATCTAAGAATTTATACACTCTATCTCCAAGGCACTTCATGAGAGATGGTGCGAGTTAGAGAATTGTGATGTTGTGGCCAGAATCGTTTGCAGCCAAAAAGATATGTATGTAAATGAAAAATGCATCATCTGAACAACAAACAGCAAAAACTTTTCTTGGTTGTTTATCAGGAATGTTGCTGAATTTTGATCCAGTGACCGGTGGACCATGAAAAACTATGAATGCCTTTTTTAAAAACAACATAACTCTCAATACTGTTGGGCCTTTTATACTTTGTCTCAGAAACTCTGCAGGCCTATCAATATTCTTGTCTTACTGTGCCCTTTAATGAAGGCCAAGTTGCAGAGGGCTACACATAACTGGGGAACATACTAGAGGAATTTTCAGAAACGCGACCAGCAAGCTAAGACCCTCGCTATAGTGTGAAACTATGCCTGCAAATGATACATTTATCAACAGAATTGTTCAATAACGTCAGAGTTAGGACATTATGACGGCATGAATGCAGTAGCACGGTGGGTAGAGCCATCATGTAACTGTGCTGTGCTACATAATAAAGTCAGTTAGTTTGTCATCCATTTTGTTGGTTTAAACCCGAGTCTGTGGTTATAATGTGTGTTTGCCCCACACTGTGGATGGCGTGTATCAGGAAAATGTGCGCTGAAAATTACAGGGCCCTGGGATGACAACGGTTCAGTTAATTGCTCTAACCTTTTCTTGCCAGATTGGGAGCTGTGTTAGAGGTGAAGTTTGGCTTCTTGTTGTTCAGCGTCATTGATTGCTTTATTTGCTGATTAATGCACTGTGTAATGATATCCACAGTTGATAAATCGCACGGAGGCATGATGCTCGCAAACAAAATCAAATCGTTGTAAATCAAGAATGGGAACAGATGCACAAAGACTTAAATGGTACAGAGTCATTGGTTACAAGTTGGATTAGGTTGCAGTTAGTATTGGGTGTAATGGGTTACTAAGTAACTAATAATTGTAGTTAAACCACTTATTATCTGAGATTAAGTAAAGTAAGAATTATGCTTCATTTTGAAGCTCACATAGTCATCCATGGCCTTAGGTTCTGGGATCGACAGGCGGTAAATCAATCCTTAGGGTATGATGGCCCCAGATAGCAGCTTAATGGTGCAGTCCCATGGCCTCTGAGCGAGAAGTCTGGTTGCCAGCAGTTTCGAGAACAAGTCCTGGAATTTGAAACCTCCAGAACCCAGAATGAGATAGTTTCCATGTGCGCCACCCCATGGTAGCAAACCCAGCCTCTTCTGTTACGACATTCTGTTCGCTTCCGAGGTAGATCGAGGGTGTTCAGCATAACAAGGGTCCAGAACTGAATGCTGTAATTCGCAACCAAAGGCTGCCCGTGCTTTAACCGGAGAAGTTGATTTTGCAAGGCTTGGAAGGCTGAAAGGGTGGCCGTGAGAGGACCGGTGTCTTCCCTAACATTCCTTGCCCAATTGAGGGCCTTACGGTTTAGAAGGGAGATGACATATGTGATCTTGGAATTGTTGGTCGGGAAAAGGTTCGGTTGCATCTCAAAAAATATGTTGCACTTTAGAATGAACCCACTGCATTCCTCCGCAGCTCCAAAGTAATGGCTGGATGTGGCCATAGGACTGGTAGAGGACATGTGTGAGTAGACAGTAGAGGGAGAAGGGAGTTGAGTGCAGAATAATCTGACCAGTTCTGCGAAGGGGTCCGGGGATGGGGACGAAGATGTTGATATAGTGGACATCGTTATTGGTGGTCAGGTCTTCTGTCACAACACATTGCAGATGCACGATAGCACACAAGAACTTAACAGGAGATTTAATGGGGTGAACAGGTCCACAATTGATAGGTTACATCCAGTGGTAAGTACACGTCTACAGGTAAACATATATCCACAGATTTACATCCACAGGTTAAAATACATCCACAGGTAAGCATACATCCACAGTTTAACATCCACAGGTTAACATCCACAGGTAAACATCCACAGGTGAACATCCACGGGTCGGTAGACATCCACGGGTCGGTAGACATCCACGGGTCGGTAGACATCCACGGGTCCGTAGGCATCCACGGGTCGGTAGGCATCCACGGGTCGGTAGACATCCACGGGTCGGTAGACATCCACGGGTCGGTAGGCATCCACGGGGCGGTAGGCATCCACGGGTCGGTAGACATCCACGGGGTCGGTAGACATCCACGGGTCGGTAGACATCCAAGGGTCGGTAGACATCCACGGGTAATAAGGGTCGGTACTAGAAACACGAGTTTAATAAAAACTGGCTATTAGACAACAAGACCTGACAACGAGTGAGAACAAACACAGGGTATATATTGAGTATATAATAGTGTGTAAGTCTTAACAATCGTGCCAGTAACGGACCACTACAAGGTCCAGAAATGTCCCCACAAGTTCCAATATCCATTAATTGGCCGCTAGGAGAGCTCTTTAAACACTAGACATTTGTAGTTATAAGGCAGAGTACAAAAATTGCTCTGGGCTGTAAAGCACTTCAAATTATTCTTATCCAAAGAACATATTTTACGCAACAGTGAAGAGTTCATGCTACTTAGAGGACAAAGGTGATAGATGGTACGTCTGCATTGCTGTCAGTGGATATATTTAACAGTTAGACATCTCCAGGTCGTGTGTGAGCTTGGTGCTTCAAAACAAAGTAGACTTTTCTTTGAGAGTAAATGTTGTTTACCACGGGCTTACTTGAGTATCTGACAGTTAGGTCTCTCATAAGTGTTGGCTGAAATCTCATTATGCCAGACCTTCGCCCCTTTTCCTGATGGGGGTTTACCACATGTCCTTGCAGGGGTGCAAACTCATCAGGGTGAAAACAAGGTGACAACACAGGATGCCGGTAACCATAGTAAAATATTTAAATGTAACTCTTTCCCCTACAGCCTTTAAAAAAAAAGTTGGCAGCCTACGCCAGCGTTTTTTTTTCATTTTCACTAAACTTTAATGTTTCCCGGTGCATTTCTGTAAAGAATAAATGGACAAACAATATGTACAATGAAAGAACATAGTCTCTGCTTTTAAACAAAAGAAACCGTATTTTTCTTTCTTCCTTTGTGCTATTTTTATCACTCCTTAGATGTGGGTAAGTTTCTTCAAAAATGCATCACTTTGATTAAACAGCTGAGATAATTAACGTTTTTTGTCAAAGATTCCGCCCAGATTACACTCAGAACAATCATTAAAAACCGATAAGAAATATAGGTGTGTTACTATCTTCAATGTTGTACTAAAAACCATCACACTGTAACACAGCTTTGTGTACAGAGATCAGCTGTACAAAACATTACAAATACGAAGCAGTTTACCTTCAACTCCGTGCACGGTGGTGTTGAAGTTAGTCAGAAATGTGCAGGTGCAATTCAACTAACCTTACATCTTATATTGTTTCATGAATTGAGCTCGATTAAAACATAACTTGCAAACTGACTAGTGATTTGACAGAGTTACAGCAACATCTGGACATGATTTTCATAATTTCATTCACTGCGAGTCCACGATCAGACTCACAGACCCCCCTTATTTTCAAAAACTCATCGGATCTAGACAAATCACAACAATGAGTCATTCTGGATCCAAAACTGTGAATTTCAGTGAAATGTGACAAGTTTGCATCCCTGACTTGACAAAACATTTATGCACATAATAATAAAGTCGTAATTGCCCACTTTGTGGCCTCAGGATGTCACTGTTGGCGCACTGCCTACACAGGCATGCAACATGTAAGCCAAGTGTGAGAGAGATGTTACTGGATGTGTAACGGCAGACAACAGTTGGGCCGATTGTGGATGGGAGGTGTGTGGCCGAAGATCAGTTTAGTGATTGTGGGCCACATTTCAAATATGTTGACTTACAATTATTAATTATAGAAATTTAAGGATTTAGCCTTTCTTAATATTTTGAGAGAGAGTAAGCTATATTAATATCATCTGATCATCCTTCCTTTGTCTAGAAAAAGTGTTTTTATTTTTATTAAAGAACATTTTTTTAATGGTAGAAAAGATGTTTGCACAGTTTAAAAATGCACAAGTATATTTTGTCTTTAACATTTAGGTACAAACTATAGACTGTAAAAAATAAGTCTAGTGTGCGTGACGTCAGCCGTAGGTTTGCGAAGAGAAAAAAATTAAGCCTAAAGTAGGCGGAGGCGCTTGTCGCCATCTTGGCACCACGTCATCGCTTGTCACTCCTGGATAATCGAAAATGGGCAAAAAGGCGGGACGTGGTTAGAGCTGAGGCGCCTGGTTTGCTGAAGTCACTTGTCACTCTAGTGGCCACAAACCTAATGTGCAGAATTTAATGCTTAATATAAGTTTAACAGGTGAGTTTTAAAAAAATCACCCTCCTCACAGTTGTTATGAAGCGATTTTGGCCGGATTTTCAGCCTGGACTTGTTTTTGAAAGTCTGTGCCAGTCTGCAGATTTGATCAGTTGGTTCATTTCCATATGAAACTTTCCAAAAGTCTGCAAGTTTATATCTAGTTAAAAAAATCTCTTCAGATTTTAAAAGTCTTGTATTGTATTCCACCCGTCATTCTGCTATTTGAATTGAGATGTAAATAAATTTTGTCATTAAAAATTCCACGATTCCCATGGTAACAGTGGGTTCTCATCTGATTGGTCGATGAGATCACGTGAGGTTCGAATTATGGGATATCCCTGCTGAAGATTTCAATCTTCATTCTGAGCCAGGTAAGTGAATTTATTAAAGTTTGTACTTAACCAGAGATATAATACATAGCTAACGAGATGTTTTATATGTGTAGTTAATATAGTTCGCAATAGGCAAAAGGAAATAGTTCAAATTAAGAATGACCGGGAAAAGAGATGAGCCTTGTAGGATGTTTCTTGCCTTCTTGAGGCAACGAGAATTGTACAGTTCCTTCAGTGGTGGGAGAGGGCAGCCAATGATTCTCTGGGCTGTGGTAATGACCCTTTGGAGTGCTTTCATTTCCACAGATGTGCAGCTGGCAAACGAGACACCACTGCAGTATGTTAGACCACTCTCTATGGAGTAGCAGTACAGGGACACTAACAGTTCCTCACGCAGATTGTTCTTTTTAAGAAGTCTCAGGAAAAACAGCTGAGCTCTTCTTTACTACTGCAGTGGAGTTAGCACCCCAAGACAGCCACCCTCTCCACATTCCCTGTTGATGTACAAATGCTGAATGTCCATTTTTTTTCGTTCTGTAGGCCATGATTAACTCCTCGGTCTTTGTGATGTTGAGGACAAAGTTGTTGTCACTGCACCACAGAGAGAACCGCTCCACCTCTTTCCGATAGGAGGATTCATTTCCCCCGGAGATGAGCTCCACCACCGTAGTGTCGTCAGCAAATTTAATGACGGTGTTGCTGAAGTATATATGTAGGTGCAATCTTGAGTGTAAAGGGTGTAGAGCAGGGGACTTAATAGATATCCCTGTGGGGAGCCAGTGTTCAGGCAGAGGGATGAGGAGATATTTGAGCCCACTCTTACCTTCTGGGAACGGTTCTGTGAGGAAGTTCAGAATCCAGAGGCAGAGGGAGTTGGAAAGTCCAAGGCCCTCTAGTTTGTGCAACAGTCTCTGAGGAAGAATAGCATTGAAAGCAGAGCTGAAGTCCACAAACAGCAGCCGCACGTAGCTTCCCGGTTGCTCCAGGTAGCACAGAGCATTGTGGAGAGTGGTGGCAATGCCATCCTCTGTGGATCAGTCAGTCTTATATGCAAACTTAGGCCCATCAAAGTTTGTTGGGAGGCTGGAAATAATGTGACTACTAACCACATTTTCAAAACACTTCATAATGATTGGGGTAAGTGCCACTGGTCTTTAGCTGCTGATTGTGGAATTTTTGTGGGGCTGCTGTGGGCAGGGGGGTGTAGTGCAGCTGTTTCTATTTGCTCCACCTCGATGTTTGGTTTGTGATTTGTGATGTGCTGGATCCCCTGCCACAACTGCTTTGTCATGTTGGTGTTAAAGTTGTCCTCTATCTTCCGCCTATTTTCCACCTTGTCCCTCTTCAGGTTGGCTCCGGCAGTGCTATATTGTCGCCAGACCTGAAGGCTGTAATTCTCTCACGCAGCAGGCTTTGGACATTTCTGGTCATCCAGGGTTTCTGGTTGGGATAAACCATGATACGTTTGTCCACCATGATGGTCTCTGTGCAGTGTTTTATATAGCACAGAACAGCTGCTGTATGTTCTTCCAGTTCTAAGTGTTCCCGGTTGGTTCTTTCAAAACAGTCCTGCAGCTGGTGGGAGGCACCCTCCGGCCAAGTTTTAATAGATTTTGTTACGATAAGAGCTTGTTTCCTGAGGGGGGTGTATACTGGTACTAAAAGCAGGGACAAATGTCTGACTGGCCAGGTGTAAAGCTGTAATCAGCTGTAAACCCTGTGGCCGTGTTTGATATTAAAGTAAACCTTTTCCAGTGTCTTCTCTCCTCTGGTGGTGCATTTCACATGTTTGTGAAATTAAGGGAGCCCAGTTTTTAGCTCAGCATGATTAAAATCCCCTGCAATAACATGCACTTTGCAGGATATTTGTTTTGTTGGCTGCTAGTGATGGTATGTAAAACCTACAGTGCTGAGTTAGCATTAGTATCCTGCAGATGTACACAGGGGTTACCATGACCACAAACTCTCTCGGTTTGGTTGTTTACCCTGCAGTCCTATCTTTAAGAGATTGTGCCAGCCATATTTGTTTTTTGCCTGGCACGAAATGAATAACAACTCATACACAAACATCAAAACAAAACACAAAAGAGCACTGAGCCGCTACGTCTATGCCCGCTGCGCCAAGAGAAGCTGGGCTTTACCAGCGATACTCTTAATATAGTGATGGGAGGGTCTGTAATACGTCCAATTGGAGAACCAGTAGTGGCTAACAAACCCATTTGCTGAATCTAAAATGGCATACTTAACGCGGGCTAATTGGTAACGCAGTGTTTTGCCTGAATGGGTATAGTATGAATGCGATCCGGTCGTGGTAAGCCATATTGACGTAATCATGTGGCGTAATTCTTCTTCTGTTCCTTTTCAATGCCCAGGCAACTCACTTTTAAGGTGCATATCCGCCACCTACTGTACTGGAGTGTGGGCTAGAGATTAGCCATGTGATGTAATGAAAAAAGGCATAACAACTTGAGTTATGAGAGACAGGTTGCATTAACACCGTTACATGTGTTTTGTACAATTAAACAACACATGAAAAAAAGCTTTACATTTTCTTCAAGTACAGCACATTCAGAGCTTTATATTTCCACTTATTTTACATTTTACCTTGTAGGGCTATATGCTTTTTATAAAAGTAAACAATTAAAAGGATTAAAACAGCCTTGTGATTTTGCGTTGCGCTTTCTCTTTTAAATTTTGGCTATAACAAGCCCATCCACACTTCCCATTGTGAAGAATGATTATGCCAATGTTGATAGATTCATGTTAAAACTGTCTGTCATGTGTAGATGTGCTTTTGAAAATTCCAATTAATGAATTCAGTTTTCTTATGAAAGATTTGTTCGCACAATTTGGGCATGATTTTGCATGGCTATGGTTCAGTTCCGGAAGTTCTTTTTAAAAGCTGGTATCAATGTGGTTAACTTATGGCAGAGATTTGGTACCCATGTTAAAACCTGTTCTGCCCTAGTTCAGTGCCAGTTACGGCTTATTATTTGGCATATATGGCCCTTGACATTAATATAGATTCTGGGCCACCCTAGGGCCATCATTCGTTGTTGCATGTGGGCCGAGAGAAAAGGGTTTGTGTGGACCGGAGCTGGGCCAATACGAAACTGCTATGTGGGTACATTGGGCGGCGTGCATTTTAAAGCACAATGCAGCTCATTCAAAACATCTTGATCCCTGGGTAAACCAGAGTTTGTGAGAATATGAATTCATATAACAAATGTCTTTTGTCATTATCATACTTATGAAGCGATTATTCATGCTCAGATTCAGATCCCCTAGTCCCCAAATAAATGAAAAGAGCTTACCACCGCAGACTCATTAAACAGACAGCAGCTAAAATGATTCGGAATAGATCAGTTCTGCACTAGCTTATCTTACTGAAGTTATCAAAGTAATGGTAATGTGTCAAACTGCTTCAATCCAATTTAATCAAACGTCTGCGCTGCATTCAAGGCTAAATAGAATGTTGCCCATTGTTTGGTTTTCAGAATGTGTCGACTGTCATTTTATTTCAGCTTTCCTGTAGCTCAACTGTCAGGTCATGGGCTCGACTCACAAAGATAGGACATATTCATAAAACTGTACGCAGTATAGTCTGTATTCCATTTATTCTAATATACAAATAGAAATATAAAAGGCAATTCGCTTTTCTAACTTTAGCCACCATATTCCTCTCTCTTTTTTACGGTCCATCTGTTCCACTTTAAAATGTCTCTAGATTAATGCCACTAAGGAGTAATACCAGAACTTTATGCCCTAACCTGAGATGAACATACACGAAAAAGGTTTTTGAAGATAAGCCCAAGTATATTTTTAAACTATAAAAGCAATTTTCCTAAAAGAAAAAAACTCTACTCTGACCTCATAACACTAATCTTATTTGTCCCCAACAAATGAAACCTGCTTTGATCCAGCTGAGTAAAGACGTGAACACAGAATGTCCCTTGCCCAAAACCAGGCAAGTAAATCTGTTTTGGTCCTAAATGTGTTTTATTATCATTATTTTTATTTTCCCACACACATAGTGACTGTTTAGTGGTGCCGCAGGCATGTTATGTTCAAAGGATAAGAAACTCATAAACAATCTGTAAGGAGAAAACAACAACAAAGAAATAAAAGATGATGCAATACTCAAAATGAGAAATTCTCCAAAGTCTAGGCTTTTCTGAAACTTCTGACAGTTGAAATCCCCTCAACAGAAGCAGTTGTCTTGTTTCCTTAGGGAAGACAAGTTTTGAGTTCATAATATGGATTTAAAGGCCATTTCTGTAACAAATATCTCATGAGAAAGCATGCAACATTGAGTGTGTGGCAAAACAGAAACATAAAGAAAGGTAAAAAAAAGTTTTACTACTAAAGAGATCATTTCAAATGATTATCGAGAAGGATGTAATGGAAAGTAAAAAATCTCTCCTGATTGGCTTATGGCATCTCAGATATATATGACAGTGTTTCTTCAGTTGAACATAATCAATGTTTTTCAATTATAATGTTGTCATGTTATTCCAATCCAAAGAAAGAGAAATTTTAGAGACATTATTTCAAGGTTGAGAAACTACAAAGTGTTGCTTTAACCTTATTTAGCGAAACTGAAATGTAAACAAGCAAATCTGAGAGCTGAATTTCAATATGGTGGCACATCAATAACGTTGAATTTACACACATGCAGGCAGGGAAATTTTGACAAAATGGAAAAATCTCTTAAAAAAATTATTATTATTTATTATTATTATAATTGTTAATGAAAGATTTAAAAAAAAAACGAACAAACTTAAATATATATTTCCTTTACAAACAAAATAAATTAACATCATCCTCTTAAAACAACAATAAAAAACAGCAGATTTTTTAATTTAGCTGCACATATATGAAAACAAGAAAATAAAGTGGACGTGTAGAATGGAATTTCGACACCAGAGTTATTATAGTGCTCAATGTTTCCCTGCACTGATTAAATGGTGATTAAATGTAGGCTAACACTAGTCAGTTGCTAGCTAACTTTCACTATGGACATTAAACCAACAGGTTATTACCACTCACAGACTAAAGTCTACCCACCTTTCTTGGTAAAAAACTGGGTAACAGTTTGACACCCTTTCCTTTGTCTTTCCTTTCTCTCTTTTCTCTCTTTCCTTTTTTGAAAACGATAATTTGATTTAACGTTACTAGGCAACATTGTGGTCACTGTAGTTCTGGCGCATCTACTGACTGCAACTAAACATCGTCACTGAGAGAGCTAAGACAGGACCATTTCATGCAGATACAGGGGTCGGATGTTCACTTTTTGGTCAATGGGGATTTTAAACTTTTACGGCCAAAAACAAAGAGATCATTAATTGTATAATAATATAAAAATATATACTGAATGATGATGGTTTAAAAAATGTATATTAGTTTTTACCTATTTTTGGGGCCCGCCCGTGTGATTGCAGTGGAACAGTGGAAATTATGTGTGGAATCACACTACAGAATATATGTCAGAAGGCAAAGGCCACAACTGGTATGTGTTGGATGGTTCTTAATCAATAGAGATTCAGCTTAATGCCTCGTGTGGGCCTCTTTCACATATATTCCCACAGCATGCAAAACAATAACCAGGAATTATGAGAAAATCATAATAACCACATTGGACGAGTCAAATCTTAACATGTGTGCCTGCGAGTTCAGATAAACCTGCATGTGATTATCTGTTCAGCGAGATAAGGCCGATCTCTTTTTCTCTCCTCCAGCTACAAGCCTTGTGTTTATCTTCACTAAATCAAACGCGTGGGGATCAACTTTTGTGCGTGGGTTGAACAGGACAGGGATGCACTTGACGCTGTTCCAGGGTGGGAAGCTATACATTCTACTACTCGCCCTGAACTGAACACATGTTTTAATCTGTTTTCAAGTTTAATCGAACCCGTCCACCTGGTCCCTGCCGAAGAAAAAATGGGTTTGAGCATAACTTCATGTCATGGAAGACCAGCCCCATTGTCTTTCAGAGCAATGAAAACACGTAAAATAGTGGCAAGCATCACACCTGTCAGATAAGAAAAATGGGTTTCGCACCATGAGTCCATACGTACGGCAAAACAGCAAATACAAGCAAACGCATTCGCACCCTGACAGTTTAGTTATTATTCGAAGGATTGCCTCAGCAGCCACACAAATCCCACAGAGTAAGCCATCATTGAGACGGATAATAAAAAAACAAATTAGCCTCCATCCCACACCATCTTTTCCCCCGAATTACTGCGCTGTGGTTGTGGCTGTACTGATATTGAATGCTCGCAGGCAGGTGATGAACAGAATCCTCTTGTGTAAACTGTGATTATTGAAGATGAGAGCTGATTGCATGGTCATCCTAAAAATAAATAGCATTGGGTAACAGACCGCACGTAATCTGCATTACATAAACACATTACAAAAGTACTTTAAAATATCCATAACAAGATGGCTGTTTCTTTTTATGGATTACATGATTACAACCTGGACCTCCTACCAGCCATTAATCAGTTCAAAGACATAAACCAGAATATAATTTACTGATTTTAAGTTTTTATTTAAAAAAGGTTGTCTTTTGATGTATCAGCACCAAATTATAATTGCGTCTTCATGTGATTTCTAAAGAAAACAGGACACTACTAACGTTGAAGATATATATATATACACGTGTCAGGACTGCAGTGAACTACCGGTCTGTGTTTGGCTAGTGTCTATTTATATTCATGTTTAATACTGCAAGTCCAAAAAAAGTCACTGTAATATTTGGTTGGACCGCTTTAGCTTCGATAATTCGCTGTGGCATCAGTTCGATAAGCTTCTGCAATGTCCAGAATGTAAAAATTTTCCCGTCCAGAGTTGCTTAAATGTTTCGCCAAGATCTTGTATTGATGTTGGAAAAGTCAGACCGGTGCACAAAGCCTTCTCCAGCACATCCAAAAGATTCTCAATGGGGTTAAGGTGTGGACTCTCTGGTGCCCAATCCATGTGTGAAAACAATGTCTCATGCTCCCTGAACCACTCTTTCGCAATTTGAGCCAGATGGATCCTGGCTTGTCATCTTGTAATATGCCCGTGCCATTAGGAAAGAAAGAACCCATTGATGGAATAACCTGGTCATTCAGTATATTCAGGTAATAAGCTGAAATCATTCTTTGGGCACATAACGTTGCTGAACCTAGACCTCCAATCCAGAAGGAGGCTCTTAGCTATTTGCTTAGTAAAATCCAGGTGGTGACTTTTTTGGTGTTGAGCAGTGCATTATTTTTTGGTATAATAGTTGTATCAAATAAAAAATTTGTTGAATTTTTTTGTATGTTTATTTTATTAAATAAACAATTTGTTGAATGGGTACTGTAGTTTGGTCATATTTAAAAAAAAACGTATTGTACATTGACATCAAGAGTTGGAGCTGAGTATCGCAGTCTAAATTCAAAATATTGTAGAGACAAGTTTAGTCAAGTAATGGTTCTTCTTGGCTTTTGCTTGTTCCAGGAAAACATTCATGCACAGTAATGTTTGTTTATGTTGTCATTTTGAAACTATCTATACATATACTGTCCAGAACAACCCCTGACTTCCAACCCTGGGCGTAACACACAGGGTTTCTATGAGGCGCCGTATAGGGTTTAAATCAAACTGATTTATTTTTAACACATAACTGGCCACTGCGGCAGAACGATTTTGATCATAATTGTATTGTTGATAGCAGAGGGCTCTCTCGACATATACTTTACAATTTGTCAATGAATATAATTATAAGCTTATATACGCACTCCTCAAAAAAAAAACACAGAGCCCCGTGGCCCCGCCACATAACAAATCCCAATTTAAGCCCTGAATGAACCCGACCGATGGTTATAAATTAACCCATGTTGGGCTTGTTTTAAACCAAAGTGCTTGTGGGGTGAAATAAAAAAAAAAATGATAAGCCTTATCCTTTTTGACCCAACGTTGGGTTGAAAATAACACAGCATTTTTTTAGTATCACAGTATCAAAGTTTGGAAGTAATCAATGCAACATTGTAAATGACCGTTGTTACGCCCTAAGGCTCGAAAAGGACGCAACAAAAACGGGGACACACAAGAAAGTGCAAATAATGTATAGAATTTATTAACGAAATGAAATTATACATAAGAAAAACAATAGCGCATGAAATAGTCAGGAGTCAGTGGTGTGAAGTGTATGAATGAAAGTGTAATGAGGCTAAATGTTAAATGTATAACGTAAACAAAGTCAAATCAAGCAAAACAAAGAAAACCAAGTCCAAAAGGGCCGCGCCCCCGGTCAATGAGAAAATTGCCCTTTTTAAAGGCATGATCGGAAATTAGCAGCAGGTGTCTTCAATAAACCCATCCGGGAACCATCCGTTACTTAGAGCAATGATAAAGCAGGGGCCGTCACAACCGTGGAGACAGCATCTTACTAAAAATGACTGACATAAAGAGGCAGCAAACTTTGACCGAAGTGGATCTCTAAGATAACTTGCTTTCTCACTCTTCGCCTGCAGCGTCAATAGTCTGATCCAGAAATTACATCCTTGCCGTTAAACCATCCTTGATAGGCTAACTACTATTTAATGCAGTACTCTTCCCGGGGACCATCTGATTCTTAAAATTACTTTTTAGAGTTTGTCATTCATTACATAAAATATCCCCAAGTCCTTAGCACAACTTCACTGCAGGTAAGAGTCAAAAAGAAGCGGAAGCAACGGTGCTTTTGATGGAAGAGAACAGGGATGTCTGCTTAAATGCTTGGGGAAGCTCAAGCGTGTCAGGGCTACAGATCCTGTGGGAAATCAAAACTTGTAAGGAGGCAGATTCTCTGGAAAGATCTCCAGCTCTAAGTACTGTGATCTGACATTTCGAAATGTGAAGTTTTCGACCACCTGCTGTAAATGGAGGTCCGTTCTGAAGCATGATTAGAAAGAGCTGTGAAAGACTTCATTTGTCTTGTTACATCTGGTGTTTGGCTCTGATATTCTTCTAGCTGAAAATGTGTCTTGTAATGAAAACAATCCCCAAGCTATCACTGTGTGATGTCAATGTCTTAATTCGTCCTCCGACGCTGAATTATTCAGCGCAGACCTGTTATGGACCAAAGCTGTTCTAGATAAATAAATATTTGACCTCATCCTCAATTGACTTTAGGACACTAGAAGATGTTGAATCCCAAATCCAAGTGCTTTTAGGCGGGGGCTTATGCGATTATGGGCAGTGACAAAAATGTGTAAAGATGCTGAAAAAGTTTTAATACAACTTTACTAATATGAATATACTAATAAAACAATGAATTAAAGCTTTAATACGATCATGTTTAAGAAAAAATGCTAATTTAAAGAGATGTTTAATAGCATATTCTATTACCAATAATTATTACAACATCTGAATGATATGAAATCTTGCTATTGTGAATGTTAATCATAGCATCAAACAAAATGGCAGCTCTGTCTCTGCAATGCAGAGAACAAAACATTTAGTGTTTCTCTTAGTTTAAAAGCTGTAACCTTAATATTTTTAAAAGATTGAACAATCACTGACCATGTCTCCATTTTATTTGGCTCATAGCCAGCACAAATCATGTCACTCACACATTCAAATATGTGTTTATAGTGAGCATCTTAATGAGGCTTTCCAGCACAGCTTTATATCTTTCACTGTTTTACTTTGTGTCACTCTATGATTCTATTCAGCATTAGCATCCGTCAAAATGAAGAACAGCTCCACTGAAACATTTCACAAGAATGCAGTCATTTAAATCTATTGTCCCCTGGGACATAATTATTTCCAACACATAATGTGGCCCCTGTCAAAAGATTGTATCCTCTGGCATCATCGCTCTGCCTGCCTGATGCAGATTTCTGGGGGAACATCTCCACTGTGTGGTGGGAAACGAAATTTCACCTCACATTTTAATGATAACATTTATTAAGGAGGTACGTACGGGAGTTTTAAACCTTTATTCATTTCCTGATTGTAGGAAAATAAATATAATAATGCTCGGTTTGCGATCGTTCTGTGTTGAAGTGCAAGAAATCGTTGGATTATATCAAAACGTTTGCCTTTGCTCGCAGCTTTCAAAGATTAATAGCGCCACCTGCCGGTTTCACAAACTTCCCCAAAAGTTTTGCATGAGGGATCTATGTGTGCAGAGAATGTACCTTAATCATAAATTTCAGAATTATTTTTCATTTTATTATGGGTCAAGCAAGTATGCAAGCAAGTTTTTTTTAATAATTTTAGTAGCCACCACGCCAAGGGTCTGATTTGAAAATACGATGAGACACCGAAAAAACTGTAACCTGAACATTGCTTTAGTATTTTTAAATAATATATAGCAGCTTATATATTTATGCTTAAATGTAGTGTCCGCTATAACATCTTGTTGTTCGACTGATATTTGTAGTTAACGACTGCGTAAACACGCCTATAGCAACATTTGTAGATATTTAATATTCTAAAAAACACTTTTTTCCCTAAAAATTGGTAAACTATTTAACAACAAGAGTTGCAAATAACTCAAATCAATGCAACACAAAACTCACGTGAAAACCTGTAAGCGTTTGTCCACAACCCGGTTCAAAACAAAAGCGCGTGTCAAAGGCGCATGCGCACTTGCACTATTGAAACCCGTCGTGCACAAGGGCGGCGCTACCAGCAGGTGAATTTCTCAGGTGTTAGAACAGTAAAGAAGCTCATTTTCCCGAGCCATTTCATGTGGCTCACGTTAACCATGGCCCCGAAGTGTATTGGGGGTTGTGCTGGATTATTCTTCCTCGGGGTTGCATTTGACATCATCGGTTTTGCTGTACTGTTGATCGGCATTTTTGCCAATCTGCGCTTGGATGGCAGATTTTACGGGGATTTTCTCATCTACACTGGCTCAATAATAGTTTTCCTAAGTCTAATTTGGTGGATCATGTGGTACTCAGGGAATATTACAGTTTCCTCTGGGGATCGAGAGAGAGTGAGTTTTGATAACTTTGCGCACTGGGCGCGCAAGCTGTCTGAAGGACTATCCAAAAGCGGAGTGAAGACACTGGAAGCCGGAGAGTGCATTGGTAACGGTAAAAAGTCAATGAAAGGCGACGTGACCCCTCATGCTCCAACTCGGATAACATGGGAAAACTTGGGCACTCCTGGGTGTGTCAATGAAGCTTACGACCGAAGTTTGGACGCACAAACAAATGAGAAAACCGTGGAGCTGGAGATACTGAAGAACTCCGAGGTGATGGTACTCCAGAGCACTGCGAAAGGAAAAGCAGAAAGATTCTTCTGACTAGGTATACCTGTACAATTATTTAACTCCAATTATTGTTTGAATTACCATAATCATTTTAATAATTGTGTTCTTCATATTGCGTTCAATCGCATTCAGTGGTCTCGTGCGTATGGAATCAGATGCGGGCTTTATGTATCAAAATAAAACAAATTGGGGTTTTAATCATTTTAACTAACGATCCAAATGACAATAATGGATTCATTTGATAGGTTTTCTTATGTTTTTATGCACATTAAAATCTTTTTTATTCCATCTGAAATAAAAACTAAAACAAAAATGATCACCAGGGCCTACTGTATTGTTATCTCTCAAAGAAAACTCTGTAATATTGCTATATTTATTAAAAAACAATAGTTATTAATATTAATTTAAACATCTTGCCAATGTCAAACTGTGATATGTGTAGCCTCTGTTGTAACAGTAAACTGTTTTCTGTTTGGAATCTGAAACCATTTAAATACTTCTGATGAACTGAGAGGTACAGTGGACACAATGCTTTCCTATCCAATGATTGTCTTTGAAACTTTATGCCATCTTGTGTGGCAGTATGACTCAAAACATGTTTATTGTCTGTCCTAGGTGCACTTTGGTTTTCGATTCAATAGAGTCTGGCTAAGATGTGGTAAAGCACCAGTAAAACTGGAATTTTCAAACCAAGCCTAATTTTTTGGACTGTTTGTAATATAATCTACATTTTTAGCACATGCATTTCTTAAGCACTTTGCACACCTGATTAATGTTTTTGCCTTTAGATTATTTAATGTTTAAAAACATCTGATTTTATGGAGGCAATTTTTTATCTTTATCAAATAAAAGTTTTTAGAAAATAAAAGTTATACATTAACTTTTCTTGTATTAGTTCAAAGTCTTTATGTTTTGCATTAATAGTTGTAAAATAGTGCAAAATGACATGTTCACTGAATGATCCATAAGATACAGTATGCTTTCTTTTACCAGTCATGTGTAATTGCAATGTGAACACAAGCATAATCCTTTACAAACTTTTATTAGGATCAAAGTCTTCTTCCTTGCTAAGGAGCCAAGACCCTGTTTTTTTTGCTATTTTTCAACAACCTGAAGCTGTCACACCCATTCTCCCATTTTGTCTAACAGGAAATGCTTTACCATTACCTCTGAAACATGTTTACCAAACAGAGGGAAGTTGTATATAAATATCAAAACCCACATCAAAATTAAGAAGTAATAGCATTTTTTAACATACTGTTCTCACAAACCCAGTTAAACCTGCTGGTACATTTACAGTTCAACATGGTTAAAGACACACCCTACTGTGAGTATGGACATTTGATCCAGAAATGCGTGAGTTTTTCACAATGACATTCAAAAGACAATAAGAGGAAGTAACACTGGAAGTCTGAAGAACTATAATGTCTTTGCCTCTCTGGAAATGTAATAAAAATGATTGTTGTTCAAAATGTGCAAAATTGTGTATTTTATACCTATAGCTAACAATGCATATACATTGCTATACACCGGTGTTGATAGGATATACATATCCTATCAACACCGGTGTCAGGCGAGATATCGAGCTAACTGTCCTAACTCCGCCAAATGATATGACACATTTTCATATGTTGATATACACATTGCTATTTAAAGTAAGAACAAATAACCTTCAAAACTCTCCCTTCGAACCACTGATTATGGAAAAGCTATCTAGTCAACAAACTGTTTAATTAACCTTTTTGGTATCGAAGATTTCTTTTCCTCCCAGGAATCATTATAAATGTAAAGGTGGGTGTGTAAAAGTATAATTTAATTCTTTCAGGATGTCCTCTAAGGATAATTACGGCTAAACAAGTAATTCCACTCACACACCATACCCTTGTTTACTTACAGGAACCAAATGCAGTTAATTCTGCAATGTCAAAGAAAGAATTGTGAATATTAGAGTATATTTAAAATCCGATCCAACTGGAAGAGATAATGGAATAGATTTAGAATAAATCACTCCTATCAATGGTGTCACAGATGTGGCAAACACTCCCTTTAGGGCCTTATTTAACTTCCCACAGAGTGTCAACAAAGGAGTGTTTTACAATAGTGACTTTACGCTTGTCCCTGAATTGATACTGTATCGCCCAGAGTTATTATTAGTCATACAATGAAAGGCACAGTTACATCTCATTTCAAATCTAGGTTGGTCTCCAGGATCTGAGGTTTCTCTTTGGACAACTCGTACGTCCAGTTTGCTTGGAAATTGGCTGACTAAATAAATTACGCTGAAGTTACTTAAAGATATAGTGCATGATTTTTGCGACCAATTTTGTAAGCAAGTTCTACATGAAATTTTAAGTAGCATTACCTTAATTTCTCTAATAGGCATTGCTTACATTTTTGAGTAACCCTAACCCTATTTCCAGCGAAGGATTTTGCTAAATTTTTTACGTTGGTGTGACTCAGAATTTTAAGTTGTTTTTACTAACACATTTGCGTTACTTCTACCAAAAAAAGTCTAGTTTACCCTCATGATGAAATGTAAGCATATTTAGATTAATAATTTTATGTTCTTAACACATAAAATAGAGAAACACGGGACAGCTGTGAAATGTTAAAAGCTGAATTTTTTTAAATGAATGAATTAAAACATTAAACATGAGCTGAATATGGAGATCTGGAGATCCCCCTCTTGTGATTAGATTTCCTTGCTCTGCAAGGTTGATTAACTTCACCGTTATTGTCCTTAAACAAAACAACATGATGTTAATGTATTATATCAAGTAAGAATAGTGTAAAATAAATAAATATACAAACTGATAATTAAAAGAAACAATATGAACTGTTACGTTACAAACATAGGTCTGCTGCATCGTGTGGACTATGAAAATCAGGTCTTCCAAGATTTTTTAAACATTCATTCTGGAATTGGCTTAACTAAAATATAAAACTCCTCTATTATGTCTGCAAAGTAACATTGTGCCGTTTTAAGGAGCTTTCTTAACAACACAATGCATTGAGATTTTGACCCCGCTGGTTTAGCCTCCAGCTCGCACTTCAAGCTGAATGTACATAAGGTCACACCCTGTTCGCATCTCAGGATGTGACATGACAAAAGATAACAAGAAACCATTAACAACAAGGCGTTTGAAGGGTTTGAAATAAAGCACTAACTGCTTCACGGTCTTCTAACTCACTTAAAAACGTTGTCAGGTAATGTGTCTCGATGTGTCAAATTAAAACTAAAAAGCATAAGGAGCTGGACGGCGAATACAACTCTCAACGCGTTTTCATGCTTTCTTAAAAGTAGGCAATCGTGATTGTTTACCATAAATCTCTTTTAAGAAACGTAAATCAAATGTATTCCAACAAAATTGAAGCGCACTGTGTACGCATGTTTCTGTACATTTGATATATATGGGGGCTTATTTAAAACACTACACATGAACCCCAACAATTAAACTTATTTAAAATGAAAACACTAAGAAACATCTCTTCACACTATTGTTGGGATTTATTTTATAAAACATTTTAGTATAAAACAATTAAATTCACTCACCTTTATCGTCTGAGGAGATGCTTTTCAGAAAAGGGCCGCTAGTCTTGAAAGCCAGTCAAGTGCTTTGTCACGTGATATAACCAAATCTTAAAATGTTTAGCCAAATTTACTAATAACCAGATTCATGCGACTTTTCTAAAAATTACTTGCTGTGTTTACTCATTATTTTAAGCAAACGTGGTCTCAATAAATGTTGTAACATTTATAGCAAGAAATTAAGTAATGTTCAAAACTAAATTTTTTGAGGAAAATCAGCCTATTTAATCGAGCCATAATTACAGTGTACTGTTAGCTCCATACATTTTTGGACAGAGCTGTCCAAAAATGGATTTTAAAATGGATTTTTTGGATTTTAGCTGTTTACCAAAATGTATTCAAGTAACAGTTTTATTATGAATTTTATCTTAAAGTACACAATCTCATCTTTATTTAGAGTGTATTCCGATTCAGATTAGCTGAAGGGTTTAGGAATCACAGCTCTTTAATATGTAGCTTCCCTCCTTTTCAAGGGATCAAAGGTATTTGGACAATCAAATCAAATGGACAGGTATGGGCTTGTCCTTAATTAATTCACTTGTTTTTTCCTTGTTTTCGAAGCTTTGACTGTGTTTTTTGGGTGTTTAACAATGGATGTTCATGTTTCTAGTTAAAAAAAAAAAACCTCTATATAGGTCTGCCAGAGCATCCGCAAACGTCAAATATTTGTTAGAGATCGTGTTCTATTTCTACTATGGTAAGGGAAATGACACCAGACCAGATGGCTTCAAAGCGGTTATATTATTACTGATAACAGAATCGTTCGTATTACTTTTTATATTGGACCCGACTTGGATAATAAAACAAGCAGATTGACTAGCAGATTTCAGAGGACGTTTCAAAGAAGTGTTTAAGACATAGGTATGCGCACACAGACACACAATATCAGTGTGTTACACAGAACAGCTTTCACAGCAAATGTTAAAGTCATGGAAGCTGTTTTTTGACCCTTGGTTATCTTAGAATGTGTGTAGATGAATTCTTATTACCAGCTGTAAGACTGTGATGAAAGTGAATGTAGTTTAGGGCGTAGCTCAGCCAAATGTTTACCATCTCTTATAACCAAACACTACTCTGCGGCTCTTCCTCTTCTCTGAGGAAGGCCTCGACCCTTTTTTGTCCTATTCCTTTGGGCGGAAGCACTCGAAATAGTGACATGTACCCAGGAAGTAGAGGGCTGTAGTCAATTCTACGTGTGGTGTTTGCATTTAGAAGCTGTTGCTGTGAATCCACATCATGAACTTCAGGGAGATCACCATGCAAGTCTTTAAGAGTTTAAGTAACTTTAAGAGTGGCCAAAAAACACACTGGGCAGCACAGCAACAAAAAAATCTGTGACGTCTATGTAAGATGTGGTGGATGATGACATCATCATCTCCATGATAAAGAGAAATGCTCTTTCACCGTGTCCAGACAAGTGATGAACTTTGCCTTTTTTTATTCTTATTAGTATTATGCAGGTTAATATTAGTTTCATCTCTCCAAATTTTTTTTATAAATCTAATCTACCCATATAGTCTTGAGACTTTTGCAACTTTTTGTGAACCCTCTGTAGTTGTCCTTGTCTTCTCTTTATTGTGTATTCATTGACATCTTTACCTTTTGGAACTTTTTCCTTACTTGGACGTTGTAAAGAGGGTTTTCTTTATCATGGAGAGGATAATGCCATCATCAACCACTATTATCTTATATGGACGCCCAGGATTTTTTGGTTTCTGAACTCCCCATTGTTTTTTCTCCTCAGAATGTACCAAGTTGATGATTTTGGCCACTCTTAATGTTTCTGGCGGATTTGTTGTGTCTTTGAAATCTAACTGTGGTTGTAACTATGGCTTTTGCTTTGACTGTTCAATTACTTTTGGTCTCTTGAAAAACGGGGTAGCTACACATTAAAGTGCTGTGATTCCTAAACCCTTCAGCTAATCTGAATGTGAATAAACTAAAAAAAGCTGAGACTGTGTACTTTCAGACAATATTCATTATAAAACCGTAACTTGAATACATTATGGTAAACAGTTAAAATAACAAAAAATATACAATGGTCTGTTCGAATACTGGATTCTTATTGGCTGAAATTAAAAGCCAATTAAAAGCTGGGATGCTCTAGCCAGTTTGATTACATATGAAATTGACTCGTATAATAGTTTACATCTGTTTGATCTAGAAATGACAATCTAAACATCCAAAAAGCTTAAACATGTCAAATAACCATGGTATAAGCGGGATAATCCACGGCTAGCCATGCATTAAAGGATTTTAATGCATTTAGCGGAGGCAACCACCCTCCACTTGACGTGGTTATTCGCCTCCACATCGTGCATTAAAATCCTTTAATGCACGGCTAGCCATAGATTGTCCCTTTATGTCCCTAAGACAGCTTCTACAAGAAACTCAGAAATCAGTCCCTCATCGGCAGTCAAGAATCCAGAACAGAAGTGATGGAGTTTTTAATTTAATTTATAAAAAATGCATATACCCACTTAAGCTGAACAACATCTACCACTTATTTTTTCCTTGTGGAACATGTACTATCCGTGTAGAGTCTTTCAGTTGCTTGAACAGAATAAAATAATATTAACAGGCAAAGAGACAACTTTAACACAAAGATAACAAACACAGCCAACGACATACCGAATATAAAGGAAATAAAGAAACAATCAGGAGAAAGGGAAACAACAAAACAAATGTAAGTGCAGCAATGATCCCAAATTTTATAAAATATTATTTTGCTTTTTTCGTTCATCTTCTGCAGTTCCCTTACCAGGAAAACTAATCAGGTCCAGCACATTTTCTCAACAAGTTCATGCAAACTCATATAATTGAACAGAGTACAAAAGGAAATATAATTCTCATAGGTTATTGGTTAAAATATGAAAATAAGAGGATGCAAGTAATCATCATTTTGATTCTAAGTTATAGCAAATAACTCAAACCCTCAATTAATAGTGTTTTTGGAACAAAAAATGAAGAAACTACATTCATTTCCATGACCACGAGTCCACGTCTTTAAAAAAACAAAAACCTTGTGAAATAAAAATTAAGTACAAAAAATGCCGAATGACCTCAGCACTGCCTGTTTTTGTTGAGTATTTGTGCCTCAGAAAACAAACACACACACAAATAAGATCCTAATGTACACATGTACGACAAAATACTGCATATCTACTAAAGACTGCATTAGGTAGGTGGACATGGTAGCTAGCTGCCATGATACATGAAAGAAAACTCCGCACAATTCTCTTCGCCAAAGAGAAACAAGCTAATTTTCCATTGGTGAATATTTAGCTGAAATGATGAGCAGGTTCACATTTTTAAGAGCTAATCCATCTTAAATGTTTTGTCAAGTCCACATTTGACCTGTCTGAATGTTTCAGTCTTCTTCAGGTTAATACATATGTTCAAGACCTCTGTTGGGGGGGTAAAGGGGGAATCGTGACCACACATTTGATACGCATGCGTGTGTGCGTTACATACATTTACATAAGTCATCAGCCGGTTGTTTGTTTGTTCATAACACAAAGGGGTTGTCTTTTTGCCCAAACACCATGTCCTCTCCATTCACATTCGGCCCAGAGATACTAGTGATGGAGACCATCTCTTCTGGGTCACACCCAGTTCGAATCTAAAATACATTTCATTTCTTAACTTCAAGTAGGCTATATTAATATATGTGTACATATATCTGTGAGTATTTACCTATGTATGTAAAAGGCCCACTGCCCGCCTTCCTTCACACCTTCAACAGTCTTTCACGAAGTACAACAGTATCTCTATCGTCTCCTCCATATCCTGTGTGCACCTTTTTTACATTTACCCCTAATCATTAGACCGCTCCAAAAATCCGCTGACGTTTCAGCTCACCTCACTTTTTGGCACCTTGGGTTCACTGACAGGTGATGTGAGTGTAGCCGGTGGGAGAAACAAAAAAAAGGGTTGAGGTCAAAGGTCAAGACACGGTTGCTCTAATCAATGGTGCTCTGCTTGTCTCTCTCCGCTGGGACAGGGACAGCTCCGTCTTCAGTTTTGACCCTTTTGGTGTCAGGCAGCTCCGCTTGGTCTCCGTTCTGACGTTTGGTGGGCAGGGATGCCGAAGCAGAGGCATGGGTTGCCAGCATATGTAGAGGACTCGCTGATGTGCATGACAAGTATAAAATGAAATTTTATAAATTGAATGTCTTGGACAGAGATTGACATTTTTATCTCATAACATAGCATTTGGCAAATTTCTCTTTATCAGAGACTTCACTTAACGTTACATTAAAATGTACAGCGCAAAAATGACTTTCAAAACGCACTCTTCGTGACGTATCTGCAGACCAATTACATGAAGTCGCGGTGTTTAGAATTTTCTAAATATGGCACCCGAGGACTTACATTTTACAAATCACAAAAGACCCCACCCTCTCCAGAAAAAAAAACTCTTGGGATCTACACGATTTACAAGAATGGCATATTTTGACTAGGAACTAGTTAGCAGGTAAGAAATCTGTATCATAAATAGTCAAATATAATCCAAAAAATAAGTCTATATCCTCACCTGTATTTCCTGACCCTTGGATAGCAGCAACCAAATGAGTTCCATTCTGTGTGATTGCCTTAACAGGAAGCTGATGCTGGCCTAATGGTGCCTGATGCACTATAGTAACTGTCTGTATGGGCCCGGATTGGGACGTTTGAAGGATTCGACTTGTTCCACCTATAGAAGTGGCTGTGATACCAGGCACCGGCTCCACTTTCACTGAGAAAAACATTACAAAATTAAAAATAAGCAATTTAATTCTTTAACAGGATAAAGTCAATTCTGCATTTGAATAATTTGTGCACCTTACCTTTGACCCCCTGATGTTCTCCGTTCTCGTGTGGCTCTGCTTTAATGGTCATAGTCTGAGAGGCAACAGCCTGGGCTTGTACAGCGCGCGTTACGCCGGCAACAGAAACGGCAGGGATCTGATGCACCAGGTGGACTGTCTGCATGACAGGCTGGTGGGATGAGGGAGAGGACACTGGTGTGGCTACTGTGTAGGTGATGGGTTTGATGGTCTGCTGTAACTGCCGCTGGACTGTGATGAGTACTGGTTGGGTGTTCAGAGTTGAACCTGTGAAGAAAAATGTAAGTTAGCTTAACAAACTTGGAGTGAGAATGTGTGTTTTTAAAACATTTAAAGCAAACATAAACTGTGAGATTAATTCGGATTCCTATTGATTTGGAATCTTTTACCTGGTGCATTTTGTGCAAAGCAAGCTTCTTGTATGACCGCTAATTTGGGCTGGACAGTAGGAGCAGGAGCGGAGGCAGGGGTGGGCTCGGGGTCCATGGGAACAGGTGAGCCTTCTCGTGATAGGCTCTCTGGTGTCTGTACACCACTTGAGTGGGCTGATAGTGCCCCCGTGTGGTTAGGTGATGCTGGGGCACTCCTGAAAGGACAAAACAATCTGTGATTATTCAAGAAATATTTGGACTTTATTTTTGTGAGGGAAAAAAAATGAAATGGATTGAACCCATCACCACAACACCATTACATACTCAAAGCAATCTTGTTAATATTTCCTGACAACTGTTTTTAAAATAAGGACTACACTACAAGATCTCCTGAAGCATTTTTTTTTTATTTTGTTAATATTATTGTTTAAACTAATTTAGTGTGGATGAATTTTGAAGTTGGACGTAAACAAAGTGAATTCAAATTACAATTACTTGACCAATTGGCTACAAACACCTAATAATACTGTCAAGAAAAGCAAACATAGGACGTAAACAGGTTCAACATTGCTTCACATTATTAAGAAAAATTCGTCGGATTAACAGCAAGCAGGAAAAAAACATCTTCGCAGAAAGCTGGATGCTTTGGTTTCATACGGCTTGTCAAATAAGCCACAGGTTTATGATGGACAGAAGTCATTGTATTGAGGATTTGCTAATGCAATACAGAAACGCATCTGATTATACAGAATTTCTTTATTTGCTATCAGCCTCGTAAAGGCATTTAAATAACCGCAGGTGAGTTTGCAAAAAATTACCTTGAAGACATGGGGCCTAGTGGGGTCCTAAAACAGGGCAC
This sequence comes from Triplophysa tibetana, assembly GCA_008369825.1. Lineage (NCBI taxonomy): Eukaryota > Metazoa > Chordata > Actinopteri > Cypriniformes > Nemacheilidae > Triplophysa > Triplophysa tibetana. The sequence continues at coordinate 14,677,397 of CM017893.1, read as the reverse complement.
ACCGCGTGGCCTGCGCTTGCGGAAAGCTTGTTCAATGAGCTTGCCTTCAGATGAGGGGTCTATCCTCCAGAAAGAGCCTTTACCTGGCTCCTCTTGTGATCTGGGTACTTTGATAAAATAGCGGTTTAGGGACAAATTATGGCGAATTGAGTTCTGAAAAAAAGGACAAAAAACTTCAAGTCAAATTTATTTTACCACTAATGAGAAAGGAGATTAATAAAAAAGAAATGTTCACATCTGGGAAGAGGACTGTTGCATCAAAATTAGCCTGCCTTAAAGCAGAAAGGTACCAAGGACAACAATGATTCGATTTCACACCACAATTATAATGATACAGATGCAGTTTAGATGACATTAAGAGTGATTTTTAACAGTTTATGATATGAAAATACAGACAGCCAATCAAAATCCATTCAATGGGCTGGCGCATTTTAAATGTAAAACTATCGCGTGAGCATAGAATAAACACATTATTATAATAACATTATATTGAGTTATTATTCTTCGTGTGAATGGATCGTGAAGGGAAAATTCACCCAAAAGTAAAAATTCTATCATCATTTACCCACCTTCGAGTTGTTCCAAATCTGTAAAAATGTCTTCGTTCTCATGAACTCAAAATAATGTAAGTTGAACAATGTGGAACAGCAAACAGTTCTGGGGCAAAACTATTTGATTACAAGCGTTCTTTCAAACATTTTTTTCTGTGTTAATCAGAACAAAGAAATGTTTACAGATTTGGAACAATTAGGGGGTAAGTAAATTATGATAAAATATTCATTTTTGGGTGAAGTATCCCTTTAATTCTTACAGCACTTTAAGGAATTTTTCACGGTCACAGTATTTATTGCTTAATGACTTGTTTCCCATCTTTCCTACCAGTTGTAACATTTTCCTGTTTCTACATTATTCTGATATAATTTTTTCTATATCCTGTTTTTTTACCAAACGTTTTTTCTAAAGCTGCTTTGTGGAAAAAGTCTATACTTTTGCGTCGGACCTACGCGTAGGCAATGGGTCGGATTTCGTTTGTACATGTGCGTCATTGTCCACTTCGACAATAGGCATCAGTGTCCACAGGCGCGTTGTTTGTGTAACCAAGGCAAGACCGGAAGAAGCGATTAATTGTGTACGCTGTCTAAGAAGCTTTAGCATTGATAGCTGCAAGTAAACAGTCACTTTTGCAGTATGAGTTGCTAAATACAGAAGAACACATACGCATTTCTGAATTAATTATCTAATTAAGTTACGAGTAAACCCGACGATATCACAGAGTTTTTGGTTTAAAGGAAGGGGGTTCAAGCAGACCAATCACAGCGCTTGCAGTTTGTGTCGCATTGCTGTGTTGTTACATTTTTGGAGAGGTGCGTGTCAGGCTATGGAGTAAGGTACGCATCTCTGCGTAGGCTACGGTGTTAGTCCGACACAGAATTAAAAATCCACATTAACTGCGCCTAAAAAGGAACAGGTCCATCCATATGAAATGACTAACAAAGCTAAGTGCTGCTTGCCGTAATGTAAAATAAAGCCTTAAAATGCTACATATTTTTTAAACAACATCTTAGCAATGACTGTATTACACTCGAACAGCATCACAAAAAAGTCCACTTAGACAAGTGGCATTCAAATTTAACAGACTTAAAAATAAAACTTCTGCCACTCCTTTCTAATATTGAATGTCAGTAACCGAGCAAAACTTTTTTTATTTTTTGGGCGAACTATCCCTTTAACACATTTTGTCATGTGTAAATCCATACCGCAAAATTGTTCATTTCTTAAAAATCACTGTAGAAAATGCAGAAAACCACAGATCCCATCTGGGCCTGATCTTGGGCCAATGGATTCATCAAATCTGAACACAAGCACAACAGCCCAGGAGAATGACTGAAAACACAAACACACTCTGACTCCAGACACTGCACAAACAACAGAAATGAATGACACTCACTTGCCAGCCCTTGTCTGCTGTCCTGTAATATGGATAATTCTTAGTAATGTGTGTATATATTCCATTCAGTGTCAGTTGTTTGTCTGGTGCCATTGTGATAGCTTGGACAATCAGCTGCGCATATGAGTAAGGAGGCTTGGAGTCATCCTGTTCAAAACAAAAGACCATTATAAGAGTTTACATATAAAAGGAACAAAACAGGTTATCGTACAGTTATATTTGTAATATCTTAGAATAAGCTATATATTTATATCTAAATATAGAGTGGCCCTACATACATTGAATCGGCCGCCATGTTTTAAAAGCAGCCCTAAATGGACAACTACTCTACAACTTGCGTTTCCTCTCCCCCGTGGTAAAATGGATCACGGATGATTGGTGATCCGTACGGATTGTGTTCTATGGTTCGGAACGCATGTGACCAGCTGTTTTTTCCTTATTGAGTAAAAGAGTAAATCACATTCTCACTCAATCCAGTTTTATCATCAGCACACTCAAACTCTCTTTCTCTCTCCCGTCTATGGCCGAGTACAATATTTAAGCGGTTCCAGATAGACAATGAAGCTCAAAACTACTCCGTCATACAGCTAATAGTACAACAACAACAACATATCTTGTTCTAACAAAACAGAAAAACCAAATCACATACTGATCCGAATCAGTGAAACCTCATTGGGGTGATTTTTAGACTATCTTACTATCCAACGTCTCTCTGCTGGAAAGTAGCGTTATCTCCAATGAGTATCTCCAATAAAAGCCTTAGGACTGCAGTTCCTAACCTGTCTCTGCCGGAAAGTCTTTATAATATTGACACAGGTCCTAGCTCCAGTCTGACTTTTATCCTCCTTTTATACTTAAAATCAACAGACCTTTTATTTTATGTAATAAATGTGGCCCTGGATCACAAAACCAGTCTCAAGCACAGGAACATTTTAAGTAAAAGACAAAAATACATTTTATAGGTCAAATTGATTGATTTTTCTTTTATGCCAAAAATCAATATAAGATTAAGTAAAGGTCATGTTCCATGAAGATATTTATGAATTTCTTACCTTAAAAATATAAACTTTATTTTTGCGCGTGGATTGCCTGCTGCAGCGCCTCTGATCAACAACTTTAAAGGCAATTTCACAATATTTCGTTTTTTGCTCCCTCAGATTCCAGAGTTTTAAACTGTTGTATCTCCGCCAGATATTGTACTATCCTAACAACCCATACATCCATTGAAAGGTTAAATATTGACACAATGACGCAATAATCTCAATTTTGAAAAATGGACCAATAAGACTGGTTTTGTTGTCCAGGGTAACAAATAAAACATCGCTCTTTCAGCAGTCTTTCTTATGCTTTCATGATCTCAGCCGACAACATCTTTTTGTGCTGTGGTGGCCACCGTCGTGTTTGGACTGTGAAATTCCTTGCAAATCTATAATATAATGTTAGCGGCAGCTGTTAATCAGAAACTAAGCCTTTAACCATGAAAAATCAATGTCAAATGTGCCTTGATGTTGATAAACAGCACATAATCTGTAAAATCAACTGTGTGCATAATCAAAATATCCCATACTTTTGGACTGTCGCCCCCGGAAGCTTCCTTGTCATTTTCAGATTGAGAATTCTCATTGATGAGTTCAGCTGTGAGACCACGACCCATCTTGTAACTGGATAGCCCTGCCCCTCGAGGACTAGATGGGCATGAGTTGGCAGCACTGACAGACAAATACATCCAAATTATATCAGAATTTTCAATGCTGTAATAATGTAAGCATGCAAATTAAAAAAAGTTTGGTTAAAATTTTGAATGATCAGCTTACCTGATTGTACCTGTTGGAGATGGTAGTGGACTCATCAGGTGGGCGATGTTGTCTGGAATGTTGATTGTCAGCGGTGAGATCTGGGGCTGGATTGCCTTCACAGGAGACTCAGGAGCGTTCCTGCGGTCTCTCTTGTCATTGGACAGGGCCGTGAAAGTAATTTTAATATTTGTGCTGGGAAATCTGAAGGTGCACCTACACACAGAAATAAAACATATCTGTCAAATATATTGGTGATGATCATTTAGTCTCAATGCATTTTGAAAAAATGATACAGCTGTACAGCAGACTGTCAGGAACTGTAGACAGAAGTAGACCTGATTTATATATGGACACCAGCATAACCTGATAACATGACTGATATATACATTTAATCAGAGACACACTCCATTCTGCTCAAAGACAATGAACTCACTGTGTGCATGCTCTCCATTGGTGTTTTTAATTTACTACTTGGCCCCCAGGTGCAAGTGAAGTACTTGGCAGTGCATGTTTATAATAATTCCAAACCGAATGGAATTAACAACTATAATCTATATAATTTAACTCTGAATGTAGTTTGATACAAAGCCACTTCTATGCACTAATAATACACAGGCACACAAGTGCTGCATATCCCTTATGAATAGAACTTATGAATCATTAAAAAACACTATAAAATTAAAACATCCCATGATCCTTCTGACGTTAATTTCAGAAATGTATGTAATCGCATTTTCCAAGCAAAACACACAAATTAACTACCTGCATATATATCATTATAATACAATGGTAAAATATAACTCTCTCCGCGAAATAGTCGATTAGCATGTATAAAACAGGTTTTGTTCATTAGAATTACTCTTAACTACAATTTCCAATTCGGTAATGGAATTATTGTGTGCTTGGGGGCAGCTAACCTCATTTTAATCAATTCGTAGACAAGGATATTAAAATGAAACTTGAAAATGGTGAAAGCACAGTGACCACTGGATTTGTTGTGTAAACAGACCGAGGTAAACGATTAGCCGGTGGGCTAATCAAAGGGTGCAGTGATAGCAGGCAACATGAGACGTGAGTTAGTAGCGGTTGTCATAATCAACACGTGCCTTGCGAAACAAAACAAATGCAGCGCGCTATGACCGCAAACGCATCTACTACACCGCATCGCAGGCGGTGCTGGTAATTCCTAGCAAAGATGATGATCTTACATGCGGGGAAGCTGGAGAGGAGGAGCCCCTCGTCTTTGAAACACCCCGTCAACGAACACCCCGTTTTTGCCGAGGCATCGAAGGTAGAAATCTCCGCCGCCCGCTCCGTCTTCGCCGGCGGAGAAGATCTCGAGGTGCCTCCGTGAAATAAAGCTCGAGTGGCCCATGCTAACGTCCACCGAGCCTTGTGACGAATTCCGACCGATGGTGACCGAGCGCTTCTTCATCAGATATTCGAATTCTCGGCCCTCGAGCCGGGCGACAACCGACCCTGACATCCCGCTTACCGCCATCTTTTTACGAGTATTTCTCTTGACGTAAATTTCAGACTATCAAAATGAAGGACCGAACGACTGTTTTTCAGTCGGAAGGCCTGGTTGCAAAATTTAGTGGGGGGATCGAATCAAATGATGAGAAATAAATACTTAGGAACGTGCAAGCCCAGGGACAGCGGCTCCAACCCACAGCCGCGACAGAGAGAATGAGAAAAGGATAAACTCTACCAAACAAACAGAGGAGGCGGGGCTAGGATGAGCGAAAAGGAGGATGGCCAATGGGGCGTTAACTTAGAAAGTCGAAAAACGCTACTCACCAATCAGCGAGGAAAAGAACAAGTGTGAAGGGTTTAAGGTTGGTTGCACCGTGGGCTGGTTGACACGCATGTAATTGGTGTGATTGTAGAAGGCGGATTGGCGTCTTGGCTGGCGATGCGAGGAGTTTAGTGTAGTGATGCTGACACGTTCTGGAGGGGTTACATGTTTTCTGTAGGCACCAGCGTACTTACATTTTAATGACGAGCTACAAAATATCTGAAATTGTGTTACTTTGACCCGCTAATAACCATTTGATTTTAATAGGCCTGACAGTGATTGTGCGATGTTACGTTAATATAATGAAAAAAAAACTACAGCTACTTTTAATTCACCATTGCCGAGTAGAACATTACGGCAATACTGATATTAAGGTCACGTGCCGTTGGGATGATGCTAATATGTTGCATTGAACATTCACCATGACGTGAGAATACTTATCACACAATTAAACAATTAAAGAGAAGGATCAGCTGAAGAGAGAATTTGCATGTAACATAAATACTAAATGATAAATGCACGCGAGTAATTTCAGCTGAGGTAGACTTGAATGTCATAGTGTCAGCTTGGAGTTCAAAATAAATGATTTTCCATTCTTATTTGTGCAATCTGCTTTTAATCGCTGAATATGAGGCTGATTTCTGTGGGCATTCCTTCAGGTCTTACAGTCAAACAGCATTTGAACATCATACTCTTAAAATAAAGCAACAATCACTTGCACATTTAAGCATTAAATGAGTAACAAAATTGCTTACATATAAATTTCAAATAACAGTTATGATCAAAATAAGAATACATTCAAAATACAAAATCTTTACACATAAGACCGGCACATTGGTAAGTGCAATAGTCTTGAAGAGAGGCTGAGGGAATTTAGTGGTTTGATTTGGTATGAAAAAGTTTTGTTACTAACATATGAAGTGCTCATTGTGGTTTGTGTTCATTTGCAACCACTGGATGCAACTAATTTACATCCAGGCGATTGTTTACGTATAACCTTGCAATGCAGTTATTCTCGAATTAGTTTTCGGATAAGAACATATATTTTTATTAAGGTTTCTTTTATTTCATTTTAATTAATGAGGACCAAAACATTAAATGACAAATTTGTAATGTTATACCCTTTATGTTTGTTTGTAATAGCAAATTAGAGATAGTCCACCCAAAACTCAAAATTCTGTCATATTCTCACCCTCAAGTTGTTCCGAAGGTGCATAGGTTTCTTTGTTCTGATGAACTCGGAGAAAGATATCTGGAAAAATGTTAGCAACTGACATTTCTGCTACATTATAGCCTACCATAGTAGGAAATTTTGTTTTTATATATATATTTTGTTCTGTTAAACGCAAATGTTGAAGAATTGAGGAAAGCAAACAGGGCACCGTTGAATGATTTAAATTTTTTACTACTATGGCAGTCATTGATGTCCCAGAAATCTCAGTCATAAACATTCTTACAATTATCTATTGTTGTGTTTATCAGAACAATGCAATGTATACATGTTTGGAACAACCAGGGGGAGTATCCCTTTAAGTCAAACTACAGAACTCATTACAAAGGAATGAGAATACATTTCTTCCTCTTAAAGTTCAACCACAACTTGCTAAAAATAAATAAAGAAAACTGCATTACAAGAAATGAGGAGCAGAGTTTACACAATAAAATGTTTTTGTTAAACTAGTCCATACACTGTAAGTCTGTAGTTACATAATTTTCAATGGTATTTTGGACATACAGCATGTTAAATAATACCTAACACTACCAAGTAGTTTGTAAATACATACTATAAATGATGCTCCTCTCATCATTAATACAGAGGCACTACATTAGATTAGGTTTTTGTTAGTGGACAAAGACAATCGCTCTTGCTACCTAGCCAAGGACATCCAACGCTTTAAAAAATCCCATGGAAGACGTTTAAAAACCTGTTTTCCAAAAAAGAAGATCTCCCTTTTCTCACAGTACTTCAGTCCTATGAAGTCCCAGTTATTCAGTAATCTCTTTGAATTTTCAGGACGCTTGTATTTTGAATGAAGAGATCATTGAGAGTATCTTTTGGTCTCTCCTCCAAGTCAGTGACATGATGATCTCCAAAAAAAAAGGAGTCCATCACATGAATGCCACACAAGTCCTTGGAAATCCTTTAACTTGGAGAAAAAACAGAAACGTATAAAGTGAAGTAGGGTTGACACTCAGATCGTCTCGTCGGTCATTTCCAAGAACTGTGCGTAAACATCTCTTGAGCACTCCCCTTTCTGGTTGAACAAAAACTTGTAGTAGCTGCCATCAGCACAAATAGCTTGAAGGAAGAGAATGATTTGGTGGAAATGTTAGTTAAATGATAAATGTTTTATATTGAACAGTATTGTCATATGGTTGTATGAATATTACAGTCTAATAAACAATTTCTTTGACTCTTTTCATGCAAAAACGCTTACAATTGCACTACCAGATAGCTAATTGTTAACCACATGCTATCAAAACCATAAACTTCAGTCTACCTATAACAGCATTTGGTTCTGTTCCAAAGGCACAGACACATGGAGAACCAGATGGGACCTGGAACTTAGAGAAACTCCATTTGGAACTGAAATACTTGGGTAGAAAACTGGCTGATGCCAAGCTGCAAGAAACAAAATATTTATAAACACTGCAAACAAAACTTACTAAAAATCTGCTTAAATCAATGACAATTGATCATCACAAACCTGGATTGCTTGTTTCTTTTGGGATCCTCTGCAGCGAATATATGGATTGTTCCATGGTCGCTGGATACGCAGATAAGAGATGCGTCCTGATTGAAGTTGATGCTGAAAGGTTCACAGTTAAATACACACATTACGCATATGGTAACAGAATAGATGATATGCACATCAAGATTTACCAATATATGTTGGCAGTTTGTGATCCTCTTCTTAGCTCCTGAATAAGATGACCAGCTGAAGTGTCAAATATTCTGATCAAAGTCCCCTAAAGAAAAAGGCACATTCTCTATTATCCAAACACATATGCATTCGTTATTAGTCCTAGTATAACCAAAGAGTAAATCTCAAAACAATTTGAGTTGTGAATTTGGTACAAAAACTATAACACGCCAAGCAAATGTGAAATTGTAAAACTCACTTTTTCAGATGCTGTTGCTATCCGGGTGCCCTGCAGGTTAAGGGCGATGCAGCACAGAGCCCCTTCGTGGGCAGGAATATCAACGGGTGGTTTCTCTGTGTTGGCCAGGTCTACAATCTGAACATGTCCAGAGTGAGTTGCAGGGAATGCTAGCAATGAATTGTTGCTGTTCGGGCACAAGACACACAAACCTGCAGAGAAAATCAAAGATATATGCGTTTTTTCTAATTTTGTGAATAACTTTTGAACAATTCGTATTAAAAGTTCAGTATGCAAGCCGGTACACAGAATTCATTTTTATATAATACTTTGTGATGGGGTGTACAATCTACCTTTAGGGTTATAGCATGTTTCAAAGACATGCAGCTGATGAGGATTGTGTGTAAATGTAAAGACTTTGATCATGGAATCCAGGACGACCACAATTCTGCAAGACAAACAGTTTGCCTTCAATCATTTTCTAAGACCTATACAGGTTGAAGTTTATGCTAAATGAAAGACAAATTTTTGACAAAATTTAAGAGACAGTTAGTTCCCTTTTGGATGATAAGGTGACAGTATTTTAGAGTAAAATTAATTTTTTTGCGTTTATCTAAAGGAAGGGAGCATAAAGAGATGGCATTAAGGGTGAGTATAGGAATACATTTTTAAGTTTGGGTGAACTATTCGATTATGTTTATGCACGAAAACTTTCTAAATCAAAATCGAACAAATATTAAAAATAAATAAATACAACAAGAGCATATAAGGGTGATTATAACTACCTGTCACGCCGTAGCTTAACAGCTTTAACCTCTGTTGAAAACTCAATCTCGATCACAGTCTTTTTCTTGAGGTCATCCCAAATCATCACTTACACAAAGAAAGAGAAAAATAGTTTAACATGTGTACTTTCATCTGCATGATAAAATGATTTCACTGTGAACCCGAGCTCATCTACTGAATTCAAGGATGACTATTGATTATGATCTACATGTATGTGTTTCTCAATATGTGCTACATATGGACCAATTTAGACCGTTGTCTCTGAGAAAAGTATACCTTTATTGGGAGGATATTTGGGTTTTTTTCCACCACCAACAAGCGCAAGATAATTGCACCGAAAAAGCATCTCCACATGACCAATTCCACCCTCAAGAAACTCTGAGGGCAAAGACAAAAACAATGAGAGTCAACACCTACAACATGAAAAAGCCTAAATGTTCATAACATTGATACCATAGTGTGGATGGTGAATGCAAAACAGACGTTCTTGTGTTCTAAATGTAAAGACAGCAAAGTTTTTGGTGTGGTCTCTATGTAATTTTACGTGTTGGATGTTGTTAGTATAAGTGTCTACGATAGACACACGCTTTTAAATATTGGTTATGTATAATATAATATATACATGTGTACATAATGCAGAATGTATACATATGGTGTATAATATGTATTGATAACTCCAAGTATGTCTAATAGTATACTGTGTGTGTACGGAGTTTGTATGTGTACATTGCTCACTGTCATCTGCATAAGTCTGTAAGTATGTAAATAGTACCGTCTATGTGTAAATTGTTTCAGCACTTTCTAGAGCATGCGCTCAAGAATTTCACACACCAAGGCACTTGTGCTTCGGTGATGTGACAATAAAAGTGATTTGATTTTAAACAGGATCTTCAGATCATTTAAAATGCATGCAGTGAAAAATCTATGATGTGTCATCATGCATTTATACCAAAGAACTTCTGCTCAGCTAAACATGTTTAAATTATTTACATGTATTAATAAAACTCACCTTGTTTTTCCTTTTCTTTAAGGGGATCAGCGTTATATACCCTGAATCCGTTCTCCATTCCACATGCAAAACATCCTGGAAGAATAAAACACATATATAAAAAATGACCTGTAAATAAAGTATCCCAGTCTCAACACTTAGATTTCCTTGCTGCTCACTGGCAAACTGCATAACCTTTAACAGGACATTCCAAGGACAAACACAGGGCTCAACAATAATTCTCAGGACAGTTGCTGAATAAGTGCTTCATCAGCATGAAATGTTATTATAAGCACATGTTTTAAGCTTTAATACATTCAACTGCAAAAATATGTTAAACAAAACTCAATTTAATCCTGTGAGCCGAAAAATAATGCATCAAATGTTTACAGTTTGATCAAAAAATTGGGATCTCTCGATCTTAAGCAATCTGTCAGGGGTGCCACTTAGGACTGGATTGGATCATCTCTTCAGGTAGCACTCGCTTACAAAACGGTTGGAGACGCCTGCTGTGGCCAGTGTAAACAAACCATATGTGCATGTCGCATGCCATCATTTAGGCTTGTCAATAGTCAGGCCTGTTTATCTTCGTTATCATCATTTTATCAGAACATAATGAAAATCTAATACATATAGGCTAAGTAGCATGTTTGCAATTGCACCTTGCGCTTATTTGCCTCAAGGACATGTGACAATATAAACGTTTTTCTGGCAACTTTTGAAACCTTGACGTCAGCACGTCTGTTCTAGTGACAAAAGTGCAGACGTTCCTTTAGCAGCAATGATGTTGGTCCTCACATCGGGGTTTGTTTTCAATTTCAAGTAGTGTAATAAAAGGCTGGGCTAAAATGTAAAAATTAAAATATGACATTTGGCGAACTGCACGAACGATCCCGTTAAAATTTGGGGATGCGTCATTAAAAGCTATTTTCGAATAGTTACCTAATGCTCACACAATGATATATTTATTGTGGTACAGTCATATAACGTAAGAATAGTCGAATGTATTGAGTATTCGTTATCAAAATGATCATATCGCAAGTCACAAATCAGTAGCGAAGATAGCTAGCTAGCATTGGGTTAGCTTGGCAACATCAAGCGAATTACGGTATTTATTGAATTTAAAATATGCTAATACCGTATCTTTATAACAACATTGCATTTTTTACTCAAACAGGCAGCTGGGGATCAAACAGAACTAAATGAAAGAATAAAACAAAATATTGCTGACCCCAGTCGTTAAAACAAAACACTCATGTGACTACATCCTTGTTGCTAACCAGCTGTTAGTTGGCTGTCTGTTAGGGTAAAAAAATGAGTTTACTTCAATAACTAACCCTACAATTAAATGTACCATCCAAATCAGGACCTAATTATGTTCATAGCGTGTAGAATAAATGACAGCTGACTGGCGTCGTACTTTATACGATTCATAACGGTAACGTTATCTATGAATTTGTGGTGTTAGCTTGCTTTTTAGTGAAGAGTAAACATCTTACCGTGATCCTGGTTAAATCCAGCATGAAGTAATCCATTGCCGTGTGGATTGGATGGTAGTAAATTCATTCTGCTTGCTGATAAGTGGGTAATCTAAATGGGAAATATATCAGCCTAACTAAATGACAGCATTCCTCTAGCCGCCTATGAAGGCTAGAGTTGGCAGGCTAATGCTAGGTACATGGGATTTAATATCAGGATTGTCTCTTCAGTCAGGAAATAAAGTTGGCAAAGCGCCTGTTGTTCCTCCTATACCCTATCTAAGGTCAAATTGCGGGAAGGGTAACGTAAACATTCGAGTCTCGTTCCAATAAGCACGACGTTCACGCTTGTTAAGGTCTTCTATCTATCAGGGCGTTTTAAAGAATCAAGGCGTAACGTAACGTAAATTAACGTTTCATTTACAGCGTTCCCCAACATACGTTGATCTATGCCACTGGCATTAACTATGCAAATAATAGCTGGGAAAAACATCTTTTTTTTAAAGTTGTTTCTCTGGAAAATGAAGTACAATTTTAAACATTATTTAAAACAAATATGAAAGTTGTCTCATGGTTAAATTGTTAGTGATTTTCAAACTTTGAGACACAGCCCCAGTGGCCTAATGGATAAGGCACTGGCCTCCTAAGCCAGGGATTGTGGGTTCGAGTCCCATCTGGGGTGGCGAACTTTTGACGCATTCCAGTGTAGGATTTTCAGTAAGATTCTTACATAAAGTTTGAGATTCTTCTATAAATTTGAAATGGCCGGACGGGGATTAATTGACCAAATCTTATGTGACTAAAAAACGTAGTATTTATAGAAATACCCAAATTTATTGACATTTTAAATTCATACAGGTTCCATGGTGTAATGGTTAGCACTCTGGACTCTGAATCCAGCGATCCGAGTTCAAATCTCGGTGGGACCTTGCTTATGTTTGAAGGTTTACTTTAATTATAATTACCTGTGGTAAGTAACTAACGTGACGAGAGGGAACCTGGATGAAATAAATCATTGGCAATGAAACTTTTATAATCATCTGCACAACGAAAGAGAAGTAAAAAAGTTAAACCCCGACAAATAAAACAAGCTGAATACCATAATTCTTAAAACGGATACAAGTAATTTCGTCCGTTACAAAGTGTCTGATAACACACCGGCTGCTTTCAAATACCCCCACTTGCGGTCTTGGCTACTTGATAGCGCGTGCACGCGACTGTCAAATGTCTTAAAAATGGCAAAAAGGCAGTGCGCTTAACGCACACTATCTTGAATACCACTTCGGAGCGGTATTAAGGCCAAGCGCATTCCACCATGCATCATGTTCTGGATACGAATCATGAGACGTTCTGCTCGGGTCTCACGAGATGTTGCGGACAGCTTTTTACGTTATACCACTACTTTTTAAGGTTATATCTTTATTGAATCTATCTTGGACTAACATGTGTTTTTTCTTTTGTTTTTTTATACAATACAAATAAAGTGCTATAAAAATAAATTTGAATTGACTATATAATTACATATTACATATAATTCCGTGGTAAAACGTAGTGTTACATATTTTATTGGTGAAAACTCCAGTATTATGTATTTTGTAAAACTGCTTTTTATGTCATAATTAGTAACCCGACATTAATTAACGTTATATGTTTGCACATACTAAGTATCCCATCCGGTTAGAAATACTACATGCTCACTTGGGATCTTCACGCCCACTAGAACACTAGTGCAAAAACAGGAAATACGTCATGAAAGTAGTCAAGTGATCAAGTGCAAAGGGCGCAAATGGGGTAATTTGAACACAGCCACCCTTCTTGCAAGTGCACTAAGTACGAAAGCTGCACGTGTCGAATCATAACAGTGCGCAACCCGGATGTTTCTTCTTGACAGACATATTACAACATGGCGGCATATGTAGTGAAAAGTATGTGTACCTTACGAGCGTCTAATCTGCCTTATTCGATGGATATGTGTCGTCGTTTGGTAAACGTATTTAACAGTGACAAATTACAAGCGAAGCGTTTTATAGGAAATAGTCATTTGCACATGCATAAATACCCACATTCAACAGAGGTAACATTTTCTAATTCAGAAGAATACTCTTACTACTGTAACTTCTATGGCTATCAGCAATGTGCAAAAATCGCGTTGCAAAAAAGTAATAATAATTTTCTGTTTCGTTAGGATGATCGGCTTTCTCACGTCCCAGTCGGTAAGAAGAAGAAGAATGACCAGGATTATAATGTGCAAGTAAGTGGTATAGTTCAGACAATACAGTAAGTATTAAAACTGTCTTCCAGATAAACTAAAGATAACGTATAGTCGGAGCAGCGGACCAGGGGGTCAACATGTCAACAAGGGTAAATTATAAATCACTTGTTTTCATCATCAGTTGTTGTTGATGACATAGCATTTTAAAAACACAAATATGCAATATCAGTTATTTAGAACTGTAATTAGTTTGATAGATTTATATTCTGTTGCAGTCAGTACAAAAGCAGAGGTCCGTTTCCACGTCCACACTGCACATTGGATTCCAGAAGAAGTAAGAAAAGAGATTATTTTGAAGGTAAAAAAAACATTTTCTTTAAAGACTACAAAGATAGGCCTATGCATTACTTCAAAAACCTCTAAATACTCATGTCAACAGAATACAACTCGTGTCAACAAAGCGGGGGAGTTAATTGTGACCTCGGAGATTAGCAGAAGCCAACAGAGAAATTTAGAAGACTGCTTACAGAAGATCTCAGAAATCATTACTGAAGCTAGTAGGCGACCACCAGAGCCATCGGAGGAGGATGTAGTCCTGAGGGCTCATAGGTCAGAATGCATAACGGAAAAATGTTGTTCTTATAAAATCTTTAAGATGTAATGTGGTGTCAAATTACTCTAATACATATATTTTTTCCAGGTTAGAGAAAAGCAATTTGATGAGACTCAAACAGAAGAAGATAAATTCTTCAACAAAGCAAGCAAGACGGGTTGAATTAGAATAAAAACAAAAAACTTGCAGTTTGTATGATATTTTTTTGTTTACCATTCATTATACAGTATTATTATATACATGCTAAAACATATTAAAAAAAAGTTATGTTGATCAAAAGTACTTGTAATTATTGCGTGATGCTTTTTAATAATAAAGTGTTTACCGTGTATTATAAACAGCATGCTAACATCTATATAAACAAAATCTATGTTGAACAAAGGCCCTTGCATTTATTTCTTGATGTTATTTTATTATGAAAAAACTAGCAGAGGATGGTTTCGATCCATCGACCTCTGGGTTATGGGCCCAGCACGCTTCCGCTGCGCCACTCTGCTGACGTAGTGAAACTAATGACATGTAATATATATTCTTACATGGTAGGACTGTAGCCGAAAGTGTGGAATTTCCGATGGACGATTAAACACGTCTGTGCAACTTTAACATTCACCTTATATTACTTTTCTATAAACAGAGAAATAACTGAAAAAAGCGACCACGAAGGGACTCGAACCCTCAATCTTCTGATCCGAAGTCAGACGCCTTATCCATTAGGCCACGCGGTCTTCGCAACGACTACCCATCTTTTCAATTCTAAATTCATAAAGCCTTTGACACCACGTCCTCGTAAAAGTATCATAAAAAAAGTCGTCAACGCGCCATTTTCAAGTATGTTTTGTCGTAGACACGACGTAACGTTTCTTACAAAAACGTATTTTGCTCTTTACTGAGCTACTTTAGTGTTACCATGGGGTTACAGTAGCTAGTTAGACAAGTTAACGTTAGATTAATTAAATGTGCAACAAAAAAACTCAACAAAAACGCTGTTTATTTGAAACTATATACAGAAAAGTTAGAATCATTTTTTTTTAGGCAATGAATGCATTAGATTCAATTAATTTCAGGTTCTGCAAAGGCATACTGACAAACTAAGTTAAAAGAAATGTAGTAAGATTTTTAGACTATTAATTCACGCAGTTTGAACAGACAACATGTTCTCAAATCTATTGTGGACTTAATGATCACTTCAGAACTGGATAGAATATAGTTGGTGAAATTTTAGTCAGGTAAATAGGTAATATTAGGAAAACAGACAGTTAACTTTCGTTTTCTTAATGCTTGTCAGCAAGTCTCTGAAGTAGAGCAATAATGGTATCCTGCTTGGATGAGATCAACTCCAGTGCTGTTGCCACCCTTCCCATTTCATCTGCCATCATGCGTGCAATCTTTTCTTTGCGCCTTTCTCGTGCATCTATCTTGCGTTGACGTTGCTTCTCTACGCGAGTATGTTCTTCTTTACTGGTGAGAAAATTACGAAGCAGTAAAGTGCGTTCTTCAGCTTGGCCATTCTGGTGGGCTGCGCGCGTAGCCATTGAGTTGAGCCGAAGATGCCTTAATTTCCGCTTCAGTGGATGACGGCTCATCAGTGAAGCTGGCCTGGTTGAGATGGAGGACAAAGGTTTGTCTGTGCTGCAAGAGGTACTGGGGTTTGTTTTCGGGGTAACTTTGCACAGCATTGGGGAAGTCACCAGGGTAGGGATCTGGGAAGATGTTGTGATAATGCCACTTGGAAGCAGACATGGAGTTGTCATTGCAGCCACTGGCACGCTGTTAGACTGACATACATCTGACTTTACAGCGGCTTTAGCTGTGGTTGCAAATCCAAGAAGAGTGGCCGAAGCAGGGGCTGTCTGAACAAATTTGGTCTTTCCTAAAATATTATCCATCATCTGTAGTGGGAAAAAAACAGCATATAATTGGGTGTTTAGACTATGAAATGGTCGATAAAATTAAAATGGAATTTATATAATCTTTCCACAATTCATACATACTTCAAAGTACTCCCATGAGGTCTTTGTTGGGCCCCCACACAATAAACTGCGATCTTTTACCCGCTTGTACGTAACGATGAGGTTATTCCATTTTCGACGAATCTTTTCTAAAGGTAAGGAATAACCGTTGCTCTCCAGTTCTTTTTGAACACTCTGGAAGAGAAGTGCGCGCTCACGTGAACTGTAAACATCCCAGCACTTTTGCATTGCTTCAATGAGGTGCACAATGGCACCATGGGTAAACTCAGACGATGTCGAAACTGCCTCAGTTCCTTGACCACCTGTAAAATTATCAGACATTTGTAGAGACTGTAATACAGTCACACATGAAATATAATACCACTTTAAGTTACTCCTTAGTCTTTTATAGTTGTCTTTAAGTAACAATTCAGAGCAACGTGTTGCATTTAACACAGTGCAACAGAACTAGCATATTACCATGAAGCAACCTGAGTGTCTTTCTTAAATAAGTGAAAAGCAACCAAAATGCATTCAAACTCTTTCAGAAGGCAAAAAAAACCGCACTCACAGAGCAAATCAGGAGTCGGGGCCTTCAGTTGCTCTCCTTGCTGTAGAGCTCGTGCAGAACACAAGATTGCAGTCGAGTCGGTTGCAGTTGTGAGGTCATCGCAACTACCTGCAGACGATTCATTTCTAAGAGGTGTGCCCATTATTACACGACTATTTGAAGTAAATCAAACCGTGTATGGAATAAAAAAAATCCACAAAACGTGAGCCTCCAGTGGCACTAGCAAACACGCTAAACCTTGTGAGATAACCTGGTTTATAAAGTTTTAGAACTTTCCTGAGTAGAAATCAGTAAATATCCCGCCCAAAATTTTAGCTCAACTCCTTATACTGAGACGAAATTTTCACAAAAATCGAGTCAATGTAGTCCGGCGACGGTTTGTAAAGATTTAGGACCAAGTGTAATGGCTGCGCTCCTCACATTGCAACTGCGCAACTCTGATGCGCATATGTGTCTTGCAATTGGTTGCTGTTTGTCTGCGTCACACGCAGCATGCGCCCCTTCGCAGACGTATACTGCAGACCTTAAAAACGTTGTATCGTATTTATTATATATTTTTAGCTTTCGTGCTTTCGGTGCGGCGTTACATACATTAAAAATGCTCATTAAAATTGTCCTTGTATTTATTAGCGGGCACAGCTGTTTAGAATAGTAAACGACCCCAATGAATGTTAGTGACAGTATCCATGTGATCTTTGGAGTGTACAGTAATATCTTGTCTTCATCCTATTTAAAGCATATAAGTCACCGCTCAGACAGACTACAAAATTATGTTTCTGTCCTCCAGACATGCTGACCGTGGTATATTGGGATGTAAGGTTGCTTTTCTCTTTGCAGTTAACATCCTGTTTCTTTTCTTTTGTGCCATCTGTCAATTGTAAACACATTACAACTACATAAGGTGTTTTGCAGATTTACAACTTTCAACAATTTATATTTCTGTTTACTATTTGACAACTTTGAGTTATAATATTGCTTTGCTTTCCTACACTTTCCAAAATATTAAACCTAAAATCTATTAGTCTTAGAACTGGTCATTACACAATTTCAGTATTCCCTTTTCACACAATTGGTTCACTAGTTGTACAAATTATATATACTGAACTCACTGTTTAATGTAAAAAGAAGCATTGATGTGCCTATAGTATAATGTGAGTGGGCACATTGTGTTAAGCATGTGGCTCAGTTACCACAGAGATATGTTGCTATTATTAATAATATCTGTGAACTTGTTTTTAAATCTCTGAAGATGACTTACTAAAACCTTCTGTACTGCTACGAAAAGTTAAAAACAATTGTCCACGTCTATTCTTTTTTTTGCCACAAGCATGTGCTTTGCAAATTCTTAACATTCATTTTATTTGTATTTATTCAGATTTTCCTTCAGTCTTTTATGATAAAATAAATGTTTTGTGGTGTAGTTACACTCACCTGTTACACACTTTTTCAAATGCACTGAATAAATAGTTGTCAGAGTCACACAATTTCCCTTTTTTCACTCGTTTATTATTTTAAACTAATTTGAAAAGTGAAAACCAGTATTTTATTTAACAAACATATGACCTACTATTCACTTGATCTCAATTCTAACTATGTTCTGCATTGTACATATTGTTAACAAGTTAAAAATACATGTATTTAGAAAATGTATTCCTTTTTACAGACTATATTTCTTCAAGCTTTTTGAACAGGCCAAAAAAATCATATCTACAATGTAGACTGAATGATTACTTAAGAATATTGATAGCATATACACTTCAAAATGCAACTAAAATTAAACTTAATTCAGCATTTAGGTAATATAAAAAAAGAGAATAAGGAAGGTGTTTTTTTTCTTAATGCTTGTCAGCGAGTCTCTGAAGTAGAGCGATAATGGTATCCTGCTTAGATGAGATCAACTCCAGTGCCGTTGCCATCGTTCCCATAGCGTCAGCCATCACACGTGCACTTTTTTCCTTGCGCCGTTCTCGTGTATCTATCTTGCACTGACGTTGCTCGTCTAACTCAGTACGCTCTTCTTGACTGCTGAGAAAATTCCGAAGCATCGAAGTGCGTTCCCCAGCTTGGCTATTGTGCTGGGCTGCCCGCGTAGCCATTGAGTTGAGCCGAAGATGCCTTAATTTACGTTTCAGCGGCTGACGGCTCATCAGTGAAGCTGGCCTGCTTGAGATGGAGGGCAATGGTGTGTCTGTGCTATAAGAGATACTGGGCTTTGATTTGGGGGTGACTTTGCACAGCACTGGGGAAGTCACCACTGTAGGGATCTGGGAAGCTGTTGTTATAATGCCACTGGGAAGCAGACATGGGGTGGTCATTGCAGCCACTGGCACGCTATTAGATGAACGTACTGTGGATTTTCCAGCGGCTTTAGTTGTGGTTGCAAATCCAACAAAAGTGGCTGAGGCAGGGCTTGTCTGAACAAATCTGTTTTGCCCTAAAATGTTATCCATCATCTGTGTGTAAAAATAAAATTAAGCTGAAAATATAAGTTAATAATTCAGATTCTAGTATTGTATTATTGTTGTTAGACTAAGATTTTAAAATACTTGGTATTTTTGGGGACAGCACCTACATTTAAATATTTTTGTTAAATTCATAAACCATTCATACATACCTCAAAGTACTCCCATGATGTCTTTGTCGGTCCCCCACACAATGAGCTACGATCTTTAACCCTCTTGTACGTAACGATGAGGTTATTCCATTTGCGACGAATCTTCTCTATAGGTAAGGAATATCCGTGGCTCTCCAGTTCTTTCTGAACACTCTGGAAGAGAAGTGCGCGCTCACGGGAGCTATAAACATCCTTGCACTTTTGCATTGCTTCAATGAGGTGCACAATAGCACCATGGGTAAACTCAGATGATGTCGAAACTGCTTCAGTTCCTTGACCACCTGTTAAGTTTTCAGGCATTCTTAGTCGACAAAACATCAAACCTTTTAAAAGTCATAGCGGAGATACTTCCTTGAAAATGTTACAGCTACATAATACATTTTATGTAAAAGACTGTACACTTACCATGAGGAACTTTATTGTCTCTATTGGTAAATATTGAGGGTGATGATATAGGACTGTTAACATCTGTGATAAACGAACAAAATACTTATTAATTTCATATCATGGCTTGCCTCTTAAAATATTAAAGCAGCATCTGTGTATATATATACCTAATATAACCTAATCTAACCTGCTTTAGCTCAATAACTCTAAAGTAGCATAATTTTTTAACAACAATGGGATTATGAGTTGAAGTTATACTGTTACAAGAAAACTTGTTCTGCAATGAGCAATGATACTTAACAATTACAACAACTAATATATTTTTAGGAAATTATATTACAATTATATAACACTAAACTGCAACAAGGCAATGTAAATGTCTTAAATAAATAGAAATTAAAGGCATTTAAAAAATGCATTAACTCTAAAGAAAGCATGCAATAATTACTCACAAAGCAAAACAGGAGTCGGGGCCTTCAGTTGCTCTCCTTGCTGTAGAGCTCGTGCAGAAGACAAGCTTGCAGTCGAGTCGGTTGCAGTTGTGAGGTCATCGCAACTACCTGCAGACGATTCATTTCTAAGAGGTGTGCCCATTATTACACGACTATGATTTAAATTAAACAGTGTATGCGATAAGAGAAATATCGGCAAAACGTGAACCTATACTGGCACTAGCAAACACGCTGAACCTGGAAATACTTTACTAACCAGGTTGCTTCACAACTTTCCTGCGCAGAAATGTATAAAAGTCCACAAATTTGAGTTTACATCGGTATAATTGGAATATTTTTGCACAAAAAAAAGTGTTTAAGCAATGTAATCTGGCCGACGGTTTGTAAAGATTTAGGACCATGTGTAATGGCTGCGCTCCTCACATTGCAACTGCGCAACTCTGATGCGCATATGTATCTTTCTATTGGTTGTTCATCGCCTACGTCACACGCAGTATGTGCACCCTCGCAGACGTATATTGCATAATCTTATAATCTCATGTAAAATATATTTGCAACGTTTAACTGTTGTGCTTTCCATGTCTTTTGTAAAAAAATACTTAAAAAAAAAAAAACTATTACACGCATTCTCTAAATAAAACGTTATCAGTACAAAATGTAACACATGTTACTTGGATGATAAGATTAAAGGGATAATTTACCACGAATAACAACTCTGTCATCATTTATTCATCCTCATTTCATTGAAAAACTGTAAATTACCTTTTTTTTTGCCGAACATTTAACAAGAAATTTTGAGAGACGTCTCAGTGGCTTTGCACTGCTTTAATTTAGTGTTTGGCTGCTAGAGATGCAAAAGAACCAGTATGTCAAAGACATGCATTTCTTTATGTTAGCCCTAGTTAAATTTGGTTACATTTGAAAAAAATACAATAATGTTTGTTTTTCTTACTATCATATGTAATAATGCCATTTTATGGCTTCATTTGGTGAACTGTATACCAATTTAGGGATTTATTTGTCTGTACGGAGCTTTAAGCTTACCTTACAATAGCCCAAAAGTAATTGATCTTACCACCACCAGATGGTGCTGTGGACTATTGCTTCACATGATTGAGAGAAAGTGCAGTTATGTTACTCACGACAGAAATTGTTGTGCATGTGATTGCCTTTTCTGATATACTATCTAATATACAATTGAATTATCATCACTCACTGAAAGCTTTTGGGGTTTTCCTACATGAAGTAAAACTTCATATAGATCATTTAAGTGTTATATATTGGGTACGTAAATGATCACTTTCAAAGAATATACATGAAAGGGGTCATTACATTTATTTGTGGTTCTATCTGATAAGCGTTGTAAAGGGCATTGAATATCAGTGACACTATCATTTATTTAATCCTTGTTCTGTGCAGTAATATATTGTCTTCCTCCTGTTTAATGCATATGAAAAACCATAGAGACAGACCACAAAGTTCTATCCTTCATGCTCTGTCTCTGGTGTAAAAGGGGTTTCTCTGCAGTGAAAAAACAACGTCTTTGCAAATATAGAACTTATATTTCTGTCTCCATGACTACAATGACACTTGTAGTTTGTGCTGCCTTTGGCTAGGATACAATAACCCTCATACTAATATTGCTTTTCTCGTCTGCATTTACAAAACTAAACTATTAAGTCTGAACTTTCTGTTTGTTCTCAAAATGGTAATTTTGTATTTCAGTTTCTCGTCTGAAAGCAATTGATTCAGTCATTGGATAAATTAGATGTACCGAATTTATGGTTTAATGTAAAAAGAAGCATTGATGTGCCTTAAAGATAATGTGAGTGGGCATATTGTGTTATAAATAGTATGGTAGTTACCACAGAGATATTCGTTGTTATTAATGACATTGGTAAACCTGTTTAAAATTTTCTAAGATCTCAATCTTTGAAATTATATTAAATAATATTACAATTATATCATCTACTGTTATTTTAACTCATTTATTTAGTAAAAATCAGGATACATTTTTCAGTGTTGAGAAACATTGAGTTTTGGCATGAAACCCTTCGTGGGCTTCCTCTAGATTCTGTCTAATGTATTATATTATATTTCTGTGAAGTCAGTTCAAGTTTCACTTCATACAATATAGATAAAATACACGAGAGAGTATCGTTTTTGGTCTTTTCCTTTACGTCAATCCATCTATGCTCTTCATTCCTTGAGAGTGCATGCTCACAGGCTCCCACAGAACTTTGCTAATGAGCCATCAGTAGCATCCGAGCATCTGGGTCATGACTAGAGTGTGGGGAAGCCAGCGCAAAGGCTTCTACACTCCTATCCAATTTACCGCAGTTGGTACGTATTCAAGTTTACTAGTGTGTAATGGACAGACTCTGTGAAGACGCGAGCGCATCTAAATAAAAAAAGATTGTTCTTCTGATGCAATAGTGACTACAAGGAACTGATCAGTTGGCAGAAGTGGCACCAGACCGGGTGACAGGTGGAGCTGTCCACCCCCAGCCGTTTTAGGCAGGGCTCTCGTGGTTTATCCCAGTGCGCCAAGAGTGGCATTGCATCTCCCTGAGTGCAATGAGTCACCATTCTGAGGTCAGGTAGACATATGGGATCTTCTCGCTGCTGTAATACCCCATAGTTTCATCTGATATCTTGCATCAATTTCCTGTTTATCACTAATTTCATGGCATAGTGAAAGTCAGGAAAATGTATTTGTGCGTTTAGCTCCTCCTAATTTCCCAAGTCTCCACATTGTCCTTCATTTCACGCATCCCATGTTGAGTCACCAACAAGATTCAAGGTAATTACTTAAGGTTATAGGATTAAACCCCACATGCTGCACTTTGTTTCCCCTAGTATTGAACTGATCCCCACATAAGAAGAAGGGAAAGAGACGGGGTTGCTGTTGTATAATGCATACATGACCAGCTGCTTCATTTCTGTGTTTTTACAGAAAACACTTCAACATGTTCTCAAATGTTTTTCTTGGCACTCTCTGTAAGTTCTCTAATTGTGCCGAAGCTGTTAGAAAATCAGATCACCTTCTTCCTAATCTGTGCTTGTTTCGCCAAGATGGTAGAAATAGAAACAGGTATACAATCAGCCACATGGGCTACAGATGTGCAACATCTCTTTTCATTTCATCTAATCGCTACTTGCAGGGAAATAGCTCTCATTTATAGCTTGGATATAGCGTGTTCAATGTGACAATGTGTGACACATTCCTGTGTCCTTGAAGGGATAGTTCCCCCAAAAATGATTAATTAATCTGTCATAATTTACTCACCCTCTTTTCGTTTCAAACCTTAATGGCTTTCTTTTTTGTGCAGCACACAAAAAATATACTTTGAAAAATGCTGATAACTGAAGAACGGCGGTACCCATTGACTGGTTTCGTGTCCATACAATAGAAGTGAATGGGTACCACCATTGTTAGGACACCAACATTGTTCAAAATATCTTCTTTTGCGAAGTTGAGTAAACAATGACAGAATTGTCATGTTTGGGTGAACTATCACTTTAACACGTTGAGGTGGGGATGTGGAGTTTGCATTTTACTATTATCATTCTTGAAATTGTTTTTATTTTTTGTTTACTTTTAAATTTACTTTTATTTATTTTAATTTTATGATGAGTTTAAGTTCATTTGTAACCTAAAAATATATTTATTTTATGCACAATCACAGAAGTGGAAGGTAAGGTTATTTTCACACTCTTATTTCTGTAGCTACATTTGTGGAGCATTTTATTATCAGTGCAAAGGCCATGTGTTCGATCTCCTGAGAACGCACATAGTGATAAAATGTATAAGGCACATTGAATGCTTTGAATTAAAGCTCAATATATTCCAAACAAAATTACATTAGCAAAAGAAAAAAAAACTTTTGGTGCTTATTTACAAAAAAAACTGAAACTTAAATGTGTGAGAAGCAAGAGATGGGCATGAATGTAGGTGGTATATGCTATGGATATCAGCATCATCAATCACACTTGTGTTAAGAGCTCTCTGAACAATCTATGATGTCACAGGACAAAGGCAGCCAATCAGATGCCTCGTACCAACCCCTCCTTTCTCATTGGCTTCTCCCTGGCTCTCAGCTTTGCATACTCCAGTCATTTCTGCTAGAAAAACAGACAATGTGCCGCCGTTTCAAGCAGGGCAGACACACCAATGTAACGGAGCAAGGAACACATCACAGCCTGACAGAGGAAGTGAGTACATTTTCTTTCATCCCAGCATGCCGCACTCTTATTGCATGACTCGTCCTCTCCTCATCCAGCTCTATAAATAGATCACTGCCAGGAATATCCCATCCTGACAGAGTCAGCAGAGGAAGGAACAGCATCAAAAGTGGCCTTCAGGAGGTCAGTGGCTCCATCATCTCGCCCTTCCCTGGATTGCAGCTCAGAGATGGGCTGCTCAGCTGGCCGATTGCCCTGCCAGCCTCCGGACTTGGTACAGCTCCCCACGCTGGACCATGACTGCAGCCAGACCTCAGATGGCTCAGCACCAATGCGTGTACCCAAAGCTACAGAAGATCTATCCACTCTAGAGCGGCTGGCCCAGGCCACCGGCGGCACTGAGAAATCATGGTACCGCTGCGTGTTTCCTTTCGGGGTCATTTCACTGGTGATCGGCATGGCAGGGACTGGCGTCACTTTCACTTTTAACACACTACACCAAACCAAAGTGGTGTCTCTGGGGCTGCTGGTGGTGGGGTTTGTCATGCTGTTTATAGCGGCCGCATGCTGGAAGGTGCACAGGTCCAGGAGGAGAGAAAAGAAGGAGGGGGGGATCTTCACTTCGGAGCAGTGCACTTTGTGAGATGCACATTTATTCATTTCAGACCCGTGAAGCACTTAAGAAAAGAAGAACAGTGTTTTCTTTTATGTTTTGTAGTTTGACGGTCAGTGCTTAACTGTCTGTAACATCACCCATCATTTCAATGATGGTCTGCGGAAAGATTAGTGTAAATGAGAATGCTCCCGTTTATACTTCTGTGTTTTGTTGTGAAGCATGAGACGAAAACACAGAAGTATGTCACAAGATTTTTAAGATTTTAAGCTTATGCTTGTAATTGTAAGCCTTACCTGGAGAGAAATTGATGGATGACACACAGAAGTCAAGATTTTATGTTCCCTGACAATGCCGAAATTTCAGAAGATTATGCATTCTCTGGCGGCGCCACACTCTTCCACCCCCTTAAAGGGATAGTTCACCCGAAAATGAAAATTTGCTTATCCTAATGTTGTTCAAAATTTCTTCAGAACACAAACAAAGATACTAATAAGACATTTCTCAAAATTCTTTTGTGTTCCCCAGTAGAAAAAAAATCATATACAGGTTTAAATAACATGATGACAGAAGTTTTTTGGTGAAATATTTTTTATATTAATATTTTTTAACATTAATATGGGGAGATTAAATATCTGTAAAATCCTTCAAGTCAAAGGGACTTTAACAGGGTCTTCAATGCGAGAAACAAAGATCTTGCTTACATGATGCACAACAAATGACACAAATCTCTGGTCAAGGAAGGTTTACATGTGATATATGAACAATGATGAAGACCAACAGCTTCTTATGTATGTCTGTAGACAGGGGTGTAAAGGAGAATGTCATGATTTAATTATAATTTATACATTTTATTTATTTATTTGTTTGTTTTTGCCTTGATTTAGAGATAGTCCATTTTCATTAAAAGCAAATATAAGCTAATGATTTGCATGATGACAACAAAATCATTTTTGGAAATTTAGGTACAGTTAGTGTGTGGACAAGCATGTGTACATTTACATTCTTGTGCACGATTACAAGTATTTGCGAGGCATCAAACTGTTTGTTTTTGTCAAATATCAGACTGTTACGTTGTGCTTTGAATGGTTGTGTCAAGTGACTTTTGCAAAGATAATACTGATTGCTAGATACTAGGGACTCGGTATGCGCACAGGAAAACATTTCTACTCGCTTATAATTATTTCTGTAAAGCTTTTGATTGTGTGTGTGTGCGTGTGTTGATGGATTTAAGCATTCAGGTAATAGTTCACCTGCACACTGTAGCTGCAGACAGAGTAGAACAGTATAAAAGCATCAGATATTACAACTACATCTATAGAACATCTACTGATATTACAGCAGTAAATCAGAGTCTGCTGTGCTGTTGAGATCTCATGAAACTAAAAGTGAATGTCAGTCCAACTGAATGTGCTGTAGTTTACGCAAAAAAAGCCAAACAAGAATATGAATTGCTGACATAAATTGTGAATTATATCTAGACAATGCAGCATATGTGAAAATGATCTGTGTTTGGATTATGCTGGTTCTATTAACTCTGCTTTTGTATTTCAGCTTTGCTGTGTTTAACAAAAAAAGATTTTGTTTTGGATTGATTTGTATTTATATGGTATATATGGTATTTATTTTGTATTATATGCATATAGTTTGTATATGTTATATATTTTGTTATATATGCAAAGTATTTTCTCTGTGAGAAGAATTGCCAGCTGTTTGTAGCCCTTAATGTGTTATTTGAGTGCCTGTCTTTTAAAAGTAGATATTTTTGTATTATCCAACACTGGGTTTATAAAAATATAAAAATAAAATTTTCCTTTTAAAAAAACCCTTTTTTGGTCTAAAAGATGTGTTATCTGCAAAGTGACAGACACACCTAAAATCATGTAAGTGAAATTGCAGCAGCCTTTTAAAGAGTGGAAAATTCTGAATTATAGCACTCAGTGAGGTTGATATGACAATGTCTGATATTTTCACATATATAGTCAGAAGGGAATAAAGCGAGAGACAGAGATACAGAGATAAAGAGAAAAATAGGTGGTGAGGCACAGTAGAGATTGGGAAGGAGGAGGGAACCTCCAGAAGGATTCATTAAGAAAAAAACGTCAAGAAGCAGCAGTTACGTGCTCAGAATAATAATGAACAGGGATAGCTGTGGCACATCACCGCTACGTCATAATATTCCGCCACAGTGGTTGTGTATGGTACAAGCTACAGCTATGAATCATTGCATTACTTGCATTTTGAAAAGCTTTAAATCTTCTTTTGCCATTAGGATTTTAAAATCTCCATGCAGAAATTCTTGTCTGGATTCAAAGGTGGTATAATGTAAACATAAAAGTACATTACTAGATTAATATAGCATGAAAATTCACCCACTCTTTAGACATTTAGGTACAGATCTACCTCGTTCACAGGCAGATTACACATTTAATATCCATGAACTATTTAATTTTCTCAAATGCTGTTGCATTAGTGTATGTAAGATTTAATGTAAAATCTATAATTTTCCTAGACTCCATATTTGTTCTAATATCTTTTCGCTTAGATGAAAACAAAATGGAAACCAAATGAAGTGACAAGATTTTAGAAGCCTATTTTAAATGTTACTCCATTATTTAGCAATCTGTTGCAGCCTTTTATTTTTTGAGCTTTCACACATTTGAGGCCCAGATAGAGTGCATATTGTTTGTGTACATCCTATTGGCATTATATGATTTTACAGTTTCAATTTTGGAATACTGAAATAACAAAACTGTATTAAAATTAGTGGTGGGCATAGATTAATTTTTTAATCTAGATTAATCTTGGAATTAATCTAGATTAATCAAGATTAAAATGGCTCATTTGAATTCTGCCGAAGGCATTCAGAATATGTGTGCTACCCGAATAATGACTAAAAGTAAGTCTTTGAGAACGGGTTTCTCAAGCCAGGTGGCGCATTAGACCAGGGGCTCATCTCCTGTTTCCAAAATGCATCACAAACTGCTTGAGAAAGCTGTTCTACTATGATAATTTGTGATGAAAATTAAATTATGTTCAATAAGATGTACTTGTGTTTACTTCCGCATTAGCTATGGGATGCTTTGCGTTTAGGTGGTACTTGAGACTGGAAGAGCTCCTACAGTACATTTACATTTAGTCATTTAACAGACGTTTTCATCCAAAGCGACTTACAAAGAGTTATTGAGCAACAAGCAATTTTTTTTCTTTTTTTTTAAACCAACTGTATGTAAACAAATTCCGTACAGTAAACCAATTCAACATTGAACAAGGTGCAAACAACCTTAGTCTTGTCGAGGTTTCCATTGGGAAGCTTCTTAAAAATAATTTTTCCCTGAAGCAAACTCGGCGGCTTCATAGCTGCATCAATGTTAGCACGTCACGTTTGATGTGGTAATTTCACAGTAACGTTATGTTGTGTTCATACCAAACGCGAATGGCGCGTCAAGCGCGAGTGATTTACATGTTAAGTCAATGCAAAGAGGCGATAGACCTACTTGCTGCGCGAATCGGGCGAATGAAGTCCTGGTTATGAGATGATGAGGCGGCGCGAATGACGCGAATGACGCGAGTTGAAAAATCTCGTTCTCGCCCCCTACAGTGCAATTAAGCTATGTATACATCCGCGATAAAATATCAAGGTGATAGTCATCATAGCTTGCGTTGTATAGACCCAGCTCCCAACCCAACTTTGTGAATAGATTAACGGCGACATTTTTTTTATCGCGCGATAAGAGTCTCACGTTAACGCAGCACGTTAACGCCGATAACGGCCCACCACTAATTAAAATATAGCTGCAAGCAGCGATAGGGGGCCAGACCCCTGAAGGCACCGCTAAGCAACAAAGAGCAAAAAGGCAGAAAGAGAACATGCGTGAAAAACAGACAGAAAGAAAACAATAAATGAGCACAAAGTCAAAGCGCACAATTAGGTACAAAAAACACGCCCATAGCCAGATTGAAACCTCTGACTCCAAAGACTCCATGCTAGTGACAGAAATACAGTGTACAGGATAAACAGATGTCAGAAGAGACAAATCAAGAATATCACTTTGTATAGAAATGCACAACACAGGATTCAAACCCAAAACCTCTTGGACAAGAGGCTTACGGTTTAATTGGTTGCGATACTCAGTTGACGTGCTTGATCAAGGATCACATAGAAGGCTTTCAGATATTTAAACATGGACATGCGACATGGACATGGACATGCGGCAATGAGCGTGTAGAGCAAAAATCACAGAAATTCAATGTACAAGAG
Organism: Triplophysa tibetana; assembly: GCA_008369825.1. Taxonomy (NCBI): domain Eukaryota; kingdom Metazoa; phylum Chordata; class Actinopteri; order Cypriniformes; family Nemacheilidae; genus Triplophysa; species Triplophysa tibetana. The sequence goes on along the minus strand of CM017893.1, from coordinate 14,647,644 downwards.
AAACAGATATCAGAAGTGACAATGAACGCAAGAATATCATTTTGCATATAATGCACAAAACGTTACAAACGGTCAGAATAGTTCAATACGAGAAAGAGACAATGTCACAGGCAGAGTCAACTTTTAAGAAAATTTCCGTGCAGGTCGGTCAAACAGAGCTTTGAAAAAAAATAGACAACATTTGTCCAATGAGCAGTGACAAAAACGTTTTTCACATGCTTTACAATAAATTATGAACCGAATATTATAAAGTGACAAACCAAGCATCAATGGAATCGGCACCAACCAGGAGAAATAATGGGGGGCTTAGCCCCTTACATATGCAACGTTGAACAAATGTGTCAATCATTCTTTCCTGACCATCTGTACTAATGGTCCAGTCAGGACTGCGCTAAAATATTAAATTTGAATACACACTAAAGGATATAAAGGATGTTAGCCTAAATAATATTGTTGCGTTATGGTATATATTATAAGCTATTTTGTGTGTTTTTGTGTTAAATGAATAAAAGGGACGACACAAGGTTGAGGTAAAGTAACAAAACATGTGTTGTTAATGTTATCAAAGTTATAGTTCACCCAAAAAGGAACATTCTGTCATCATTTACTCACCCTCTTGTCATTTCAAACCTGTATGACATTCTTTCTTCTGCAAAACATAAAAGTAGAAGAATGTTCAAGAATGTTGGTAAATGAACAAAGGCAGTATCCATTTACTTTGTACAGACACAAAACCAATGCAAGTCAATGGGTACCGACATTGTTCTGTTACCAACATTTGTCAAAATATCTTCTTTTATGTTCTGCAAAAGAAAAAAAGTCATACAGGTTTGAAATGACATAACAATGAGTACATGATGACAGAATTTTAATTTTTGGGACAACTGTTACTTTAAGAAGCATATATGTGATGTTGCTTTTAACACAACAGTTTTAATAGTGCAGAAAAATTCTATCATTTGATCGTAACTACAGACAGGTATACATTTTCTGAGAGGATTTTAAATATTTACATTTAAACATTTGGCAGACGCTGCTATTCAAGCTGTATATTTTCATCACAATGCATTTCCTAAACATCAAATCCAAAACCCTAGCGCTGCTAACACAACGATCTACCAATTGAAATATTTCTTAATTTTATTTACATTAATATTTATATCAGCGTCATAGCTCAAACAAACTTTAGAAAGATTAAGCTAATTATAAAAATAGAACAAGAGAGGGAGAAATTGAGAGAAAATCTCAAGAGAATCATACACCGTTAATCCGGAAACAGACATACTGCTTTCAACAAGCTTGTGCATCTCACATAAAACTACATCCAAGCTTCATAGAGGCAGATGACAGTCTAAAGGATTAATTAGGCAGTAATTTTGGAAACCAATGAGAGAGTATCTACACTTGCTGTTCTCGTGGCCTCTGACTATAGCATCTCAGTTAATTAGAGAGCACTGATTATGGTTTACCGCACAGCGAGGGCGGCAAGAGCTAAGCCAACATCATTGCCATTTCACTCAATGTGCCATGAAGACGATTACGCAATATCTTCAGGACCAGTCCAGCTTGTCCAAGTTTGAAAACCAGTGTCAAAACAGACTTCTGGAGACATGCATTAGGATCTGTTTAAGGATAATTCTGCAATGCTTCAAAAAATGATTGATTTCGGTGGGTGACTGGAATCAATCTTTAATCGTAATTTAAGATGTTTAGACTTCAGTCATCCAACTATTTTTTTAATAATAATATTTTTGTTATATCTTTCGAGTTGATACAGTAAACCCAAAGTTAATTTCCCCTGCATAATGAGATTAAAAGAAGAGCAAATATTAAAACATATTTATGTCTCTGGCATTTCAGATATTTATCTGGGATAAATATAAATTTTAGGAAAAACTTGATTCTTCAAGTATGACATTTCTTCTGCTGCAGAACATAAAAGAAAATATTTTGAAGAAAATGTGTCACCAAACCATATCAGACCCCATTGACTTCAGTGTGTCCTTGTTTGAAAGCAAAGCACACCAGAACAAACCTGAGACATTTCTCGAAATGTCTTATTTTGTGTTCCACAGAAGAAAGAAAGTCGTACAAATTTGGAATGATAAAATACTGACATGATGATACATTTTTATTTTGGTGTGCACAATCCCTTTAAATGATACACAACTGATGAGAACCCGTCGAATCTTGTGAGCTATATAGAGCAACTTACTGAGCAATAACATGTTTCTCAGGGATTTCACAAATGTCTCACTGAACTATTGCCTTAAATGGGTCAGTTAACTCAAATATAATCTAAATGCGCTCTTTATGTGTTAAAAGTGCTTAGCTACACAAGAACTGTGGGTTAACTTTTGAGTCCAACGAGTTCCTCCGTTTTCTGTAGTTAATTAGATTAGATTCAACTTTATTGTCATTACACATATACAAGTACAGTGTAACGAAATGTAGTTTAGGTCTAACCAGAAGTGCAATTAGCAAGTGCAGATATACAGTGTGAATAAATACAGAATACAATATTAGGAAAATACTTTACAATGGGCATGTACTATGAAAATACTTTACAATGGGCATGTACTATGAAAATACTTTACAATGGGCATGTACTATGAAAAAATGACAGTCGGTATGTACTATGAACAATATATACAGAAGGCTATATACTGTGAACATTAATGTACAGGTGGTTATGAACAGATAACAATATAGATATACAATAGTGCAAGTGACTTGAGTGTGCATTAGTTACAGACATTAGCTATTAAAGTTACAGTGCAGTAGATGAGTTAATGTGGTTATTAAAGGTACGGTGCAGTACATGAGTTAATGCAGTTATTGAAGTTATGGTGCAATACATGAGTAGATGCAGATATACAGTTACAGTGCAGTAGATGAGTTAGTGTAGTTATTGAAGTTACAATTGTGACAGGCAGAACAACGACACACTCCCGGGAGTGGCAGACGGGAGTGGCAGAGATAGCCAGCCGACGAGTCTCTGGAACCCGATAGGGCCGCTGCCGTACGATCACCCCGGGTGGGGTTCGAACTTCGTGTTGGATAATCCTAGTCTGCCCGGGCGTCTCTGAAAACACATCTTGGAATTGACTGACCAGGGTCTGGAGGTCCTTTTTATGGATCGGGGACAGCTGTTCTCCCATTGGGACGACCGGCTGCTCCTGTTGTGCGAAGGCTGCCATTCAGGCGGGGTCAGCCATCCATTTCTTCAAGAGATTAATATGGTACAGCTGTTCCCCTTTTCTCCGTCCCGGCTGACGGACCCGATAGTTGACCGGACCAACCCTTTCCACCACCGTGTAAGGGCCCTTCCACGATGCCAGGAACTTAGAGGTAGCCGTGGGGGTCAGGAGGAGCACTCTGTCGCCCGGCTGGAACTCTTGCGGCTGGGTCGGCCGGTCATACCACCGTTGCTGGGCGCGTTGGGCCTCGACCAGATGTTCCTTCACCAATGGCATGACTCTCTCTATCCGGTCTCGCATCTGTTTGACATGGTCAATCAGGCTGCGGTGGGGAGCTGGTTGCTGCTCCCAGGCGTCTCGTGCGATGTCCAGTAGACCCCGGGGTTGTCGGCCGAACAGGAGCTCGAAGGGGGTGAATCCGGTCGAAGCCTGGGGTACCTCCCGAACGCCGAAGAGGACATACGGGAGAAGGAGGTCCCAATCGCGCCCATCCTCTGCCACCACTCTGCGGAGCATCCGTTTGAGGGTCTGGTTGAATCTTTCGACCAACCCATCCGTTTGGGGGTGGTAAACCGATGTCCGCAGTTGCTTCACCTGGAACAAGGTGGCAGAGGTCGGCCATCAGTCGGGACATAAACGGTGTCCCCTGGTCAGTCAACACTTCCCTGGGAATTCCCACCCGGCTAAAGAACAGGAACAACTCCTTAGCGATGGCTTTCGCAGTAGCCTTGCGTAGTGGTAAGGCTTCGGGATACCGGGTGGCGTAGTCCACAATCACTAATATGAACTCGTGGCCCCGGGCAGACTTTGGCAGCGGTCCCACCAGGTCCATCCCGATGCGGTCGCAGGGCACTTCGATGATGGGCAGAGGAATCAATGGGCTGGGGGGAGGACGGTTTGGCGATGTCCGTTGGCACGTTGGGCAACTCAAACAAAACCTCTTCACCTCTCCTTCGAGGCCCGGCCAGTGAAATCTGTCCCTGATGCGTTGCAGAGTGTTTGCACTCGCCAAATGTCCTGCCATGGGATGTGAGTGGGCCAACTCCAGGATCGTAGAGGTTTTGGTCGTGGGTACCACTAGCAACAACTTTTCCTCTCCCCGCCTCATGGCGGCACAGTACAACAATCCCTCCTGAATCACAAAATGTGGGTAGGGATGGGGTGGGGGTAGCCAATCTTTCCCGTCAACCACCCTCACCTGATTCCAACAGTTCTTTAGCCTAGCATCTTCCCGCTGCTCTTGCCCAAATGAACCGCCTTTAGTGATCTGTTGGAACAGTGTATAGGGTAGATTAGTATTTGGGGACTCACCCTCTCGTTCGCTTTCTGTAGCCATCAAGGCTGGCCGAGCTTTTCTGTCCCTCGGGGGTCAACGCCCACCTCGTCGGTCACTTCTCTGTGGCCGTACAGTGCTGGCCAGTAGCCGGTCGAACCCGGGCCAGTCACGGCCCAACAATAGGGGCACGGGGAGATCCTCCACGATCCCGATCTCCAGGTCCCATGTCCCCGGTCGTGCAGCCACCGTAACCTGGCAGGTCGTCACATCCCGGGTGTCTCCATGTACACAGGTGATCGGGATGGTGGACTTACTCCCGGCTCTGGGTCGTACTATCCCTGGCTGAGCCAGTGTGACCGCACTGCCGGAATCCAGGGTGGCGGTGATAGCTCGTCCATTCAGCCGGACAGTCCGTCGGGGAGCTCCAGGCGGAACGGTTTGGTGTACCGCACAGCCTGCCAGCCATGTAGGAGGGCCCGGGGAGACGGCCTCGGTGGGCATCGGTTCGTCCGGAGGTGTGAGTGCGCGGGATTGCTGTACTGGCCGAAAAGTGCCCTCCGACGGTTGCCACGGTGGGAATCCTCTCCGGGGTTGCGTCAGAGCTCTCTCTCCCGCATCTCGGGCCGCCGAGGCCTCTGCCAGTTCCACCGCTTCGATGACCTCTCCAAGGGTGGATGGACCCCGCATACTAACGTCCGTCCGGAATCGCCTGGGTAGGGCTCGCAGCAGACGGTCCACGACCACACGCTCAGCCACTTGGGGAGCCGAGGGCTCTCCTGCTAACAGCCAGAGTTGTCCGAGCCGGGTTAGTTGAGCTGCCTGTGATCGCACCGGTACCTTGTCGTCATAGACCCACTGATGAAACTGTTGGGCAGCATTGACGGTTGACAGTCCGACCCGGGCCAGAATCTCTCTCTTTAGGACTTCGTAATTGTCCACGGCGGGAGGCTGTAAGGTGAAATAGGCCCTCTGGGCTTCTCCCGTGAGAAACGGGGCCAAGATCCGCGCCCATTCTGCTTTATTCCAAACTTCTCCTGTGGCAATTACTTCAAAAGTATGGAGGTAAGCTTCAATATCGTCGGCGGGGGTGAGCTTGGTCAGCAGCTGGTGCGCGGTGGTTCTTGCGTCGGGCAGGGGCACTCGGGCGACCAGATTTTCCCGAATCTGGCTCATTGTCTGGTCCGTCTGTTCCTGCCGACTCGCGAGTTGCTCGGAAAACCGGTGCTGACGGGTCACCACTTCCGCTAGACGTCGTATCACTTCCTCCATGGTCACCGACTGCCGGGGAGAGAGAGAGAGCTGGGGCTGACGATCTGCCCCAAAAAAAAATGAAAAAAACGGAAAAACGGAAAAAAAATCACAAAATTAAATTATTATTAATAGTGGGGAAGTCCAGTAGATGTCGTTAAGGTGCCTGCATTCTCCACCAAATGTGACAGGCAGAACAACGACACACTCCCGGAAGTGGCAGATACATCCCCGGAGGGTAAGTTTATTTACAAAGGAGTGAAAAAAAAGAGCCACAGTGGGCAAAAATGAGCCACAATGGGCAACAGTGAGCACCCCAGTGCCCGGGAGAACGGATGTAATCCGGAGTATGTCCACGATAGTCCAGAGGCTGTGGGGCTGAGCCGGATGGGTCCGTCTCGAGGGCTTTTAGCATCCACGAACGGTATTTCCGGGTTCCTACTCTTCGGTTCCTAGGTCAGACGAAAGAGAGACATAGCATATCCGTTAAGGTTGGGTAAAAGCTGGGTTAGACTGGAGTTGGTGCTCACCCATCTCATCTCAGCCGTCTGTTTTTAAAGGCTGCCGTGGTTGTTTCCTCATGAGCGGCAGGTGTGCCGCTCTAATTACCTCCGTTCCCGTGGCGACGCTGATCGTGCAAGGGGTGACTCGTCACACAATGCAGTAGATGCGTTAATCCGGTTATTAAGGTTACAGGGCAGTAGATGAGTTAATGCAGTTATTGAAGTTATAGTGCAATAGATGAGTAGATGCAGTTAGTTATGCGATAGATGCAGTAATGGAATAGATGAGTTACAGTGCAGTAGGTGAGTTAGTGCAGTTATTGAAGCTACAGTGCAGTGGATGAGTTAATGCAGTTATGAAAGTAGTCCATTAGTGAAAATGAGCATTCAGTGTAATATTCCTGGTGTTCAAGTGAGCAGTATAGAGTGCAAATGATGCTGTGTTTGTGTAAACAGTCCGGTAGAGCAGATAACATGAAGTACTGGTGTGTACAGTTCAGTCACGCATGGCAGCCCGGTAGTGCAATGTAAATAGTGTAATAGCAGCATTAAAGTTAAAGTTATGAGGGGTAGTGGAATCAGTGGGGAGCAGAGTTCAATAATGAAACAACTCTGGGAAAAAGCTGTTTCCTAGTCTGCTGGTTCTTGTCCGGAGGCACCTGAAGTGCCTACCGGAAGGGAACCTTTTTGCAAAGCCTTACATTTTGACAGCATCTTAATGGTGCCACACAAAAGGTTAAAGTCAGATCATTGATTTTTTTTTGATAAAAATAAAACTTGCTTGTTACCAACACTGTGATGGAAGGAAATGTAAAGAAGTACGAGCCAAACACTGCCATAAAACAGCTTTAAATACTTGGCGAATATAAATGCGATTTTCAGTTTTTATTAAAAGCAGAGCACACATGCTCTCTATAACTTCTGATAATTTAAGCTTGGAATATTTTAAGGATCACCAATCTTTGGATTTCACAGGAAACCTTTAATCTGGAAGTTAGTGTTCCCCATCAGTCGGTCTCTCGACGTTGTGTTGAGAGACAGACTGGGGTTTGATTCTGAGAACCTATCATCTCCGAGATAAAACTAAACAGCAATGGGATTTGGCAAATGACCCGCCCACACCAGTCTCCGCCCCCTACATACCGGTATAAAAGGAAGATGGCGGCGGTCATTCATCATCCTTTGTTCTTCGGAACCTTCTTGGCGTTTGGTTTCGAGTTTATCTCTTTGACTCTTCTGCTGGACTTAAGACGCAGAGCAGCGGACTTCTCCCTTCGGCGAGCGGAGTCTTCCAAGCCGGCGGCGGACTTCCCCTCCGGAGTGGGGATTTCCCCTGGGCGTCTCGGCAGCGAGCTGCAGATCTGTTATATGTTGCAGCTGTGTTCTTGGGTACTACAGACAGACCATCCTCGAGTCTGACGGGCACGACACCTGTTCTGCACGTTGGGTTCCAGCATGCAGTGGCACGGTTTGTCGTTAGGTGTGGCGGTCACAGCGGTTAGGTTCTCCAGAAAGTTGCCGCAACCCTGTCTGCTTCCTGGGCGCGACTGCCGCCTCGGCAAGGTCGAACGCTTCAGCGAGTGGCAGGGGTGATCAGGGGTTCCCGTGGGTGTCACTCCGCCAGCTTTTGCTCGCGGGTCATCCATGCCCCGACACGCTCACCTGGCTCTTCCCCGATTGGCGGCGGTGTACCGTCCCATAGCGGGCAAGACTCGACAACGTGCTCTGTCATAACATCTGACAGCTACCTCTGGTCATCGGATGCGAAGCGTGCTTCCCCGAAGCGTGCATACTCCACGTCTCGTGAGCTCCACATGCATCTCCGGGTCAGCCGCGAGCTTTCGGGGAGGGTGGGCCACTACAACCCGACGCTCGCGGCTTTCCCCGTAGATGCACGTGGAGCTCACTAGATGTGGAGTATGGCGTTCGCCGCATGCTTCTGTCTGATGCGTGGCCCCTTGGAGCTTCCGCTTCCGGGCAGTCAAGCCCAAAAGGAGGGAACGCAGAGATGAATGCCGTGCTTCCCCGGGCTGCCGTGAGCGTCGGGTTGTAGTGGCCCCGCCCTCCCCGAACGATCGCGGCTGACCCGGGTATGCACGTGGAGCTCACTAGACGTGGAGTATGCCGTTCGCAGCATGCTCCTGTCTGAGGGCCTCAGGGAGCTGTTACTTTCCTGGATGGTGAAGCAGCTAAAGGGCTATGTCGACCACCCAAGTGGACTAGCAGCCGTGGTGCACCACGGATGCTGCCACTTGGAGGGGTCGACCAAGTCTGCCTTCCAGGGAATGTAAGCTCTTTGACACTCGTGTCGAGGAGTTATGATGCTGTGAGTGAAGCTGCTTTTGCCCTCCACACTATGGCGGTCATTAAGGTCCAAAATGTTATAGCGACCCATTGGGTCATATGCCAGAGCGTTTTGGATCTGGTTGATGGGAAGGTCGACCCGGCTGCGCACCGCCACAGGCCTCGCGCCTAAGGCGACGAAGGTCATAGGCGAGTGCCCTGGGTAGGACGATGTCCATGATAGTGGTCCATGGATCTGTGGCTCAATCTTGCGCAATGCCCTAGAAGGCGGACCTTCTGAGCTTCATCGCGCAGGGCTGTATGGTGACACTGTGGAGATTTTCATGGTGAAGAAGAAGACTGTTCCAACATGACCTGGCCACTTATTGGGTGCTGAGGTCCAGAGCACAGCCTGCCCTCCAGCAGCCCCACCTCCCCGTGGTGGCCCATCTGGTACTGGCCACTCCAAGGATGGCCAATCAGAGAGGCAGAGCCTCGCAGGAGGGGGCCTCTACCCCATTGGGAACCTGCCTTAGAGCGGCCCTGACAGGATGAGCCATGGGGATGGAGAGTACACTTTCCGGTCTTCAACCCTGTGATATCACTGCTTTCCGGAATCTCCACGTGATGTTCCGATGGCCGGCGGTAACACCAACCAGGTAAGTAGACAGAGAAGTCAACCTCTCCGGGGTCTCACCCTGTTCAGCCACTGAGCCAGCCTCCCACGGCACAGTGAAGCAGATCATCCCTCTGGTTTCATAACCACGGTTCTTGGGCGCTCTAGAGTGCACCATCACGTTACGCGAGCTAGAGGACGATCCATCTCGGTAATGCCATCCAGTTTCGCCAGGGGACCGCCATGTTCGGGGCATTCTCCTCCACAGAGAACGCTCTTGTGCTCAGGCCAAGGTTGCTGCCCTTGCGAAAGGTGCTATCAAACCTGTCCCTCTAACCGAGATGTTTTCTGGGCACGGACTTCATAGTGCCTTAAAAGGGGGGGGGGGGGCTGCGCTCCACTCTGTATAGCGGATCCTGAACAAGCACCTACACAAGCTGCCGTTCAGGATGTTGAAACAGAAGCGCATCTTGGCAACAAGATTGGTTGTGGCATTCGACCCGTAGGACACATTCTCTTACGACTCCTTCCTTCCGCAACATGCGGTGGCGTTCGGGGAAGAGCGTATCAGTACTAGGTCGGGCCCTGTCTCCACGAACGGTTACAGGGACCTTGTACTTGGCACCTAGACGGTCTGGGCCTACGCGTTAACTGGGAAAAGAGTAAGCCCTCCCAAGAAAAATGAGAGCTCCTCTTATCTCGTGTGGAACAAGACTCTGCCCTTATGCAGCATGTCTCACCAACGAGCTTCTACAGGAGAACGCCCTGTCCGTGATGATTGTCAGTACAGGCTTTGCAGTATGTCCACTACTATTCCACTGGAAGGTCACGTCTCGCTGCAATGCTCACTTGTGACTCAATAGGCTAGAAAGTGTCGCTCAGCTTGAGGTCATAATATGGCTCAGCGCTGTGGCGTGTAGTGATAGGTCCGCAGTCTGTCTCTCAACAAAGAGACCGACTGAAGGGGAACGTCTCGGTTACGTCTGTAACCTTCGTTCCCTGTTGGAGGGAACAAAACGTTGTGTCTTTATGCCACAACACTTTGCCGATCCGCTGCAACGAGCACCTCCAGGTTCCTCAGCACAAAGGGTGATGAATGACCGCCGCCATCTTCATTTTATACCTGTATGTACGGAGACTGGCACGGGCAAGTCATTCGCAAAAGCCCCTTGGTGTTTTAGTTTTATCTCAGAGATGATAGGTTCTAAGAATCAAACCCCAGTCTGTCTTTCAACACAACGTCTCATTCCCTCCATCAGGGAATGAAGGTTACAGACGTAACCGAGACGTTTTTATTAATTTTAGTTATGACCTTTTAGATATAACTGGCATTCAGGTATCAAAGATGCACAGGAAAAACAGCCTTTTTAATTCTAGTGTTCAATAGAGAGTGGAGGGTCATCGTCACAGTGCAACATTGAGTCAGACACTGTGACCACACACACGCACACGCGTGTCAATTTCAACACCCTCATCCTGTTAACAGTCATGAATAGATCGAGTGGATATCAGGGAAAAGAAAAAAATCATAAACAAAGTGTAGAATATGTTCTTACAGAATACATGATCATTTATATATTTAAAGGGATAGTTCATCAAAAACGTAAAATTCTGTCAATTAATTGTAATTATAAACCTGTATGACGTTTTTTTTTCCACAGAAAACAAAAGAATATATTTTGAAGAACGCTTGTAACCGAACAGCGCACCCATTCACTTATATTTTATGGACGGAAAACCAATGCAAGTGAATGTATTCCAATTAACAACATTTTTCAAAACATATTTTGTGTTTTGCAGAAGAAAGTCATACAGGTTTGGAATAGCTTGAAAGCGAGTACATAAAGACAGTATGTTCTTTTGGGCGAACACCTTTAGGTAAAATATAATTTAAATAAAACAAACAAACGGGGCAGGTTAATATGAGTATGTAAACATCTACATAGTTATGCAACAGTGCACACAATCCACCAAGAGCATATTAAGAAAGAATGATTCTAGAGAAAACTAGATATGACTTAAAAATAATTAAGCACTTGTCAAAATGTTTGTTCACACCACGAGCAGCAAGGTTCATGATCACATTCAATTTCAAAGGTCGCTCGCAGTGTGAATAGGATACTACTTTCCCAACTATACATTTCCCAATATAAAATGAGATTCATGGCCCTAGTGTATCTAGTGAAAAACGAACAGGAATGCAATTATGAGAAACTGTTACTTGAAGAAAGTATTGTGGTTTGCCAGCCAATCACGTCAGCATGACTGGAACTAATAAATGAAAATTCCTGCTTTGTCTACCTTATACGTTAAATAGTCTGGTTAACACAGTATCAATCTCATAGAGAGTATGGTACAGCCCTCTATTAGATCTCTAACCCACAACCACATCCGGCTCCACCTCTTAAGATCTGTTTATGAAGTATTTTACCAATATTGCAGCAGCATTACTTGCTTTGCTGTGTGTGTGTGTGTGCGTGTGTGTAAGAGAAATTAAATGCTAGAGTACTTTAGGATCCATTCAATTTTTTGGTTACCATGGACAATGCTAAAGCTTAAAATGGATGTTAACGATTCTCTTGAATGTTCTTTTTGAAGTGCTTCATTTATTCTATTAACAATAGGAATATCTTGAGCTTCCAGGATTGGCCAGGTCATTTTAGTCAGTAAATGATCCCGGCTGGACTGCCGGACTGGACCCCGGTTGGACTGCCGCACTGGACCTGGCTGGAATGCCGGACTGGACCCTGGCTGGAATGTCGGACTGGACCCCGACTGGGCAGCGCTCTCTGGTGGCTGGGCAGAACTCGGGACCTCCTGTTGCTGGACCGGGCTTGGTGCCGGTTGCTGGACCGGGCTGGGCGCCAGTTGCTGGACCAGGCTGGGTGACGGTTGCTGGACCGATGGGGCCATCCTGCCTGTATGGCGCCCCACCCGTCTGGTGGTCGGCTGGAGGAATTTGATGAAGATCGCGTCTGGCTCTGCGTTGGAGGCCTCGGAAGAGGACCCCCTGGATTCCCGTCTTCCCTGTTTGCCACCGAGGTCCGTCAGCGGCGGAGGGGCTACAGGAGGTGAGGAGGTGGACGGTGTGGAATTCCCCAAGGTGAGAGTACCCACCACACGGTCCTCCGGGATGGACCCCAGCCGGGGACAAGAGGAGATTGGATGAAAGCTGGGAGCGGAGTCTTTGTCACACTCCTCTCGAAGCTGCAGCCATTTCACTAACTGTGGGAAAGGCTGATAAACCAATGACAAGTCCCATTACATAAGTTAACACCATCATATCATATTGGCTGCACAAATGATACAACATAAGGGAAATCATTCCAACAAACTCTAAAATTAATAAATGATGTGTGGATTCCCTTAGGAACATATGACTTAAAAATCTGGATGACTTCAAAACTGTTCTCCATTTATTTGATTGATAACTGTCTAAAATGTTTTTGTTGTTGTTCATTCTCTACTTTGCTTACTCCAGCTTTAATCCTCCTATTAGCATGGCCTTGTAAACTAACGGTACTGTTTAGTGTGTTGAAAAAACGTTTATATGCTCTCCTACTTGTAACTCGCTTTGGATAAAAGTGTCTGTCAAATGAATAAATGTAATGTAACCAGATACAATGCTGGTTGACTAATGTATGAATTTTTCTGGATGCAGTCTTAAAATAGAACATATGAAATACACACATGCAGCACTGAAACGATCAATGGACATTCTCCCACAAAGTTAGGTAGCATACAAATTATTTCAAGTCAAAATACTCCCAGATACATATTTTTATGAAATATAGTTCCTGGTCACATCCACTTTAAGTGCAAAGCAGCAGGTGGCCTTTTGCAATGTCCTTGCGATCAAAGACATAATCCTGTGTGAGCTTTCAGAAAGCTAATCAGACAGTTCAATAACCCAGCAGTACCATACTTCATCAGCTGGTAGAAACGCACACACACGCACACAGGTTTGTTTGAGTATACTAGCATGGACATGACATGGACTTCCATTGATTTTATATCAGACTTATGATATATTCCATACCCTATCCCTAACCGTTCATTTAATAATCACACAAACATGTGCCCTCTATTACATTTAAAGAAAAACACTATTTGAACGAATTATGATCCTTTTTATTTAGCGAGGACAAGTAAAATGTCCTCACAAGTAGGGTTCACACTTATTTCACTGTGGTACTGAGGACATTTAGCCCTCACAAATATTGCTTAACCAGTGCACAAACACTCACACACACATAAACACAATATAGGCTAAAAAGGGACATATTTAACGTCTTGCTATACTACAAGTATTACCCATCAATTGATGAACTTGATTGAGATTATATTTACAAAATATTAAGCTTTACACTTTGATTGATATTGAAATGCAAGACCAATCTTATGCGCCTTATCATATTTATCGATCATTAATTTTCAAAGGAGGGAGAAATCACAGAAAAAGCCTGTGAGAAGAAAGCTGTGTTTGTCCGGACTGCCAGAGTCTTCAGAAATGCAAAGTAGCTCAGCCTCTGTGCTGAACTTTTTCACCTCTGTCCCCAATCTTTGTCCTCTCTGCACATGATATGACACCTCACTAAAGGTCACAAACACTTGGGCCATTTATCTGAGTGTTGCATACTAATATGATATGTACACGCTTTAATAATACCCTCCTGAGTTAATCTTTAAAGATTCTGACTATCATATTAGAAAAACATGCTTGCTGCATTCGGGATTCTGAAACAAACACTTGACAATTTAATAAAAGGATGCATTTTATCATGTCTTGTAAGATATTGTTGTAACGTTCATATGCCTGACAAACTCAAGTGTCTCTCTGAATGTTTGAGGTTTGTTGATAATCCTGCGCTGTGAGGCATACAGCATATGATTTTATCTGACATATTGTATTACTCTACACATTATACAGTATTAGTGCACATGACTTATTGAGTAAATAAATGTTTGAAAACATCAATATATTGTGACGAGTGAAGCACGAAACAAACTCAGGTTAATGTACACGTCCCCTGAGGGTAGTTTATTTCACATGCAAAAGGGGAAAATATGTGCAAAAGAAACATAGCCCCAGGGGTTTCGTTGGTAATTCCTGGGTGCGTCCAGTGATGTGATTCGTGTCGGCTTCTCTGCGGTCGTCCTGCGCTCGAGCGTGTTCAAAAACAGAGAGACGGTCAGTAGACACATGCAACAACATGCGAAGTCGTATTCCCCCAGACTCGTTCCTCTCTCCCGCCTTTATATGTCCCGGGAACGAGCTGCAGGTGTTGACGACCGGCAGGTGTGTGGGGTTGATTGCGGCAGTTACCGTGGCGACGCTGATGAGTTAATGGGTGCCTCGCCACAATATATATAAAAGTACAACTAAAGTCAAATACCTGTAAAAACAAGAAAAAGGTGAAAAGACAGATATACAAATGCTCCACACACACACAATATGCATACATACTTACACACATTGACATAGACGCACACACGCAAACACACTCGCACACACGCACAGTGAAAGCACACATTTGAGATAAAGAAGAGAGAACCACAGGTCAAATATTAAACGGACTAAAAACCTTTTTATATGCAATATTAATTATGTCTAGCTTCTGAATTATAAAGCAGCCCCCCCCCCGGTCAGGCAAATAGTGCAATTAATTAAACATTTAATTAAACTTAATTTTATACTTACTTAAATATTTAAAGTTCTTGAAACACAATTTTTCTTTTAAGTAAAGTACAATCATTGTTCCTGATTAACCTAAAGTTTTGACTAAAACTCAAAAAATATAATTTTCTCCTTGTTCCATCTAATTTTAAATGTATTAAATGTGAATTCAACACAACTGATCGAGAAGGATTTCCAATTCTCAGCATGCTTTGCGTAAGATTCCATTAGGAAAGTACATTTGAAAGAATGTTTCAGTAAAGTTAAAGACGTTTTGTGCTTAATGTTCACTTATCTTAGATATTTTGAAGATTTTTACATATTTTTCAGTTTTGTGGTTACCATTGTTTAGAAGAGTGGTGCATGTGCTTAGGGTCTAGGAGGTTACATGTAACCTTTATCATGTGTTATGTAACCAGGGAATGTAACTATGATGATGCCTGTTAAGAGTTCAGTCTCTTCTTGCTCATTTTGGATTGCATAAATATGATTTATGCATATCTAGACTGAGAAATATGTAATGTTGAGATTAGCTAAAATAAAATAACAGGGACATTTTTTTAATTTCAACTTAATTCATTTTAGTAAATTTGAGTCAGAAAAGTAAAAATATTTACTTAAAGGTACTGTGTGTAGCATTTTGAAGCATTTACTTAACCAAATGTAATATATAATACAAAACTATGTATAATACAAAGCCCATGAGTTTGCACAATAGCATAATTAATTTTTACAGTGACTGTAACTGAAGGGAAGTACCATATATGCTGTTGATGTGTCAATCTCTGAGCCAGTGGGAATACAACTTTAGTTCATTAATACATTAACTGGCTTTGCATTTTCATACTCAATCCCCATAATTAATTTAAGAGGGATCGTAATGTAAGCGTTCAAAAACCTCTGGAAAGCACTGAAAATGTCACTAAAGGGTGGGTTGAATTTCAGTTTAATTTATTTATATAGCACTTTCACAATGCATGTTTTCCAAAACAGCTTTATGAAATATGAAATGCCGCAAAGCAAGCCAAAAGCACAATGGTTGTAAAGTATTTAAAGAGTACCTTGCATATGTTTTTTTGGGCCCTACTTTGGTTTATGGAGTGTCCAACAACAAGTTTATGTACATACAATGTTTTTAAACACTATAATGTCGTAATAATAGGCAGTTATTCGTACCTTACTTCTTGACGGACTCTCAAAAGATTCGGTCCACGATTCATCCGTCTAGGCCCCGCCTACCCACTAACCTTGTGTGTCATGTGATTAGTCAGATGGTGTAAGTCTGTTGTTATTGGTCAAACGCGTTCATCATTTGTCGCAAATGGATTCACCTCTATATCGGATGTTTGTCAGTGGCAAGTGACAACTCTTGTCATAAATCTCCCGGTCTGACAACATGCATGTTGTGCTTTTGCTCATCAATGAATTAAAATATTTTTTTTTCTTAAAATACTATTAATACGTAAGTAATACTATTATTTTGTCTTTACTGTGCGTTGTCATGGTACATAGAGCATTTCAGAAAGTCGACGTTATGAAAAATTATATATATAATATATCATATATAGGTGCACGTGCGGCAAATGTGTCAAAATGCAAAGTTTATAGCCAGATAAACAAACTGTAACACCCCAGAAATAACGGTACATTCTAATGTTAGCGTTATATGCATTAGCTTAACACAGACATAAGGTACAAAAATATTTATTGAAGTTAAGACAAAAATTAATAGTCACACTTACAGGTTGTGATTCGGTGGAGCTAAAAGGTCCAAATAGAGTTGGTATTGCCCCTTCTTTCAAGGATAGTCGATTCACATTCCCTGCAGTGAACGCAGCAAGATTATTAAACCAATCTTCGGTGAAATAACGCGCGCAGTTAAACCCTGGGGTAATACTCCTTTGGTATCGTTTGAAAAATGAATTGTAAACATTTTTCCCTCAGACCTTCTTCCTTTGGTAGTTGAAATAAGACAGACTTAGTGTCACAACGTAGGACATAGGCTCTAGACATGATACACACGCATCACAAACAAGCGACAGTTTTTGGGGGAGGAGAAATTAGTTTTCGCGTCAGTCTCAGCAAAACGTAGGCGTATGTATAGTGACTTAAATATGAGGGTGTACTAATCCACGTCTCGTTTTTGTGATTCAGAGTCGACTCCAATTTTTGGAATAACTTTGTAATTTATTCACCTGTGGACTTAAAACTTGGCAGACAGCTTACTTTCAAACACGGCAACATAACAGACTGCATGACATGTCATTTTTATGATCTCATGCTAGGTACTCTTTAACATTGGCATAGGCCAATCCTTAAACTTTAAGATAATAACGCCAATCTTGGATTTAGGTTTTTAATTTAGGCTACATGATTTGAACATAAAATATCGGACATTTTTGAAACACATTTTAAGGACTTTATAGGTTTCCTGTTATTACACTTCAGATTAAGGAAAAGTGCTCTTGTGAGTCACCATAAACCCAATTGCAGAGGTATTAGCACCATTATCAGCCAGAAAAGAAATTGGAGTGGACTGTAAATTGAATAAATGAATGTGAAAAGAAAAGTAAGGCATAAACTAAACAATAGCAGAGGAAACGGAAGGCTGATAAATACAGTATAGGGACATAATAAGAATAGGAATAAATTAGCGCCCCTCATTTTACAGCAGATGCTTCTCTTTTAGGGTCTATTAATCTCAGCATTTTAATCCTGAAGATCTTTACAGTCAGCCTCCCAATAAATTGTGCCCAACATCGGTTTCTGTTCACAATCATCACAGGGTGCACCTGTGTCATTTCTCCAGATGGTTATCACATCTGTATCCTCCTTCCAAACTGTAAACACACTCCCTCACTATACAGTATAGTTTGTGGTCCCTTTAATCCTGCTTCAATTCGCTACTCAGCCTCTCTATAAAACTACAACAATCGATCTAAAAGCCATATTGAGCCGCCACTACCCACACGTGAGCATTTTTTATAGCTAGCTGTATCACATGGCTGGCTTGCTGGCTGCGGGGGAGGAGGGCGGGCATTTCGTCAAAACGTGCTGGAAAAGAAAGAGGCACATGTGGTGGCACTGATGACGTTAATATGACAACTTTTCGTTCTTAATTCATTTATTACAATTATTCAGTTATGCATAATCATAATAATTAATCATAATCGATTAATCATTGTAATGCGTCATGAAATCTGAACTTTGGTATAAATCCTCATTTTTAACTCCACACGAACCAGAAGTTATGATCGTCTTTATTTCTATACTGAGATGTATTCTCAAGTAAACATAATATGGAATGAGAAAAATAGTGGGCATGGCGTATCCTTCCACTGTGAATTGAATGGATCTAGAACAGTTTCATTAATAAATGGAACTCACCGCAGACTGACAGTTAGGTACATTTTAAGATTTTGATTAAAGATTATGAAGATGAAAATAATGTTAATATACTTGCACAAGTGGATTTACCAATATTTTTTTATAAGAATTAAAGCTATGCTTTAAAGCTACGACACCAGTGTACATAATGGATATTAGCAATAATGGATATAAGCAATAAGTGATATGTACAGTATATGCTAACGTATATTTATTTACACTATTTGTAAAGATTGTCATCTCTTCTAACGTGTTAAGACCATTAAAAAACGTGATTTCTTAATTTTTTTTGTTATTTTGTCAACGACAACGCCAACGATTCTTACAGGACTTTTATGTTAAAGCACCTTTGTGCAGTGGTGATGTTTATGAGTGTATTTAATTTAAAAATAAAAGCCAGCAGCAGTTCAAACTGACCTCGTCCGCTTCCTTCATTTTTGAAAGTGTTACAGACTGCAAGTGCATTTTGATAAATTTGAGAGAAAATATGGATAAGAAATATGAATTTGAATTAATTCAACTTAAAAAAAAATTAACACAACCAGTTTGCATGGAATTCATTATAGTTGACTAATATACGCAAGTTGAATGAACTCAAAATTTTAAGCCAGGCAGGTTATTTTTCTTTTAAGTTAGACCCCAATTTTTTTGCAGGATCTGAAGTTTTGTTTGCTGGGCCAGTGTTTTCTCCTAAAATAAATGTAAGTAACCACTGGAAACGGTATGCAACAGGGTTTGAGATGTTTTCTCTTGTTTGGTGGTTGTGTCCAATATGTATGTAACCCACGTGGTATTAAACAGACAGCTCGCTCAATGGGTCCAAGTATTCAATTGTTAATTAGATCATACAACATGATTAGATAATTTGCTCATCTAGACTTGATTATATCTCACGGAGCCGATCTAACCAATATTGATGTTATACCTCAAAGCGACGACGTTTCCGATCACCATCTTATAACATGTACACTGTGCACTGCAGAAATCAGTGGTAGATCTCGTTATAGACAGGGTAGAACAATTACCTCAACTACTTAAGATAGTTTCGTAAAGAACTTGCCAGATCTGACTCCTATAATAACCTTTCCAACTAATATAGAATAGCTCGATGACATGACCAGCAACATGGGCACTATTTTCTCTAATACATTAGAAGCGGTTGCACCTATGAAGTCAAAAAGGAGTAATGAAAAGATCATAGCACCATGGTATAATAACACCACTCGCGCCCTAAAAAGAAAAACGTGTAAACTGGAGCGAAAATGGAAACAACCCCAATTAGAGGTCTTTAAAATTGCATGGAAAGAGAGTGCAAGCAATTACAAAAAGGCACTAAAAGCATCAAAAGCCGAGCACTTCTGTAACCTCATAGAAAATAACAAAAACAATCCAAGGTTTTTATTTAGTACAATTGCTAAACTAACAAACAAACAGACACCTGACCTCGGTATTCCGCCGCACCTCGGTAGCAATGAATTCATGAAATTTTTTACTGAGAAAATCGAAAAAATCTCCAAGTGTGTCGGAAGAATTAGTTTCAACCGTCACCCAAAAAGAAAAGCTACAGTGTTTTTCTCCTAGAAAGATTTAATTAAAATTATTGCAACATCCAAACCGACAACATGCTTATTAGACCCCATTCCGACTACTTTATTAAAAGAGTTACTACCTGTTGCAATTGAGCCCATTTATAACATTATCAACTCATCAATTAATCTAGGCCATGTCCCAGGACCCTTTAAGCTGCCTGTAATTAAGCCTCTTATCAAAAACAAAACTTAGACCCCAATGAACTTTTAAGGTATAGACCGATTTCAAATCTCCCATACTTGTCTAAAATACTAGAAAAAGTAGTGTCAACTCAATTGTGTACCTTCCTACAAAATAATGACATGCACGAAAAGTTTCAGTCTGGCTTTAGACCGTATCATAATACTGAAACTGCGCTCGTTAGAATTACAAATGACCGACCTTCTTATTGCATCAGATAAAGGTAACATATCACTCTTAGTCCTGCTTGACCTTATTGCTGCTTTCGATACTGTAGACCATAAAATTAATATTACGAAATATTTTATGTGTTGCTGACGCAGAAAAGCTTATTCATGCATTTGTGACCTCACGACTTGACTATTGTAATGCTCTACTTAGTGGTTGTCCTGTATCATTGATAAACAAACTACAGTTAGTTCAAAATGCAGCTCCCAGAGTTCTTACTAGGTCAAGAAGTACGATCACATAACCCCAGTTTTATCATCGCTTCACTGGCTACCCATTAAGTATCGTATTGATTTTAAAATTCTTTTAATTACTTACAAAACCTTAAACGGTTTAGCCCCTACCTACTTAACCGAGCTTTTATCACGTTACAACCCATCACGCAACCCATCTAAGATGTCAAAACTTAGGAATTTTGATAACACCGAGAATAACTAAATCCACCAAAGGGGGTCGAGCTTTCTCATACTTAGCACCTAAACTCTGGAATAGCCTTCCTGATACTATTCGAGGGTCAGACACACTCTCCTAATTTAAATCTAGATTAAAGACACATCTTTTCAGCCAAGCTTTCACTTAATGCATAGTTAATGAACAGCAGCTACGCTAATCATTCTCTTTATTCACTTTCTGCCTCCGACTCGGGATGCCCATCCCGAGATAGGAAGAAAGTTCCACCATGTCCAGACGACCGACAGATGTCCAGACGACCGACAGATGCCCATCCCCAATTTGAGATAACGCCAGCTACAGCTGCAGACTGACCGACCATCCCAGCTCCATCTAAGGCAATTCCACCACCAGCCAAGAGAAATATGACCATCGGACCATCCCAGCTCAGACCAATACACCCCCAACCAAGAGCAAAGACGGACTATTTGTCTTATTAATGCCGAAGTTACAATATTTGGTATTAAATGCTGAACTTAA
Source organism: Triplophysa tibetana (assembly GCA_008369825.1). Classification (NCBI taxonomy): domain Eukaryota; kingdom Metazoa; phylum Chordata; class Actinopteri; order Cypriniformes; family Nemacheilidae; genus Triplophysa; species Triplophysa tibetana. The sequence continues at coordinate 14,626,526 of CM017893.1, read as the reverse complement.
ATCACATGTCAGCAGTTTGAGTGCAGCTATGATACGTCAGAGGGGATCTGGCCCTCCTGGCTGAGCCTGGTTCAATCATGGGAGTTTGAGTTCCTCGCCACAGCAGGGCAGTGTTGGCCTACTCACCGGGAGACTACATTTACTTATTTATTTGGAAATAAGATATTATTGATTAGAACGATCTTACTCGTTGTGTAAATACCATGCACTGTGCTGTGTTTTACCTTTTCTGTTTTCCTGTTTGCCCCTGTAAAGCTGCTTTGGAACAATACACATTGTGAAAAGCGCTATATAAATAAACTTGAATTGAACTTGAATTGAACTTGAATTGAATTTATGGAAATCTAATTTAACAATTATTTAGGATAATAATTGGTTAAAATGTTAAGTGTATATACATTTATGTATCAGGTGAAATGTGTCAATCATTATGTACTTCTACTGGTTCAGAAACTACAATAAACTATTTTCTGAAATATTCTCATGCACAGGTACAATATGTATTTAGGTATATTTAATAACATCTTAGAGTTGTGAGCTTGTGTTGTGAGTGAACTTTGAAGAAACGGGTAATTTATTCCTCACAGTGCTAAGCCTTCATTCATCTAAGAAGTCTGACAACTGTGTTGGGACCCTATCGTACATCCGCTGCAAGGCACAGCGCAAGTATTTTTGCTAGTTTAAGCCCAACGCAGGTCTCATTTTCCTGTCCTGCGCCACACTGTTTAAATAGCAAATGCATCCAAAATAAATGGATTACAATGTAAAATATTCATTTTGTGTAGCCTACAGAAAGATAAAAATCTGGCTTGTCCTGGTCTGCTCATCATAATCACACAGAAAAACAATGGATGTATCTGCCACTTACAGCAAACAATGCCTGTCAAAATTCGGCTGCATAATTTTAGTGTCTGTCTGACTGTCTGATTGGATTCCTTGGTATATATACTTGCTCTGGTAAACTCAAATTGTAATGTTTTTTTTATGTTTTTTCCTAATTGTAATTTAAATATAACCAATACAGTATGTTTAACATTTCTACCATATTTCTTTTACTTATGTCTCTAGGGCTAAAGTGTTTTTTCTCTAAAGCTGCGTTGCAAAAATTTGGAAGGGATTTAATATGTGCAAAAAGGCCTATATTGCAATGCATTATTTATTTAATTTCTCAGCAGTAAATAAAATTACTATTTGGTGTACATGATATTTACATTTTTTTTATGTAAAAACTGTTAAAATGCTGAAAAAATTTATAAAATGTCTAACAATATTTTTTTGCTTAATAGGACTAGTTTTAATCCCACAATTTCAGCACAGTTTAATTGCCCAATAGGACATTTCCCACGCCTTATGCAGGGGAAGCAGTCAAGAAAATGAATAGGGGAAAGGAGGTCTGAGGTTTCACTGGTTCGTCGGGTAGACATCCTCTGTGTTTGGACATAAATGATTATAGAATTACATAGCATAATTACCTTTCCTTGCCATTATCAGAGAGACATCTCATGGGTTGTGTGTCCCAATTTCATCATATTGTCCTAAGAGAAAGATGCCTTTTGGTGAGGTAGTGCTGATAATACCCTTTGTATGGTTCCCATCAATGCGACACATCGTCAGTTGTGCACCTCGGCCTCATCGGGTGTTTTGGCCCCATATCACAAGACACGCTCAGCCAAGGGAGACCCATCGCAGGTTGATCAGACCTGGGTGTGTGTCGCATTGTTACAAGGTCATATGGCGGAATCAGCGGCAGCTATCACTGCATATAGCACTTTCAGGGTAAAGTTCTTTATCGAACCTTATAAAAAGGGATCTATATACCATCAAAAACGTTCTGCTATTGTTACGAGCTAAAGAACCCTTTTTTGGAACTGTTTAGAACAATTTTTCTGAAGAGTATAGAACCTTATCGTTTGGAGGTACACGTTGTGATAGAGAATTCGATTGCCCTTGCAAAACCGGTCCTCCTTAGGACCTTAAAGTGATGTCATTCATTTTAAAATGTATCCTCTTTAGTGCCTGTACAGAATTGGCAAAAAGTGAAAGCTTGAATTTTTTTTTGTAACTTCCATTGTTTTTAATATACATTTGAATAATTTGTGCATGTTTCCTTGAATCCTTGTCCTGCCAACTGTCATGGTTCCACTATCATGTCATGTTTTATTCGTGTTTTGCTGTGGAGCCATGACATAGCCTTTAGTTATGTGGTGGGAGAGAGACTGTTGTAGCATCTATGTGTCTGCATACTCTCTCTCTCTCCCCGGCAGTGGCAGCTGCTGGTCTTTAAAAGAGGGGAAGCTCATTTCACAATGAATGAATGAACAAACTATCTAAAAAATATATACAAACACGACGGAGGAAATGTGGGTATACATTAAACTGAAACAAGGAATGTGGTGTATAATTGTGTGAAATGTATGATGAAAATTGGCAAGCAATTTCGGCAAGCAAATACCAAGAAATAGGTTGCAGCAGTTTGTCTTTCAACTACACTTGAAAAATCCGCAATGGGACTGAGATTGAATAGCTTTTAGCGTCAGCGACTTTTTATAGAACAAAATCGCTGTCAATCACAACGAGATGCAGTCTTTCGACAGACCCTCCAATCATCACACAGACGCTCGGAGTCCGGGCCAGCCCACTCCTCCATTCATCCCAGAGACGCTGAGCGTCCGTGGGCGGGACATAATCGAAGCATTATTCAATGACCGTCTTGTTTCTAAGCACTGAAAAAAACTGTTTAAAGCAGCCCCATTGAAGTCAATGGACGCTGGGCTTCCACAGAGTAATGCACTGTACGCTACGGGAATGAATGAGAAGGAAATCGAGTCAGCCGACCTAAGTAGCTGATTCTGAAAGAAATTGTTTTCGTTCGAGATGAACGTGTTTAACGCATTTTTACTCAATAAAATGTTAACATAATAGTACATATATTTGACCATTCATTTTTTGACAATTATAGGGGAAGCTGAGCTTCCCTTGCAGTCTTAAAGAAATCGCGACTGCTCCCCGGTCTGCGTCATTGTTCCCGCCATCTCGTTTCCCGTCAGCCTCTCCTTAGTCCTTAATCCCCAGCACCTGTTCCTCGTTTATGATCCTTTGTTTGTCACCCTTTAAAACACCCTCTTGTTCATTGTCCTGTGCTCGTTCATTGTATACCATACCTTGTAGCTTTTGCAGATGTTGCTGTGTGTAGCTGTATGCTGTACGTTTGATCTTGTTCCTTGTTCCTTTTTCCTTGTCAAGTATGTCTAGTTTAGTTAGTATGTTTATATTCAAGTGTTTGTTTTCTTAGTTTAGTTAGTCCTTGTTCTTGTTTTTGTTAAAGGTATCCTGTCTTGTTTTCCCCATTGTGGGTTTTGTTTTGCCTTTTTGTAGTCTTTGTTATGTACTGTATATAATAAATACCCCTGTTTACCCCTACGTCTGTCATCTGCCAGCAATTGGGTTCTACCATGTCACACCATGACACCAACACAATTGAGCTATAAAAAAAAATTAAATACCATAAAAAAATGATGAATATATGAAAATATTTTCTCACATGCATTGAATAAATATGACTAAACCTTTTCAGGGTAGGTGTGATGATTTCTGCTGATGCAGGTTAGCTCTCCTGTAGCTTACTGGTAAGAGCATTGCGTTAACAATGAAAGGTTGTGGATTCGATCCCAGGAGATTGCAAATACCTAAGTATAAATGTACAGGTTAATGCAATGTTAGTCGCTTTGGATAAAAGCATCTCCCATATAAGTAAACGTAAATGTAAACAGTGGTGATAAAGAATATAGCCACCCACTCTGACTCCTGTGAGTAAGTAGGCCTGATCTGATCCGTCTAACCCTCCGCCATAAGCATTCAGTCACCGCACTTCCACATCCAGTGGGCTGAGATGATATACAGAGCTGCTGGGTTGGATTTCTTCTTTATTTTAATGCCTCCCTCTTGATCTCATCTGATTTAGGAAAGAATGTAGAAAAGGAATACATCTACAGCCTCTGGCATAGCCACAACAGAAGCCAATAAGATTAAAAGGTTTTTAAGTGGACTGTCTTTGAATCAGTAAAGAAAGTGTGCATTTAAATCAGTTTTACGTAAAAGCACTTCACCTTTGTGTCGGATTTTAAACTGCATTCACTTGTGTTTGTTTGAGTTTTTGTGGAAGCTATAGGCAGCAGCAGAAATATTTGCAATGTCTCATGGGTTCAGCTATTGATGCATATCATCTCATTGGACACCGGCACTGTAAGCCTATATAATAAAATATAATACAACAAATAGTATAGCAAAAGAAATTGAATACCCTGGCTTTAAATAAAAATGCATATTTTCACCATGGCAACACTTGGACCCGGGGTTTGGCCAATACATGCATTTTTCATATATGGGTGTCACTATGTGGACTATACAGTATAAGCTCTCACACGCAAAACATTTTTTTGTTTTGACTTCTGTTATTGTTGGTAGTTGTTTTCAAACACATCTGACCCTACCTGAATTTGAAAAGCTCACTCACTTTAGCTTCATTAAAATATGTATTTAGCATCCATTCATATAATCATGCTAGGTATATACATTCAACTTGAAATGAACTGTTTTGCTTTTTTTAATGTAAAAGAATGCAATTTGTAGTGCATTTGACATGAAAAGGCTAGATTTATAAACATTAATAAAATGCAAAGTGTTCTCTTTCTACATAAAGAGCTATCTATAAAAAGCTGTGAATCTGTTAACCAACGCATTATCTGAGAAGGTCATTGAAGTCTTGAAGTGAACAATTTTGAATGAATAATGAATAAATCGTTTTCTGACAAAAGATTCACAATGTGAACATCTAGTTTTCAGCACCAAAGGCGCTGCTGAATGGATGGACTCTATATCTTTGTGAACTATTGCTCATGGTTTAATTGGCCTTTTGTCTTTCTGCTGTGGCAAATTGCAGCTGTCAAATCCTAATGGCTGAATAACAGTACGAAAAATGTCTCCTTGTTGCCCAGCTCTTCCATCCCTCGTATGGTGCAAAAATTTTCTCTCCCATGTTTTTATATTTCTTTATTCCAGCATAGGACTGTTACAATATCAGATTTTCACTATCCTATCCAATTCACAGTAGTGATAATATCACTAGATCCATTCAAATGGTTTTTAATGAACAAATAATGCTTTCGTCAAATTGATCTTTACTTATGGTAGGCCTATTATGTTTTTCTCCTATTTTAGCATTCAATCACATTTAAAATTCAAGCAGGGATAAGGGAGAGATTTGCTAGAAAAAATGCACAAGACAAAAGGTAAAAATTAAATGTTTTTCATGTTATTTTACACCAGCTATAAAATAATAATATTTCTGTAATTGGACACGATCTTACTGTATATTAAAAAATGTGGAAAATAAGTACATTTTGTCAAATAAAAAGAGTGTAAAAGTTTTAAAGTGTAGCTTTTTTTAACCATTTTCATAAACTTTAACAAGAAATGAAGATTATTCTAAAGTGTTATTTTATAACCTTTTTTAAACTAAAATAAGAATACATAGAGTGTATTTAATATACCTTTCAGGAATATGAGAAAACTGTTGTGTACTCTAAGTATACCACTGTTACAGTATACGTTAAACTAAAAAGTAGGTATTTATGTGGCATCAATGCTTAATTAAACTGAAAGTGCATTGTTTATGAGCAAAATCGATACAGTTTGGCTTAAAAAGGTCCAAGAAAACAAATGTATTATGTGGCCAAACCATAAAAAACACGTTTAAATGATTTATACTGCAAGTATATATTAACAGAAGATGCATTCAATATTTTAGGTTTTATAATAAAACAACAAAAACACATTTTATGCTTAAATTGTATGTGTGAAGAGAAACAATTGAATTGTGCTGTCAATAATCTCTCCTGCACTGCTTTGTGACTGTTTTCCCTTTAACTGCTATTGACGTTAGAAATGGGAATGTCACTTGTTGACGGTCCCTTAATTCACAAATATTGAATTTCGCTTTTGTAGCCTATAAATGTTTGTGTTTACATAATTTATAGTATGTGCCCTATGCATATTGATTTTGCATTTCAAACACATACACATATGTATTAAAGAAAAATATAAACACATATGAAAAAATGAATGTAAATATTTCCCAAACTTATATATCTGTATGTGTACTTGTATGTTTATAAATGCAAAATTATTATGCACGACACAGACATATATTACAAAAACAGACTATTTTTATGGATGTTATTAATCCTGATTACTTGTTTAACAACCTTTTTAAATATAATTGTTTGGCGAGTTCAATTTGACAATTTTCAAAGAAATACATTCAGAATAAATTACATAACAGATTCAATGACAAACAATCGCTTTTTGTGTGCTCCATTAAGTATTAGTCCAATAATTTTGGTGAGTGTTGTATAAGAATCCCCTATAAAGCACGTAAGTCTGGTTTTCGACATAATGAAATGATAAAATACTGATTTGGTATTTGGTTCCCTGATATAATCACGTTGGACCATGATGGCATATGGGTCCAAAACACCATGTGCACTGCCTACGGGAAACAAAGCAAAACATGCTGAGAGAAATAAAACCAGAAGGGTTCATAGCAGGACAGACCATAGTGCAGAAATCTCATAAACATGAATAATTCTTAGGACAAATAGTTCATGCTCTCTCCAAATTGTCTTTGAATGAATATTAACTTGACATTTTAAGTGTGGCTCAAGTATTTAATTATATTTTGATAGCACTTCATAGCATGTAAACCATGAAATGCTCGAAATATCTTGAAATAGTGGGATCAAAATGTTTTCACAAATAAGACTAAGATATAAGCTCACAGTCAAGAGAGCAGACCTTTATATTTACACAGGTGTGGATGAATCATGAAGATTTGTCATGGGTAAACCTGTTAAATAGTCTGGTAGTACATCAGTTTTTACATATAATTGTAGGTGTGAATCTTCACGTGAATGATTTATTAAACAAAAGGCTTCACTGTTCCTCATATGCTGACATATTTCCTGCACCCATAATTTCTTGCAGGATTGACTTACAAACCTTTGGTAAAATTAAATTTGTAGTTAATTAAATCAAAGTGAATGGCTTGTGAAGATGATCTGGCTGACAGGGTGATCATTTTATTTAAACGAAAACACGTAATTACAAAACATTTAAAAGAATCCCCAATGCATGGTCTGATATCGCTTATTACCTGAATGTGTGGCAGTTATTGAGGGATACCAGACTGCTGGAGGACACAAGTGGCCAATCAAAATCAAGCGTTCCAGTGAGTAATTATGATAATGCAATTTGAGGCAGACCTGTTTAAGAATCATTCAGATACATGATTCATATCTGACAGCGTTTCAAAAAATGTAAATGAGTTTCTGTAATGAATAAGACATAATAAAACATCTACATCTACAACCAGCTGAATGTCAGTAATGAATAAACATAACCACTTCTATGTTGTCCATATCAATAGGGCGAGAGATCTTGAGGAGAGGAGGATATTTCTGTTGCTCTGTCTTTGTTTAATCTAGTCTGTGGAAATGTAAAACAGAGTCTTGAAACAAATTCAACATCATTCCACGTTTACACATAAATCTGCGTCTAATTTTATTTCTATGTATCAACTTATTGTACACTTACATTATTAAAGTCTAAAAATCTAATTTATTTAATGTGCTTTAAATGCAGATTATACCAGACATCAAAACTATTTATCATGTTAAAATTTTGTGAAAAGTTTAACAGTGTGACAATGATATACAGGGATACTTCACCCAAAAATGTAAATTCTGTCAACATGTAGTCACCTTCAGGTTGTTCCAAATCTGTATACATTTCTTTGTTCTGATGAACACAGAAGAAGAAATTTGGAAGAATGCGTATAACCAAACAGATTTTGCCCCCCATTGACTACCATAGAAGGAAAAATACAATGCCTCAGAACTGTTTGCTGTTCTAAATTCTTCGAAATGTATTCTTTTGTGTTCAGCAGAACAAAATAAATCAAAGTAATTTTCCTACTATAGGTGGACTGCCCTATTCTTTTGTAAATATTTTAGTTGTTGATTTGTACCCTTTAGCCTCATTCCTCTCATAAGTTCCCTGACATTTAAAGGAGGCATGAATTCAAATCACAATTTTAACCCGAGCTTTTGTTATATAAGAGGGAATCGTATTCAGCCGAACATCATGTAAGTGTAGGAACTGAAAAAGCCCTTGTCACTGTGATTACGTCTGTTAATGACACCATGTCCTTTTTCAGCCACTGTATTGCTTCGAAAAGGAGGGGTGAGTAAGCCATTGGTTGCAATTCCCGACCTCACCACTAGATGGCTCTAAATTTCATACAGAGGATCTTTAAAGGGGTCATATGGCACAAATACGTGTTTTATTGTGTGTCTTTGGTGTGTTATAAGTTGCTCATGCATGTATTAGACACGTACAATTGCTAAAATAGTGTCGGAACAAAAGATGCATTCTATCTAAAAGCGAATGCGACCGCATACCCAGACATGCCTGAAACGCCTCATGTAACCACACACCGGCGAATGTACGTCACTTCGTAAAATGATTTGACAAAGACCCCCCAAATCTAAATGCAAGTAAGGTGTGCGTACTTGTAAATCTCAATGTATCCTCGCCGCGGCCATGTCGTGGAGACGCTGTGTGTTTCGTTGCTAAAAACAGACTCATTTTGTTTGCCCTTCCTAAACTAAAAGACAACGAATGGTTACATTTTATATACAACACTGTTCCAGAAAGGTACAGTGTTTCGAATGTTCAAGTTTGTGCGGCGCATTTCACGATTGCTTCACGAACCCGGTAGAGCGATTTAGACAGGTGTTGTACCAAAATTCGACTCCCCGTGAGATTACGACTCCCCTGTTTTCGCCTACAAAGGTTAGCGTTAGGATTGGGTGTGGGTGCGAGATTTAGAGATAGGGACCAATTACAGAGCAGCATCCTATGTGAATGAACCAATCAGAAGAAGGGGAGGCTTAGTGCGAAAGCTTTGGTCAAAAAGTGGGGCTATTCCAACCATTAAAACTTTGCTGGCGCTTCAGATTCGGAGCCTATAAGTAGACTATATTTTCATTCTAAAAGGCTTTGTTACAGACTAACGTGAGTTGAGTTGTCGTGTGTTTGTGATCTGGAAATGCAGACACGAGCGCAACGTGTAAAAAGACAAAATAATTCCTTATAATCAGTAATAATGTTCCAACTAGATGCAACAAATGTCGTGTTTATGAGCTGTGTGATGAATAAATCAGATAAAGCAATATTTGCAGGATGATTTTATTGTTTGGTTTTCAAGTGTCAGAAACTACATTACAACACCTTTATTGACAAAAATGGATGGAAAACCCATTTTACCAATTAAAATTTGCGTGGCTAAACAACTCTTAGTTGGATTGAAAAGGAAATTTGAAAGAAACTTCATTGGATCAAATTTCATGGATGAAGTAGTGAAGCAGGGTTCGGCCGAAAAGGTACAATTGTATCACCTAAAACAGGCAAAAGGGAAAGTTTTGTATATCCCATACCATGGGGTTTATCACCCCAAGAAAGGAACACTAAGTGTTGGTATTTGATTGTGGAGCTGTACATCGCTTAATGATCAACTTCTGCAGGGTCCTAATCTGACAAATTCACTGTTGGGAGTTCTTGTGAGGTTGCAGTTGCATTCATGACTGAACTAAAGGCAATGTTTCACCAGGTCAAAGTTGCAGCAGAGGATACAAATTTTATTTGATTCCTATGGTGGGAAGATGGTGACATAAGGCAAGAACCTGGGGAATACAGGATCAGTTTACACAAATTTCTACATGGACAGTTGTCTAAAAGTGTAGCTTCAGAGCCAGAGGCCGTCTTGATAATCAAAGATCTCACAGATGTTTGTTTAACAGAAGGTTTTCAGTTCCCAAAATGGGTTAGTAATAAACGTGCTGTGCTGTCAACTGTACCTGAAGAATATAGAGCCCATGGCATAAAATTGATGGATCTGGACAAAGGATCAACTATCAATGGAAAGAGCGCTTGGCTTGTGGTGGTGTATTGAATCAGATACTTTCAAATTTAAGATGACTAACAAAGATCATCCTTGCACCAGGCGGGGTGGTCTGTCGACGGTATGCTCTGTGTACGATCCTTTAGGATTTTTGGCACCATTCACCCTCACAGCAAAGGTTCTCCTGCAAGAGCTATGTAGGACAAGATGTGGATTGGATGAACCTCCACCTTCAAATCTCCAAAGACAATGGTCTTTATGGTAGAAAGAGCTGGAGAGGATTGCAGACTTCGAAGTGGATAGATGTCATAAGTGTAATCCTTTATAAGCAAACCCAGACTTTCTTATAAATAGTGTATATACTATATATTAAATTCTTTAATGTTCAGCAAAGCAATCTCTTCGTTTCAAAGTCATTGTTTTTGTCTGAGTTGGGAAACTCATAGCCCCTTGATCTTTTTGCTTCATTGAGCCCTGGCTCCTAAGAACCCTTCAGTAGCTGTCTCTTTTTGAAACAATGTAACAACACCAGAACAGTTCTTGACAAGAAGACCGGAAGAAAAACAAACCATAAAACACATTTTTCATGAGAGCAGCACCATCTTTCTGCTTGAGTGCACTGAATTTGAAAAGAGTCTGTAAGACACTCGAGAGTCTCATTAGGCTGGGTTTCTGTCTCCACTTTTTCTAATTTATGGAAATTAACTTGGTGATAAGTGTCGAGATGGACTTCTGTGTTACCGAGAACAGAATAGAAGTAGGTTGCTATGACCCCATGAAAATGACTTAGTTCTATAATAAAAGAATACATGTTCATTACAATAAATGAATATTGTAAATGTGATAGTAATTTTAATGAAAAATCCCATGTTTTTTGTAGTGCAAAATGTTTCTTTTGACAACCTTTGAGGAAACACTCTCGAGCCAAAAATGGTTCTTCTTTGAGATCACTGCGAAGAACCTTTTGTAGCACTTTTTATTTGACTTTTTCTTATTTTATCAACATCAGATTTGCTTGATTTACTGAAGGTCAGTGTGTATTTTCTACATCCATCATACAGGTTCTAGTATGAATGAATGAATGATGATTGATGAATGATGAATAATTACTTAAATGAAATGAAAAGTAACCACGACATGGCCGGGTAACAAATGATACTGCTGAGTTGCTGCCTGCTTTGTTCTCTTTTAATGTTTTATAGTCGGACTGCACAAGGTGATGACTTTGAATGGGTTTCTGGTAAGTGCTTTTACTGTCAATAAGGTGAAGTGATCCCATCTCGTACGAAACAGCAAAAATGAAATGGCAAGAGCGTGTACTCTAATTTTCTGTTTGGTGTTTTAAGGTAACATACTTGTATTGCTGGTGATGGTACCTTTTTGGTATTAATAATCTGGTTCTTGTATGCAACGAATTTGTTCCTTTGATGCCACTCGCTTTTTGGTTGACATGGGGGGCGATGCATGGTACATATGGCCGTTAATTTATTTGGGAATAAGGGCTTTAAAGTTAAAGAAACAAAATAAATGCTCTCTCATGGAGTGTTTTATTACGGAGTGGAAAGCACTATGTTAAATGCAAATTTTGCCAGGATTAAAACTAAGACTGGACAGGTACATTTTTACTTGTGTTGCCAGATTTTTTATATTCTTTTCTGAGTGTGTTCACATTTAAGCAAAAATGAAAATCTAATTTAAAACACATCATTGAAGCAAAAATACTGGGAACTGTGGGTGATATGCATGAGAAATCCATAAAACTTCCACTTCTGTGACAAAATTTCTTATGTTGATCACATATGTGACAGCATAAATTCATCGCCATCACACTTTCAACTTGTACAATGGTGCATTTGTCAAAATTCTATATTAATCCACTCTACTTTTTTGAGAGCTCGTTTGAAGTATTCCTCTAAATTAATGAGAAATATGTTGACGCATTTTTGCTAATGATGACAAGAAAAGTCACAGTAAATGATTCAGCCACATACACAATGTGGGATGTTCTCATTATAGAGTCATGAAGGAAGAAGGTAACTCCTTGAGATCACAAATCATTTAACCACATAAGATTGAATAACTCCTAATTTCTCCCCAGTGGTTAGCTTACTGTGTTGTCATTTTTTTGGTTCACAGAAAAGTCCCCACTCCATACCTTGTACATACAGCATCCATACATAATCCAAAAAGCCTGTTTAACATAATGAAGCACGACCTAAAACCGTCAATAACTGTGTGCTTCCCCACTACCACTACACACACACCTGTTGTTTCATTATCCGATAGCCCTGATATACCATGGGTATTCTATACCACAGTGCCACCCAATGGACAAATATATAACTACAACAAAATGGCTTCAATAATTATATTACTTTATATGATTAATATTTAAAATATAAAATACCATAACATATGTATCGTCTTTGTTCGTTTTTTTCTAAATTGTTGCTGTCACGCTATAAATCTTTCGCATATAGCCATATACACCTCAGAATTGGGGAAAGGGTATAAGTAAAGTTTAAGAAAATTTTAATTGCTGGGTGAACTACTCCATAAAGCTTACTTTCATATCAACACACTGACATTGAAAGCCTTTATATTAGTTTATTTTTATTTTGTACATCAAGCAACATTGATAATAGGATTAAAATGTCTGACGTATTCAAAATACAAAGACATTAAAACAACACAGCAGCATGTCCCACAGATTAATATGATTTGATTACATCAGGATGAAACAATTATTGCTTTAAACATAGACATGTATGTATACAGGCAGAATAGCGGATACAAATACAAAATAGACACTATGTAGAATTGAAGGCACAATACAAGGTCATTTAGACCGTATTAATGCTGATTGCCCTCTTCTTACAACTGGCTTCCACCTGAATACAATGACATGCTACACGTGACCTTCTTTACAAGGACAAATATTAATTTCATTAAAATACAGTAGGCAGTATACAGAAATAATGACGATATACTGCCATTTGCTTGGTGCAAACAGGCAATAAGTTACAAGTTTTATACATGCTGAGAATGCCTTGCAATAACCCAGCAATGTAAAACAATGAATTGCTCTGAGTGTTGCTTTGGAAATACATATCTCTCTTTAAATAATTAAAGTTTAATTAATAAATAATCAACAACATCAGAATATGTGACCAATAAATGAGGTAAAATATTTCAGTGCAAACTTTCGAACATCTTTGGCAAGCATCAGGATTCACAGATTTGTAGAATCAATCAATGCAGACATGCTTGTTCTTTAGGTAATCCAGATTGCATGCGTCTTTTCTATTGCACACTTTATATCACCTAGCAGCACTTAAGAAAAAGACCACAATTTGTCCATTCTTCCTTAAAATAAATAATAAACCTTACATAAACCTTAAGTCATAATAAATAAGGCCACAGTTCACAGAAACATTTACTCAACCTCCTCCATCAATTATACATAACTCTGTTCTGATGAACACAGAAAGATATTTGGAGGAATGCTTGTTGTAACCAAACAGTTCTTGGCCACCAATGACCACACAATTAGGAAAAAATGATTTACAAATTTATTTTCATACTGTTATTTTTCATAATGTGATTGGCAATGGTGGCCAAGAACTGTTTGGTTACAACAAGCATTCTTCCAAATAGGTTGTTTGCACAGCGCGAAGTGCAGATGGAGGGCAGCAGGCTATTTTCTCCATAGGAATTCACTATCGCAAACTCAGAAAGCCAACGTTTTAACCTTGAAGTTAAAATCTATCACACCATGAAACCACAGGGTGTTTTTATTCTGTAGCAAAAAATTATGTTCATGAAAGAGGAACATGCGAGTATTGACTGAGAAACAGAGAGAAAAGTGGTTTGTAAACCAGAATCTGTGGTCGGGAGGAGCCAAGCCAGGTAACTTTTTCAAAATGCTAACTAGGTTTAAAATGATTGCAAACAACCGATATCTTTCTTTCTGTTCATCAGAACAAAGAAATGTTTACAGATTTGGAACAACAAGTGAGTGGATGATGAAAGAATTTTTATTTATGGCGACTGTCCCTTTAAGGCTATGAACAATGGTTTTTATTCCTTCTGACTCTTTAAAGTGAAAGTTCACAGAAAAATTTAAATGATGTCATCATTCACTCATCCTCATGTCATTTCAAATTAGTTAAAATGACTTTTTTCTGATAAACACAGAAAAAATATTTCAATTCAGTGACATCATTGACTGCCATAGTAGGACAAATTAAATGGTAGTCAAAGGTGCCCCAGAACTGTTTGTTTAAAAAATTCTTCAAATATATAACTTTTTGTTTAACAGAACACAAAAAAGATATAATTTTTCCCCTACTATGGTAGTGGATGATGTCACAGAACTGCAAATGGCTAACATTCTTACAAACATCTTTCTTTGTGTTTAACAGAACAAATAAATTGATTTAGGTTTGAAACAACCTGAGGTTGATTAATGATGATTTTTCATTTTTGAGTGAACTAACCCTTTACGCTTCTTTAAATTAATAAGCACCGAAGTATAACATTTTTGTCATAACAGACCCTATAAAAAGGTGAAAAAATTTGATTTAGTTTTCAAGCACCATTATAACAGTATTTCAACAGAAACATAAAATTAGGTATTGAAGTTTTCCAACATATTTGGCATAAGTGCTTTCTGTCAGCAATGCTATCTAATGTTTCCTGCAAAGTGGATCATTGTGTGTATGACAAATAAAACCTGAAACTTAAATCTTCTCAGTCTCAAAGTATTTTGTTGTTTGATCATTCAGACTTCGACTTTGATCTCTCTGACAATTCTTCAAATGCCCATTAGATGTTTCTTTCTTACTCCTCTTGTCGAACTCCTCTGTGATCTCTGCCAGTGTCCTTCCCTTGGTTTCAGGTAAAGTGAGACCAATGAAAACACATGCAGCCACACAAACACCACCAAACGGTATGAAACAAAAATGTCCTAGACCGCTAACAATGAAAGGAAACGCCATTCCTATAAGGAACAGATTAAGCCACATCATAGACCCGGCAACCATGTACGCAGCGGGCCGTGCCATCTGGTCAAAAAGTTCAGCAGGAAGAACCCCTGTGACCCCTGCGGGACCCATGCCGAAACTCAAGATGTAGGCAAACAAGCACACCATACTCAGATAGGGCATGCCGGCCACTTTGCCCTGCAGTGAGAGAGCAACTGTGAAGACCACTGCCCAGCAGGACATGAGCGCGTATCCGCCTACGAGAAGCAACCTACGGCCAACACGTTCTATCAGTAGATTACATACCAGGGCGGAAGTGAACTCACAAGCGCCTGTGCCGATTGTGACATACTGGATCTTCTCCGTAGGAATACCAGCTTCCTGAAAAATATATGATGCATAGAAATAAATTGAATCATTACCACAGAGCATCATGGCACTGCTGGCTGCCATAACCGTACAGAGCTGCCTGCGAAGGCTTCGGTCAGTAAACAATTCCCGTAAAGTTTTGGCGCGAGCTTCACCCGCGTCCACCCGCTCCTGAAGGATCTCCTCCATCTCTGCGTTAAAAACGCTGCACTCTCGGAGGCGTTTCAGAGCTTGGCTGCACGCCTCGCTATCTCCTTTGTCAATGAGCAGGTAACGTGGGCTTTCTGGAAACCAGGGCAGGGTGACCAGCTGTAAAACACCGGGGAGAGCATTGCTTGCCAGTAGATAAGGCCAGAGAGCTTCACACCCCAAAACATCAGTCAGACCAGTTACCTGACCCAGCAAGATTCCCAGAGCAGTGAAAACAGCAGAAGAGAAAGCGACGGCTCCTCTGAGGTGCTTAGGAGCACTTTCTCCAAAATACATTGGCTGGACGTTCATACTGACCCCCGAATTGACACCCACAAGCAGACGAGCAAGAATGACCATCTCAAAGGATCCAGCCCAGCGGCTGCACAAAACAAAGACTGCGCTTAGAAAAAGAAAGCAGTTGTTTCGCAGCAGCGCTCCTTTACGTCCAAATCGAATGGCCATTGGTCCAGCAAGCAGAGATCCAAAAAGTCCTCCAAGTGAAAAGGCCGAAACTATAATTGTCCATATTAGTGTCACTTGACTGGACTCGAGCGCTGTGCCCCATCTCTTCATACACGTCTCATTAATGAACTTCTGCAAGTGATATGTAGGTGCATTGATGATGGAAATATTGTAACCATACTGAAATGTCCCACCGATTGCTGCAGAACACACAGTTAGCGCAAGAGTCCGTGTTAAACCTTCCCGCTTTATATTAGTCTCTATCATTTTAGAAGACAAACTCAGCTTTAAAGGTGGAAATTCACTGTAATGCCCGCACCCTTTTTGAAATACATTAAAGCGGAGATTGTAGAAATTATACTTGCAAACTGTACAGTGACTTGTCATTGAATGTAAGCATGCTGAGAGGAGCGCTTCCGTAATGTGACGTCAGTCGCACTTTCAAAATAAGAGTTTTGATGCGAGTAATATTCGTACAGTATGTACTGTGCATTTGCTAAAGGCGAGTTAGAATAGCTTGATTGTTAACGACACACAACCACAAAGTTCAGTGAAGACTTTCTGTTTGTTTAAATACTTAGGTGACAGTTCTGAAGCAACAGGCATAATTCGAATTTCTCTCTAGGAAATAAGCTTGTGTAATATACATGTATTTATCGAAAGAAAACAAAACCTTTCTGGCAGCGGTGGGATTTGAACCCACGCCTCCGAAGAGACTGGAGCCTTAATCCAGCGCCTTAGACCGCTCGGCCACGCTACCTTGCCACAGTACGCCACATGGTAAAGCTGGAATTATCAATGTAGGCATATTGAGGTAAGAAGTACGAACTATATTACTTTCAACATGATTTTAGTTTCCACACTTTTTATTGGCAATTTTTTTAAATGCCCGATCCAGTCCTACTATAAAACCATATAAAATGTTGTTTGGTTTACACATTCTGTGTCAAAACTTGCACATTCATCTATACTTTGACACTGGCAATTTTGCATAAAAGCTTACCTGCAGAGATTGGTGAAATAGGCTCCAGTAAGTTACTAACCCTTACCAAAACGTGGTAACGTTAGCGGTGTTTCTCAAACATGGAATATCCAGTCATTTGGCATTTTCATATCAAAATGTCAATGCGGTCAAACACCGAATCTGTAGGGACGAAAACGTTCTATGTTTGACATCATGTGTTACTGAGAGTACATTGAATATAAAGGGAAATGAACTTAAATACTTAAAAATACAGTCTTGACGGACAACTTTCTTATCCCTATATTCAATTCAAGTTTATTTATATAGCGCTTTTCACAATGTGCATTGTTCCAAAGCAGCTTTACAGGGACAATCAGGAAAAACAGAAAAGGTAAAACACAGCACAGTGCATGGTGTTTAAAGAACGAGCAAGATCATTCTAGTAAATAATATCTAATTAATAAATAAATAAATTAAGTCTTCCCGGTGAGCAAGCCAACACTGCTCTGCTGTGGCGAGGAACCCAAACTCCAATGATTGATTAATGGAGAAAATAACCTCGGGAGAAACCAGGCTCAGCCAGGAGGGCCAAGGAACCTCTGACGTGTCATAGCTGCACTCAATGACGACGACCAAAAGCCACCGAGCAAATATCCACGAGGAAGATCCTACCATCCGCAACTCAGAAAGTCCCACTCACCGAAAACTGTGCAGGTTCAACCCAGTCCCACTTCACCGAACACACAAATGCACTAAAATTTTATTTTATTTTTCCCGCAAAAACAATGTAAATGGTGTACATCCCATGCCCATCCAACACAAAGTTGCAAATATACTACACACAAAACAACAGAAGAATTTACTGTATACAGTTACTGTAAAAACAAAAAACTATGCTGCATCCTTTTCTGTTGCGGTCTGGCCACAGCACCTCATCCACATCACAAGCAATGTTTTCCCTGGCCAAGCAGTGGGGGAAATATCGCCTAGCATGGTGATTCCAGCCATGAAAAGCACCAGCTCCTTTATCTCCACATGCGTACTCCATAGCTTGGAGGAGAGGTATACACGTTTGTGGAGTCTAGCCAGGGACTTCAACAATGGCCCGCTGGCCGATGATATTCCTTCCCCTCTTTCGTCTTTTTGTGAGGTTGAACCCAGCCTCATCAATGAAGATGAACTGGTGCTCCACTGCAGCCACCTCTAGCTCAAGGACTCTCTGAAACACACATGACAATATCAGAAATAGACATGGAGTGGTCACTATTGTGAAGCACAATCATTATGATTACAATATTGAAATATGTATAATTTACTGAATACAGTGTTGAGAGTATGCATCAATTGTGGGACTCACTTGCACATAGTTATATCGCAATTCTTTGACTCTTTCTGAATTGCATTCAAATGGCACCATGTAGACCTGCTTCATCCTGAGATGAGACACGGTCCAGTGTTGAAAAGCTTACCCTATCAATATTTTGAAAAATGTAATTTTTTCTTTTTTTTTCTTTGTATTTGCCGTAATGTTATGCCGTTGTTTTCTAGGACCATGTTCATGATTTCAGTTTCCTGTTCAGGAGACAGAACACGTTCCCGACCACCTTGTGTTGGTAATCTTTCAGTTCAGCCAAACAAATATTAAAATACTGTTAATACAAAGTAGGTATACATTTCCTAAATACTTGAAACATACTTTACAGTATTTTTATAGTCCTACAGAACAGTCCACAGGCAATCATGTGCTGCTGTTCTTATTGAATTCTGTATTGATATGCAGTACTGCAATTTTCTAGTGAGAGTAGATTTCTTACCTATTCTCATTTCGGAAAGTCCGAATGATGGATGCTACAGTGTACCTGCTCAAATGTGGCTGTACTCTTTGCCCAGCCTCCCTCATTGTTAGACCCTGGTTGACCACATGATCAACCAAAGTGGCTGGGATCTCATAAAAGATTACGGTCCTTTGCCTTTCTCGTCCCCGTCCTCCTTATGTTACTATTACTCCTCTGGCTCTGCCTCTGTTTCCAATGTTGGCATCCATTGCTCCAAAACAGAAGAGCTCACCTGTTGCCCTTTTATGCTAAAGCTCTGATTGCTAATTGTAAAACTGTGTGACGGGTGTTTGCCCTTGTGATGAGTCAGTGTGCATATTTGAATGGCAGCGTGTTCCTTGTGAAAGCAAGATATCTTCTGCATGAAAATTGTGCCAAAAGCAGAGAATTGTGTGTAGTGTTTTGAAAAAAGTGTGTTTTAGAACTGCAATTTGAGTGTAAAGCAGGAACTGTGCCTGTAGTTTAGCAGAATTGGTTCAGGGGGTTGGTGAATGAGTTACATGTTGTAGTCATTGTGTCTCAAGTACCAGAATTTGTGTGTAAACAATTGAGAAAAACTGTAATGTGACAAGCAGTCCGTCTTTGCTCTTGGTTGGGGATGGTACTAAAATGTTTTTATTATAATCATGTTGCCAATTAAGCTAAAGATGCCCAGGCTAAGATACGTATTTAAATACAAATGTAACATAACATTCATGGCTTTACATTTAAATGGTCATTTTCATTCACTTTACACTATAAATAATTAACGTTACCTGTCAGTGTCAAACAACAACTGTGCTAATTCATGTTCTTTTACCCGAATAGCTAGCTGTAGGATATCTAATTTAGTTTAAGACATTTTGAATGAGCACACTGTGGCAAGATACGATAGTGTTGTGTTCCATCTTCAACTTGAAGAATTGTTCCGCCAAAATACCATTAAATACATAACTTGCTATTAGCGGATTAACTCTTACTCTATATTATTTGTTAAATTACGAGACGCAACTTTTAACATAGCTAGCGGACCAAACTAAATCTGTAACTGTCAGGAATGCAAATGGAAATAATCCATGCAATTTTAGCTCGGTTACTTGTTTTTATCTAGTATTCAGAAACATAACTCATATTTCAACTTAGGTCTGCGTCACAGCGCCTTCCGCCATTCTTCCGCCATTGAGGCTGTTTACATCAGAGTGCGCCTGCGTATGACTCCACAAGCATAAACGCATGCAGTTTAACCAGTCAAAGGAAAAAATAAGGGAAATTCTTATTCAATGTGATTTTTAGTGCCCGCGTTAACACTACCGTGGATTTTTAATACCAGGTCAGGACCTAAATTAAACTTCTGTCCCAAATTATATACCAAATAATTCTTTCCGTACATTTAAAGCCTTAATGTGGAAATTTTTAACAACAAATATGTCCACTACTTTTTGTTCTTTTCCTGGATTGTTTAGAAACATTTATTTATTATAGCATTTTTAACAAATAAATATGACATTTATTTATTTATACTTATGCTTTTTGTACATTTGTTTTTTTATTGAAAGCTCGCAATTAAGTACAAGATTTCCTTAAAGTGAACAATGCGTTTATAGAATACCCACTAAATTCCAGCTTACACAAGTTTTAAAGTCGTGAATTAAAATAGTTATTTGTTTTCAGTGATTCGCAGAAAGAATATAAACATTTATCAAACAATATGATGATAAATAAAAAATAAAAATATTTCTCAAAATTATATTTTGTTATGATTTGGCTTCCTTTTCTTTTTTAGAGTCGTCCACCAAGTCCTTAAATCCAAGTTTTTCGAGGGGTTCCTTAGCCATTAATTGTCTGTGAAATTAAAGAATGGAATTAATTGCTGCTTTATTTTAACCTCAATTTTAGGTCAGCCCAGAAAAGGTCAGGAAAACTCACCTGTCCATCCTGCACTCTAAGTATTCCTTTGACTCTTCCCGGCAGCGTGAATTGTCAAACCGGTTGCTTCTAAGGCATCTCATATATATCTCTTTAAATGTCTTACATTCACCTGTGTATTATACAAAATATAATTGAAGAGGTTAAACAACAAGAAGAGGTTTTCACTAATGTTAGTGAATCTTGGGTGTGCACCGACTTACCAAAATGATCAAGAGGGAACGATCCTTTATCAGGTGCACGCGGACGGAACGACTTTGTTCCAAAATTCATCGCCGTTGACATTTTGTCCTAATATTTGGTCTCAGTACTACATTTACTTATGAAAGAGAACGTAGACGAACGTGTGAAGCTATAAACGATGCTTCAAAACTAGTTTGCTTCCTGTTTAGGTTGACTGTAATTTCAAAATAAAAGTTTCGTACCTCAGAACACTTGAAACAGAAACGCATTTTTTTATTATTCAAAGTTGTTAAGAAAGTCTTTGTGACTATTGTCTGGCTATGTTTGACTATATTTGAAGAGTTATTTTTTTTATTGTGTTAGTTAGCTGTATTCTTTTTGAGTTATTGTGGCTTAAATAAAAAAACTGCTTTTTTAAAACGGAGTTATCTTGTTTTGGAACCAAACTCTTAATTTTGGTTTATAGTTACTACAGTGTTCATATACTTGACGAATATTTTTTTCTAAAAATGTTGGAAATGTAAAAATAAAACCTCAGGGTACACACGAATATAGATCTAGTTATAATTCAATATGTGAATTAAAGCTGTATAAATAAATAAATATTTCTTTCAGTCTACATTATAAATATAAATACTACGATATGATCACAAAGGAAAGGCATAATTATAATCAATATATCAGATACTGTGTTCATAAGAATATTTTTATTAATATATACAATAATTTACAAACATTTTCTACACAGCAAATCATATTTTAAACAAGTCTTCATGGTTTAGGAACTTGACAAGTCCAGCTTGTGGAGTCTGGGTGAAATACAAATTCTCTCCTAGAAAAGAAAAAGCTGATGTTAATGTTGGAAAAACTTAGTTAAGCTGTTCTTTTACTTTATAACATTTTTCTGTTGGTAAACAAGTACCATGTTCTTCAATATATTCAATGTGCAACAACACGTATGAAACGACACACGTACTCTCTCTTTATTGATTCTCCATGACCTCGGCACAGCAGACCTTCATCACACGGGCAGATCTGGTTGATGCTAAATGCCAATCCACCATCCGGCACGAAGCAGCTCTCACCCAAGACCAGTCTCTGCTTACACACTCTTTCACCGTGATGACGAGCACAGCACATAGATTCACCACATTCTCTGTCGAGTTTACACCGAGCCCCTGAAGGAGACAGAGAGGGAAATTAAGGAAAATATTTACACACTGCTTTGCGATTTCAATCATGTTATTCAATCCCTTGAGAAATCTGGAGTCTGTCATTAGTTTCTTACCTTCCTCACCATCTGGAATGCTTCTGATGCACCTGCCAAACATGCAGCTGAGCCCGCGCACGCATTGAACATCCCGTCTACAGTATTGCCCCTCCTGCCTCAGAGGCACACACAGGCCAAAATGACGGTCGCAAGAAAAGCCCTTACCACAGGCACGGTCATGCTCACATGTCACCTAAAACAGAAGAAAAGATAAAGAGTGTTATAGGAATTTGATAAAAAAATGAACAGACATTACTTTTGCTTAGCAACTGATGAGGAATAAATGTATTAAACAGGAATCACATGATGTCATTTATGATGTTTACAAACAAATAAAATGAACCGTGATTGTTATTTTAACTTTATGTTAGATGAACTGATTATAAGCAAAATTCTTGATAGGATTTAAGCTGGTTAAAGCTTTCAAATACAATTTGCAAACTAATTTTGTGTTTAATGTGGGATGTTTAAAGCTCTCATAAAAACTCACCATATCTCCTTTAGGGTTGTTTGGAAGAATTTCAGCCTCCCTGTCTCTGGGACCCACAGGTCCATTCTCAGATGCACTATAGGGTATAGATAACATCCAGGCCCAGATCCTCGCCTGAACAGCATGTGAACATATACAAACACACAGGACCTGCAACATCCAAATCTTTGTGTTCATCTTCCAAAAAAATCTACTTTGTCCAAAGGAAAAAAAAGATGTGCAAAAGAAAGTAAAACCTTAAGGTTATTGCTCTTTGGAGATCCCAGTTTCTGTTGATGTTATCTCTTGGACTCCCTGCACACATGATGCTCTCTCACCACACTGGCTTATATATATACAGCCTCGGACACTCTCTCTCCTGCGGTTCTGTTTGTGTTAGCCCAGGAGACAATTAGTAGCTGATGGATTAGTTGAATAGCTTGTACCTGCCACCCCCTCCCACATACACAGACAACGATGGCAAAGTTGTCAACAACAGGAGTGAAAAACGTAGCAGGGGCGGGGTTATCAGTGCTAATGGGATGAAGACAAACCAGCTCTAACAATAGGCCAAGACAAGAATCTCACCTCGATTCAGGCTAACACAGAGGAGTAAGATCTGGACAAAAGCAAATAAATGATAGACAAGTGGAGCATGTAGGGCTGCCGTTGTTGTTGACCTCACCCTCTAATCACTGGACAAACAGTCTCCCATTTACACCATCAGCGGAGCCTTGTAGGCCCCCCCGCCCCATGCTGAGAGTAATTTGCAGAGGTGCGCTGCACATACGACCCTGTTGATCCCATTAAGTGGAATTATCATCCGTGATTGACTGCCACCCGGGAGCCTAAATTTTGTAAAATGCAATCGATGTTTCATTGTCATTTTGCCAATAAAATGGAATGTATCACCAATGGAATGATGGGAGGTAGTCAGTTATGTTCAAAAGCATCTGTACAATAAATGTAACATTGTTAATAATTTAATACGAAGAACGTTCACTGTGGCAATATCAATGAAACTCTTCACCTCTCACCAGAATTACATTACATTATTTTATCTCCAAATGTTCAAATTCGATTATAAAGTTGTATATTGTTGCTGTCCTTCCAAAATCTTCCAATGTTTAAATTTTGGAATTTTTACTTTTGTTATAAATCATTATTTTTAGTTACCTTTAATGTTTGTTACTGGGTTTTGCAAAATCCCAACAATTGAAAAGTAACTTTGAAAACACTCTATTTAATGCAAACAAGTTTTCGGAGGAATTGTGTGCTTTTGTAATGTGCGAACATTTGTAGTAATTCAATATCAAATATCTTTATAATAAATCACTTTTGTCCAAAGCATTCAGCGTCAGTGTAGTATTTTGTTATTTTGTCAGCTTAAAAGCAATTCACAAGAGTTAAAACTGCACTTTAATGGCTGCACAATAAAAGTGCAATCTTTTCCATTTCTTTCCTTTATAATTCACTTACACTTTCTATTATTTTCTTTCTAAAAAGTTATCATGCCCTGATCTTTAGTTGTCAGACATGTATGAATAAAATTACCATACAATTTCACTGAGATCATTACTGTGAAATCGGTGGATTTATCAGCTGTAAGGGTGTGTTTGCGTGTGTAAATGTGTGCGTTAGTTCACTGGGAAAAGAAGATGGATTTGGCAGCTCGTCTTCATAATGTTTTCATGAAAACCAATAATATGACTAAAATCTTTATACATTGCCTTTTTAAAATATTACCGTGGTACCCATTTGCCAGGCTCTATGACACAAACCAAATCTAAATTAATCTGCCACTTGGACCTCTGTTGATACAGTTTGTTCTCACACAGGTGGATTCATGCTGTGTTAGATCATTCTTGTATTGTAAAGTAAACACTCGAGCTCATACTTTAACAGCACGCAAAATGAGAGACGTTATAAGCATGCTGTGAACATATCCTTGTCCTGTTCAAGGCGACGGGTCGTAACTGGCATCAGGCCTGCAGCTCATTTCTGTTTGCGAGCTGTTTAGCCGCTGTGAATGGATAACATCTCCTTATCCCCGCGTGGCTGGATCATTGTGCTAGGCTGTGAAAGTGTATTGTGTATCTTCTCTTCTTGTGTACGCGGCTCTTGTCTGGCCTGACGCCATTGTCTGCCACTCTCCCGCCTCATTAAGAATCAATTAAACGATTAATGATGGCAGAGCTGATAATGAGAGGCAGACAATGTTTTGGGTCTGTGTGTTAGAGAGTCTGTCTGCATGCTTGCTTCAGGCCGCAAGTGAACAAATCAGCAGTCTAGACTTGTTTTATTAAGTTATTCTGTTACTTTGACAATTATGTTGTTATAAAGCGTATTTTAATGAAATTCATAGCCAACGTAGTTTTGTAGTAAGGTTTGGCAACTTATCAAATGTCCTAGCAACTTTAAAAAAAAAAGCACCCAGCATCCACTTTATTTGGCAACTTTAAGTAACTTTAAAAAATTACTCAAACATGCATTTTCTATCAAAAAAGGTTTTCTCTGTCACAGAAAAGCAATCATTACATTACAAAATAAGAAAGATTAACAGTAATGGTGCCTCGCATGGAATTTTCTGAATTGAGGGATTTTTCAATAATTAGATTAATAATTGTGAAATCATTGATGTATTTAAAAATAAAATCATCTGATGGTAATATTTTTTGCAATACATTTAAAATATTCTATGCAACTACACAGGTTTTGTGATGTGATGTGATGTGATGTGATGTAATGACACCATGACATCATTTAGCAACTTTAGGCAACAAATTGACCTGGCTTTAGCAATTTCCCCTGAAAATTGTTTGGGAGGAGTAATTGATTTATTATTATTTTATTTAGTATTTTTCTTGGGTATCATAGATGTAACTAACTGCGAACGCTCACAATGTGAAACAATGCATAGATGTTTATATATACAGTAGTTGCTCCAACAGCTGTTTATGTGGATCCCTACACATAATTTACCCTCCAAATTGGAGCTTTGGTAAGCGAATATTGTAATTAGTAAGTGAATTATTATTCAATTATAATTTAATAGTGAACTTCTCCTTTAAGTAAATAAATATAAAACACAATATATTATAACCTGTGAAAGGTTTTGTACTATTAATCTTAGTGATGTTCACCACCAGAGGCTGTGCAATATTTTCCTGCACAAAAGTTGAGCACATCACACACCAATGAATCTGGAGCTGTCAAATGTTGCATGTATGTATACATCTGAAAATAGTCATGTGCAATTGTTTGGGCCCCTTTAACTACTTTGAGTAAACTGCTATAAAGTGAAGTTTTTATTCTTCTCCTCAGCTGAGCATATTTCTCAAGAGTGACATGCACTTCCTGAATAAACAGATGTGAGCAGAGGCTGAGAACATCAGGCAGCTGGATCTATAACAGATTGTTTTTATTTCCATGGTCCGATATTGAGGGCAAACCATGTGAATCCGAATAAAAGAGAAATACGGGTTGTGTGTTGTAAGCCTGTGCTCATACACATCAGCATCGAACACAAAACACACCCAACGTTTGATTAAGAGCTGATTGACACAGCAGGGGTTTAATCATTCAAGTAAAACAACAGTTAGTACTTCATTTGCAACTACGAAAAAATTCTAAGTTTAAATGTTGTAAAACAGCAGGATTCCATTAGCTGGACAATCAGGACAATGTGATATTGCATGTTTGTTTCCAGGGCTGTTGGTGTATGCAAATGAGCATAAGTGTGGTTACACATAATGATGAATGCAGGGTGTATAGCCTTGTCTTCTCTTCTGACATTCTGTTAAAAGTGACTTAATATTACTAAACTGGAATGGATAGTGGAAATTGAGACAATGTTTTAAAGTTTCTTTTTTCAGACTTAGTCTTTATTCAAAGATTTCTGTTTTTGCAAATCCTGTACTATATTAAAATTAGTAGCTTGTTTGCAATAGTTTTCAATGCTGATCCTAGGCATAAACATCTACCTCGACAATCGCATTACAAACCTTTCTTACTTTCTTGTTTACTGCTGCAACCTACAATTTACAACATACTGTTTATGTATAAATTGTTGCGTGTTTCTTTGTATTTATTTTGCGTTATAGTTGCACGTTGTCAATGGCCTGTCTCACGAAGCCAGTTCCGTTTTTTAACCAGGTAGTTTTCGGGCTCAAGTGGATTGGTTTTGAGCTGGATTTGCGGCCATGGTAACTTACGCTACACAGCTAACCTGCTCCGGAGGAGATTCTATTTTGCAAATGTGTTTTAATTCATGACATTTTATTCTAAATGATCACTTCATCTTTAACAAAAAAGTGAATTGCGCCGATACTTGCAAGAAGTGAATCAAACTCATGATGCATTACATGTTCTGTGTGATTAGCTGTTTGCCACACGTGTGATATTATCTCTATTATAAACGCCTTACTGTTAGTAAACATTGTGAAGCGTTTTTGTGGGTGGACTGACAAAATCTGCCTCAACGCATTACTAATGCTAGGTAGCACGTTTTTTTTGCTTGCTTTTTGACAATGACTAGGATTTATTTTTTAATTCAATTTGAATAAATTTGAACAAGTAAGTTCAATCACTGTCTATGACCGCGATTGTTTTTGAAAAAGTTAACTTTAACACAAGAAACGTGTGGCCTGTCTCACAAAGCCGGTTTCGTTTTTTACCCAGGTAAGTTCGAGTTTAGTTTGAGCATACTCTGAGTTTTCGGCTCAAGAAGGTGGATTGGTTTTGAGGGGGTTTTGTCGCCATGGTAGCTTAGGCTACACGGCAACCTGCTCCGGAGCAGGTTTTACAGTAAGTTGGGTTAAAGATCGCAAACCAAAACTGGAACAACCAGCTCTGAGAAAATTGACTTATATCTGACGCAGCCATAGCATTTAAATGAATGTAACTTTATTCGTATAAAAACAAACTTTAAAACAAAAAGCATTTTATAAGTAATGAAGCAAACATATTATCTATTTATCTTAAAGTAAACCTATATAAATAATGTAAAATCAGTTGATTCTTCATTATTATAGTCAGCAGCTGCCTTCTCAAACTTTACTCCAGCAGTGTTTATTCCTGCCTTGTAAATGTGTTTCAATTCATGATTTTTTTTAATGATTTTTTCATGAATGTTTTTACAAAGTGTTGTGCTACAGCTGAACCTGATACAGTATATTTTGGATACCAACCAAAACAATTAAAGCACGCTAATTTCTGAATGAGCCTCAAAGATGGTGTAGTTACCTGCAGGGGTTAACTGGACTATGCTAACCAGCCAAATCCTGATCCCTTGGTTACGAAAACAGGAAAGGAAAGCATATATTTTTTATTTTATTAATTAATTTAACCATCCTCCACACCAGCAACCGGCCATTAATGGCATTTAAATATAACATACACTTTCACACATAGCATGTAGGGTCTCCAAACCGCTAGCTATTATCACAATTCTGTCTTTCATTTGTAGTTTTTATGTTTGTTTGTGTTGGAGCTTTACAGGTTCCCCGCACATGAACGACTGTTGAAACTATTTGTGCTGTTTTAAAGGAACTCCGTGTTCTTACAGAATACAAGATAATTGAAATACCAAGAGACCAAAAGCCAAGAGTTCACTGCACAGAAATATAAATTTCATCACAACTAGAAACTCTAATCAGTGAGAATGAATGTTTCTCAATATTTTTTTTACAATGTCTTCAAGACTGTTTAACATGGTAGAGAATCTTGAATTATTAGAATGATGTATCTGGAACATATCGTTTTCATTTCCAGGTGATTTGCTAAATAGTCATCTATAAAGCATCAGTTAATATCAGAACATGCATAGTGGCCTCTCCTTACACACACTTATACTCAATACAGTCTCACAGGAATTTGTGAAATTGTCACGAACTGTTATCTATTAATTTGTGTTCATCAACATGAATTTTCTCTTGTTATCGTGTCACCAGCACGACAATTTTTCAATACACAGACTGCTTGTGTATGTACATTTATATGTTTCTAACCTGATATCAAAAGAAGTCACAAATACTTGGCTAACCAACACCTTACCTCACACTTTTCATAAAAGTCATAACGAAACATAAAAATAAGATTAGGAAGATGTAGGAAATAGGAATTCACACGAATGAGCCACCTTGTAAAGTAGGTATGTATTCACTTCATATTGCGTTGATAAATATTTACATATATGAAAGTCATGGCGTATTGAAGTACTTTTGATGGAAATTTGTGCTGGGTGACAAGCAAAAATTTTAAAATGACTTACACTAAAAAAGGTGGAAAATCGTGTTGATGAACACCAATTAATAGAGTTCCCAGACGGTCACTTTGGATTTCTTTTAAGCCAGCAGACTCTTTGCTCAATGCTCTGTGTTCAATCATAGCAGGTCGAGAGAGTTTCCAGCTCTAATCAGAACCAGTCTTGTGTTTGGTGCCATGTGGATGAAAACGAGAGACGGGAAGAATTAGAAAGTGATGGTAATATGAACTTCACATCACACATCTTAAGGGAGTCTACTTATAGGCCTATACCACTGAAATATTTTTCACTGCATGTTTTCTCAAATTAACCCTTTGTTGGCATCTCAACAAAACAATGTTTTTTTCTCTTTATTTCCCAAAAAATATTTGTGTCAACCAGTACAACTTTTTGTCTTCTGCGTAAACACAGATAGAGATGTTAGGCAAGTTACTTAAATGTCAGTCCCTGTTCATTTTCATTATTTTTTTATAGGTCAATGTCAACTTTTTTCTAAATTGCACTTGTGTTCCATGGAAAAAAGAAGGTCATACGTGTTTGGAAGAACATGAGGGTAAGTGATGGGCCAATATTCATTTGGCAACTGTCCCTTTAAGTACATGAACAGCTCATATAAACAAACCTACCGGATGAGCTTTATAAGCTCTGTACCTTGTGGTGACATTTACGAGATTGAGCATCACAAAGATGAAAGCGAGAGTGATTTGTTTGCGCATATCCATCTAATTTGATTTGGGTTTGGATCACATCACAGGGCGAAACATACCACAACAGGAAATCTTCCAATAGTCTTCACACATTAATAAATGACAGAACAACTTAAAACCAAAGTTCTTTCCCCAGATGGTTCTTCACATGGAACAACCAGATGTTTTCAAAACTGTGGAACTAGTCACAAATCTTTAGGTCTCCACCTAAAATTAATTATGCAGAAAAACACATTTTAAATGATGTCAGTCTTGCCTGCTTGTGTCATTTTAAAACACATCATCGTGCTTACTCAAACAAGGCACTTTGTCACACTATTAAGTTCTCAGTTTTCGGTAAAATCAAGCACATGATAATGAGGTCTGTGTGCAGTCCAGAATCAACACACAATGTTCCAGTCCATTTTATTAAGCTTGTTTAGTCCCATTAATCCGTCTATGGTTTTTATTTCACGCAGTGCATTGTGGGTAATTACAATTTATTTCAAGTGCTTAAGCACAATTTTGAAAACAGGGCCTGGTTTTTCAAACCCCTTCACACAATTACCACAACTCAACACCAAAGTAGCAAAACACCTAAAAATAAAAAAATAAAACTATTAAAAATAAAAACTAAACATCTCTCCGCCTAGCTGGATCTGGCCACAGGGCCTCGTCAACATCACAGGCTATTTTTTCATTTGCAAGGCAACGTGGGAAGAATCTTTTGGTGTGACGAATCCACCCTTGTATGTATGCTGCTTCAATTTGATCACATGCTTTCTCCATAGCTTGAATGAGGGCCATCTGGACCGGAGATCATAAAGCTTCCAATATCATGCTGAGAAGAACTCCTCGATGGAATTTAGGAAGGAGTATGGTGGAAGGTATTGAACTGTAAATTGGGGTTTGTTGATGAAACCAGTTTTGGACCAGAGCAGAACGATGGAAAGCTACATTGTCCTAGACTACAATATATTGCATCTGGTCCCTTTGGTTTTCTGCTGTGATAATATTGTCTAATCTGTCTAAAAATGTAAGAATGAGGTCAGTGTTGTAAGGTCCCAAGTTGGCATGGTGGTGGAGGACCCCCACCTTTGTGCTGTAATGGCAGCACAAAGGGTAACGTAACCCCGATACATTGACAATAGCCCTGAGGCCAATGATGTTCTTCCCCTTCTTCTCACTTCTACCAGGTTAAATCCACCCTCTTCCTCTGACACTGTCGAATTTTGTTGAAGACAGGTGAACTTACCTGTTGCCTTCTTATAGTGCTTCAACCTGATTGGTGTGTCAAGAATTAAGCACCAGTGTGTGACTGTGTTTAACCAATTGGTTCATGGATGTGATCATTTGAAAGCCTTTGCTTTGAAATTGCAAGGAAATCAAGTGTAGCGTTAATTCTTGCAGCTCACGTGAGTTCAGCTTGCATCAGGTGCAGCTAATCAACGTTAACCAATTGTCATACAACACAAACTAGTCTGCGTCCTATTTAAGTAGCATTTCTTATCTGCTGCTAAATGCGTTGCACTTAAAACCCAACTCCATCCACATCTCCTCCCTATCTGCCTGTATCTTTGGATCTTTTAATTTCATCCTGTTACGCATCAGGAACTGTTCTGGTTCCCCAGGTGGGGCGACATGACTGTTTAAATCCACCACCCTGAAAGATTTAGTTTTGATTCCAACACACCTGAGCAAGCAACTTATGGTTTGTTGGATTTCTTGAAAATTAAAGAAAGCCTTTCAAGAGCAGGGTGAAAGTCTTCGGTGGCCCTGCAGAAGAAGATTTGAATACTAGGCCCTAGTGTAGGCCTACTAAACAGTGTTTCTCAACTGAGGGAATTGTGCACACAATGACTTTAAATCATTTAAAATAAGACGTATGC
Organism: Triplophysa tibetana; assembly: GCA_008369825.1. NCBI lineage: Eukaryota > Metazoa > Chordata > Actinopteri > Cypriniformes > Nemacheilidae > Triplophysa > Triplophysa tibetana. The sequence continues at coordinate 14,595,034 of CM017893.1, read as the reverse complement.
ATATTTCTAGTTATGCCAAACTCCAAATAGTGAGTGGGAGGGGCCTTTTAATAGATTAAGACTGACATAGACCCTGTGTTCCAACTGGTATAAATTGGCAATTGGATACTAGATGTTAGTTGTATCCGTTGTTCCGAATATGTAGGACTCGGTGGCGTGTTCCATCAAAACACGGGAATGAAACAATTTCTTTTGTCCCATCTTTATTTAATAGTCATCATTTTGATATGCAAGATCAAGTCAACAGCAGGTGCACAAATAATCCTCAAACAGGTAATCACATCTAGGCACGACAATTGAGGAGATCACCAGGAGATCGAAGACATGGACATAGGTTGAACAGGATGGTTTGATGTCATTACAATAATATCAGAAACACACAAAATCAAACAACTCATATGGTGAATACAAACAGTTCAGTATAAACAGTTCAGGCAAGTATAAATATTTTTTAACTTGTAATATACACAAATAGAGATAATAATCCAGATTTACATTACACAGCAGGATTTGAGGACCTGTGGCTTCCACTCTAGCACTCTCACATTACCAATTCAGAGAACAATGACCGGAAAGTAGGGCCTTTCTATAGCCATGGCGCAAAGCATTCTTGGTAATGTAGTGCAGCATAGTATCCAATGAGAATCTGAATGTATTAAAGGTAGAAGAGTAGGGAGGATCATGTTGACCACAATAAATAAAGGGAATGAATTCACAACATCGGCCTCCGAAGGGCCCTTGTTGTCACTCTGAAGGGCCCTTCGGAGTGACAACAATCATGGCCGCCATACTGAAGGATTGTTCCAAACCGAAGTGCTCACAACTGGCCAATTCAATGGGCCCTTCAATAAATAGTTTTTTGGTCCCCTGCACCCTAATGTGTATGTGAATGAGCCCTTCGAAATGGAACACAGGGTCAGTTTCGTAAGGTGTTGCCAACTTCTGCACATGTGCAGTAGCTGATGCATCCTAATAAGCATAATTTAAGATAAGGAAAGTCCAGTTATGGTACAGTTGATGTCTGTTTTATTTGTTGAAATATGCTATTTAATTGGGCCAGCAATTTAAAAATATCTATCTTCCTCCTTCAACTAGATAGGACTGTGGTTTTGCAAGGGCTGAAATAGGTCCCCAGGGGCATTGTAAACATGGCCTCTGAGTGCCAATACTTCTGTAAACATACTTTTTAATGCAGTTTGCACTGTTGTAATGGAAATATATGACAAATGTAGAATGTCATCTGGGTGTTCTATGCAAACAGAAAATGAAAACAATGCACAGTATACATACTTTTTATTGTAGAAACAGTAAAGATGTTATTGATGTGAAAAGAGGTTACTGATACTAAGAAAGAAATATTGAGAAATCACTTCTCAGAGACATATTAGTTTCCATCATTCTGACAAAGTGGGTGGAACATCAAACGTGTGCTGACTTTTTTAAGGCAAAAGAGAGCACACACGTGTGTTTGTGTGCGCGTTTGTGCACGGGTGTGTGTGTCCTAATTTGTTCAATTTTATGGAGAGCTTCTCTGTCTCTGGGAATATGGGCATTTAATCATCCTCGGCAGCTGCGTGGGATCTTTAGTCGAATTGTTCCACTTAATTTTCACGCTGTGCCAAACAGGCTATACAGAATTACAATGTTGCCACCTGTCACCATAGCAATAGGCAGTGTGTCAGTTACAGTGGGGTTTGTAAATATTTGTGTATTTGCTTGTAAACCAGCCATTTGAGAAATTACAGAACTCACAATGTTAATACTGGAGTAAATAAATAATGTAGTTTCTTCTAAGAGAGCTCCAATAACACCAATTAGGATGTGAAAGGGTTTATATTACCTCTTCATATTGTTTTGACTAATAAAGCTAGACTTTTTTCAGGTATTTTCTCAAAACCGTGTCCACTAGATGCCGCTAGGTTATTCATTTAGAATTCGCCTTTGTTTGAAACAGAAGAAAGTGAAAATGTATAAATAGACTATTGCAATGGCCATCAGTCTCTCGGGCTGTGTTCGTAATAGCATACTAACATGCTACTCAAACTTCTTCTGCAGAAGCCTATATAGTATGTAGGCTTTACACAGTATGGGTATTTTCCATAAGGCTACGCTACAGCATATCCGGTTGACCTATAAGCTGCAAATGTTTAATGTACAGCAAAGCAAACTGCATAGAATAGTATATTCCACAATGCAATGTGCTCAGTATGCCTTTTTTATTGGAGATGAGCTGAAATGAATTACTGAATCTCATCATGTTTACTCATCATTTATTAAAATGCAAATACTGGTTGGCACTAACATTGTGACCAGGACATTTTTTATTATATTGCTTAAAACGTTAACTGACTTATTGTTCTGTCTGCTGTTACTTTGTGCCAAATTATGTATACATTATGTACTCAGCCATTTAGTGTATTCATTTTCCAGACTTAGAAACTCAAATAGAGTTCAACGAAAAATCAATGAAAATCTTGTAGAAACTGTAATATTCCAGGTGCTTGGGTGTCAGAATAAACTCAATTCTCCTGTTATTCTTTAAGCAATTTGTAAATTTGCAGTTTATTTTGTAATTTAACAATTTTACTGCATTTAAAATATAAAACACTAAACTTAATTTTTTTATAGTGCACAAAGTATCCAACATTTTACCCTTTTTCGTGAATGTAGTGCACTACTTATACTACAAAAAAAGATAGCATGACATGGAAATATATGAAATTGCATGCAGTATTCAATTAAATTCAAACTGTACTTTTACCGAATTTTACAGTTTTCATAAATTCTTTTAAAAAATAAGGTAATTGTAGATATTTTTTTTTCACTATTTTATTTCTTAAATATGGCAAACGAAACGGCAAATTATAGAAAAATCTAATTTTAAAAGAAAAACCTGAAAAACATGGGGTTTATTTACAGTAAACCTGTGTTTATATTGTTTCATGTTTTCCCATTTATTCCAAAGCAGCTTTCCAGAAACTATTTTAGTACAGAAAAAAGGCATAAAACGCATTATCTCCATTATTACCTATTATTGATCAGAGTACCAACAGTTAAAGTTTCTCTCGATTGCTTACACACAATTCATGAAACAATTCACCATTTTCTGTTATATAACTATAAACACAGTCTCAAAACAATACACAAACGATACAATGTACAAAGCCCACACAAAAACCTCCTCATTTTGCAAAGGTTTAACCATGCTCTCATTCAGAAAACACAAACACATAATATAATGAACTGAAGTGTCAAGATGTAAACTCAAATAGCACACATTTATCCTTCAGTAAACATTCAGTGACAAAACTGATGACACACCAATCAAAATCTCAGGATCATAGGAGCACAGGTAATTGTGCATCCTAGAATCATCTACTGGGCTTTATGCGACTTACTGTAAACATACAATATAATTACAGTACACACTTTATATGAGAGATATTTCACTACTCTGTATCCAGTAATCCTGTAAACTGTAAACTCTGTATCCGCTTTTTAACCTTTTCTGTATTTTTGCTGAAAATATGAAATACTTTTACGCAATTGAGCCAAAGAATGCCAAATTTTTTACAAATCGCTTAACTATATTATTTCCTTTATCTTCACTTTCAGTCGCTTTGGATAAAAGCATCTGCTAAATGCCTGAATGTAAATGTTATCTGTGCGGTTGTGTACTGTATTGTGTACTTTGGTTTTTGAACCTTTGTTGTCTTGTAAGATCATCTTTATCAACTCTACAGTAGTGTAATGTTTTAATTTTATTTTTTCCTAAAGCTCATTCTTGCACTTCGCTATGTGCACTTTTTTATGTTGTATATTCTAATAAACACTAAGCCGTCAAATTATTCTTGAATCCCATTAGGAGATTTAAGTTACATTGGGTCTCATTCACTAAAAATTGCAGATTTGTCGTATTTATACGCACATTTGAATCTCATGATCCGTCCGCGCTTGCGCATAATGATGTAGTAGAAAACGCAAATGCGCAAATAAAAATTCTGTTTTGCGAAAATTGACGACACTGCACGATCTGTTCCACGCTTGCGCACCTTCGTACCTCGAGACTTTCATTCACTTAACATTCATGATTATTTGCAGAGAAACCCTCAACCTGAGAGTAAATGCTGGAAGTGGGGTGCACAGTAACCCATATAGGCCTACAATTTGTTGGTGTGTGTGAGTGTATTTGGGTGAGAGTGAGTGACAATTTTTTCAAAAAATGTATCTTAAAGTAAAGATACTCAAAGTGTACTTCGGTACACTACTCAAATAAATGTACTTCACTTCTGTCCACCTCTGGTCTCATGTCACTTCTGTGTGCACCCTGTCAGGCTGAGGTCGTTGGGATAGCAATCAGACCAACTACCACAGAGCCAAAGGGTGTAGATGGAATCCAACAAGCAGAGACATTCACGTGAAAAAAATGAGTAGGTTTATTTTCCACAAGAAAATAATAATCCTCAGGGCAAAAAGTAGAATCTACAGAGAGTATAACAAAAGTAATCCAAAAGACAAAAAATCTCGAAAAGACCACAAGGAGTACAGAGAGATAAACAGAGCTTAAGGCTAGAGATGACTAACATTTACAATAACCAAGCAAAGACAGACAGAAACAGAGTCTCTTAAATAGTCCACCTAATGGGGAAACAGGTGCAAACAATGACGCTAATAACAGGTCTTGATCAATGCAGTGATAGGACCCAATAGTGGCCTCTAGTGGCCAAACAATAGAATCCAGAGCAAAACCCTCACAGGACCCCCTCCTCTAAGAACGGCTCCTGACGTTCCCACCAAAACGACTGGCGTTGAGAGCGTGGTATTCTCTAACCAGTTTCGGATCGAGGATGTCCTTGGCTGGAACCCAGGAGCGCTCCTCAGGACCTAGCCTTCCCAATCCACCAAATACTGCCGGGAACCGTAAACTTGGCGGGTATCCAGAATACGCCGGACAGTGTAGGCTGGTTGGCCGTCAATGATCCTGGGGTGAGGAGGAGGTTTGCCTGGTGCGAGAAAAGGAGAAGTTAACACAGGTTTTAACAGCGAAAGTGGGATTAATTCTCAAAGACCTGGGTAAGTACAGCCTATAAGAGACTGGGTTAACTTTCCTCGCAATCTTGAAAGGCCCGATGAACCATTGAGACAGCTTGTGAGACTCCTGCTTCATGGGAATGTTCTTTGTGGAAAGCCACACTCTTTGACCGGCACGTAGAGTAGGGGGAGCTCTGCGTCTGCGGTTGGCATATCGTTGATATTGCCGTGAAGTCTTAAGGAGCTTACGGCGAGTCCTACTCCACACCCGGCGGCAATGCCTAACCCAATGTTGGGCGGAAGGAACATCCACTTCTACCTCTTGCGCAGGAAACCGAGGGGGCGAATAACCAAACTGACACTCAAAGGGTGACATGTCAGTGGCAGATGATTTCAGGGTGTTGTGGGCGTACTCTGCCCACATAACGAACACAGACCATGAAGACGGATTGCTAGCTGCCACGGAAGCGTGAAGCGTGAAGAAAACTGGGGACCTCTGTCCGAGACGATGTCCTGAGGAATGCCGAATACTCGGAAGACATGTTCCACAATTAATTCGGCAGTTTCTTTGGCTGTGGGTAGCTTGGGCAGGGGAATAAACCGGGCGGCTTTAGAGAACCTATCCACTATAACCATGAGAGTGGTTTAGCCGTGGGAGGGTGGAAGACCTGTGACAAAATCCACAGAGAGATGTGACCAGGGTCTACGGGGTATTGGAAGGGGGTGTAACAGTCCTTTGGGTAGGCGGTGGGACACCTTGTTCTGGTTGCAGGTGAGACAGGCTTTAACAAATGTTATGACATCCTCTTTAATTGTAGGCCACCAGAACCGCCTCTGGAGGAATTCGAAGGTGCGTCCAATACCCGGGTGACAGGTGAGTTTTGTGGAGTGTCCCCATTGTAATACCTGTGACCGGACAGTCTTGGGAACAAACAAACGGTTGACAGGTCCTCCTCCTGGATCTGGTTCTCGGGATTGTGCTTGCTTAACCTTGTGACTCAGATCCCACTTGATGGGGGCGATGATCTTGGCGCTGGGGATTATGGGTTGGGGAGAATCCTCCTGAGGAGATTTAGCATAGATACGGGACAGTGTATCTGGCTTCATGTTCTTAGACCCGGGCGATAGGACAGTGTGAAGTGGAAGCGATTGAAAAATAGAGACCAACGGGCTTGACGTGGATTGAGTCGCTTAGCCTGTTGAATGTATTCAAGGTTTTTATGGTCCGTAAGCACTTGAAACGGGTGTTTGGCGCCCTCAAGCCAATGCCTCCATTCTTCCAGTGCCAATTTGACCTCAGTAATTCTCCATCCCCTATATGATAATTCCTTTCAGTGGGTGTGAGACGATGGGATAGAAAGGCACATGGGTGCAGCTTGCCGTCCTCTCCCCTCTGAGATAACACTGCTCCAACACCCACGTCCGAGGCATCGGCCTCGACAATAAAGGGTTTATCCAGGCTCGGGATAATCAGAACCCGAGCAGTAGTAAACATCCTCTTGAGGTGGTTGAATGCAGACTCGGCCAAAGAACCTCAGACAAAGCTGCCCATGTTCCACTTTGTGAGGGCCGCTAGAGGAGCAGCTACAGTGCTGAATTTCAATATGAACTTGCGGTAAACATTGGCGAAACCAAGAAAACATTGCACCTCTTTTACTGATGAGGGGGAAGGCCAATCCACAATGGCTTGAACCTTTAAACAGTCCATTTCTATGAGACCAGGTTAAGTCACGTGAAAAAAATGAGTAGGTTTATTTTCCACAAGAAAATAATAATCCTCAGGGCAAAAAGTAGAATCTACAGAGAGTATAACAAAAGTAATCCATAAGACAAAAAATCTCGAAAAGACCACAAAGGAGTACAGAGAGATAAACAGAGCTTAAGGCTAGAGATGACTAACATTTACAATAACCAAGCAAAGACAGACAGACAGAAACAGAGTCTCTTAAATAGTCAACCTAATGGGGAAAACAGGTGCAAACAATGACGCTAATAGCAGGTCTTGATCAGTGCAGTGATAGGACCCGATAGTGGCATCTAGTGGCCAAACAATAGAGTCCAGAGCAAAACCCTCACACACCCTATGCGTTCTTTCAAGTCATTTCCATTGTCAGCTTGAAATACACTGTAACGTTGCCCCAGACTTGTTTGTAGTTCTTTCTTCTTGTAAGTGCAGATAGTATATGCAGAAATGAATATTATGTTCCTTATTTTCAATTCAAGTTAATATATTTAGCACTTTTCATAATGTGCATTGTTCCAAAGCAGCTTTACAGGAGCAAATAAGAAAATCACAGAAAGGTAAAACACAGTCCAGTGCATGGTGTAGAACAAGCAAGATCATTCTAATAAATAATATCTAATAAATAAATAATTAAATAAATAAATGCAGTCTCCTGGTGAGCACGCCAACACTGCCCCGCTGTGGCGAGGAACCCAAACTCCAATGATTGATTAATGGAAGGAAAAAAACTCGAGACAAACCAGACTCAGCCGGGAGGGCCAGATCCACTCTGCCGTGTCATAGCTGCAATCAGTGACCCCAACTAAAAGCCACCGAACAAACAACCACGAAGAAGAATGAGAGCCCACCATCCGCTACCCAGGAAGTCCCACTTGCCGAAACCTTGCAGGTTCAACCCGTCCCACTCCACGATCGTCACCAGAAAACAGAGGAACAACCAGGGAAAAATAGTAATGGCATAATGTAACTTTATTTCTCGCTTGTCCAACATTAACCACAAAACAAGACCAGACCCACAGAGCCCCAACAAATGAAATCCCCACAACCAACAAGCCCCCACCCCAGTCCCCACAAACGCCCACCCAGCAACCTCCAATCAGGGACACTGAATGCAGCTATAACTTCAAACTGTGTTCATGTGATGTAATTCAGCATTAAATACCAAGTATTGTAACTTTAGTATTAATGTGACAAGTAGTCCGTCTTTGCTATTTTGGGGATGGAATTCCTGAGCTGGGATGGTCAGATGGTCGCCTTTCTCTTGGGTGGAGATGGAATCGCTGAGATGGAGCTGGGATGGCCAGTCAGTCCACAGGCTCTCGCAGGAGGATGGAATGGGATTTTCAGCTGTAGCTGGCATAATCTCTAGTTGGGGATGGGCGTATGACGTTCATCTGGACCTCGCGGAATCTCTCCCTACCTCGGGATGGTCAGAAAGAGAATAATTAGCGTAGCTGGTGTTCATTAACTATGCATCAAGTGAAAGCTTGGCTGAAAAGATGTTTCTTTATTCTAGATTTAAATTGGGAGAGTGTGTCTGACCCTCGAATAGTATCGGGAAAGCTATTCCAGACTTTAGGTGCTACTTATGAGAAAGCTCTACCCCCTTTGGATGATTTAGTTATTCTAGGTGTTAGAGATCTTAGAGAGCGTGATGGGTTGTAATGTGATAGAAGCTCTGTTAAGTATGTAGGGGCTAAACCGTTTAAGGCTTTGTAAGTATTTTAAAGAACTTTGAAATCAATACGATATCTAATGGGTAGCCAGTGAAGTGATGATTAAACTGGGGTTCTGTGATCGTATTCTCGACCTGGTTAGACTCTGGCAGCAGCATTCTAAACTAACTGTAGTTTGTTTATTGATGATACAGGACAACCACTAAGTAGAGCGGTAGTCAAGTCCTGAGGTCAGAAATGCGTGATAAGCTTTTCTGCGTCAACAACACATAAAATATTTCGTAATTTGACATGATATCTGTCTGATAGGTAAGATCTGAACCATTGTAGTGCCTGTCCCTGAATACCGGTATAATTGTGTAAACGATCTATAAGGATTTTATGGTCTACGGTATCAAACGCAGAACTAAGGTCAAGCAGGACTAGAAGTGAGATGTAACCTTTATCAGATGCTATAAGCAGATCACTTGTTATTTTAACAAGCGCAGTTTTAGTGCTATGATGCGGTCTAAAGCCAGACTGAAATTTTTCGTGTATATCGTTATTTTGTAGGAAAGTGCACAACTGAGTGGACACTACATTTTCTACTATTTAGGACAAATACGGGAGATTTGAAATCGGTCTATAGCTTCCAAGTTCATTGGGGTCTATGTTTGGCTTCTTGATAAGAGGCTTAATGACAGCCAGATTAAAGGGTCCTGGGGCATGGCCTAGATTAGATAGAAAACACTTTATCTTTTCTTTTGGGGCGGTAGTCTGTAAAACCATTGAAGGAATTATTTTCCTCATTTAGATTATGTAGATAGATATATGAGCCTATGTACACTGCCCTCCATAATTATTGGCACCCCTGGTTAAGATGTGTTAAAAGCTTTAAAATAAATTAAATTTTTATTGCAGAAGCATTCTCTCACACCTAAAATTGTAGAAAAATGTAACCTTCAACTAAAGAGAATTTTAAGGGGGAAGGAAAATCCCTGACTAAGAAATAATTATTTTTCATAGAATCACCTGTTCCACAATTATTGGCATCCCAATTTCTGTCATTTCTACAGTAGTTTACAAAGTTGATCAGAGTATCTAGGAACATTTAATTAGTAATTCATCACTTCCTATGTCCCTGGTGTATAAATATGACGTGACACAGAGGCCATTTGTCTTATCCACTCTTCAACATGGGAAAGACAAAGGAACACACCATTCAAGTAAGGCAGATGTGTGTCGACCTTCACAAGTCAACTCAACTCAACTCAACTTTATTTATATAGCGCTTTTTACAATTTTCATTGTTACAAAGCAGCTGTACATGAGACACATTGAATACAAGTAAAAAAACTAAAGGCATATACCTGTAAAAACAAGACAAAGGTGAAAACAACAAAGACAGACATACAAATGCTCCACACACACAATATGCAAACATACATACACACACACACACATTGACAGAGACGCACACACACACAGTGAAAGCACACATTGGGGATAAAGGAGAAAGAACCACAGGTCAAATATTAAACGGACTATAAATTCTTATATGCAATATTAATTATGTCTAATTTCTGAATTCTAAAGCAGCCGCCCCGGCCAGGCAGATAGTGCAAAACAATATGCAAACGGTGGTGAGGAACCCAAAACTCCCATCGAGAAAAAAACCCTCAGGAGAACCCAGGCCCAACCAGGGGATTCCAGTTCCCCTCTGGCAAAAGCTGCTGCCTCTGCACAAGCTCAACAGTGCTTGCACAACAAGGCTAAATAAAAATAAAAGTCAGGCAATGGCAACAAGAAAATAGCCACTCGCCTGCACCTGCCCATATCTACTGTCAGAGGAATCATTAAGAAGTTTAAAACAACTGGAACAGCGGTAAACAAGCCTGGGCGAGGACGCATGTTTTGCCTCCACGCACAATGAGGAGGATGGTAAGAGAAATAAAAAGTTCTCCAAAGCTCACTGTGAAAGAATTGCAACAAATGGTAGCATCTTGGGGTCACAAAATCTCCAAAACAACCATCAGGCGCTATCTACATGCCAACAAGATGTTTGGGAGGCATGCACGGAAAAAACCTTTTCTCACTCACAATCATAAACGCAAACGTCTGGACTTCGCTAAGTGGTACTGGGGCTTCAACTGGGACCGTGTGCTTTGGTCAGATGAGACCAAGATAGAGGTTTTTGGCAACAAACACTCTAAGTGGGTCTGGCTGAACACAAAAGATGAGTATGCAGAAAAGCACCTCATGCCCACTGTGAAGTATGGGGGAGGATCGGTGATGCTGTGGGCCTGTTCTTCTTTCAGAGGCCCTGGGAACCCTGTTAGGGTGCATGGCATCATGAATGCTTGGAAATACCAGGACATTTTAAAGCATTATCTGGTGGCCTCTGCCCGAAAGCTGAAGATGGGTCGTCACTGGGTCTTTCAGCAAGATAATGACCCTAAACATGTGGCCAAATCTACACAAAAATGGTTTACCAGACACAGAATCAAGCTCCTCCCATGGCCATCTCAGTCCCCAGACCTCAACCCCATTGAAAATCTGTGGAGTGAGCTGAAGAGGAGAGTGCAGAGGAGAGGACCCAGGTCGCTGGATGATTTAGAGAGATTGTGCAAAGAGGAATGGTCGAAGATCCCTCTTTCTATATTCTCCCATCTTGTGAAACATTATGAAGATTAGGTGCTGTTTTGTTGGCAAAAGGAGGTTGTACAAAGTGTTAACATCAGGGGTGCTAATAATTGTGGCACACATGATTTGATGTAAAGAATTATTTTTTAATGTGGGATTTTCCCCCCCACTGAATAAATGCACTTGAATTACACAATGTCAAGTCCACATTGAATTTTGCAACACTCAACGTGCTGTGTGTAAATGAAAATGCAATCCCAAATGTTCAACCTCTTAATGCATTTAGGGCAAATGACATTAGAATTTTCTTTTTGCTACAGTTTTGCTTGAGTATCTTAGACATATATAATCAATCTGGGGAATGCATTTTCATTTTAATTTTGCAACTTAAAGAGCGTTAAAAATATACATTTAAATAACATATTAAAACTAGTGAAGGAACTGACAAATGTAATTGATATAATTTAATTTTGCACTTAATGTTGCACATATATCATTTGAAATGTATATTTAGATACACAATTGCATAATTGCATTGTCATTTTACATACTTCATTGCCATATTGCATATTGCATTTCAAATTGAATATAGCAACCAATATGCTTCCATAGTCAAGTGTTTCATCGCCAATAGTGTAGGGAAACCGTCTTGGTTACGTATGTAACCTCAGTTCCCTGATGGAGGGAACGAGACGTTGTGTCGAGAACGACAAATGGGGTTCGCCCTTGAGAACCAATCAACTCTGACTACTATAGAAAAGGCCAATGAAATTTGGCGAATGAAATTTGCATGCTGGACTCCGCCCCCGGATATCCGGTATAAAATGAAGCCGGCGTGCAGCATTCATTTACCTCTTGTTCTGAAGAGCCTGAGAGCCTCTCAAACTGCAACAGAAACGATACGGGTTTGTGGCATAAGGGACACAACGTCTCGTTCCCTCGATCAGGGAACTGAGGTTACATACGTAACCAAGACGTACCCTTTCTGTCGGTCTCTCGACATTGTGTCGAGAACTACAGATGGGGTTATCTATGGAAAACGCCACAAACGCTGTATCGCGTCACAATCTCAGCGAAGCGATGGTAACAAGCCTGGGCGTGTCAGCTCGAAGCTTTCGTGAAACTTGTAACCTTCCAGTGTGGTGGTCGGAGGGTTCCAGAGCTTTCCTGGAGAAAGATGGGTACAGCCCTGACCGGTAACTTTCACGGACGGGGCCTTAGCTCTCTACAGGCGAGAGGCCGTCCTGCTCGGTTTACACCGGGAAAGCGCAACTCTTAATCAGAGAAGCGCTGCAGAGGCCACCTCCTACCCGTGGGGAGGAATATGGTGGAGATATATGTATGGTCTCGTCCTTGGAGGAGAACGCATGGAACGTGCGGACTGGGTAGTTAACCGCGAGGTGGAGGTCCACCTGGGGAAGCTCATGGGTTACCAAGTGTGAGAACCTTTGTCATGAGGGTATAGCAGACGGAACAGCCCACGGGGGGGGGGGTGTTACTGCGTCTGATAGAACAGGTCCGGTTAGAACTATGTGAGATAGGTCATAAGGTATCCCGGCCTAAGGGGGAAGGCTGCTCTGCCCAGCCAACCCCCAGGAGGTGCTTGCTTAGTTATGGATGGAATGCCTGTTCTTAACCAGTGTCTGGGTAAGAAGGAAGGTTGGTGAGGTACCAATTCTCTTAGCCATGTGTTTGGGTAAGAAGAAAAGGGTAGATAGCACACTGACCCAACCTCTTGGAGGGTGGGAAGGTGCTTTCGCAGGCATACGCCCCCCCGGATGCCAGTCCTACATGTCGCCACGCAGGACGTGGGCTGACACCGGGTTTACGCGAAGGCTGTTAACCCTTGCGAAGGTGTTTGGGTGTAGCCCAACCCGCAGCTCTACAGATGTCTGCTAGAGAGGCGCTTCTGCCAGTGCCCAGGAGATGGCTAAACTCCGTGTGGAGTGAGCCCTCACTGCCAATGGGCATGGGAGAGTCTGAGATCGGAATGCCGTCGTAACGGCATCCACGACCCAGTGCGCCAGCCTCTGCTTGGAGACAGCCTTCCCCTTCTGCTGTCCTCCAACACAAACAAGGAGCTGGTCAGAGCTACTGAAGCTCTGCGTGCGGTCCAGGACACAACACGGATGGGGTTGGGTCTTCCTCCCCGATGGGGAGCGCCTGCAAGTCCACCACTTGGTCCCCGAAGGGAGAAGTGGGAACTTTGGGCACGTATCCGGGCCTGGGTCTCAAGATAACGTGAGAGTTTGCCGAATTTATGGGAATCCGGGGACACAGAGAATGCTTGGAGGTCCCCTACCCTCTTGACTGAAGCGAACGCCAACATCTTACTCAGGAGAGGAAGATCGGAACCTCCGAGGGGCTCTCAAGAGGGTATGGAGCGGAGATGAGGCGGATTCCGGCCTCTCGCACCCGTTGTGGGAACCTGGTGACCAGGTCGTGTTGCCCTCGAAACTTTCCATCAACTGAGTCGTGATGAGTGGCGATTGCGACTACATACACTTTCAGTGTGGAGGGGAGATGTTAGTCTCCAGTCTCGTGAGAAGGACAACACAATCCTGATCAAGCACCTCAGTGGATCTTTCTCGTTGAGAAAGACACCAGGAAGAGAAGAGGCGCCGTCTAGAGGCGTGTAACCGCCTAGTAGATGGGGCCCTAGCCTGGGTGATGGTCTCAGCCGTATAGGGGGAGTAGCCATCTCAGGATCTTCTCGTCCCGTCTAGAGACCAGACATGGTGTTCCAGAGGTCTGATCTGGGATGCCAGAACGTGTCCTTCCCCTGAGAGAGCAGGTCCTCTGTCAGGGGAATGGTTCAGGGAGAGTCGCTGTCCAGAGCATCAACTCTGAAGCCAAGTGTGGTTAAACCAGTGCGGTGTAACCAATAACACTTGGTGCTCCTCTTCCCTGACCTTGCACAGTGTCTGTGCAAGGAGGCTCCTGGGGGGGGAAGGTGTGCTTCCGCCCGTCCCGTGGTCAGCTGTGCGCCAGGGAATCCATGCCGAGGGGGGCCTCGGTCAGGGAGTACCAAAGCAGACAATGGGTGGTGTCGTGGGAGGCAAAGAGGTCTATCTGTGCCTGTCCGAACAGCACCCAAATGAGCTGGACCAGGGGCGGAGTCGCCACTCTCCGCAAGGCGTATACTGACGAGAGAGCGCGTCGGCTGTCTGGCTCAGTTTGCCTGGGATGTGTGTGGCCTGCAGGGAGCGGATCACCTGCTAACTCCACAGGAGGAGGCATCGGGCAAGTTGTGTTAGCTGCCGTGAGCGTACACCACCCTGGCGATGTACGATACGGCTGTCGTGCTGTCCCGGAGGACCAACACTTGCTGGCCCTGCACTAGAGGCCGGAGCCTTCTCAGCGCAAGCAGCACAGCCCACAACTCTAGGCAATTGCATGCCAGCGCAGACGGGGCCCGTCCAGCGCCCCGCCACTGCGTGCCCGTTGCACACTGCACCCCACCCCTGCAGCGAGGCGTCCGTCATCACCACGACGTGCCTCGTAACCTGCCCGAGGGGAACCCCCGCCCGGAGGAAGGTCATGGAAGACCAAAGGGTTAGGGTGTGTCGGCAGCAGGGCGTCATCACCATGCGCCTGCTGCCGGTGTGCCACGCTGTCCTCGGAACTCGACTCTGTAGCCAGTGTTGAAGCGGTCTCATGTGCATCAATCCGAGGGTTATTATCCCCGCGGAGGACGCCATGTGTCCCAGGAGCCTCTGAAATTGTTTCAGGGGGACCGCCGACTGCCTGAAGTGTTCCAGGCAGTTCAACACTGACTGGGCGCGTGCTGCGGACAGCTGCGCCATCAAGGTGACAGAGTTTAGTTCCATACCGAGGAAGAGGATGCTCTGCACTGGGGAGAGTTTGCTCTTTTCTCGGTTGACCTGAAATCCCAATCGATCTAGATGCCGGAGCACCAGGTCCCTCTGTGTACACAACAGATCTCACGAGTGTGCCAGGATAAGCCAGTCGTTGAGAAAGTTGAGTACCCGCACACCTTTTTCCCGAGGGGGAGAAAGGGCGACTTCCACGATCTTGGTGAAGACGTGTGGAGACAGGGACAGTTCGAAAGGGAGGACTCTGTACTGATATGCCCACCCCTCGAACGCGAACCGTGGGAACGGCCGGTGTCGAGGGGATCAAGACATGAAAGTAAGCGTCCTTCAGGTCGAATTGTCACGAACCAATCCTGACACCTGATAGATGTCAGGACGCGCCTCTGCGTGAGCATCTGAACGGCAGCTTGTGAAGGTGCTTGTTCAGGGTACGCAGACCGATGGGGCGCAACCCGCCGTCTTTCTTGGGAATGATGAAGTGTGGGTCGTGACCCACTGAACATCTTGGTTTGAGGGACGAACTCGATGCCTGTTTTGCCAGAAGGGTGGTGACCTCTACCCGAAGTACGGAGGCGTCCCAGCCTCTGACAGAGGGAGAGATGATGCCCTGAAACTTGGGAGAGTCTCTGGCGAACTGGATCGAGTGACCAAGACGGACCGCCCGCAAGGCCAGTGAGACAGTGTGGGCAGCTCTCGAGCTCCCAGGGACTGTGACAGGGTGACCAAGGGGACGGTCTGCTTCATCATTCCCACAGGGGGTGGTTCGTCGGCTGGCGGAGCTAACCATCTGTCGCGGGGGGTCCCCAGAGGGAAGGTTGGCTCCGCCTTTTTACCTGCCTGGCGGGACAACGGCACGCACTGTCGGTTTGAGAGTGGTGACAGCTGTCGTATGTGTACGACCTCACACCTCGTCAGGGTGTGAGGTCGGTTCGCCGAGCACAGTCCAGTGGAGTGTGCGATCGGTTGTAAGTACACCCGGGGAGAACAGAAAAACTCCGCGAGTAAGTGGGCGCCAGGCCCTGTGAAGGTTCGGGCCCGAAGTTGTCCTCCCCGGGGTCTTCCCGTCAGTGTCCCTTCTCGCGAGAAGGTTGCTGACGGGGTGGAGGTTTCCCCCTCGACCTCTGCTACCGGGGTGCCGCCTGTGGGGGCACAGGAACCGGAGCCGATGTCAAAGGGGTCCTGGGTTGAAGGGAAGCAGACGTCACGCGGGATCTCGGAGGCCTCTAGGCGGCCCGGTCGCGGCGTGACAAAATGTGGCTTATTGCCACTGTCTGCTTCACCGTCAAAAACTGCTGGGCACAGTGCTCGACGGTGTTACCAACAACCCACCCTGCGAGATGGGTGCATCAAGAAAGCGGACTTCCTTGGTGTCACTACTCTGCACAAGGTATAACCGGGGATGTCTCTCCTGGACCACTACCGTGGACATCGTCCGACCCAGGACCCGTGCCACCGCCTTGGTCACCCGTAGAGCGCTGCCAGCGGTGGCACGGAGATCCTGCATTATACCCGGGTCGGCCTTACCCTCGTGGAGCTCTCTCAACACCTAGGCCTGGCGGACCTGCAGGATGGCCATGGCATAGAGAGAGGAGGCAGCCTGGCCCGCGGCATCGCAAGCTTTCGACACCGTGATGCCAAAGTCTTGCGTGCTTTGGACGGTAGGTGTGGCCGATTCCCCCCAGGTGGTAGCCGTCCGCGGCACAGGTGCACCGCGGGCGGACGTTCCACCTGGGGGATCTCGACGTAGTCCTTGGCTGCCCCACCATCGAGGGAAGTAAGGGAGCCGGAGCTGGTTTCACTGGAATAGTTCGTGGAGCGTTCCAAGTTTTACACAGCTCCTCATGCACTTCCGGTTTGCACCGCGCTCCGACCCTAGGAACCACGCATCCCCGGGTTAGCACGGGTGACATCACTTCTGCTTCCTCTAGAACTCGACCCGGGGGTGGAGCTCAGATTCGTCAGAGCCGGATGCCAGTCTCCCTCCGATGCTGCGAGCGACGTCTCATCTTGGAGAATGCTCAGTCAGTCCTGAAAAGGACTTTTTAGAAAATCTCTAACACCTCCGGAACCGCCGAGACTCCCAGGGGAAGGTCGCTGCAGGTAGGGACGATCTGCTGCAACACGTCGTAGCACCAGCAGTGTAGTTTGTAGAGGATTTTGAATCCTGAGTTGTACTCATGAGCGAAGGCTCTGAAGAACAAAAGGTAAATGAATGCCGCACGCCGGCTTCCTTTTATACCGGATATCCGGGGGCGGAGTCCGGCATACAAATTTCATTCGCCAAATTTCATTGGCCTTTTCTATAGTAGTCAGAGTTGATTGGTTCTCAAGGGCGAACCCCATCTGTCGTTCTCGACAGAACGTCGAGAGACCGACAAAAAGGGAACGTGACGCTTTCTTCTACGCAATTACGCGCATGTGCAGAACGGTTCGTGCACACATCCACAAAAACTTTCCGGCTAATTCACAACACCTGCGTACGTATTTGAGTTTGTTCTCAACCTCGTCCTATTGTTAGTGAATTTGGAGTATTCTACATGAGCGGCCGCTTGCAAGATTTTAGACATTTGCATAAAACACACCCAGTCCATTCCCATATAAGGGCTTTCCACCTAACTATTCATTTACCACCTGTCGTTACTTTATTCAAAGTAACTCCAGGCAACCCCATGTGACGCTGTCAACACACGCTCTCACAGGTTTGTGCATACGCATGCTTTGTGAATGAGACCCAGTGTTTTGAATTTATCTCACCGGTGTCTAAGACTTTGTTGGGTGTTTTTGAGGGCTTGTGTGTCAAATCTGGTGTAAAAGTTAGTTCTTTCAGCAAGTTTGAATGGTTTTGAGAAGAGAGCTTCATTTGGACCTAGGATGTTGTTGGGATTTGGGTGAGATGTCATGGATTTGTGTTTACTGTTTTGAGAATATGAGGCATAATGTTAATAAATGTGTTATAGCAATCGAGAAAAACTGTAAGACATTTTTACACAACATTGGGTTTGCAGGTGCAAATTAAATCCAGTCTATTATAGAATGCAACATGATGAGTTAATGTGACAAAAATCTATTGTTTAAAACAAGACTTTTGTATAGTGCTAGCGGGTTTACCACATTTTTATAAAGAAGTAAGTTTATGAATAGTAAATATACTCTATAGTGTACACGAGTAAGCTTGTACTATAGCCTGTTGAACAGCCTCAGTCTTGCCTCTAGAGCGATCCAGCGAGAGAAAGAAAGTGGGCGAGGGAGAGAGAGAGAGACCAATAAAGAAGAGTCTGGAGTAGTAGAATTCTTCTAGCAGATCTCTCTGCTACCTTACGCTGAAATCTCTCGACTCCTGCATTACCATGCCATCAACATTCCTCTATTCACCGGAAGAGGCAAGGAAAAGGTAGACAAAAGTCAAAACCCCTTGTTTTCAAAGTGAAAACAGCCAGAAGGGAGGGAAGAACAGAAACAGGGGGGGAAAAGACGGGAGAAAGGAGGGGGTGAGTGCAGGGAAAAGGAGAGTGCAAAAAAAAACTCAAGTCAGAAAGAGCGGAGAGAGGTGACAGGAGAAGTTAGAAGTGTGGAGAGGAGCGCGGAGACGGATTGCGAGGTGGACATGGGTCTGTGTGCCGTGTTGTTGATCTGTCTCTCGCAGGCAGAGCTCACCAGAGTGTGGGCTCAGGAGCAGAGAGGTAAGAAATACAAACACACATTTCTAAACATGCTGTGATTCAAACAGATCGACAACATTTAATCATGCTCTCTGATATCAGGCTCATGACCATCGTCAAATTTGTTTTGTTGGTTTTAAAGTTAAACTTAATCTAAATATTACATTACAGAGATATTGATTGTCAAATAGTTTGACTGATTTTGTTTATGTATACATAATGGGATAGTTCACCCAAAATGAACTGAACTGAATCTCATATCGGTTCAAATCCACATAACTGACTAAACAGTCACTCACACAGTATGAAGAAAAATCAGTATCAACATTCTTCAAAAAGTAAAAGAGGAACGATAAAACTGCATAGGTTTGGATGACCTGAGTATTGGTGAAGGATGAAAGCATTTTTAATTTTGGGTGAACTGGCCCTTTAAGTTTATTTGTATACTTGTATGAACATGTAACTATATGTATGTGCATACACAGTGCTGTCTGTGTAGGTGTTTCAGATTGTGGTGGTCTCAAACTGAAGGTCAGTGTTCTTGTTTGTATAAATCTTGGCGTTTTTCTCTGTGAGGACTTCTATGAGTCAGAGGAAATGAACCCATGTGTTGGATGCTAAGGTTTGTATCCTAGGGCTGGCTGTGCTCCTGAGGAATAAAGACGGAGCATCACAGTCAGCTTTATGTTCAACAGATGCCAGTCAGAAACTGTGAAAGAGCAGTTTGATGTTTCTGGGTCACTCAACAGGAGGGTTTAGCCGCCGTGTGCCCTCTTTTGGCCAGGGTTGAGAGTTGGTGTGAGTTTGTTTCATTCTGATGCCTAAAGGGTCAAGAGATAAAGGTAAATCATGCGAGTTCTTGTATCCGCCATTAAAGAATAGTTTGGCGGAATCATGAGCCTGGCATGTTTAATATATTGCTTTTCTTTTTTGTGGCAGTTCACACCCAATGTGTGTGTGTATTTCTGTCCTCCTTGGAGATACTGTATTTTTAGCAGGCCTGGTTCTGCTCTTTGCCAGGCAGCGCTGTTCTACTTTCACTGGCCCTCTGCCCCCCCCACACTTTCTTTTCTGCGGTCCCACTGAGATGCGTATATGTACATGAAATACTGAGCATGTTATCCCACAAAATCTGTTACATACGGCTATTGAAAAAATGAAAAGACATGGACTGTTTGAACATGACCTGAAAAAACAGATGACACACACCTGAAAGCTAAGCCTGAACTGAACAAAAAGTATACATTCATTTTGTTGTCATACATATATTTCAAATCCTGACCAATTGTTGTAAGTTGCTGTAAAAGTCTGAATTTAACTATTTGGATGAGTTAAAGCAGTGGCTCTCAAACTTTTTCATTGTCAGGGCCCCTTTGTGTATCACTTGTGGCCCCTCAATTAAAAAATGTAAAACCTTAAAAGAATATATAAAATCAAAAATAAATTTTATAAAATGCTGGAACATCTATATTTCATATAATGCTGCAAATTATGTGGCCCCCCTTTATCCATCTTTGGGCCCCCAGTTTGAGATCCACACTCATTTCATTCATAATCTGTTTGACATTCTTTCTTTTGCAGTACACGAAACAAGATATTTTGAGAAACAATGCTAACCAAATTGGACATTGGTTCCTCCATGTATGGACATAAAATGAAAATATCTTTCTCAAAATATATTTTGTGTTCCACTGATAATAAAAGAGTCATAGGCAGGTTTGCAAATGACAATAGAGAAAATAATTTTGACAGAATTTTTCTCTTGAAAGAAATGTTGCATGTGATGACTTTTTGATCAATTCAGTTGTTGTAGGTATACTTTTCTTTTACATATGAATGCTCAAGGCTTTCCACAGTATAATTTTTTTGGATGCCGTTTTAATTCCTTGTAATAATCTTCAAGCTGTTTCCGTGAAGAACGACTCATCTGGGTGCGAGCTTACTATTACTCCGGGTCACCTCTAGGGCCTCTGTCTCAATAGCTCAGAACAGAAATCTGGTTCCAATAGTTATCTCTGAGTCAGCAGCCGCTCAGTTTTGTGGAACACAGGCTCCATGGTTTTCCACATTCATGCAAAAGTCTGCTTTACTCTCAATGTTTACGACCATATGACATCAAACTCCAACATTGCTTTTGAATCTGGAGTTTGATCCGAGGGTGAATTAACTTTTCAAATCAATGTGATGCACCAATCGCGTCTGACAAACAGCAATGAATCAACCGCTAGCTCCAGGTTCAGTGTGTTCTTCCATCAAACTCAGCATAACATCGCAAAAGTATTCCCGTATTCCAGTATCATTTATGTCGACACTGGTTTACCTCATCTGTTTAGCATTGAAACCATTGTTTAAGAGGGATATAAGCCACGTATTTTCGTGACCTCTTGCTCTCTTCCTCTTTCATTTGGGGATGTATTTGTGATTGTGTACTATGGTTACAGTCTCTGATGAAAAGCCAAAAATGTATTCGCCTTGTCTTCATAAGGAAATGCCCCTTTTATGATCCATGATCCTCTTCTGTGTAAACCATAAATAATCCTCAAATTCACTGTGTGTGTTAATGAATAGCGTGTGCTCAACATTGGACTTGTTTATAGATTTGGATTGAAGCTAAGGCTTCATGTGGGTTTTTCTTATCTGCGTTTGAAATGTGATGAATCGGATTTAGATTCATATGAACCTTGGGCGTAGCATTATTTATATATTCCTCAAGAACCTTTTTCTTCTGATAAAGAATAAATACATACAATACCTTAAACTCTATACATTTTAGGAAATATTTTAGAAAAATGGGTTTTGGTTATATCAGCAGGGGTGTAGCTAAGAGGGGGAAAGTTAGGACAATTCTAAGGGCCCCCCAGAGGTATGTTTTATTAGTAGTAACACTACTAGTAGTACTGTTATAGAAATTGTGTATGTATAATTAAATTACAGACAAAGATTTTGAATAGTTGGCTTGTGTGTTTGGTGCGGTACGGGGCCCTTTTTTTATTAAAAAAAATGTAAGAAAAAAAATGCTATGCTGTTGAAAGGATTTAATTGAACGTTTGTTTGCTTTTTAAGTTTATTGTAATGGGGAACTCGTGCAGAGTTGCACAAAATATGTAGGACTAAAGTAAATACTATATTTTTATTATTATTATTAATCAATTTAAATTACTTATTTTTCCATTGAAATAATGTTTTATTATTATTAATTAATTTAAATAATACATAATTTAATGGTTTGTTGATTTAATATGCAATTCTTAATTATTATTAAAAGTATCTATTAAATATTATTCATTTTATAACATATTCGATTTTAGCAGTTAGGTTTAAATTGAATATGTTAAAGAAGGTTAAGATCTCCAAAGACAAATTCTGCATAGGGGTGGATATATATTTTATGTAACACATATAAAGTAATATTAAGATCTTATTAAAATAAGATTGGTGCCTGCTTTAAAAACAAAAGGCATACCAAAGGAAACCGTATTCATGGAATGTGTCAGATATCAGTAGACAATGACAGCATTATTTGGCAGTAAGGCTCTACCTGGATGAGTGACAGCAAAAGTCTGGGAACCGAAAAGATAAAAAGGAAAGAGGGAAACAATGGCATCAGGCCTTCAGTCTCCATTTGAGAATGAATTGTTTCCTCTTTGCTTAAACAAAGAGAGCACTGTCGTGTGGGCAGAAAGCATGGTAATGCTTTTAAAGAGGAGTGGGTACTTGTACCGTGTCAGTGTGTGTGTTTACAGTACTGCGTGGGTCTAAATTGGCCCTGTTTGATCACATTTTTACCCTCATTCTGATTCTATGAGTTTGCAAGTTCACGCTGCAAATAGTTTTGCACAACGCTGTTGCTTTCATAAGCCAATCCTGGACAGAACAAATGTGCAACAGATGACTGGCAGTTTGCTAGCATTGAGAGATAAGTTATTTATTTGCTGATAAGTGTCCAAGATTAAGAACAGGCAGTGCCGGTAAAGAACTGTGGGGTTAGGAATAACAAGGATATTGTCTTCTTCCATTTAACAGACGTTGTGGTGAGATAAATCTTTCTTGTGCTTCATGTTTCTTTCTAGATGTTCTCTTTTCTTTACATGTCACCACTATGCAGGAGCATCACGTCTTCATAGGACAAGTGGATTTCAAATGCAGTGGCAGCAATCCCACTGCCACATGTCTAAATTTGGTCAGTCTAATTGAGACAGATTTTTATAGACATTTGCCTTCGATAGAAAAATTCTGTCATATGCCCAATATCATGTCGCTGAGACAAAAATATTGTCGCAGCTGCTCTTATTATATAACAGAGGTGCATACAGATCGCTTTGGCTGTCAAACTCATTGGAAAATTTTCTTGGTATAGTTTTTAAAAATGATAATTTAGATAAATTAAGGTGTGTTTTCAACTCGCAGTCTGAAGGGTAACGCACCTTCTTGCATCAAGTAAGCCAGAACCTTTACCGGTGCCCTCTTTAAAAGCGAATGACAATCCCATCTTTAATCTCTTATTCTAAACTTTGTGCC
Source organism: Triplophysa tibetana (assembly GCA_008369825.1). Classification (NCBI taxonomy): domain Eukaryota; kingdom Metazoa; phylum Chordata; class Actinopteri; order Cypriniformes; family Nemacheilidae; genus Triplophysa; species Triplophysa tibetana. Next base: position 14,571,948 of record CM017893.1, on the reverse strand, counting down.
TGCTTCAAAGTTTAGAATAAACTTTTGCCTGCACTCATCCTCATCTGCTGGTTTACCCTGAATGACCCAATTAGCAGGATTTGATTATGTGGCAGCCGAAATAGTTGATCTTTTCCGGCACTGCAAGTGAACAAAACCTGTTATTAAAACCAGCCCCACACTTCCCACCCCCTCGCTGCAGCTCCGATTCTCTGTGCATCCCTTTCTCCGTTCCAGTTTTATCTAGTCCATCCTGTCTTCTCGTTCTGTCCATTTAACATTCACTCTCCAGCTGTTTCTTCAGCACCAACTTTGATGTGAGGCACGGTCATGATACATTTTTCAATGCGAGAATCTAGTGAAACTGTTGGAGAACAGCATCGGCGTGGACAATAAGAATTGATCAAATGTGTTTTGCAGCCTGCAGCAGCGGCAGATCGTTTTCCTAAAAAACAGACAAGTGTTTCACAGCTTGATGTGGGTTTCTAAGGAAGTCTGCACAGTTAATAAAAACATCAACAGGGATTAAAGACTAGTGTACTGTAGTCACATTGTGCTTTTTAAGATTATTTTAGTCAACATCTACCCACCACCATGCTTAAACTCAAAAGATTTTCCTGTTGAACACAAAAATAAAATGTATGTCATGTTTTTCACAGCCACTCTGTTATACTACAAAAGTGCATTCTGATCACTGGCTGTCAAGTATAACTACATTTTTGTCTGTTTTAGATATATATTTTTTTTTTCAGTTTTTGTTCTCTCTGTTTTTATCAATATCGCTGTTTGTATTTTACTTCACTTGAATAATCTGTAGTGTTGTTGTTTTTGTTACTCATCATTAAGTTGTTCCAAATCTGTGTACATTTCTTTGTTCTGATGAACACGGAGAAAGATATTTGGAAGAATGCTTGTAACCAAATGTAGAAAAGCAAACAGTTCTGGGGCACTTTTGTTTAACTAGTTTATTTAACTATTTAACAGCGCTATTAAACACCAATGTCCAACGAGCTCATACAAATGCAACTATTCTTTTAAAGCCTGACATTTATGCAGTTAATTCGTTCATCAAGAGGCTGCAAAGTCCGTCAAGCGAACTGTAGATCAGGTGGTGATCCATCCCATGTCAACTTGCCCGATAAGTCACTAAAACATCATAAACTGTGTGGCTTTAAAACTGTTTATAGATTCTGATTAGCATATTAAAATAAAATTATTTGCAAATAATGAAGAGCAGTTGAATGAAGAGAAACTCTTTTTCATTATTTGTCCATTCTTTATTCGTTCACTTTTCTCTTTTTGAGAAGATCTTCAAAGTGTAGAGCTATGATAAGTACGCCTATGTGCTCAACATTTAAAGAGACAGGTCTTTAATTGAAATTGATATCACTATTACAACTGTTGAATGTATAATTAACTCTATGCCCTAATTATGTTGTAGTTGGAATGGACTAAGTGACAAATACATTTTACAAGCTGAAAGGTAGAAAAAAGTTTCATTCCGTTATTATATCCAAGTTTTACGCTACATTTCAGTTGTGTCCAACATAGTCCCACAGAAACGTTTTACCTGTCCCACATTTTTTTTTGGGTAACAAACAGATTGCTCAGCCTGTCTATGACCTGTGATGTTCAACTTCTCTTAAAGTCCTGGAGAGTCATTCGCAACCTTTACTAGTTTTTGGTTCTCAATTAATTTTCACAATTCTCCTTTATTTCTGTATCTTCAATTCCTTCAGTGTACTTTTAATAAGCTGGTAAGGCAGAAATCCTTGATGTCTGAACACTGGAACTGCCATGAACCGCTGGGTAATGGGGCTTCACAGTCAAAAGACATATTTAAACAAGCCTTACATTTTTTAGCCAATTGTCATCTCCTTTCACTTTAATCTCTCTGTCTTTCTCTCTCATTTCTTGCTTTTTGTGGATTATTGTTTTCATCAGTGCATGGCTGCCTTTGAGCAGAGTTTTTGTATTGCTCTATTTCTTTTAAAACCACATATTGTGCCTTCACTTAACAATCGTAAAAAAAAGCATTTTACGCATTATTGTGTGTCAGGCACAATTCACCAAGTGGCTACTATTAAACCACAGAAAACATGTGTTCGTGGTCACCTATCCACATGTCTGACATTTGTATTCACGTCTGAGGCTGCGGGTGGGCAATTGCAATCATCGGTACACATTCCAATAAATCAACACTTCTATTCAAACCAAACATTCAATCAGTCAGCAAACCCCGCTGAGTTGGCTATTGTGAGTGTATGGTCGCAATGAATCTCTAAATACCACCCTGATGCAACAACAGCCCTGATAGTTATAATGCAACTCACGGCTTAATGGATCAACATTGAAGCCCACTACCTCATGTTCCTGTGCACCGAAAAGTGCTGTCATTATCCAGGTACCCAATTACCTGTGGTCAATGATTTTAAATTGAAGATGCTTCTGAATAGGATTGGTTACACCAAAGTCCATTTACAGAAGTAATGCCATTTGGCAGCCATTTTTGCAACGCCACTGGGCAGCTATTTACATCATAGCAGGTCAACAGTCCTATCTCTTGAATGGTGGAAGGCAGATATTTTTTAAATCGGTGTCAACAATCACAATTAAATAGCATATTCCCGATCAATGATTAAACCTGATATGAACTGTAACAGAACCTTGACTTGCTAAGCATAAATTCAGTTAAAAATAAAAATGTTCAATGTCGCTTCAGCTACTGCGCATGTGTACTTGCTAACAAACACCTCACATAAGCCCCGCCACAGAGAATTGTCTGTCTTTATTCATTGACAATTGGATCGTTCTACTGGAAGCCGGGGCTTTCTTTGCTAAAGCGGCCATATTGAGCGCTGCACTGCTCTTAATTTATTGTAATGGCAGTGGCGGATCATGTAAATTTATATTATCTTCGGTTACACCTATTTTGTGATAACGTAGTGATGGGCAAGGTAATATGGAAATGTAATTAAATTACTGATTACTCCTTTTAAAAGTAATCAAGTTACTGGTCTGATTACTTTATTTCAAAAGAAATTTGTTACACTACTAGTTAAATTACTACCCACCCCTCAAAAAACAAAATAACCTCTTTAGCCTTCTCATGACTAAACTTTATTGGGAAGTTTGTACTCTATCTCATAACAAACTAAATTAAGCCTAGATTAAGTTTCCTTGTTTCTTATAGTTTGTATACCTTTAAACTAGTGGTTTTGCATATTTCTATGATTTGATCGTCACAGCTTTAGAGCAGCAAAAACTAGTCTGACAAGACATAACATGTTGGCAATAGCAATACCATCCTGGCAGTCGACAGTAGACGTTATTTAGTTACTTTCTCGAGAAGTTTAACCGTGCTGTACCGCCCTTTCAGGTTGTTTTTCATGGGGGAGAGAGGGTTTTGCTTACCTCCACATGACCGACAACGCACAACAATGTTCTTGACTTTGATAGAAATAAACTCAAAATAATGATTGTATTTCCAGCTACAGAATGCATACTTTTCTCTCTCCATACTGAGTTTGTTTTAGCTGGTAGTGCCAAACATTGTCTTATGATTGGGAGATATATGGGTCTACTTACAATTGGAGCATAAAGGCTAACATGGATCACGAGAGTCACCTCAGCCAATCATATAACACCGTCTAGTCTCCTTCCCTGCGTTCCGACCAATGGGCTATATGCACACGTTTCTTCCGCATTTCACAGGAACAACCCTTGGGAGTTTCCGGTTTGGGAGACTTTGGCCGTTTCTCAATAACAAAAACGCAAAGAACAGACTTGTGTTCTTGTCGAGATTGGCCTTGCAATGCAGCCTTGGAAGAACGAACTGGATGCGCCGCACTGACTTAAGGGACTTCAAGCGGATTCTACTACCACTAAGGCTGGATATGATGCATCCTTGATAATGACATGTACATTTATGAAAGTATCGTTTCAAATATAGAACAGAACTTCTACATACCCCTGCAGAGTGTAGTAGTGTGGAGCATCTGTTAAATTTAATTTTTTTCTCAGTTTTCATTTCTCTCTGCTTTTAGTCTCCCCAATCTGAGACTGCCATGGGTTCTTCCTTTGAAATGTGGAAGTAACGCATGCATTGAATTTCCATTGAATAGCTTTGGTGGTACACTCTCTCTGCAGGCGCTTATAGATTTTAGTTCGATGACGTCGCAGGCAGGCATCCAGACTTTAAAAAAGCTATAACACTTTTACAATATAAATGATAAACACTGCATTCTGTCTGCAACGATGTAACGTAGCTGTAACGTATAGGCACCTGGGCTCGGAACTATAATCTAAATACTATTTTGGAAATTATAATGCGAAAAACAATCTGTTTAAAAATTTATAAAACTACAGCAACGCGTTACTATCTGACAAATAAAATAAACCAATGAAACATTATATGATAGGCTGCAACTTATGAAGGTTATCGAAATGACCTTTTATGCAAAAAACTAACAAACAGAAGGAAGGGCGTGTTGTACAGAAGGGAGAAATAACAGACTTCACGTCAGAATTCTGAGTTTTGTTAGTAAAGGTTGAACAGTCTGGCCGTTCTCTATCCTTTGGAAGATATTTTTCTTAAATCTGGAAGTAATGGCTGGCTATCTGACAGACACCATTAGGGTTGTGTTTCTCTTTTCGGTTTTGGAATTTTTCTGATTAACTCTGTCTTAACAGCCAAAAATAAGTCAGAATTGTGCCGTGGGTGATTTAATGCGTGAGATTATTTTGATTTAATGTTGTCCTTTATCTGTCTTGCTGTTGTAAGATTTCCAAAATTAAATTTTTATGCAAGATTAAGATATTATAAGGGATATTATGGGAAGGGATGATCCAGCCAAAAGCATAGCTCACCAAAAATATTATTAATTCTGTCATCATGAAAACACATGTTGTTCCAAACTCTTTTTTTTCTGACGTGGAACATAAAAAAAAATGTACAGTCTGATCTTTTCCATACAATCGAGAGTGAGCTTTTCCATAAATGTACTATCAAAACGTAATTCATATAATGCTATATTCTCTACAACATGTACAATATTTCAAGTCTTCTAAAGCCAAATGATAGCCTTGTGTGTGAAAGGGACTGGAATTATTTGATGAAAATGTCCTCTGCCAGTAAGGTCTCTCAAATCACTTCTGTGTATTTTCAGATATGTGAAGATCATCAGTGAGGCTGAACTCCATTGGTCATCACGTCTCATAACCCATCATGATGTACCTAGAATTTTGTTTTGATCGTTAGACAATGCTTCAAATCTGGCTTTAGAAAAAATATCATAAAAAGTTACATTTTGCATTGTATTGTTCTTCTCTAAAGTGGTATGCGATATGCTTGCTTTGTCTTTCAGGTTTATTGCATGGGCAGTCACCTCAGATTTATGGAGGTCTACCACACATCCAGAGAATAAGAAGAGACCAAAAGGATCCCAGCAGACGCACTCAGAACAGAACTGGGCAAGAGCCGTCGAATGGCGTCTCCATTGACACGCTCTCTGACAACTTGACACGAGTGGTGGTGAGTTTATATTGGGTTGCTTCAACTATTGTTTGGTATTTTCATGGTAGCACTTGTCTCGTGGAGATGGTGGTCTAGTGGGTTAAACCCCTGAACTGGTAAATCAAAAGGTTGCTGGTTCGATCCCAGCAGCCACCACCAGTGTGTCCTCGAGCAAGATACTTTACTCCATGTTGCTCCAGGGGGATTGTCCCTGTAATAAGTGCACTGTAAGTGGCTTTGGATAAAAGCGTCTGCCAAATGACGTAATGTAAATGTCTCGTTACTTTTCTTTATGCATTATAGCCATTCATCTGTAGCTGTTTGTTGTATCAGATATTTTTTTGGAAATATAAAAAAAAAGACATCTATAATCTCATTTTAATTTATCTGAATTAAGCTAAATGACTAACACATTTTTATTGCAAGTGTAATATTCCTTAAGATTGTGACTTTAAGAAGAGTTCACCCAAAAATGTAAATTCTGTCTTCATTTACTCACCCTCAAGTTGTTCCAAATCTGTATCAATTTCTACTACTATGGTGGTCAATAGTGGCCAAGAACTGTTTGGTTACAAGCATTCTTCCACAAATAGTTCTATGTGTTCATCAGAACAAAGAAATTCATACATATTGGAAGAACTCACGGGTGAGCAAATGATGACAGAACTTTCATTTTTTTGTGAACTGTCCATAATTTAAAGATATATTTCACATGCAAAACATTTCCCCATGTTTTTTTCACCTTCAAGGCACCCTGATTGGGACTTTCTTCTTGAAGAATAATGCAGTCAAAGTTATAAAACCACGACTTGATTATACTTCCAGGCGGTAGAATGGGAGTGAATGGACGTTGACTTTTTGAAGCTCCAAAAAGTGCATCCATCGATCAAAGAACTGCTCAACACGGCCTTGTTGCCTTAACAAAGGGAACCGATGAGTCTGTTTAAGAGAAATATCCATATTGACAGCGCTATTAACGATGATGTCTTGCTTCCGTTATCCCCCACCTTGCCGTGAAACAAAGGCTTGTTTTTCCGACCAATGACGTAGGCGTGTCATAAGTTCCAGTGACGAACAATTTTTTGTTCCAATAGGATGCTGTCTCTGTGCGAGAGCTTTCTTCTCCGCCATTTGCCGGAAAAACAAGCTTCAGGTTCACACCCGCAGCAGAAAGATAACGGAAGCTAGACTTCAACGTTAAAAGCACTGTCAATATGAATATTTCTCTTAAACAAATGCATCGATTCGCTTCAGAAGACCTTTGTTAGGACCACAGAGTCGTGTCAAGCAGTTCTTTGATCGATGGATGCACTATTTGAAGCTTCAAATAGTCAATGACCTTTCACTACCATTCCACCGGTTGGAAGTAAAAGAATACGTGGTATTATAACTTAGACTGCATTATTCTTCAAAAAGAAAGTAATATACAGTCAGGATGCCTTGAGGGTGAGTAAATATGTGGAAATATTGTTTTTGCCTGTGAAATATCCCTTTAAGCTATTTGTATAACCTGGATGACAAAAAGTACATTTTATCTATTTTTACACACCAATATATGCAGTGTTCTGTAGTGTTATGTTAACTGTTTTCATGAAAGTACATTTTTTATCAAGTTGGCCAAGTTATTATAAAAACATTATTAAACAAAACAAGTTCTTTTTTAGAAAAATAGACGTTTATCAACAACTTGCATGCGCCCTTCTGAGTAAAAGATACATTTAGTAAGACTTAAATGAAAGTGCCCTGTTTTGTCATTTTCAATGGAAAGTTCCTGGTATTTTCTCTACTTGAATTTTTTCCTTTGGATGTCTTTCTTTAATTTTTATTAGTCATTCAAATGTTTCAGAAGCTAAATTGACAGTTTCATCCTGTGATGTTTTCGTCGTTGTACATTTGTACTCATCAACTCTTTACTACTCATAAATGATTATTATATTAACCCCGAAAGGTCAGATCTGACATTTGTAATGGTTCATATGACATTACTTTAGTTCCTGGCAACAAGTCGTAAAACCTAAGGTCTCCATTGCTGATGTGATTGTAGGATAAAACGGTCTATTATCTAAAGGATAAAACAGCATGAATTTATGAGATCATGGGAGGGTAATGTCCCATGCAGGACAAGCGCATTGTCCAGCAACTCTCCAAAGCTATTGAACTAAACGCTGTTGATGTTTGCATTTGTGGTTTGGATCTGATTTTATTGTGTTTATATCCTGTTCCCCTAACAGCCATTGAAGACCAATTTTTGATCAAAATAAATTGTGTTACACTTTCCTCCCTGCTGCAAAAATCAAAAACAGATTGTACTGCTGCGGTCCTGCCAGTTTACAATGCTCCTTAAGTGTGTGAGAGAATGTTTTGTTTGTCTGTCTTCTGCATAAAAACTTTTCTTAGAAAATGCCTGTTAAGCCAACCCTATGATTATCGTTTCTTACGGGAATTGATTTGGTCTTTTGAAAAAATTTTAAGGGCTGCCTTTAAACAGGAATAAATAGGCAGACATCTTCTCTGCAGGAGACATGAGAGTTTAATGCTGATGGCGGTTTCCCCCAGAAATAGGTCTTGGGGGAGATTATCTGGGTCGTAGGATGTTTTGTGGAGCAGCGGTGCACTGAGAGAGCAAGCGTGTGCTGCTTTTAACTGCTCTATTTTATTTTCCTGTGGTCCCCGCACCTTTTTCTATATGCTACTTTCATCCTTCTCCGTCACCTTGAGCAGAAGAATTCATTAATAACATGACAGAGAACTGGGACTGGGTGCACCTTAAAGCACTCAAAAATGCGCCTGTCCAAATGCATGTGGCAAGGACTTCTGTTGCACCTTGGCTGCAATAGTTCATTGCTTACCTGAAGTGGTCTCCTGGTTAGTTTTTGATGTAAATTGTTTATCGTCTGTTATGGATTGGTACAGACATGGCGTCAAATGATTACCATATGTGTGTGAATTCATTCCAGACACATTCATGAATTAATTCCATTATTTTGAGCGATGGGATGTTGTGCATGTTCCCAGGAAACACATTTACGTTGTGGCAATGTTGCTGTGTACATGGTGGCAACATTGCGACAACTAGCCACTAAATTAAAATAGAAAATTAGCTAACTTCTTAAGTTAATTATAAATACTGTTCTATATTGTTTAGAGCAAAAACATTAAAGAGTAACATTGTATTATTATAAAAATGTACAATCACACAAGAGTATTGCGTTTTGAATAGTGGTGGGCATAGATTAATTTTTTTAATCTAGATTAATCTAGATTAATCTTGGAATTAATCTAGATTAATCTAGATTAAAATGGCTCATTTGAATTCTGCCGAAGGCATTCAGAATATGTGTGTTACCCAAATAATGACTAAAAGTAAGTCTTTGAGAACGGGTTTCTCAAGCCAGGTGGCGCATTAGAGAAGGGGCTCATCTCCTGTTTCCAAAATGCATCACAAACTACTTGAGAAAGCTGTTATACTATGATAATTTGTGAGGAAAATTAAATTATGTTCAATAAGATGTACTTGTGTTTACTTCCGCATTAGCTAAGGGATGCTTTGTGTTTAGGTGGTACTTGAGACTGGAAGAGCTCCTACAGTACATTTACATTTAAATTCAGTCATTTAGCAGACGCTTTTATCCAAAGCGACTTACAAAGAGTTAGGGAGCAACAATCGATATGTCATACAGGAGCCATAATACATTAGGTGCCAATACAAAGTTATTGGTTTCAACTAAAGCTAGACAACTACCTGTTGAGAGAAAGTTTTTTTTTTTAAACTAACTGTATGTAAACCAATTTCGTACAGTAAACCAATTCCACATTGCACAAGGTGCAAACAACCTTAGTCTTGTCGAGGTTTCCATTGGGAAGCGTCTTAAAAATAAATGTTCCCTGAAGCAAACCCGGCGGCTTCATAGCTGCATCCATGTTAGCACGTCACGTTTGATCTGGTCATTTCACAGTAACGTTATGTTGTGTTCAGACCAAACACGAGTGATTTACATGTTAAGTCAATGCAAAGAGGCGATAGACCTACTTGCTGCGCGAATCGCGCGAATGAAGCCCTGGTTATGAGATGATGAGGCGCCGAGAATGACGCGAATGACGCGAATCACGCGAGTTGAAAAATCTCGTTCTCTTCCCCTACAGTGACATTAATCTATGTATACATCCGCGCTAAAATATCAAAGTGAAAGTCATCATAGCTTGTGTAGTATAGACCCAGCTCCCAACCCGACTTTGAGAATAGATTAACGGCGACATTTTTTTTATCGCGCGATAAGAGTCTCACTGCGTTAACGCCGTTAACGCCGTTAACGGCCCACCACTAGTTTTGAAATTACATTTTCAAAAACGAAACAAATATAAGTTTAAGTATTATGTTTAATTAAAAAATAAATGTCTAAACTCAAGCCATCTGCTTACATCACATAGAATACGATTATAATAGCGTTTTAATAGCGTAAATTACCCGATGTAATTGAATAAAATGAATAACAGTAATTTAATATTAAAAATAAACAACACTTTTTTTATTTCATCGTAAATACTTTGTTAAATGGTATTAATTAATTATTTTTGTGATCTAAAAAAATGGCATCGAAGGCGGGATTAAAGCCAACATTGTATCAGCGTTGTGACAACCTTAACCACGTATAAACATCAACTTTTGGATCACGATATTACAACGTGGTAAAAGTATAAAGGTTTGTATAAAAGTATAAACGTTGTTGTCACAAATGCAAGAATGAACCCAGACGCAGCCAGCAGGTGAGGGATTAACAAAAAACAGTTTTATTAATAACACAAAACAAAACCCACGCCAGGGTAAAACAAAAGAACAAGGGAATAAAACACGAAGGGTCAAGAGGAACAGACTAACTACACTAGACTAGACTAAAGACAACACTTGACATAAATTACAAATAACTTGACTTGACTAGACTATACTAGACTAGACTAGACACAGGAAGACTAGACATAGGAAGACTAAACACAGGAACTTAACCACACAAATCAAAATGAGCCAGTCCAATACAGAAAACACAGTGGCATTAAATAGGGGACCATATCAAGAGGGGAATAGGTGCAGGGCATGAAATAATTAACAATCAATAATGACACATGGGTCTGTCATGAAACTGCCACAAGACTAGAAAATCATGACAGTTGTGTGTTTGCTGGGTTTCTACTTGGTTCCCTAATCCTGTTTTTTCAATGGTAATATTTAGAACTATTCTAAAAAGATAGGCTATTATGTTTAGAACATTTTATTAACAGTTGCAATCAAACCTTTTATATGAGTCACAATACAATACTATTGTTATTTCTAAGGATGTTTGGTGTATTGTGATTTGAAGTGAATGCAGTAAATATTGAGGACCTTATTTACTCACTTGTTTATCATTCAGACAACTGAGTTTGGATTTTTGTTAAATAGAAATAATCTACTTAAAAATATTCATTCTTGCCCTGAAAATGTTTAATGAACTATTGTTACAAAAATAAGATATGCCACTGTCACATTCACTTTCTGTCTCACAGGAAGACTCTAAAAGGTACTACTCCTGGCGCAGTTTTGGTCCCAGTGACAAACAAATACAGGAGCTCTGGGTGGATCTGGACTCCGTCCATCAAGGGCCTGTCCGAGTCCATGGCATCTTGTCAAACACCCACCGTCAGGCTTCGGTAAGACATCCACGCAGTATATTCCTTTAGTCAAATGGTAAGATTCATTTGGCCCACATCGGCCATAGAAACGCATGTTTTCGCCAAGCTTATAATTATGTTGTTCCTTGGCATTAACCATTCCTGCCTACGTTTCCTGTTTTTCTGCCACTCCTCTGCTGTACTCCTGCTACCCTGCATCAGCGAGTGGCTCTTACATTTGACTTCCCTTTCTACGGACACCAAGTGAGACAAATCACCATAGCAACTGGAGGTATTGTACAGAATATAAGTTCACCTTATTCCTCACTCAGACCATTCAGAACATGCCATTTGTGTGATTCCTTTACTAAACTGAAGGAACTGAGAAAATATCGCAGAAGTGTTTCCTTGTATGCTGTGAGCTCCTATGTCTGATTTAAGTCTGGGTCAGTTTTTCTTATATTGACTGTGATCTCATTTCACTGTAGTTAATAATGGACTCCATACCGACCCCTTCCCAAATACGTTTCAGATAAATTGAGCTCTAATGAGGAAGAAACTTCAGCTAATAAAAAAATCATATTTTCTTCATCTGATGGAATGAATATCAGTGTCAATGTGTCTGTTTCCACATTAAGTCCAAATTCTATTATACTGCTTTAATTAATTTATTATATTGTCATATTATAAGGTTTTTCCAACCTGAACTATAACAAGGGAATCTTTTTTGCACAAAATATTTATTTTATTTAATACACGATTTTTTTTGCAGAAGTAATAACAAATGCACTCATCTACAGGTTTAAGTTATTATTGAGTTATTATACATCCTATTATAGTTTTATAAATATATTTTGAATTTGCTTTAATGTTTTTTCGTTTTTACATACATTTTTGTTTAGTTTTTATTTATTTTAATTTAATAATTAACTAACTAACTTAACTTAAATTCATTTCAGTTTATTGTTGAGGCAATATTTCTAAGTTTTTCACTAATTGTAAAGGCTGAGGAAGGCGGGTCAAGAGCCGTGGGGGAACGACGCGAGGCCGTTGACGGGAGTGATAATGAGTGTCACCTGTGCGTTGCACCGGTCTCGATCTCTCATGGAGGAGATTGGAAGCTTAAAAGGCCGAGCGACAGGAGTGTATGACGAGAGCGGACCAGGCCTGGATTTTAGGTTATGTTTTATTATGTTTGTGTGGCCGGAAATCGACCGTGAGGGAGGGCCCTTAATTTTCGTTTTGTTTTTTGCTTTTTTTATTAAAAAGTTTGTTTAACGTTCACCGGTTTTGCCTCCTTCTTTCTTATTTTGAACTTTGTTACACTGATATTATATTGATTTCAATTAACAGAAATGTTTATTTTTAGTAAACTAAAATAAACTTGTTTCTTACCTTTATCCCCTAATATCTTTATAGGTTTTATTTTCACTGGAGAAATCACACATCGCATGCTGACTGCAACTCAATATATTGCTCCACTTATGGCAAACTTTGACCCCAGTTTCTCTAAAAACTCCACTGTACGGTATTTGGACAACGGTGAGTCCTTTTCAAATGAAACGTATGGCGGGATGGTCATCTCATTAGCATGATATATTAGGATTAATTTATACAAACTCATAGTATATTTTAAGTATTTCAAGTGGCAACCTTGTGCATACATGCACGCATTCTCATTAATACCTGCTTGTGCTTTGGCTTTATATCAAATCAGTTTTTAAAATGTATGAACCTAAATGTTGAGTTATGATCAATGTGGTTAAATTAAACATAAATACATATTAAAATTCTAAAAACACAAACTGGAGTTCTCAATCTTCTGTAAATGCAAACATGTACTTTCCTGTCGTTGAATACAATATGAGTGTAATAGATATTTGTGAATTTGGATGCCAACAATTAATCTGTGATCTTTTGGTTTGATAGGTGATATATTTGTGGTGCAGTGGGACAAAGTGAGGCTGAAGGATCGAGAGTCGGAGGGAGCTTTTACATTCCAGGCTGTTCTTCGACGTAATGGGACCATTGTCTTTGGCTACAAAGACGTGAGTGGACTCTGGCTGTTTTCTTTGGCTCAATTTAAGTAAAATAAATGAAATACACAAGTTTCCTATGGATCCAAATTTTGCAATATGATGAAAGCATTACTTCGAAAATCCTTCAAAGTTGTCATCAAAGCTGAGTGAAATCAATTTTGTGCAAACCGTGAGTATTTAAAAAGAAAACAAACATCAGTTTAATACTATCCAAATTCCTTCTTTTGACTTTCCAGGTTCCTTTGCCTGTAGAGAAAATCAACTCCACTGAGCACCCAGTGAAAGTTGGACTGTCTGATGCTTTTATGGCTCTTCTATCTTCTCTACAGTCTCCAGGTCAGTACTGCATTAAAGGATCAATTCCAAATCTGTGTACTTTTTATTATTAGTATTTAGATTATTATAATTTGATTATTGAGTGAACTGGTCTTAATGGTTTAAATGGATACATTTACACAGTTAATCTCTTGACCAACCATTTATCGGCATTTAATTAACAGATGCTAGAAGAAGGACTATCTATGAATACCATCGGGTGGAAATCGACACAACAAAGATCGTTAATAGTTCAGCATTCGAGTTCAGCCCTTTACCCAGTGAGTAAACCAATGGCTGGCTGTGTTTCTCTCACAAATTGCTCATCTCGAAACCTAATATTCATGAATTTGACTACTTATAGATGAAGATTTGCGCCATTAGACGTTATATCCTGTTTTATGCTGGCATATCTGTCTCTAGCCTGCCTCCAGCACACCACCTGCGAACACTGTCTCCAGTCCAACCTAACATCAGGCTGCGGGTGGTGCAATACTCTACAAAGGTGAGCAGACTGAGTGTCAGTTCTACAGAAAATCAGTATGATAGGTCATTTGTCCCCGTCTGACAGCTGTCTGAATGCGTGTGTATGTGTTCAATCTCTCAGGTGTTCAGATGGAATAGACAGATACAGGCAGGAATGGCTGGATTACAGTTGCTCTGAGGAGGTATGGAGAATCAATCAGCAGATAAGCACAAATATATTACCGCTGTCTAAAATATATTGAGGTAAAAATGTTGAGGTAAAATCAAAAGGCCAACAATTCAAGATCAAAGGACTGGAAAAGTTATGATTTGTTATTCGCTATAGGGTTGTGGCAGATGGTTTTATGGTATCGATAGCATGGATATGAAAAATCATTACACACCTCTTAAAAAAAAATCATCAATCCCCTTTTCCCAGAAGAGTGCACATTTTATTGCATATATCTGATAAAAAATCATTTTAGCTGTACACTCTCATACACGTTGCTTTAAAGCCAACATACATTATAGGGTACAAAGGGGCTAAAGGTGCACCTCAAGATAACCCTGGACACTATAGTGGAGCAACAGATTTTGTGTGTAAATAAATCATAAGTGATAAGCTTATCTTAAAATCTTATAATTTTATGAGGTGGCAGGGGGAGGGGGCTTCCCAAACAGTATTGATACTTTAGATCATATAATATGGTTTTAATTATGTTTAGGTAAATACTTGCTGAAAATAATCACTTTAGCAAAGTTTGTACTATTCATTGTTTATTTCCATAAATAAAAGAATTAGTTTTTGTTCAATAAATATGCTGTCATTAAAATATGTTAATATCACAATATATACATTTACATTAGTAAGAATCGATGATAGTTATTGATATTATATAATTAATATAATATTTTAAATATATAAGGTATATTGAAATATATGGTTTCATTATAAATATGGTGATTATCTCTAAGGTGGAAACCCAACTTATTATGTGTGCAATGCAGTTCAGAGTGGGGAAGGAAGGAGGAGGGAACCGGCGAACGTTCAAACAAACTTTAATCAAAATAATGTCAATAACACGGAAGTAAAAGGCCTGTAGCCACATCACGGTCGACTGCCGGCCACAAGAACATAAATACAAACTTAACATATTTCCGGGCCCGGTCCTCTCTCGTCGTGCACTCTACCACTCGTCCTTTTATGCTTTCGATCTCCATCGTGAGAGATAAGGACCCGGTGCAACACACAGCTGACTCTGTCATTCCCTCACGGCTCTCGTCTCGCCTTGCTTGTCACAATATGATATTGACCATGTGAATCAAACCATGTCATATCAACAAATGAGAACCGCAGCCAGCTGTTTATTGTTAATATTATTATTAAATGTTGATTTAGTGTGCCTTAAGCCCCGACAACAGGGGTGATTTTTACCCCAAATACCATACGTTTACATATTCCTCTGTTTTTGAAAATCAATTCTTTAATTAACTTGAACAAAACTGAAAATCATTACAACAAAAATCTAAAACATTTTGAAAACATGAAATACTAGATCAAATCAATTTTGTGCTGTTGCCAGCGACCATGTAAAAGATCAGGTGAATATCCACATGTAGAGGCAAAAGTGCATGTTTTGTAACGTGCTACAGCATTGTTTTGTGCCGTTTAGTGGTTTACAGGAAAATAAAATCAAAGGAGCCTTTGGCCCTGTTGTACCCTATAAAGCCACAACATATGTTAACCCTTATCGACATTGTAGCAAATATGCCATTATCATTGTATTTTACTTGCTAAACCTAATTTGCATAATTTGAGATGTTGTTTGTTAAAGGCAAAAGGAACATGTGAAGATTATGCTCAGGGAGGACCAGGCAGTTCAATCAGTCCTTTTAGTTCTTCACCACCACCGGCCACTCTCTCCCCTGCAGCCCAACCCGCCAGCCCTGTGACTGAGGGTGAGTATCTGTGAAACCCGGACAAGCCCACATGATACGTCAGAACTGACCATAAAGCTCCTCATACTCATGACTAAAGTATTTGTAGATGCACACAGGGCGTCACTACAAACCATTCGTTTTGTCCAAATATGTTTTAACTTAGTTTAGTTTGCTTGGGTGTCTCACTGAAAATTTGTCTAATTTGTATAGTTTTCTATACCTGTTGTATTTCCAAGACTTTTCTGCATGATCTTTCACATCTTACAGCTAGTTCAGTCACATTTTGCATGTCCTCATCTTACGTTTATGTGTTGTGAATGCGTTTTGCATGTGCGCTTATGCTTAAATACTCTTGTGTGTGATGCTGGTCTGGCGTTTGCCTTTGCTCTGTACAACAACAGTCTCTTTCCTCCACAGATGACACCAAACAGCTCTTTCACCACCATGGCGATGGTGAGTCAGTTAATGGCTTTGTGCTTCTTGCAGTCTTGGCTGATAATCGTTAATGATAAGTGGGACCACAAGGATATCTGTGCCCTTAAAATCACTCTTTGTTTTACTGCTTATGTGATATTTTGGCTAATTTGATTGTATTCAGCTGTTTGTATATTGGTAGTACGCTCATGTCAGTTTCATTCTGCAGAATTTCCGGAGAACATCGGCACATAAAATGCAAAGCAATCTGTACATTCCATGTGGGCCTAATGATTAGAAAATATGAGCCATGTTTACTGATTACATAATGGGCTTTGACAAGTATTTACAATTTAGAAGCTTCATTTGAGTGTCAAGCAAACAGTTTTGCATGTTCTGCCAAATAATAAAGTTGTTATGTGATGTATATGTATATGTGCTTGGGGTTTTGCTGACTTTGGCTGAATTGTCTGTCTTTTGTGGACTGTGTTCAATTAAAGATCTGCATTATGCAACACTTGCAAGCCTTTTTTTAAGTGAACATAACCACTTTGCATTTCAGTTTTACTTCATCAACTCATTGCAACACATTCTCTTGCACTTTCAAACAGACCCTTTGGGTGAGGATGAGGCACCAGAACACACAGCAATAATCGCAGGTGTAGTGGCAGCTCTGGTTCTGCTGGTGTTCCTGACTCTGTTGGCTGTCTACTACATTAACACACATCCAACTGTTGCTCCTCCATTCTACCTCATGCAGGTGAGCACAGATCTAAGCATTGTGTCAGATAAATGACATGTTTGCAAAAAGTAAAGTTGATAAACTGGTGCCATCAAGCTAAATTAATACACGTTAATTTAAAAAGATACTTAGAATTAACCTGGAAATGTAGCCCCTGACACTGTTAGGTATGTCTAATGATAATGTGCTCTGGAAGTCTGTACTTTCCTATCTGTTTTTTATGTGTATATATACATATCATTTTTTTTTAACAAATTTTTAACAAAATGATGTTATTTTTTTAATTTTTTAGAAATTTGTGAAAGAGTTCATAAACACATTGTTGAAAAAAAAACGGTTGTGAAACTATGAGGCGCTTCTTATAAATGCTGGTATTTTTACAGATTTCAATTATTGATTTAATTGTTTATTATATAAAATTCTGTTAACAGGGTGGACATTCTTGGCAAAAATTTAAAACAAAGCGTCACAAAAGTCAGCCGTTTTTTAGAATGAACATTTACATTTATTAATTTAGCAGATGCTCTTAGGCAAAGCAACTTATAAAGAGGGAAAATTCAACATTTTGCCTCAAGAAATGAACCAGCACCGAATGTTATACATGTAAAAAGTTCTATTTCATTCACTTTCATACCTTTCATTCACAGCGCCGCACCAATAACTATTGGCCCTCCATGAAGTTCCGGAATCAGGGATGCCATTCTAGCTACGCTGAGGTTGAACTTGGAGGTTATGAGAAAGAGGGCTTCATTGAGGCGGAGCAGTGCTGAGGCGGGACGGACAGACAGAAGAAAGTTTTTCAGTTCTAAGGCGTTTTTATTGAATGTTTTAGGAACAAAGACACAAAGGTTCAATGAAGGGTTATCAAAGATGCAGGATTTTTTCTTCTCTGTCTCCCCACAATTTGCATTCTATCCTGTTTGTTTATGAGGAAGGAGGTTGTCATTCTAATACATGGTGATTGTGACCAGCAAATCTGCTAACTTCCGTCCTTAATTATGAGAAAGAGATGTGTGTTATCCAAACGTATTGCAGTTATTGTACAGCATATCTTTATAGATTTTTCATTTTGAAAAAGATATTTTGTGATTTATAATGAGCTGTGTTTGGTGGAGAAAAAAAAATGCATAATACTCAGTTAGCCACATGGACTTTACAGCACTTTAATTGAATTAGCTTACTCTAGTATTAGTTGTACAACAGACCTTTTTTGCCCTCTTGTTGAATTATGAAACTGATTTGCACATAAACATTTGATAATATATTGATGGAACGCACAAGACAACAAGACAGATTTAAAAAAGTTAAGGTTTCAATGTTTCTTTTTGCTTTTCGAGGCAATCAAAAGCATTATAACAGAAATTGTTTCAGACTGTCTTCTGAAGTAAAACGTAAATGCATTTGTGTATGTACAAAGTGTTTTCCTGCTGAGCTCTATACAAACAATCTAAAATTTCAAACATGTGACCAAATCCAAAACAAAGTTAGTGGATTTCTTATCCGTTTAATGCCATTTCAATGTTACATTTTAACCGTACGTTAAATAGTATGTTAATAGTACATTAAAAGTAAAATGAGATGTTTTGAGAATTGTGTGTAATGATTTCTTTGATTAGCACATTATGTCGATTATGTTACCGAATGATTCATTAAATTAGCACGTAAAAACACAGAAATTGTGTTGAGATGCAAAGTAGAGTAGGGAGGTTCCACTGTTTGGCGAATAACAGCGGCACCTTCAGGCCTTTTTACATCCTGCTGTTATTTATTACGGTTAAAACAGCGTACAAACCTGTAAAATACAAAATAAGGAATACAGTGCAGAATTAACTGTTAGTATTTTAGGGTCATGTATACATGAAAAATACTTGCGACCAAGAAATCCCTTAAAATTTAACCAAAAGAGGGGGCACCCGGATTTGAACCGGGGACCTCTTGATCTGCAGTCAAATGCTCTACCACTGAGCTATACCCCCAGTCCGCTAACACACATGACATTTATCTTTATAAATTCCATTTTTTTTTGTTTGCTTTTTATTATGATAATAATTTTGAGAATTAGACATAATTTTACATTACTTTTACATCTGTCTATTTTATAAAATAATGATATTTAAAACTTCCCGAGGATACAAAACGGAGTCTTTTCTGATGTAATGTTATTTCAGAAAGTGTCTCTAGGGAGCAGTCCAATCCCATTTGAACACACACACACGACTCTTCCTGTGTTCAAGCATTGTGTGTCCTTATTCAAACACAAATAGGCACAAATTGGGATTATGTATTGCGTTATTATTTTCAACTTCCTTTGTTTTCCAAACGTAGCCTGTAAGAGCTGACATTTCTAAAACTCGCCAAAACAGATGAAACGTGTGCCTTCACTGTTCGGGTGTACTTTTGCTTATTACCTATTTATAGTGATGAAACAGAAACCTCTGCTTCAGCCCAGCGTTGTACATATATGGTCTTATTAAACGCATCTTCACTGGTTTGTTACACATGTGGCTCCGCCCATCTGTGCCCGGAACCGTGGGGAGGTGGGAGGAGTCAAAGTGCGCAACCCACTGAAGCGCGCCTTCGACTCGCTACATCACACGCGCTGGTGAGGCGTGGTTGAAGAACGCACCCAGCACATACGAATTTTTAGTTGGAGGTGACAGCTCAGGGGGACAACATCCCTTTTCTTGTATTTTGCCACCGGTTTTTTGTTTCACTTCTTTTTGACCTTCTCAGGTAGATCAAAGGCAAGCTAAACAACATGAATCCTCAGTGTAGCAGATGTAACAAGGTTGTGTACCCTACGGAGAAAGTAAACTGTTTGGACAAGGTGAGTGATGTCTCTTTGAAATCCGGTATAACGTTAGTTTGCATTACATTTGCATCATGTTTACATATGGTACTACTGTGACACGCTGAATAGTTAAGTGCATGTGAGACTGTTCGTGAGTCATGAATCAACCCTAAATTGCACAATTTCAGTTAAATGCTCTTATTGTTCTTTGAACACCTACTTCCGTAATGCAGCTATTGCATAGAGACAATACATCCTTTGTATTTAATTATTTTAACCTTTTCGTAGCGTAAGTACAGAGTTAACAGTTTAAAGCCTTTTCCTCACTGAACCTGAGTTGCCTTCACTGATAAACTTCTGTAGCTGACACAGTTTAAACAGCGATACAAACGTACCTCAACTGTGTCTTATACGATAAGGTTTTATTTTTTGCTCGATTGTAAAAAGTGCGGGAATACAACAGTCATTTCCAACTTTGTATCGTTAATCACATTGAGGAGATCCCGATTAGTCCCTATTATTTAGCTTAAATGTTTAAGAAAAATGTGGGCGTGGACGTTTTTCTGTAGCGGTTAGTGCCTCTTAAGGGCCTGTTGGGACTGGTTTAAATCCCCATAAATTTTAAATTATGTGTGTGAGAGAGAGAGTGAGAAACTTGACTGTTTATACATTTCGTAATTAAATTCTAAAGAAGTCGTAATAAAATTGTGGTAAACCATCTGTGACTTGGAATGTTGAAATCTTTGTAGAGGTGTAATATGACAGATGAATGATTGTGTTACAATGTGTAATTTATAGCTTTTGCCACAGACAAAATAACATTATTTTTGTACTGTTACTTGTTCGCTTGTCATTACAATTTTGAAGCTTATAGCTATTTTTAATAAAATGTGGTTAATGATTGCACATCCTTTCCGGATGCTACCTACATGTTTGGTTCATGATATTTCTATAAATGTTATAGTGGTTAGTTTGAGGTTTTCTGTTGCTTAGAGATCACGTTGTTAGAACGCTTGTGTGCTGTGAAACGAATATCATGTCATGACTTGATAACATAACAGATATTAGTTAAAGTGATTTATGTTGTCTACCTAAAGAAAGGCTGTATGGATGTCACAGCAGAGTTCAGTGACTCAGTAACAGCAGAAATTGTTCCAATCTTCTCTCGTCTACTGGAATGTTCCCATGTTGTCATCACATATTTCATCCACATTGGTATGTCCATCTGATACTGATTAGACATTTCCATATTGGACTTATTTGAGACTCTTGAGTTTTTATTTATTTGAACAGTCATGTTTGTGAGCAGTTTTGGCTTTTGATTCCTATTGAGACTTTTTACAATCATCTAGACACCTTTTTGGACAAACCGCAGTTTCCGAGATGTGCCCACTGATATACTGGTATATTTATATAGAGCAGTGGATTTACCTGTATGACATCATCTAGCGACATTTAGCAACCAGTTGTTGCTACTTTTAATTAAAAAAAAGTTGGCAACACTGTTTGTGAGGTACCAAAAATGCCAAAAAAGTGTCAGAGTAATCCAAAACATACAGTATATAGTAATATAAGGGATATGAGTATATATAAAGGGAAAAATACAATAGAACCGACATTTTTGGTTGATTTGTCAAGCAAACACATTAACAGCGAATTATATTATATTTAAATTCTTCGTTATTTTAATTTTGTTCTTTTACTGCTTTGTTTTTGATGTTATGCTAATTACATCATTACACCTCTAAGGAATAACATAATGTTGTTTCTTAACAGCTCCCTAAGGCTTTTTTACAGTATGTAAAGAATGATTTGTAGATGCTGACATCAGTACTATCCAGAAGAAACTGTACCAGTTCCAAATAAGGATTTTGTTTAGGATCGCCAAACATAATTACAAAAAAATGAGGAAGCAGATTGCTTAATGACCAGCCGAGTCAAAGTCACTTATGCATGACTTTCCCCCTATTGATGAGACAAGGGTCTTAGTGACTGAATAGCCAACAACACCATCTCAGTGTGAGCGTAAAACATCTCTGATGTGCTTTGTCGAGCTTTGCAGATCAGGCAGTCTTGTGTTTCTCTACACTTCCGCTGTCTGCAGGGTCCTGGATTCTGGGAAGCTGTGAAGTACTTCACATGCTTGTTTGTCATAATCATGTTTCTTGTGCGCTTGTCACATTTCAGAAGAGCAAGATTCTACTCCGCTTCCTGTTTATTACATTGTTCAAATAAATTGTTCTTGTGTCGAGGAACTTTGCTGTCCTAAGCAACTTCGGAATGCTAGTTGTTCTGTAGGGCGTTTTAAAAACATAGAAAAATGCAGTGAATCTAGAAAGATATGAATGTTTGCCAATTGTATAAATAAGCAAACATGAAGGTCAAAGGTTATCACAGTAAGGTAAGCCATTCAGGCATTGTTAAAACAGAGGAATAGAGTATTTATTAGCCACACAATAGCGATAGGTCAAATTGTTTTAAGCAACAATACATAATGTGACCTTCTAAGGTCGCATGGAAAGTCCCCCTGAAGCTGTTGGGGTTAAATGCCTTTCATAAGGGCACAATGCTTAGAGCTTGCTTGAACCTGTGACCTTTTGGTTACCTGATCTTTAACTACGAGACTACATGACCACAAGCAAGTGGATTCTTGTTGCTGGTGGGAAGCTTATAGACAATCTGTAATATGTTTGTTGTTATGTTTCCGGCAATTCAGAAATTCATTTTTCTTTGCCGTTTTTTTTTTGACAGTATTGGCACAAAGGATGTTTCAGCTGCGAGGTCTGCAAAATGACTCTGAATATGAAGAACTACAAAGGCTTTGACAAGAAACCCTACTGCAGCCAGTAAGTATTGTTGTTTTCTCATGCTGTCATCACATCTTTCATGATGTTCCACTATTTCTTAAAGGGACAGTACACCTAAAAATATCAATTCTGTCATCATTTACTCACCCTCGAGTTGTTACAAATCTGTGTAAATTAATTTGTTGTGATGAACAGGGAAAGGTTTTGAAAGAATGCTCGTAACCAAAAAGTTCTTGGCCACCATTGACTACCATAGTAGGAAAAATGACAATGGTTGTCAAAACTATTTTCTTTCCTCCTTTCTTAAAATAACTTTCCCTGTGTTTATCAGAACAAATACATTTAAGCAGGTTTGGAACAACTGTGCCTTTAAAGGGATGGTACACTTAAAAATTTACAATCGTAAAAGATTTCTGTAAGATGGTATGAAAGGAGTTTTGAGAGTTTGCACTTTTAGTGTAATGTTGATGTCTTTAAACATGTCACTTCTAACATGACAAATATTTGAAAGTTTAGCTTCAGCCTTGTTTCATTTTGAGGAATTGTGTTGAAGGATGAGTTCTTGTTTATTTTCCTGGGCAGACTAGGAATGTACACACAAATTCTTTATACTGTGTCGTGTTTAGCCTGGTGTCCAAACTTTACTTTCATGCAGAAGTGCCAGTGATCTCTATTCATTATTCTTCCCCAACATTTTCAGCCATGGGACATTTTGGACAGGTCTTTTGAGTTCTCTTTGTAAACGGATGTTCTGCTTTGATATAGACACATAAAACAAACACTTTTTGTTTGTGTATGAAAGTTAGACGCATTATTTCATGAGTCATGGCGACAACGCCAGTGTTTTGCAGTTAAGCTTTAGTTATGAAGGTTGTTCAAACGTTTCTTCTTTAAATAGTGCCCTTCACCTGTGACTCATTGTGCACCTTTCCCCAAAAAGGAGTTTAAAGTGTCAGAGGATGGCTCTGTCACACTGCAATACGTGGGGCTTTATTTAGAAAAGGCTAAGAGGTTCAATCTGACCTCATTTTCAACTGATCCATTTTGGGATTTGTCTTCGCAATGTAACACTAAGGTGAAAAGACGAGGAAATCGTGTTTCAATATCATTCTAGCAGTCGCTGTTCTTTCTTTACCTTATGATGTTCTAGTGAATTTATACTCACACATGTTGTGCCCTTGTACTGTTGCGCACTAGAGGAAGTTTACACTGAAACTGTTCTTGGAAAATGTGATCATCTCTTCGTTGTGGTTTCTGAATACAATTTTGTTCTGCCTTGCAATTTATGGAAGGCTTCTTGTTTGAATGGGTACATTTTTTTGTTTGCTTATTTATGGAAACATGATAATCAGAAATGGCAGCAGTTGAATATCTAGGACTACTGATGACATCATTAGATTAATTTTACATTCCCTTACAGTTTTGTGGTTATGAATGCATTGTAAGACATAGGGATTTCTAATATTAAAGAGTTTAAGGTGAAAATAGAGTTCAAGTTTGTAAATGTGACTTATTTCCTCTAATCAGTTTATACTGTTCACTTGCAGGAATCAATTCAAAACTCTTATTCAGTTATTTGTTTGCGGCGTCACTATGTGGACGATTCTTTTATCCCATGTACGTATCAAATCAACTGAATTGGGTTTGTTTTTATGTGTTTTTTTATTGGGGCGTGTGAAACAAGAAATTATGTTGATTTAGTGAAACAGATGAAAATGTGGAAATTTTACATGCACAATATAAATATGTTTGAAAAAAATTAATACGTAACAAGAATTTCATTTGCTGACATGAACTAACAGTGAACAATACTGATACAGCATTTATAACACATTATTATAATCAAGCGTTTTTAAATTTAAAAGAACATTTACATAAAAACAGGTTTTTCTAGCAGTTTACCCTCTGGTGAACTAATGATAGCCATTAAAGGGCATTTTTATAGCGCATCACACCTCTTTCTTATACTCCTGTGACCTAATGGCTTTTCAGCTGAATGCAAGGCTGGACTAAAATCTGACATCCTTCTTCAAGAAAGAACGTTACTCAGTACAGCTACTGTCTGTCCAACCCTTACCACTTAGATGAGACCTGGATAAACACCAGGGGATTTTTAAGCTTTATCTGACACAGTCTAATGACATGTTTGTTATCTTAAACCTAAACTGTTTTAAAGACTTTCTCCACGGATGATATATTTGCTTGTTGCTTATGCAAGCTGACATTTTGCATCTTGCACTAAACAAAATTCAGATGGCATCTTTAAATAGAGAGCATATGGAAACATTTTGCATAAGTGTTCTGCACTTATTAAAAGCCCAGAAATATTATAAATAACTGAGAGCTCAGATTAGCTATACGAGTTTTCAACATGAACAGACATGAATATTTATCTGTAAATTTACTCAAAGCCAGAACATTTTAGCTACACAGTGTGCATTAATATTATGGCTTCTTACTATTCATGTATTTCACAAGGTGTCTCATTTGTATTTCACTTAAGCTATCATAGGAGAAACATCTGAGTCTTGAAGGGATAGTTCACCAAAAATTTAAATTCTGTCACCATTTACTCATTTTCAAGTTGTTCTAAAATTGTTAAAGAATAATTTTTCCTGTTTAGCACAAAAAGGAATATTTAGAAGAATGTTTGGGTCGATATATTTTTACATTTCTAGGGCTATTTTGACCTCCATTATGGTAGTCAATGATGCCTCAGAACTGTTTAGTTTGCCATAAACTTCAAATATCTTAATTTGTGATCAACAGAATAAATGATAATGTTTACAGTTTTAGAACAACTTAAAGGTGAGTAAATGGTGACAGAAATTTCATTTTTGGGTGAAATCCCTTAAATAAAACATAATTAAAATTGAGATTATACCATTGTCCTAACTTGCTGTATCGGGAAAGATCTCTGGATCAGGACGGGAGTTTAGTTAATAGCTCATAAACTTGTATTTCTTTTGTTTGGAGTATTTGTTTATTTTTTGAACGTATTTATATTCATATGTGTCGCATTATATCATCTCTCACAAAGAAGAATAGAGTGACATGGTAGAATTAGTTTAGGAAGGGAGGTGGCGTTTGGCTATTCTGTCATGAGCAAAATGTTATTACAGGTCCCACAACTGCTATTTGTTTTGTATTGTGGAATTGTTTGAGTCATTATTGATTTGTCAATTGAATCTGAATGTACATACATGAAATTCCCATTGCTACCTGTTTAAAAATCTACAGTATGAACAATGGTCCTAAAATCAAGCAAACATGGTAATACCTTGGTTTTATTCAGTGATGTGCCGCCTCGTTTTGTATGTGTTTAAAATCATGCAAAATTATATCTGTGTGTTTTAGACACTACCCCAAAACATCCTTCACCATTGTGGCCGACACACCTGAAAACCTTCGACTCAAACAGCAGAGCAAGATGCAGAGTCAAGTAAGTGTCTCATTTATAAACCCACATCTCTTTTTATTCCCTGTCCTCCCCTCTTTCTCTTGGCTCAAGTTCACATTTATCCAGTGGGAAAATAGCTGTGGATAGGATGAATTCATTATTTACATTCCTAGCCAAAGAAAAATAAGTGAGAAGTAAATGAATCGTTCGGTCTTCCCTTTAAATCATATGCTTTGGATTTGGCTGCTTCTGGCCTTGTGATCTTTGAGATCCTGCTGATTTAAAAAATGGCACAAAAATGCAATTTGACACAACTTCTGAACCACACGGGTGCACAACATAGTTATTTTGTTGAACTGTTATAGCTGTGGTCTAGAGGTTTGGACATTTGCATGTGACACGTTAGCTGTGGTTGTGTCGGGAGATGTGGGTTTGAGTCCCACCTGTGTCATTTCCTAACGCTCTTATCATGTTGCTGCTCATCATTTCCTCTCATTTTTCTACTTTTATTCATCAGTTCGTTGTCACTTGCGCAGTTAAACCAAAGATTCATGGTGTTATGATTATTTCGCACACTTTGGTGCCTGACCCAGATGATGCTGTATGATGGTGTTTAACACATTTATTCAGTTTATAGTGAAGTGTAACAGTTGTTTACCAGTAGGAGTTATTTATTTATATAAACATTTACTAAAATTAAAATTATTCTTTTTAACATTATGAAAATTTACAGAACGTTACAGTTTATTAATCAGATCTAGATGGAATGCTTAACAATTAGCATTATTTGTAAGGGAACATACTAGGGATGTAACAATATTATCGATATAGTGTTATTTACATTAACGCATTTGGCAGTTAAGCAACTTACATTGCATTATCCTATACATTAGTTTCTAAGTATGTGCAATCTCCTAGGATCGGCCTCGAACCGATGACCTTGCGAGTCAACCCAATCCTCTTACCACTGAGCTACAGGAAAGTTATAGTGTTACAGCAATAGCATGTCTTTTGAAATCTAACAATACTTTTCGTACCGTGGGAGGTATTATCGTACAGCATGACAAAACACATAAAGACTGTGATAATATTCCAGGTTATCTTTTTTTGGGGAACTTTTCCTAAGTACATGTACAGATATTACTGTTGTATTGCTGTTGTATAAAGGGAAAATGAACATTGCAGTATTTCAGGTCTAAAAAATACAGAAGATATTTACGGTTATTTTGACTGGTTTCCCAGTCAAATAATTCATTTTCTGCAAATAAATGCAAATAGAAAAAAAACATGTTTTAAATATTGGAGAGAAATTGTCAGTAGTACACAGAATGAAACAAAAAGAAAATTTTACCTAAACACAAACCTAAAAAAAGTAAATTCAGAAAAACTGATTTTGAAATTGTCTCTTGTATCTCTCAGTGGCTGTATGTGGCTGTTTCACTATGTGATTATTGTGGCAAATATGATTAACAATAACAATATTAGCACAGCATCAGTCAAATTTATTATTTATTTGTTTTATTTTCCTGACCAATTAATTATTCTTTAGCATTGTGACTCAGAAACCAAAACTTTAAAATAATTTACAATGTTATCATATGTATAGAATCAACACAATATAAATAACCATATTTTTTATATCATTGTTATTGTTAATATTGTTGTATTGCAACATCCCTAATATGTACGTTTGGATTGCGATGTATGAGAAGAATAGATCATGGGTGCTGTAGTGGAGTAGGCGGGGCGAGACTGTGGTTCGAGACCGGTGAGTTATTGTTAATGAGCGCCAGCTGTGCGGTCTCGTATCACGGAGGAGATTGGGAGCATAAGAGAACGAGCGACCGGACCGTTGAAAAGAGAGAGGACCGGGCCCGAACATGTTTATGTTTGTATTTATGTTTTATTCGCCGGCCATCGACAGTGAGGGGCTGCCGGCTGTCTTTTTACTTTTGATTTTATGTAATTAAATGTTTAAGTGTCTGGCGGTTCGCGTCACCTTCCTTCCTTTTAATGAACCTTATTACAGGTGCACTCACTGGCAAAAAACTGTCTGGTGTTTTATATGCACTATGTCAGTCATAACATTGCTGAACCCATTTCTTACCTTAAAAGGAAGCTGAATGTTACAAAATATTTTTGAAATCAATTAAATTATTGACAAATCAATTTAATGTCAGTACTGAAGTACCATATCATACCAAAGGATTACATTTTTAGTAAGTAGCTTTGCCGTTATGCCCTGTATATTCATTGAAATCGTCCCTGTTAAGTCTTCTGGTATAATATTTTTATTAACACCCATCACACAAGGTCAGCATCACGGTCATTCAAGGTTTACACTCCCCATGTAGCTCTCATCAGCACCATCTGTTCTCTCTCTCTCACTTCCTACACCACATTTTACGTGTTGGCCATCTCTTCATGAATCTTTCTTCACACCTCCCCCTCTCGATAACATCACATTACTTCCTCCTTCTGCCTCCTGCTCTTCTATTGGTGCATATTGTTGTCTTACTGTTGCAATCTGGCCAACTGAACAAATTGTTTTACTGATGTGTGTATTACACAAAAAAACATATTAAGAATTTGTACTCATGCATAAATTGTGCTCGTATTCCATTTGTCTTAAAGTCCCACTCGAACCTCACACCAATTTTTTTGATGGCACCAAAAACCCTTGTGTGATTCCGAAACTATGTAACTTTTTTTTCAGAACACGGAGGAAGATATTTTGGAGCATGTTGGTAACCGAACCATGGCGAACGACCCATTGACTTGCATTGGTTTTTTGTCCTTACAAAAGAAGTGAATGGGTACCACCGTTGTTTGATTACCAACATTTCTTGTTTGACAAGTAAGTCAAACAGGAAATAACAAGAGGGTGAATAAATGATGACATAACTTGATGTTTGAAGGGCACAGTTGCTTTTTACAAGGTTTCTATGCGGGTAAAAATGCCACACCAGCCTTCTGTTCCAGAGAAATAATTACAAAGATTATTCAACTGCATGCAAATCTATGTCCTTGGAGCCGTGTTTAAAATAGTTACTTGTCATTTTCTCATGTACTGTACCTCGTTTCAGTCCGCAGCACACTGAACTCTTTACACAGCCGATCTGTGACCGCACAAAAGCCTAAAAACACCAAAGATACTGCCGGAGCAATGCACAACCTCATAGCAAGAGTGTTACTCATCATTTTTGGCATAGTTGTGCACAGAAGGGGTCTTTCGGTCTCCCTTTCTATTTAGGGTCTTTGTTTACAGGCTGTGGGAGAACGGAGCGGCCTCGCATCCCTGGGTCAGCTCAGACCAGCCACTTTATGGGGAATTTCCGGGACAGTTCAGGAAAAGGGGGATGGTGATGTCAATCTGGGGAATTTCAGTGGCCTTCTGTGAACGTGCGTGTGCAAGCATGCGTTACCAGCCCACCCCACCCAGTGTGTGAAGGGGTCAGACTCAGTTGGGAGTGTTATAAAGATGAGCTCTGTTTACAGTGGTCAAGTCACACTCTGGTTGGCAGCTATGTGTTTTCCATTATTAACCTTGGGAATTTGAATTAGATGGGCCATTGCGCATTTATTAACATGAACACTTAATTTCATGTGAACATGCCAGATTGTATTCCCAGGCAGATTGATGGTAAATGTCCATAGATACATAAAAATCTAGTTCACTCAAAAACAGAAATCATGTCATCATTTATTCACCTTATGTTGTTCAAAACATGTATAGGACTATTTCTTCTGCAGAGCACAAAAGATATTTTGAAGAATGTTGGTAACCGAACAACAGCGGCACCCATTGACTCACATAGGTTTTGTGTCCATGCAATTGAAGTGGATGGGTACCGCCGTTTTTCGGTCACCAACATTCTTCAAAATATATTTTGTGTTCTGCAGAAGAAAGAAAGTCATACTGTCATACATCTCTTTAAAACCCACAATATGGTGCTTATGGCTGTAGTCTAGAGAATACTCACTCCCACGAATTGTAGTCATGCGCTGTTGCATTTTTCTGCTCTTTGCATTGCAGTAAAATACAGCAGTGCAATATAAATGACAGCCAGAGATGATTTTAATGTCTCTCACAGCAGTGCCCGTGTATGTCTACCAGTCAAGCGTTTGAATGGTGGAATGTTGCTCTGACACACTATTTCTATTCATTTTTGTTTTCTATAAAAACCAGCTTGCGCTATATTGAGCTGATCTAGACAGTTCTTCAATTCCTTTTTTTACTGTACTGTATGTCTAGCGTGTGTGTTTGTGTTGACGGAGTGGTTAGAGTATGCCTACAGCAAATGGCATATTTTCACCACTCGTACAGGCTGTACGTGTTCAAGGTTGATAATTGTTTTTTTAAAGCTTGATTTTTCTTTCTGGGGTCTTTGACTCTGAATCTGATTGTCAGACTGATGTTAATATGATTCGCTGTGTTCTAGGTGCTGTACAAAGAGGACTTTGAGAAGAACAAGGGGAAAGGGTTCAGCGTGGTATCTGATACACCAGAACTGCAGAGGGTCAGAAAAACACAAGACCAGATCAGCAACGTAATACCGCTCTCCTTTCCACTCCCACTATCATGGATTTCCCCTCTTATTCATCGTGTAAATGTCTAAAGTGATAATTCCCCTCTTCCCCTCCACCTCCTTTTTCTTCCCTCTGCGTTTTCCTCCTCATCGTTATGTGTCATGGAATGTTGCCAAGCAACTCTTGATCACATGACTGGCACTGAAGAGTCATTTCCTCTCTGTCTATGAACGGCTCTTTTTTAAGAATAGAGTCATGTAAGAACACATATGCAGACCAAATGCAACAGGGTTTAACACTGACCCCTTGTGGCTGAAATGACACAACATGTATTAGTCACATATATTTAAAGAATATACATGTTTTATAATTTGACATTTCTCATCATGACATGTCTTTTTCTGTTGAACACAAAAGAAGATATTATAAAGAATGTGGAAACCCTATGGTAATCAGTATTGCCCCAGAACTGTTTGGATTCCAACATTTTACCAAATATCTTTGTTTGTGTTCAGCGAAACAACACAATTTATTCAAGTTTGGAACAACTTGAGGGTGAGTAAATGATGAAAGAATTTTCATTTTTAGGTAAACTATCCCTTTAATACTCAAAGAAAGCAAAAATGTATATATTATTAATTTAGAATGGTGATGCAACTGCACATCTGCACATTTTCATTGTATGTCATGTGATAGTAAACTTAATTTTTTTTAAATCCCCTAATCATAGGTTTGTTTGTACAGGATAAGGTAGAAATCATTTATCATTATTACTTTTGTCTCTGTTACAAACTGCCCAATCATGGTTTCTGGGCAGTGATGTAACAAAAGGCCATTGACACCCGACTTCCTGTTTTAATAGGAAATAGATATCAGCTGAGGACACTGGGCTCTTCAAACCTTTTAATTGGTTATCTGTTATTGTTACTGCAAAGTGTTACAGTGTTGTGTTTATTTACAGATAAAATATCATGAGGACTTTGAGAAAAGTCGAATGGGAGGAGAGGGCACACCCACTGACGCCTTCCCCAACCCGGGTAATCACGGATCCTCATAACTTACTATTCTTTCTTTTTTTCTTTCTTTTAAAAACTTTGCTAACTCTAATGTTTTTTGGGGTTTGTGTTAAGGCTATCAGCAGCCACCTCAGTCTCAGCAGCCACCTCAGTCTCAGCAGCCACCTCAGTCTCAGCAGCCACCTCAGTCTCAGCAGCCACCTCAGTCTCCAAGTTACAACTATGATCCACAGCCTGTGCGTTTTGCAGCTGCTCCACCGCCCTCAAGTGGTGGGGTAAGATGTTTCTCTAGTCTCATTTTCAATCTTAACCATTACTTACAAATACTTACCTTCGCATTGTTCCAAACCCAAATTACTTTATTTTGTGGAACACAAAAAGCAAACCCCAAAAATTGCTTCAATCATTTGCATTGTATAGAAAATATCATCATAAAACTTCTCTTGTGTTCCACAGCATGTGCGTTCTGCAGCTGTTCCACCGCCCTCTAGTGGTGGGGTAAGATGTTTCTCTAGTCTCATTTTCAATCTCACCATTACTTACATATACTTACCTTGGTGTTGTTTCAAACACAAATTACTTTATTTCATGGAATACAAAAGAGTGCTTCAATCATTTCCATAGTATAAAAAAGATCAGCATCAAACTTCTCTTGTTTCCCACGGAAGAAAGAAATACAGATCACACAAACACTGTTTTTATTTTTGGGAATAGTGTCTCTTTCAAATGTCCTTTGTTTTCCATAAGCCCCTCCCACCATTTAATCTCATTAAATCTGTTTCTACAGAAGCGCTACAGAGCAGTGTACGATTATGCTGCTGCCGATGAGGATGAGGTCTCATTCGCAGATGGCGACATGATATTAGACGTACAGCAGATTGATGAGGGCTGGATGTTTGGACGTGTGGAGCGCACAGGACAGCAGGGTATGCTTCCAGCCAATTACGTCGAGGCAATGTAAGGAGAAGAGGCAAGTTCAAAAACAGAGAAATAAAGGCACAATTATTATTTTGTCTCAGTTAAAATTTATTTTACTTTTTTTTTGCCCCAGCGTTTGATAATTTCATCCAAGACAGCAGAGAACTCAACCAAACATCTAGGCTTTAGTTTGACTGACAAGGCTAATAAGTTTCGAAGAAATCAGATCTTGGCTTTAAGCGAGCATGATGTTTTCTTGTTTTTCATTTGGCTTTTTGTTTTAATTTTTAAGCTCTCCCTGCAATGCTGCATAGTTGTGCATTTCTTTGCTGCCATGTTTAAATTCTGCAGGTCGTTCTCTTTCTCTGATTTGAAAACTGCAGTGAATCTATGTAAAGATAAGTGGTCGAAGCCAGTCAGTATGTTAGGGCTGTAGAATCTGCTGGGAATTTTTTAATATTAAAAAGTGGCGGTGTGAATAGACAACATTCATCATGTTGTTTTTCTTAAACAGTACTAAGTCTTAAACAGTGGTTTCTTTGCGAACTCATCAACAACCCCTCTGCCTCTGGAAAACTTCTATATGCACTTGGAGGGAACTACCAAAAAGAATGCTAAGATGTTATATGTGCAAAATTTTGTATTTGGCAAGTCGGTAGTCACTGAAGGCTGTCGTCCTTCAAGAATGAGATGAACCATGAAACAATGAAGTTTTATAGAATTATTATAAAAAAGAAAACTATGTATAATGTAATCACCAATTTTTAACATTCCTGTGATATTTTGTAACAAATCATTCCAATCCATTATATTGAATAATAAAGTGATAAATAAAGAAATTAAAGGGGAAGTGTATTTTTTTAATTAATAAATTGTATTTTATTAAATGTGTTTTTAATGCTGTTGGTTCATGGTAGAAAAGCCATTTATGGGTAATTTCAGATGAATAATCCCTAAACAGATAATACACACATTCTCCAGGACATCAAAGGGATTTTATTTAACGTGAATAATTCTTGTATACAATAATCTACAGTTACATATGTACATTCAAGTGTATCTGATTCGTGGAATGATTGGAATGCTATCTAAACACTAAGACTGTATTTAAAACAATATATATTATAAAAGCACTATAAAAATAAACATGATTTGGACAGAAATATTTATACTTTTAATCAGGAAATGAGAGCCATGTAAACTTAGGTGGCTGCATATACATTTTGAGCATTGTCCAAGAAGTAGGATATCCTCTTGCCAATTGTCTTCTGAAGTTTGGCTGGTAAACATGAAACTTGTTCTTGGACAGAAAATGTGTGTTTTCCTATGCAGTCTTCGCATAATCTAAACAGGAAATTCCAAATATTTAGTGAAAAACATTCCTTATCACATAATTAGAATGCAAAATATCTTTATCTTTATAAAAAGAGGAAGGGCATATCATTTTTATTCAAGTTTGTTAATTGCCAATAAATTGTTAGACTGTTGACACAAATGAAGTGTTTCTGAAACAAAGTATACTTTCATTAGATTTTTGGTGCATTGTGTAATTCATGGGGCTTTTACCTTGACAGTGAGTACGGTTGAGTCTGAAACAGCAGCACGTCTCCACAATGGCGTTGAGCGGGAGACCTGAGCGCCACCACCTATACAGATGAATACAAGATGCTTATTTTAAAATTATTGCGGAAGAGCATTCTACAGATGGTTTTGACTTGAGATTTAAGGAAAAAGTTCACCCATGAATAAACATTTCCTCTTATCATTTACTTATATACTTTAATTGTAAGGCATATAATTGCTGCGCCACTTGTTTTATCAAACAAACTATTGTTCATATAACTTATTTCATTAGTTTAACAGCTCAACCCCAAAATCAAGCCATTGGTTGAACCGATCAAGATCTTGAGTCTTCAGTTGTGATAGAGCCATCGTGTTTGCACATACACCAATATAAATGTCTAGTTGTAAACTCATAATAAACTAAACAAAAACACTACACAGCAAAACTGAATAATTCTCATAATTGACATTCACAGCATCCCAGATGTACATCCCCAAGTGCATACATATATTATAAAAATAATACACTTTTAACTGATTTCACTGATTTAAAAAAAAATCTTGAAAAGAAAAATGATATGTCCGTTAGAAAACAATGGGCTATATATATATATATATCTTGTCTACGAACTTTAATCATGGCGTCGCGCTGTCACTTGTGAAAACAACAATGGCGGAGTGCGGTGGGTGGAACTGTGTAGATTAAGGGGCGGTAACATCATTATAAAATCCGCTTTGGACATCACAAGCGGGGCGAAATCTGAACGGCTCGATCTATCACATGCTTTCATGGAAAGGCACATCAAAACAAACTAACTGCGCTCTTATTTTTCACGTTTTCAGGGTTGCTAGATGGACCGGGACCCGATTATAGCACTTAAACACAGAAAAAGTGAGGTTTTCATATGATGTCTCCTTTAAGAATCTAACCATATTTAGCAGATCTAAACGCCAAACAAATAAAAAATGGCGGCACATAGGTAACTAACATTTTATTGGTTAATGTTCGTCTGCAGACAAAATCCTGTGACTAGCTGTCACACGCAAGAATCAATGATATTTTAAGTTAAGTGTCACTAAATTTGAATTGTAAAATAGTCTTTATATCATTACATTTTATTTGCTATATAGAATAACTGTTTTACAAAACCAGTAAGCCCTGTGTGGCCTTGGTTTACATGGATTTAATAAAAGCTAAGTGGTTAACAATGCTAACAGTGCCCATTTCAGGTTATAAATGTTCTTTTGGTTGTATTTTGTTCAAACATTTAGTCATTTAGCAGACGCTTTTATCCAAAGGGTTTGTGAAGTGTTTAAGAACTTAAACAGGAAGTTCTTCTGGACAAGCGATGGATCAGCATTGCTTACGTTTTCCAAAGTGGTCTATTTGTCTGCTTCAGTTTTAATATCAGATATTTTGCATAGTTTGTGCTGACGATTGGAAGTCATAGCACACACACATCTGGCTTACGTCTATCTCGTCTTTCTCATTTAGCACTTACTGAAACCTGGATCAAACCAGAGGACACTGCCACATCGTCTGCCCTCTCCATTAACTACACTTTCTCCCACAGCCCACTCATATCAGGCGTGGAGGAACCGGTCTACTCATTCCTAACGGAAATTCAATCTGCAGACACCCTCATGCTACAACGCCGCCTTCGAGTCTTATGCTGTTACTGTCATCCACCCTGACAAAACTCATGTTGTAGTTATCTACCGTCCACCAGGTCAGCTTCGACATTTCGTGGAGTAGTTGGATTAGTTTGGATCCTTTCCCGAGGATGGTACTCCCTCGGTGGTACTTGGAGACTTCAATATCCACCTTGAAAAACCGCAGGCTGCCGACTTCAACAACCTGACTGCATTGTTTGACCTCAAGCGAGTTCCCCCTTCAGCAACTCATAAGACTGGTAATCAGATAGATCTTATCTACACACGCTACTGCTCCACTCATGACTCACAAGTCACCCCGCTGCACACGTCGGATAATTTCCTAATCATTCTTGATCTCGACCTAACCCCCCAGACAGTAAACACTCCTCCCCACTGGTCAAATTCAGACCCACCCTACGTACACTTTCTCCCTCGCAGTTATCCTCTGCGGTCTCTAACACCCCCACTGATACTCTCTGCTCTACACTTTCCTCCTGCTTAGATAGCTTATGGCCCCTTTCATCTTGGCCATCTCGTGAATCACCTTCTCCCCCCTGGTTATCAGATGTTCTCTGCGAGCACCGCACCACGCTCAGGTCTGCTGAGAGAAAGTGGCGCAAATCTAAAGAATACACTGACCTCATTCTCTATCAGCCTCTCCTCTC
This sequence comes from Triplophysa tibetana, assembly GCA_008369825.1. Classification (NCBI taxonomy): domain Eukaryota; kingdom Metazoa; phylum Chordata; class Actinopteri; order Cypriniformes; family Nemacheilidae; genus Triplophysa; species Triplophysa tibetana. The sequence continues at coordinate 14,535,549 of CM017893.1, read as the reverse complement.
TTCCTTTACTGCTAATGTCTCCTTCGCAAAGTCTCAATACTACCATGCTAAAATCAACAACTCGCCTAACTCTCGTACTCATTTTAAAACCTTCTCTGCTCTTCTTTGCCCGCCTCCCCCCTCACCTGCATCGGACTTAACAGCTGATGAGTTTGCATCTTTCTTAGTAATGAAAACTACCACTATCAGCAGTCAGGTCTCTGTGCTCCCGAACCCCAGACACATGCTCTCTCCCCTCTTTCTCCCTCCTATCTGCAGATGATGTTTCCAAGGTCATATCTTCGAACCATCCAACAACCTAGCCGCTAGATCCCATCCCCACTCATCTCCTCCAGGCCATCTCTCCATGTGTTGTTTCCTCTCTGACCCACATTATCAACTCGTCTCTAATCACTGGTACATTTCCCACAGTCTTCAAAGAAGCCAGATCAACCCATTACTAAAGAAACCCACTCTTAATCATGCACTTTTAGATAACTACAGACCGGTATCGCTCCTCCCCTTCATTTCAAAATCTTTTGAGCCCGTTGGATGTAACCAGCTCTTTCTCACGCAGAACAACTTTCTGGACAGCAACCAGTAAGGTTTCAAGAGTGTTCATTCCACTGAGACTGCACTGCTCTCTGTCATTGAAGCCCTGAGACTGGCAAGAGCTACTTCGAACTGATATCTACTCATCCTACTGGATCTATCTGCTGCCTTTGACAACGTTAAAAACCACATCCTCCTGTCGACCCTCAAGGCTATGGGTGTCTCTGGAATGTTGCTTCAGTGGTTCAGGTCTTACCTTTCAGGTAGGTCATTTATCAAGGAGAGGTGAGGTCTCTGAGTCCCAACATCTTGATACAGGGGTGCCTCGGGGCTCAGCGCTCGGGCCCTTACCCTTTTCTGTATACATGACATCCCTTGGCTCTATCATTCGGAAACATGGCTTTTCCTACAACTGCTATGCGGATGATGAACAACTCCATCTGTCATTTCAGCCTGGCGATCTGACTGTTTCTACACGCATTTCAGCATGCCTGAGTGACATTTCGCTCTGGATGAAGGACCATCACCTGCAGCTGAACCTTGCAAAAACAGAACTGCTTGTAATCCCGTCCGACCCTAAACTCCATCACAACCTATCCATTCAACTGGGCTCATCAACCATCACATCTTACAGAACGGCCAGAAACCTGGGAGTGGTGATCGATGATCAGCAAAACATCACAGATCAGGTTGCCAGTACCACTCAGTCCTGTAGATTTATCCTCTAGAATATCAGGAAAATTAGACCTTTCATATTCAAGCATGCTTTGCAGGTCCTAGTCCAGGCTCTTGTTCTGTCCACTCTTCACTATTGCTATGCGCTACTACCCGGACTTCCTGCTTGCATGACCAAACCTCTACAGATGATCCACAATGGAGCAGCAAGAGTGGTCTTTACCCCCTTATCTTCATTCACTCATGCAGACTTATGTAGCTGCCAGATCCTAACGCTCTGCTAACGACGTCTTGTGGTCCCATCCCATAAAGGTAAAAAATCTTTCACAAACCTTCTCTGGATCAGTTCCACATTTGTCGAATGATCTGCTTGCTGCTACAAGATCAGCAGATTCTGTCGCCATCTTTAAGAATTGGCTGAAAACACATCTCTTCCGTCTGCACCTGACTGATCATTTCTGATTTCTATACCTTTTCTACAATATATATTAAAAAAAGCATGCTTAGATAAATTAAACTTGGCACACTGTAGCCGGCACACTGTAGTAGGCTTTGTGAGACATGTTTGTATTGCTCTTATGCTTTTTGTTGCCCTAATGTTTGACCCAATTGTTTCCATTGTTACCCAACTTGTAAGTCACTTTGGATAAAAGCGTCTGCTAAATGTAAATGTACATGTAAGAATACAACAGTGTTGAAGTATTTTTACAAACCGAGGTGCAAGTCTAAATCAGCTTCTGTCATATTTGACACCATGCCTCAGATAGAGGTTCATTTGCAGTATATTTAAGGGGCCATATTACACGGCTAAAACAAATATTCTCTTTTGTTTTAGATGTAATGCAATGTGTATAAAGGATTTATGGTTCAAAAACTCAGTATTTTCTACATAACGTGCATGATTGAGTCTCCTTTTTTTTCCTCGCCTCTCTGAAACATGCCGATTTTTCACAAAGCTCGTCACTATGAAAAGCGAGGTGTGCCTAGATTGGCCAGTTAACCAGTGCGTAGAGATTGGTCAAATACTGCAAGCGTGTGACGGAAATGTAACGCCTCTTATCATATTTGGAACATCAGGTTCCAGAGCAATTGTACTGACAAGTACGCCCACCTTACTTGGGTATACATTTGGGCGGTCTTAGTCAAATCATACCACGAACTGATGTAGATTTGCGGGGGTCTGGTTACACTTGTGGTTACGCTTTTATATAGAATGCATCTTTTGATCCGACACTTACATTTTTGCAATTTTAAGTGTCTAATACATTTATGGGCCACTTATAGCACACCAAAGACAGAGAAAAGCATGTATCCACGCCATATAACCCCTTTAACCTAGAATATTTATTTTAGATAGCCTACTACTTGATAACAGGAGCTTTTAAAAATATCTGCTTTGTCTATACCTCAACTACCACCATTAAACAATGTTTAAACTTGTTCGTTCTCTTGGATGAATTCCAGCTAACCAAAGTCTGCATTTCCCAGCAAGCCCTGAGCTAATGTGTCACATAACTATGTGAGTCAATGGCAATCCTCACAAGTAAAATTCATCCATTCATTTGGAGATATTTCGAGTCAAGTTTGGTATGTTCAGTACTCTTAGTTCTGCCTTGAGCTACATGCACTGGTTTTACATAACGGACTCCAGACCGTACGTTTTTAAACCTGCTCATAGGATTAAGCCTGAGCTTCAACCCTGACCTTTAAAGCAGATCCAGGGTCTGAATATTCGCCACCATGTTTTTGAAAGCAGCTACATTTCCTCAATAATAAGTCTAAAGTGTACATACCGAATCCATTAGAAAGATGAAAGTCTGGCTTCCTCCAAAAACCACGACATCACCGTCCCTCCCATTATCAGCAGAATGCCATAACCTGAGGTCAGATATGGTTAACAGTAAAACTCAATATACCCCTCCAGGCCAAACTTTAACACACACAAGTGAATTACTACTATTCTTCTATGAAGATAACTCCGTAGCAAAACTTGAGAGCATGTAGATTTTAATTTGGGAACTTGTAAAGTGTTGTACTTGTACACTAAAATGTACACACACATCCCCAATGTGAAAACTTGTCAAATAAAAAAACGAAGTTGAATGATGAGATTTGCACGAAACTCACAAATCTGTCTTCTGAATTTAGGGTTGCAGAAAAATACTCAAAAATCTGTAAACTGGCATTTAACTCGAAGATTTCAATGCATAGCAAATATTTACACGTTTTCCTAAATTCAAAATGGAATTTCTACCACAAATAGGCATCTACAACCTCTTAAATCTGTCACTGCAGTTTCAAATCTTCCCGCCTTGACTTTGCTACTATTTTCTCGAGAAACCCATTGCAAAACTAACTTATGCACTTGAAAGCTTAGAGACAAGAGAAAGAGTGGCATTTAAGGAAGTCATGTGGCTGAGCCACGCCGCCCCCTAATGGCAGGAAAAATCACATTGAAAGGATCTAGAAAATAATAGTTCAAATAATGTTTTAAATATTATAGTTTTCAACTGTCTAATCTACATGCTCTCAAGTTTTGCAACCGATTTATCTTCATATTTCTACCTGGGCTTGTCTTTGTGCACATGGTCTCTCTCCCTCCATTCTTTTGTTACAGTGTCGAATTCCCACCCATCACCTAGACAAAAGAAATATGGGATGTTTAAAAAAATAGTCAGGGTTATTTACGGACACAAATGTTTCCTAAACCCTTGAACTTACTGAGAACCTCGCCGTTAGTGCTGAGGCCACCAAAAAGGAAGAGTTTGTGGTCTGAGATGGCTGTGAGTGTGTGAAGAGTGCGGCCCCGTGGGAGATGTGTAGCATGATGGTCTCTGGGTTTAAAAAGAGAATGTTGTGCATTTATGTCTGACATTAAGACATTAAGTTTAATAAATCTTCTAAAAAAAGATCTTTAAAATCAACCAAAGACCAAAAGTGTATAAAGTTGAATACTATGAAATGTTTCATCCCTAATGCCTAAAAGTGCTTTTAAATGTTGTTTCACATTCATGGAAAAAATAACAGCAGAAATCTTTCTGACAAGAAGCTAGTGTGCAGACCTTTTGCATGACTTACATAATTTTCCTTATGTGTAATTTACTGTTATGTAATTTTGCTAGTGTGCAGACTAGTTACACTTGTAGCTGTTGAAACTGCTACCTTTTTTGCTCTCTGTATGTGCACACTGTCTATTTAAAACATGCTGATGTGATATTTATTTATTTTCATTTTAGTATTTGTATATTATTATTTACTTAGGTTTCTATGTCGTTTTTCTGTGTGTTGTTGGGTGGTTGGTGTTTTAAGTGAAAAAGCAAAATAAAATTATTAAAAAAGAAATAAATAAACATGCCGATGTGCAAAAGGCACCCGTAACAGGACCAAAACGCTTCTCACATACAGTTTATACTGTATCATCGCACACTAATAAAGGTAAAATACACTCTTGAAAATAAAGGTGGTAGTAAAAGATCTTTACAGTGATGCCTTCGACGAACCAACTTGTTTTCCCAAAAGACCATTCAGTCAAAGGTTCTTAAAAGGATAGTTTAACCAAGGATTAACATTCTGTCATCATTAACTCAGTCTCAAGTTGTTACAAACTGTAAAAAACGTTTTATTCTATTGAACACAAAGAGATATTTAGAAGAAAATAACTAAGATTTCTGGGCCATTATGAATGGTTGTCAGAGGTTGTCAAATGTATACTCTAGAACGGTTTTCCTAAATTCTTCAAAATATTTTCTTTTGTGCTCGACAGAGCAAAAAATTACATTATAATTATTTTGAATATATAAGTCAATGGTGCCACAGAAATCTAATTTGCAAACATCCTTCCAAGTATCTTTCTTTGTGTTCAACCAAACAAAGAAATGTTACAAGATCAACTTGAGGGTGAGTAAATGAGGACAGATATAAGTTATCTTGAAACAGTCAATTGCTTTATTAAGGAAACATTATATGACATTGTGTAGCACAATTATTTAAGAGTGTAGTGGTTTGGCTGTTGTAGATAAATAATTTAACACTTTAAGCACTTACATTTTTGTCCACATCCATGTCGTCAGATCTAAACAGTGAATGTCTATCGTCTGTGTTTCCTAAATTGGAAGAAATAAGTAAATGCATTAGCTAAAATTAACTAACTATGAACAAAACAGCATTAATTAATGTTAGTTTATGATAATTCATTAAAATCAAACTTTGAATTTACATAACATTAGTTAATGCACCATGAATTAACATGAATAACTGTTTTGACATGAACTAACATAAACAAGGATTAATAAATAATTTGAACAAATAGCACCTGTACACTGTTGTAAATTGTATTTCTATATTTTTTTAGAGTCTGCACCTAAAACGAATGTTAAAATGCAACGGAAAATACTTGAAACAAAGAGATCATTCTTCAAATGTGTTAACCGGCTTAGTTGCCAGGTTCTTACCAGACCCCCGCAGATGTAGCCCTTCTGACCTAAAGTAGCGCTGGCATGGGATGATCTGGGATCTGGACCCTGGCCCTGCAAGTGGATTCAGACAGCAAGAGAACCAAACTATGTATTCCATCATCATTTTTTATTCATGGTTCAGAGATGAGAACATTTGCGATAGCCAATACTTAACTTTTTCTGTCAATTTTACCTGGGTTTGTGGTTTGGTCCAAGTGGCTGACGCAGGTTCGAACATATGTACCTCATTATTCCATCCCCAAAACTGAAAAACATCCGAGCCGATTGCCTATGAGGAGACACCAACATGTAGATGAAATCCACTAAAACTGTCGTTGTAATTTTCTTCCAGGAATCGTTTGCTTACCCACGAGGTCTCGTCCAACAGAAATGTTTTAGAATTGTTGATCTGGCTGAGTGTTTTGCAGCCGTATCCGCCAAAGTAGATGAGCCTGTGAATGACATCAATTGCTCTAAAAACTGCTCCAACAAATCAACAGCTTTTTTGCTTGTATTTTCTCGTACATGAAGAATGAATCTTGACATGCATGGATGTGCAACTTTGGTATTGTTTGCAAATGGTGCCATGCGGATATTATGCAAATTCTGAACTGTACAATATATCTCTATATCAAGTTTTTCCGCTGTGACCTTGTTTGTACCTGTTTCTATAGACCCAGCAGGAATGTCTGATTCTGGGAGATGGCGTCGCTCCCAACGTGCCCGTCACTTCTCTCCAGCTGTATTCCCCATGCGAGAGGTCTACACAGTACATCTGTTATAACAGAAACCAGTTACACGATCTCAAACAGAAGAGGTGTGATTTCTATTCACTGCGCATATAAATAAAAGGCTACCCTAAAACCTGTTTCTCATGTTTTCTTTCATTTCTCTTCCATAATCGGAGAATAGATCACTTATTACACTCTTAATAATAAAAGTGCTTAAAATGTTCTTCACAGCGATGCCATTTTTGGTTCCACAAAGAACCATTCAGTCAAAGGTTCTTTAAAGAACCATCCTTTTCTTACTTTTCTATAATATCTATTATATATATATCAGATGTTAAAGGTTCTTTATGGAACCAAATAACCTTTTGAAGCACATTTTTTAAGAGTGTAGGCTCGGCAGATGTGTCTGAAAGTTTGGTTCAAAAATTTTGCACCAACTGAAGTGTGTAATACAACACATCTTTGTTCTCCCTGTAGCCTATATCAGTTACAGGGAAACAAGAAAAACACACTCTAAATATGTTCGGGGAGGTAGAGTTTCCCTTGACTAGATGATTTGTTTAGCCATATTTGCCTGAAAACTTTACCAAACTTCCTTCTAATACTAATTGTGGCTACATTTGCAAAATAACATCCTGCACAGTTTGTTTATATGTCATTTCTCATAGTCCTTTCTGAGTCCAAGCATGTGGTGTTTATGGTTGTCACCAATTAAATGTTTAACTTGTTTAGCTTGTAGTGTAACATATTATTCCGATACATTTTTGTTAAGCCACAAACAATAGATGTGTAGCCTATTATGTGCAAGTCTCTGCCCTGACAAACCTGTAAGTCTGCCTCTGTTGATGTACTTGTTGATCAAGATGTGTTACTTCGTGATGTTATCATTTTAGGTAGCTCACCTGGTTGGTGTAGGCATTGTGTACACAACCCCCAAAAATGTAAAGCACACCCTGAAGGTATGCACCGCATGCCTGTGATAGGACAGGAGGAACCTCTCCTCCCACATGCCTCTGGGACCTGCCACACACACACATAATTAAAACTCAGGGGAACTGCAAGTTGTTGTCTTATGTTTGTCGTGATAGGAACAGCTGAAAAACTCTAGTACTACACGTTTCCTCATTATAGGCTACCGAACAACTGTTGTTTAAAGAGCAGTGTCAACCACATCAGGTGAAAAAACACGAAACACATGAAATGCTGTTTACAGTAAGGGATGACAGATATTTAGACATTTCCATCGCTTGGTCAAACATATAAGACGCAGTATGAACAGAACCAAAAATATCCTACCAGATTCCACTCTCCATGTCATAAAGCAAGATCTCATCACTGGGGAAAAAGGTTTCTTTTCCATCAACACACTGAAACGTGTAAAGCAAAGAAAGAAGCGCGTCAGTGTCAATGTAAAGATGACTCGAAAATAAATGAAAAATGTGCCAGTCAACCAGTTGCACATTACACAACTATAAGTTACTATTTTGAACATAATTTTTAGTCATTTCATGCGATAGTCTCAATGGATGGCAATCGCAATAAAAAATACCAATTAGTACTCTCACCCTGCATCCACCCCAGACGTACAGCGTGTTTCCCTCCACGAAGGAGATGTGGTCGCTCCGCGCAAGAACCGGCGAAAGTTGCGCTTCTTCTTCACCTGCCATCGCTTATCCGGTCCAGCAGCAACAGAGCGCACAGAGACATCATCTCCAGTGTTTACAGAAACTGCAGGGCTGGGTGTGCAAACAGGAAACGGCACGGATGATACTGGGAAGAAGTGGGGGCTGGACTTTAGACTTTAGGTTTGAAAGGGAGAGGGGTGTTTAAAACATGTTTGTCAAACCACACAGGTCCGAGATTGTTACTTTTTATTTGTCTAAAATGCCTATTTAGCACTATACTACTTAATATGAGTAGAGTGCGGGTCAAAATATATCGAGCTGTCTAACTGTTGGACATCATACTGTAGACGTCATACGGATCTTCTGACCTGGGGCGTGCATACAGTATAATGTCTATAGTGCTAGCTAACTAGATTTTGAGCCAATGCCTTTCTATGTTCTTTGGTGTGGTTATGGAATGTATTATTTCTAATGCGCGCACTAAGCTGTTTAACTAAAGCTGCCGAACTTAGAGGGTGAATTTTTGTTTTCACTGCACGTACGCAGCACAAAAAAGTTAATACTTAATATATACATAGCGTAGTACTCTAAATATAGTTACCATCCAATCCATGTGCTTAATAGAATTACGTTACATTTATATTATTCATCTAAGTGTCAAGATCTGTCCAAATCAACTTGAATTTTGCATATTTTTAACCAAAACAACTAGGCCATATCGATTATAAAGTGTTTGCATGAATTTATGATTAAACATCTGTAGATATACCAGTATCACGCAATGGCTTGTATTGTAGATGTCAAATTATCATTATTGTCATTCATTTTCAAATTGTCACAGACTTGTCACCGTGGAAATTAAAATGATACAAAGTCATTTCATTTTAGTTGTTTTCATTGTGCACCTTTTTTGCGTATAGTTTGTACAATGAAATGGTTGATCTGTTTTTAATTTCATCAATTAATTAATGTATTACTTCAGCCCTACATGATGCGCGTTGACACGTGTTGAAATTCAACTTTTGGCCAGTAGATGTCGTCCTCTTACAATTCAATTTTGTCCATTAATGACTTATCGCCCAAAAGAGATGCTGATCGTCACTGTTGTACACAGCATTTCCCCAGGGAACAATCAGACCGAAATGTTTACTTTAACTCTACGCAGGAACTGCTTTGTAGAACAAGAACCCTCAACATAGGATAATACTAGCAAGTAACGAGAATCAAATCGATTCGTGACAGTCAAAACCTCGTCAAACCATTTCTGTGGGGTCTTATCGACCGATAAGATTTCACGTGGGCTTAGATCAGGATGGGTTTTACACGTTAACATTTTATGTCACCCAGGGGAAACTGAGTTATCGTGCATTTAAGAGGGAGCTAAATTGGGGCTTGCATTGCCCACAGAAAATGAGAAGCACTGTTGCAGGACACTCAACGGCAAGTTTCAGGAATCTGAGGTGGGAAACACCGGGACCACACCAGGAGCAGCTTCCTGTTGTTGATGGTTGGGAGTTTCCCGCAATACATTTTGAGGAAAACGCTGAAGGATGTCCTGAGAGCCTGTGACTGCTCTTTATGTCTATGTAGGCTTATTATTAATAGATGTATTAAACTTTTATTTTAATGAGAAAAACATATTCACATATACTGACAAAAAAAATCGTCAACTCTGCATTTTCCATGTTCCTTTGACAGAAGAGTGGCAGCCCTATAAGGTGTGCAATAGCCAGATAACAAAAATAGGATCACACTGCTGGTTGTCAATGGTGATGAATCTCTCCGTGGAGAAAACGGGCGTGACGTCGCTAGAAGATCCAGCACACTCTCTACTATCTATTGTCACGTGACATCCCTTACTATCCCTATGATCATCCGCTTACAGCCTATAATTCGCTGCTTGTGTGTTTGTGGATGTGTGTGTGGAGGCAGAGGAAGGGTGGACGGCGGGGGAGGGGTTATTGAGGGGAAGGGGGAGGAGGGCACGCCGAGGAGGGAGAGGCAGGGAGCAGATGAACCCAGTTTACAGAAAGCGAGCTCACGGGTAACAGGAGCGCGCCGAAGTCTATTTACAGTCTAATTTTGACCCTTTGGAGCTAAATTGAAGATCGCACTCCTCTCGTTTTGACCGTTATCGCGAGAAAGAGGAGCAGATAACCGCGAGGACATCTGCGCGCTGCACTGTGCCCAGGACATCGGCGACTCCCACTAGAGTGGAAGGCGATGGGATGGGACACGAGGAATCATGGTTATTTTATCGAGTAGCGGAAGACTGAATGTGTTCCGTGTCTTGGAGTGTGTGTGAGAGATGTCTGAAGAGATGCTTGATGTTCAGTGCCATGTCAGGAACTAGGAGTCTCCGGGGCGCGCACTGAAGACATGGCTCAGGTGAGGGGGTGAATGAGGGTGTGTCGCACGCAAATGATACACTTTATTTTTGTCTTTGTTAGAGATTCACACATGGTTGGGGATGTAAACAAAAAACTCAGCAGGTACATCGTGCTGGGAGGGTGTAACATTGATATTCGTGGTACTCTTATCAGGCTACCGGCCAACCCTGCAGGTGCTCGAGGAGCAACAGTGTGAGAGAAATCGGTAATGATGAGGGTCATTTCTTTTCTTATGAAGCTTCTTGATCATTGAATTTTGTTATGTGTGTATGTGTATGTGTGTGTTTATGTTTTTAACACACATATACTATTATGTCATCATGGGTTTACCCGATCGTCCATATATGGATTTTATGTAAATATATGGAAAATCAGTTCAGGACTGTGGCTTGTAGTTGTAAATAGTATGCTGCCCTCACACTGCTCTGTGTTGGTTTTGTTATTAAAATAACAAGGATGCTCTTCATTTACCAGCAGCCTTTCCCCCTTAATTGTGATCTTGTCTCTTTAGTCATGGAATTGATGAATGAGCACACCAGCATTGTTTTTTTACAAGAAACTTTCCAAATAAAGTCTTGTCCAGGCCTAGTGTAGATGGCAGGAAACATCTTTTCTTCTAAATGTTCTGTGAAAAGCCTGGAGTGAGAATGAGAACAGAGGGTCAAGGGTACTTAGGGAAACTTGGCTCTTTCACTGTGTTCCTGTTATTGGCCTGTGGTGAGAAGTGTGTATTCTTGCGCTTCAGATCAGTTTTACAGTTCAGTTTGTGGTTGATTTGTAAGGTCAGAGTGCAGGACTATTGTCAAAATGAATTTGGCTTTATTTATGGTAAAGATTAATCCAAAACAGTATTCTGTCATCATGGGTTTTTTATCCAGTGGAGCACAGAAGACATTTACAATGCGAGCAAAGGGTGACCATGTGTGGTTTTAAGTAAACAATGAGTTAAATTATATGACTTGGATTATAGCACACCAAATGCATGGACACATTTATTGTTATTTTTGACCTTTCTTATTTTTGATCACAGTCCTTATTGATTTCTTTGTTTGGAAAAGGGCGGCTTGTACATTCTTTGGGAGATATATCATCAATGTCCATTCAGGTGAAAGGCAGGGGACTATTTTGGTGGTATTTGAGGTTTGATTTACACAGCTGAACTGGGGTCAGGTCAACTCAGAAGGTGGACATTCCAAAATAAACTGCATGTGGACACATACAAACGGTCAACCACAGAACAAGAGACGTGAAACTAAACTGTGTCATGTATATTATTATATTTCTAAAGAGTATATATTGTACTCTTCATTATTATTTATATGCACATTTTTTAAGTTTTAGGAATCTAAAAAATGTCTTTTTTATTAAAAATTATATTCATAAAACATTGTAATTATATGTCATGAAAACATTTTATTCAGAAAATGTACTGTAAATGTCCATTATTTAATATCTGTGTGTCTTAACAAAAGTAAATTAAGAAACATATATTTTACACTACACTTATTTTTTACTAACAATAACATTTTTTTGCAAAAAAATCACTAAATTGCCTCGTATTAAACAGCAGGAGAATAATAGCTGAAAAAGGATGTGGCACTGCTTTTCATAGTTCAATCAATTTAATCTGTACTAAAATGTTCCGACATCTGTGGGTCAGATTACATATTCGGAATATTCTTAACCAGAATACAGACCTTAATCAGGAAAGGATGTGCAGAAAATGTGGTCTGTAATGGGATGTTGATGTGGTAAGAGAGAATAGAGGAAATGGGAATTGACAGCAACTCAGCGAGGGAACGGGACAGAAACCGAGAGCTGAGAGCAGCAGAGAAAAAAGCAAAAGACGGAGTCGATGATATTTCAGAAGCTATATACTTTAACCGAGACGTCCCGATTATGTGAGCAGTGAATGCGTGTGTGTAACTCAGTTACTGTTGTTTCCTCGTTGCCCTCAGGGTTCAGCTTAGTCTGTGTCTCAGATCTTTCGCTGTGGCAATTAGACTTTTCTTTTGAGATTCCTCCTGTCTGTCACTGCATCTTTCTTTCATGCATGCCCTATCATCTACCTCTGTCTCCTCGTAATAAGTTTCTTCTGCAGTAAAGCTGTACCTCTCCAGTCTCTCTCAGTTTGTCTTTCAGTGTCTCTGTCTATCAGATGTGATGTGATTACTCGAGCAATGAATCTCTCTTTTTTTCAGCGTTTCTTGTTCTCTTATATCCAGTTACAGTGTGATTATGGGGCGTGTGCTCTATGCAGTACATTAATGGATCAGGACCTTCTGTCTCCATTGTGGACTCTCTCTCATTAGACCTCAGTGCACACTCCCTTTACAAGCCCCATTTTTCTACTGGTAGAACTTTATTATAGGAGGTTGAAAGACTTCATTGTCAAAGCTTTATAGAGACACAAGGGTTTCTGTGTGATTAGAAAAAGGATCACGGCAGTCTTAATCTAAATTGTGTTAGTCTGAGGTTTAGCCTTTGCCCATTGCCAAAAGTGCCTTATTCTTTGGAATCTTGTTTCTTTTTTTTACCACAGTCATCTAAGTTTTCTGATTTTATAAAGAAGGCCTTAAAAGTTCTGGAGTAGTTATTATGTGGTTAGAGAGTTTGTCTTACACATATATCCTCTCTCCATGTCTGACTGACAGAATAAAAACAGCAAGTAGTTCTTGGAGTTGTGTTAATGATCTCTCCTGCTCTCATACAATCCCATCTGAGATAAACTATAGGAAGGAAATATTATACATAGACCTTCGTAATATATCAGTGAAATATCCTTTTAATATATGAGATTAAATTGAGATTTTTTTCATGAAGGAAACACTGCAGCAGAGCAATTGATAGAAAGAAAGTTGCGTCAACTCGGCAATGGAACAGTTTATTCACAGCAATGGCGGTTGATGGAGGTTCTTAAGGTCTTTGCACATACAGTTCGAAATAGTATAATGCGTTTTTTCGTATGTGACCCTTCTTAGTTTGTACGGTTTCTATGAATTGTCAAAATGCTTGCTAAATGTGCGAAACACGTAGAAAATCGAACCCAGTGCAAATCTTTTTATGACGAACGATAATATCGGAGGCAGTGTGTAAATGTGATTGACACAAAGTTAGGTCGGATTTATTTTTTAACGTAAGGAAATTTTGGATGCAAATTTCGGACTCAATGTGCAATGGACTACAGTTCCTGGAAGTTAGTAATGCATGGAACTGCCGCTCAGCAAACCGATTATGATGAAATTTTGACTCATTTAAAGACATAAGTCATTTGATGAATTAAAAAATTATAGAAATAAAGCGAAAACATAGAATTTAAAGAGAAAACGTCTTGGTTACGTATGTAACCTCAGTTCCTTGATGGAGGGAACGAGACGTTGTGTCGAGAACGACAGATGGGGTTCGCCCTTGAGAACCAATCAACTCTGACTACTATAGAAAAGGCCAATGAAATTTGGCGAATGAAATTTGCATGCCGGGCTCCGCCCCCGGATATCCGGTATAAAAGGAAGCCGGCGTGCAGCATTCATTTACCTCTTGTTCTGAAGAGCCTGAGAGCCTCTCACGACTGCAGCAGAATACGATACGTGTTTGTGGCATAAGGGACACAACGTCTCGTTCCCTCCATCAGGGAACTGAGGTTACATACGTAACCAAGACGTTCCCTTTCTGTCGGTCTCTCGACGTTGTGTCGAGAACGACAGATGGGGTTGCCTATGGAAAACGCCACAACGCTGTATCGCGTCACAATCTCTAGCGAAGCGACGGTAACAAGCCTGGGCGTGTCAGCTCGATGCTTTCGCGAAACTGTAACCTTCCAGTGTGGTGGTCGGGGGGTTCCAGGGCTTTCTAAGAGAAAGATGGGTACAGCCCTGACCGGTAACCTTTCACGGACGGGGCCTTAGCTCTCTACAGGCGAGAGGCCGTCCGGCTCGGGTTTACACCGGGTAAGCGCCACTTCCTTAATCAGGAATGCGCTGCAGTGGCCACCTCCTGCCCGTGGGGAGGAAAATGGTGGATATAGGTATGGTCTCGTCCTTGGAGGAGAACGCATGGAACGTGCGGACTGAGTAGTTAACCGTTAGGTGGAGGTCCACCTAGGGAAGCTCATGGGTTACCAGGAGTGGGAACCATACTCATGAGGATACATCAGACGGAACAGCCCACGGAGGGGGTGTTACATACGTCCGGTAGCACTAGGTCCGGTTAGAGCTATCTGTGATAGCTCACATGGTATCCCGGCCTAAGGGGGAAGGCTGCTCTGCCCAGCCAGCCCCCAGGTGGTGCTTGTTTGGTGATGGATGGAATGCTTATTCTTAACCAGTGTCTGGGTAAGAAGGGAGGTAGGTGAGGTACCAGTTTCTTAGCCATGTGTTTGGGTAAGAAGAAAAGGTAGATAGCACACTGACCCAACCTGTTAGAGGGTGGAAAGGTGCTTTCGCAGGCATACGCCCCCCCGGATGCCAGTCCTACATGTCGCCACGCAGGACGTGGGCTGACACCGGGTTTACACAAAAGTTGTTAACCCTTGTGAAGGTGTTTGGGCGTAGCCCAACCCGCAGCTCTACAGATGTCTGCTAGAGAGGCGCTTCTGCCAGTGCCCAGGAGGTGGCTAAACTCCGTGTGGAGTGAGCCCTCACTACCTATGGGCATGGGAGACTCTGAGATCGGGATGCCGTCGTAACGGTGTCCACGACCCAGTGCGCCAGCCTCTGTTTGGAGACAGCCTGCCCCTTCTGCTGTCCTCCAACAGACACGGAGCTGGTCAGAGCTTCAGAGCTCTGCGTGCGGTCCAGCACGTACTGGACACAACACTGATCGGGTTGGGTCTTCCTCCCCTATGGGGAGCGCCTGCAAGTTCACCACCTGGCCCCGGAGGGAGTAGTGGGAACTTCTTGGGCACGCATCCGGTCCTGGGTCTCAAGCTAACGTGAGAGTTTCCAGGGCCGAATTTAAGGCAATCCTGGGACACGGAGGATGCTCGGTGGTCCCCTACCCTCTTGAAGGAAGTGAGCGCCGTCAGGAGGGCCGTCTTACTCAGTGAGGAAGATCGGAACCTCCGAGGGGCTCTTGGGGGGCCCTGAGGCTCCCCAGGACCACTTAGGGTCCCAAGAGGGTATGGAGCGGAGGTGAGGCGGATTACGCCCTCTCGCGCCCCTTAGGAACCTGGTGACCAGGTCGTGTTGCCCTAGAAACTTTCCACCAACTGAGTCGTGATGAGTGGCAGGAGCGACTACATACACATTCAGCGTGGAGGGGAGATGTTAGTCTCCAGTCTCGTAAGAAGGAAAACACAATCCTGATCGAGCACCTCAGTGGGTCTTTCTCCTTGAGAGAGACACCAGGACGAGAAGAGGCGCCGTCTAGAGGCGTGTAGCCGCCTAGTAGATGGGGCCCTAGCCTGGGTGATGGTCTCCGCCGAGAGGGGGAGTAGCCATCTCAGGATCTTCTCGTCCCGTCTAGAGACCAGACATGGGTGTTCCAGAGGTCAGATCTGGGATGCCAGAACGTGTCCGTCCCCTGATAGAGCAGGTCCTCTGTCAGGGGAATGGTTCAGGGGGAGTCGCTGTCCAGAGCATTAGCTCTGAAGCCAAGTGCGGTTAGACCGGTGTGGTGTAACCAATAACACCTGGTGCTCCTGCTCCCTGACCTTGCACAGCGTCTGTGCATGGAGGCTCCTGGGGGGGGAAGGTGTGCTTCCACCCATCCCGCGGTCAGCTGTGCGCAAGGATATCCGTGCCGAGGGCAGGAATATCAAGCGGGCAAATGGTGGTGTTGCGGGAGGCGAACAGGTTTACCTGCCCTACCCGAACAGCCTCCAAATGAGCTGGTGCGCGGGGGTGAAGTCGCCACTCTCCACGAGGCATAAACTGGCGAGAGAGCACGTCGGCTGTCTAGTTCAGTTTGCCTGGGGTGTGTGTGGCCCGCAGGGAACGGGTCACATGTTGACTTCACCGGAGGAGGCGTCGAGCAAGTTGTGTTAGCTGCTGTGAGCGAACGCCACCCTGACGATCTGTGCTCGCTACAGCTATAGTGCTGTCCTCGGACCAGCACGTGCATGTCTTACACGAGAGGCCGTAGCCTGCTCAGTGCAAGTAGCACAGCCCACAACTCTTGGCAATTGATATGCCAGCGCAGGCGGGGGTTCGTCCAACACCCCACCTGCGTGCTCGTTGCACACTGCACCGCACCCCTACAGGGAGACGTCAGCCGTCACCACGACCTGCCTCATAACCTGCCCAGAGGGACCTGAGTCCGTCAAAAAAGTCATAAAGACTAGGGGTTATGGTGCGTTGGCAGCAGGGCGGCATCACCATGCTCCTGCTGCCAGTGTGCCACGCTCTCCTCGGAACTCGACTCTGAAACCAGTGTTGGAGCGGTCACATGTGCATCAACCCGAGGGTTATCAACCCGCGAGGACGCCATGTGTCCCAGGAGCCTCTGAATTGTTTCAGGGGGACCGCTGTCTGTCTAAAATGTTCATTTCAGACAGTTCAACACTGGTTGGGCGCAACTGCGGACAGTAGCGCCGCCGTGGTGACAGAGTTGAGTTCCATACCAAGAGAGAGGATGCTCTGCACTGAGGAGAGCTTGCCCCTCTCTTGGTTGACCTGGAGTCCCAATCGATCTAGGTGCCGGAGCACCAGGTCCCTTCCTGTACACAACAGATCTCGCGAGTGTGCCAGGGTAGGCCAGTCGCTGAGGTAGTTTAGTACCCGCTCGCCTTCTTCCCCTAAGGGAGAAAGGGCGGTCAGGGACAGACCGAAAGGGAGGACTCTGTACTGATATGCCCGCCTCTCGCACGAGAACCGTGGGAACGGCTGGTGTCGAGGAGGACCGAGACATGAAAGTAAGCGTCCTTCAGGTCGATTGCCGCGAACCAATCCTGACACCTGATAGATGTCTGGACGCGCCTCTGTGTGAGCACCCTGAACGGCAGCTTGTGAAGGTGCTCTGTTCCGGGTACGCAGACCTTTGGGCGCAACCCACCGTCTTTTTGGAAACGATGAAGTGCGGGTCGTGACCCACTGAACATCTTGGTTTTGAGGGACGAGCTCGATGCCTGTTTGCCAGAAGGGTGGTGACCTCTACCCGAAGTACGGAGGCGTCCCTGCCTCGACCGAGGGAGGGATGATGCCTCAAACTTTGGGAGAGTCTCTGGCGAACTGGATCGAGTAACCAAGACGGACCGCCCTCATTAGTCAGCGAGACAGTGTGGGCAGCTCTCGAGCTCCCAGGGACTGTACAGGGTGACCAAGGGGACGGTCTGCTTCATCATTCCCACGGGGGGTGGTTCGTCGGCTGGCGGAGCTAACCATCTGTCACGGGGGGTCCCCGGAGAAAAGGTTGGCTCCCCCTACTTACCTGCCTAGCGGGACAGCTGCACACACTGTCGGTTTGAGAGTGGTAGCAGCTGTCGTGTGTATACGACCCTACGCCTCGCCAGGGCGTGAGGTCGGGTTTGCCGGGCACAGTCCAGTGGAGTGTGCGATCGGCTGCAAGTACACCCGGGAAGAACCGAAAAACTCTGTGAGTAAGTGGGCGCCAGGCCCTGAAAAGGGTCCGGCTTTGGTGACGAGGCAGGAGCCGTCCCGTACCGACCAATCAGAGCCGTGGCTGTGAAGGTTCGGGCCCGATGTTGTTCTCCCTGGGGTCTTCCCGTCAGTGTCCCTTCTCGCGAGAAGGTTGCTGACGGGGTGGAGGTTTCCCCCTCGATTTCCGCTTCCGGGGTGCCGCCTGTGGGGGCACAGGAACCGGAGCCGATGTCGAAGGGGTCCTGGGTTGCAGGGAAGCAGACGTCACGTGAGATCTCGGAGGCCTGTAGGCGGCCGAGTCGCGGCGTGAAAAAATGTGGCTAATTGCCACTGTCTGCTTCACCGTCAAAAACTGCTGAGCGCAGTCCTCGACGGTGATACCAACAACCCACCCTGCGAGATGGGTGCATCAAGAAAGCGTACTTCCTTGGTGTCACTCTTCTGCACAAGGTATAGCCGGGGGTGTCTCTCCTGGACCACTACCGTGGACATCGTCCGACCCAGGGCCCGTGCCGCTGCCTTGGTCGCCCGTAGAGCGCTGTCAGCGGCGGCACGGAAATCCTGCATTATACCCGGGTCGGCCTTACCCTCGTGGGGCTCTCTCAACGCCTTCGCCCGCAGGATGGCCATGGCATAGAGAGAGGAGGCAGCCTGGCCCGCAGCATCGCAAGCCTTCGACACCAGTGATGCCGAAGTCTTACGCGCTTTGGACGGTAGACGTGGCCGATTCCCCCCAGGTGGTAGCCGTCCGCGGCACATGTGCACCGCGGGCGGACGTTCCACCCGGGGGATCTCGACGTAGTCCTTGGCTGCCCCACCATCGAGGGAAGTAAGGGAGCCGGAGCTGGTTTCACTGAAACGGTCCGTGAGTGGAGCGTTCCAAGTTTTACACAGCTCCTCGTGCACCTCCGGGAAAAACATAGCACCCGGGCTGGGCGCGGTTTGCACCGCGCTCCGACCTCAGGAACCACGTATCCCCGGGTTAGCACGGATGACATCACTTCTGCTTCGTCCTGAACTCGACCGCTGGGGGTGGAGCTCGGATTCGTCAGAGTCGGATGCCAGTCTCCCTCCGATGCTGCGAGCGACATCTCATCTATGTCACACATCGTTTCCGAATGCGTGGCTGAGGATCCGGACGGTATGCCACCGCCGGTTGGGGAACGTTCAGAAGAGCGAATCGGGGTGCGATCGGCCCGTGAGCACTTGGCTGGCGGGTTTACGTTCGCAGAGTTCCCCATATCACTTAACGCTGCTAATACAGGCAGACCTCGAGGCCGTAGCCCCGATGTCGTGGACTTTGGGGCCGTAGCCACCAATGTCACAGCCCGTGTAGCAAACGAAATGGTGGCTGGTTCCCGTAGGAAGACAGTCACCTGTGACCGCAACTTTCTGAATGACAATCTGCCCGCAGTGCGGGCAGATGTGTCAACGAACGCTGCTTCAGTGTGCTGGACGCCCAGACACCTAATGCAGCGATCGTGTCCATCCCCCTCCTCGATGAGGGTGCCGCACCCAAGAGAACAGCGGGACATGCCGCGCTGGAGAATGCTCAGTCAGTCCTGAAAAGGACTTTTTAGAAAAATCTCTAACACCTCCGGAACCGCCGAGACGCCCAGGGGAAGGTCGCTGCAGGAAGGGACGATCCGCTGTAACACGTCGTAGCACCAGCAGTGTAGTTGTAGAGGATTGAATCCTGAGTTGTACTCATGAGCGATGGCTCTGAAGAACAAAAGGTAAATGAATGCTGCACGCCGGCTTCCTTTTATACCGGATATCCGGGGGCGGAGCCCGGCATGCAAATTTCATTCGCCAAATTTCATTGGCCTTTTCTATAGTAGTCAGAGTTGATTGGTTCTCAAGGGCGAACCCCATCTGTCGTTCTCGACACAACGTCGAGAGACCGACAGAAAGGGAACATAACTTCCTGGAACCATCTGAATGCTCCATGTAATGGCTCTGCACTGCAATAGTCTTACATGTGTTACCTCTGGAGTTTTATGTCATTATTATATCATGAAATAAAACCAACAACTCCCTTGTAGAACTCAGTGCTATAAAAAAAAACTTAGGAATAACATTTTAATAGTTCGCCCAAAAACTAAAATGTATCATTTATTTACCCTTATTTACCCTTCAAATCCTGTATGACTTTCTTTCTTTTGTTGAACACAAAATAAAATATTTTGAGAATGCACAATAGAAGGTAATGGTGGAAGTGTTGTTTGGATATGAGCGTTTTTCAAAATATCTTCTTTTGCGTTCTGGAATGACACGAGGGTGAGTAAATCATAAAGAAATTAAAAATTTTGTGCAAACTATCCCTTTGATCTCATATTTTTTCCAAACTTGTTTTATTCTGAGGTCTGTACTGTAAACTAGAGTCAGACCCTGAGATCTTGTGTATCTCAATACTGAAAAAAGAAGGTTTGGAAACACTGAATTGTGTCCTATTTAAAACTTAAATAGAGAGAGTCATCATGGGTACTATTTATTTCCACCACACAAAATTGCTTTTGTCAGAATGAATTATATAGAAACATTATGCTTGAATACACATCGGCCATTCTGTGGCACAGACTAAACCAGGGTTTATTTAACAAGCCTGGCTTTGTTTTATCAATGAATTCACTGAGCTTTACTTATTTGTTTTCTATTGTAGGATATATACAGTATGTTAGGGCAACCATGGATCTTACAGTATTTTGCCCTATAGTTAGAAAGAGTTATATCTTCATACATCTGAATGCAACCTACAGTGCATTTATATTTTTTGTCCAGATTATTCATCGAACAAAATGACATAATTGACTGTTAAGGACATAGAAACAGTATATGTTTTATTTTCGAATAGGACATACCAACCCATAGGCATCTGTGCATAACAGAAGAAATTTTATACGGGTTCATAATCATGGCCTCGCCTCTATGCTTTTAAATAGACATTCCGTCCATGCTGTTATTTATAGTAAATCAATATTTAGATGATATCTATTCTGATTCTCGCCCAAGTAATACAACCCTGTCATTCGTAAATATGCTAATAGCTCCACTAAATAGGCATGTTGGGTATCTCCAGGCAAAACAAATCTCCATTTATTGATGCCAGGCTGATGAGAAAAGGAAGTTTCAAAATGACATCATCAGCATGCTGCCCAGTGAGAGCTTTATGTGTAGCGTAGGCGCTCAATCTGTGTGGTGTCACCTGAGGCATGACGTGCTGTGTATATGCCCTCTTTTTCTGCTTATATGAGTTGAGATAGGTTACTTTGAAATATGTTTTTCAAATTTTATTGTATAAAATGTTTTATAATGTTTTATAATTGTAATGATTTATGAGATTTGACGCATGACATTTTCGTGGCCTTACATCCATTCTAGCAGCATGTGTGGAATTCACAATGGCCGTCCATTAAGGTTTATCCGGGTTATAAATAGTGCCGTGTAAGCCTGCACTGAGCGGTGTGGGACATTTGGTGGCTGTCAGATATCGAAGAGGGCATGACTTCTTAATTTTATTTCTGAATTATGTCTTGGAGAAACTTCCAGGCCACTCTTTTCCTGAACACTGAAAACAGATTTGATTTTGAAAAAAGTGGGTGAGTTGAGCCGCCTCTGCAAAGTGGGTATAGCTTTTAACATCTAGAATATAATATACAAATACATTTCCAGCATGGCAAGTAAAATTTTTGATCAAACCAAACTGATATTTTTCTTCTAGCCTAGTGGAAGCGTTATTTCTGACATTGTACCCCATTCTGTGTATGTTAGCTGAATAAAGGAATCCAACTGAAAACTTTCCTGAAGTTTGATCTGTGAAATGTACAGCAAGAGTTTCAATCACAGACGACTACAAGAACATGGCCTCTGAGAGAACAAAGCAAGCGTTTCCAGGAAGTAAACACGGTCGAGTCAGCTAACCATATCGTGTGCTTATTTTTACCCCATTGCTAGACTCAGTGGAGTGGAAGGTCGTAGTTGGGCGTGTGTGTTGAGAGCTATTAGTAGTTGGGCACTATGGTATGGTGGAAAAGGTGGGTGTTTAACAGCAGGAGGACGTGGGTAAAGTGAGTGGTGCGGGAGGCTTATGGACGCAGGATTTAGTCTGTTGTGTAATTCTGGTCTGTGGGGATGCACTAAAAGAGAAAACAGTTGCGCACACCGCCTCTCTTCTTCTTGTTATTCTAATCATATTTTTAGATAATGATGCGCTTTAAACATTAATAACCATGCATATTCAGCATCTTACTTTAAATGCAAACATTACATTTAAGATTGTCTTATATCTTATTTTCTTCTCCTCTATGGGTCTGCCTGGGCTGAATAGGTCTATTAGTTAAATTATACGTTTTGGTCAAAATTGTGAGTTTGGGGTAATGATTAGGTTTATGTGCATGTACAAAATAATAAATAACAGAATTTACATTCTATATGTAAGTGCATGACAGTGAACTGAGAGCATTAGGGGAACTATATCTGCAGAATATGGAATGGGTTAACGGCAACAGCTGGAGAGATGTGATAATGAAACATCTGATAATAATGGTCTTAGTCCGACATTCACAATAAATGTGGGAAATAATTTTCTCTGAACTCTAAAACTTTAAGAAATCTGCTGCCGTACATAGAGGCCCAGTTAATCTTTCATTAATGTTTGTGTAATGTGAAATGAGACAGGAATGTTTTAGGGTCTATGCAAATAATTCAGGAGTTTACAGTAATAATATTCTGCTTCTCACACTGATAATGATAATAAACTTCATCATAATGACTGTGTGGTTGCGTGACCAGATAGACCCCAGTTAAGTGGAAGTACCTTCGGTGGTCTGAGAAAGGTCCGCTGATCACACCGCGAGGCCTTGAGGCCACACCCCTTTCTCTATGAAGAGGAAATGAGAATTGATGTAGGCGTTATCTGTTCTTGCTACTGTTCACCCGCATACATCAGGGATTACTTTTACAAAAATACATGCAGGACTCACATTTACTCACAAACATATTACATATTATATATATTTTTCTGTAGTCATATTTGTGCATTAACAACAAAACATTTGTGCATTATATCAGATTTGCTGACTGTTTATTTGTTTGATGCATACAGCGACTATTTATTTTAGGATCCCTCTGTGGTTGTGAATAGTGTACGGTTTACTGGCAGGATTAGTGGATTATATATTTAGGGATCTCTAGCACATTCAGGCGACAGATGTACATCCTCTTTATATCCTTTCCACGCCAGAACACGGCAGATGTTTGTCTTCTTTTGACGCATCACACATTTTTCATGTTAGCTTGAATCTAACAATGACAATTTATTTTACTTAAGCAAGCTTTTAAAATTAATTTGATTTATAATAATAACAAATATCAAACCTGATACAGATATCAAAGGGATTAGTATTTGGTGCAAAAATATTTCCATTTAAACTTTTTTTAAATATCAATGGATGCTGCATTGTGATCAGATGCTTTGTCATAAATATTTGAATCTAGGACTGGAACTATACATTTGATTATCTTTTAATATGGACATTAAATATGTATGAGTGTCCATGCATGTAACCACAACAATTTTCTTTGAACAGACACCGATGTAACTTTACATTATTGCTTTTTATTGTTGTTTGACATTAAACGGCTTGCAATATTTTTCTAAAGAAATGCCAGAGAAGCTGACAATTTGAGATGTTTACAAACTCTGAACTCTGCTGGTGAAGTAAGGTACTGCTGTAAGAGTAACGCTGACAAATAGTGTTGCGTCATACAGGTTTGACATGTTGTTGTTGTTTTTATAATAGAAGTCTTAATGTTTTGCTGAAAAACATGAGATAAAACATACAGTTAGTATGATCGTGGCAGGTGTCTCTTGTTAAGTTGTTGCTTATTGACATATCTAAATAAAAAATATAATTTATATAAATATGGGTGTACATAAATCAAATAGATACATAATTTATATTTTTACAGTGCAATATTTTCTTTGAAAATGTCATAAAAATGGCTGGAGTTAAATTAAAACAGTTAAAAGTTAATTTAGGACTTTTGCTTGATCTTTGTGTAAGGTGCATTGTTTCATAAGAATGGACTCTATTAAATCAGTAAAACACGTGTGTATTAATGTTTGCCCTTTTTTTTCCTCCGTGATGTCCTGCAGTGTTTGTTATGTAAGCATGTGAGAGTAAAAGAGAGGGAGTGTGTGTAAGCCTCTAACGCCTAAAGGCTCGTCGTTTAATATAAGCATCAAAACAAGGTCTTGCTTCATTGAACAATAGTTTCATACACACTCAAATGGATGTGACGAGGCAGCTGCACTCACAATGACAAGCCAGCCACTCACTGTCATTTATAACTTTAATATTGAAATGAGAAAAACAGTTGATTCATTTTTGTGAACAAGGTAAAACATTATACGAAAATTTTAATGAAATCCAACTTTGATGGTAATTATGAAACAACTATTTTGACATTTAAAGTTAGGGTTTGATAACGAAATAGTGTTAGACAGAACACAAATACGTTAACGTTACATTAAAATTGGCATTTTCTGAGACTACACATTTACGCTTTCTGCCGTTATAGCGCAAAATTCTCAGTTCTAAAGATGCATGACTCTTTTGCTTCACGGTTCACGCGCTGCTGTGAAAATGGATTTGTGTTTGGTTGAGCGGAGCCCCGCGCTTGAATTTGGAACATATAGGCTCCGCCCACGCGTAATATTAGTAGATCATTGGTCGAGAGGTTCTGTTGTGTGTTATTTGAACCACACCCATCGCGCGTGAGCAGAGGGCGGGATGTTTGTGGTCAGCGAGTCAATCTGGACGCAGTGTTCAGTTATGAATAACTGCACTGAAGAAAGCGAATTATACTGAGTTTCACTCACTGAAACAAACACAACAAAACATAATTTGTTATTGTTTTTTTGTTTTAATTAGTTTTTGTTTTGTTATCCCGCTGATACATTTTATTGACAGGACAAAATAACCCAATGAATGGAGTTGCTTTCTGCCTTGTTGGAATACCCCCAAATGCACAAACTGAAGTAAGTCTTATTTCTTGATATACTTCATTTATATTTAATTTTTACATTATATATTTTTATATATTTGTAGTTTCTATTTACTTGTAAATGCAAAAGACACTGAATCAAAATGCATGCAAAACTTGTCTTCAAAACTGGCTTCTGGAGAGGTACAATATTTGCTAACATTCTTTTGGATGTATAAAATCACAGTTACTTGTAAATTGTTTTGACAGTCAAGTGCTAGAAGTTCAATAGGCTTAACTGTTAGAAACTGGCATATAGATATGTCAAGTGAGCTGAATGAAAAATATGCACCCAACTGGAGTACATTCCATATGTCAGCCCACATAGACACAGTGAGGGACATTGTGCCTGTCACTCAAGAAAGACCCTAGAGAAGGCGGGGGCTCGTATATCAATACCCATTGTTCCAAGCTGTACAGAGCCCACTGAAACTCACGCCAGTACAGTCCAGCTGCCGATCCTACCCATGCTGTACTGGGACTCACTGGAACTCCCCCACCCTCACAGGCTTAACCCACTAACTTACTATGAACGCTTAAAATAAAATGTGGGAGCAATGTGGTCGATTAGCTTTTTGATATTGTCTTTCGGCCTTTTATTGGATCACGCGGAGGAACATAGGAACCAAAAGGAATTTGTTGATTGTAAAGGTTATCACCAGGAAAAGTGCAGGTGTCATACAGAATTGTGTCATTTGTTATTTATGCTGATGAATATTTCTCATGCTTGCCTTATAATGACCCACTGTCTTACTGAATCCCGGAGATGTGAATTTTTATGTGTGTAGGAGTGCTTTGGTGTATTACTGTATTTAGAGCGTAGTCTGAGGTTTGAGGCCGTCTAACAAACTCACTGGTTTAAAAGACAACATATCTGATGTTTGCTGCCATATTTAATAATCCACTAAAGTATTGTTAAGACACACAACATGGCTGCCTTACTGGTCTCATATCATTGTCTTAATTATCAAAATCTATACTTTTTCAAAATGGAAATAGGTCCTAGCGTACACATCCCATTTGAGTGTTTTCTGCATTGGTGTGTGGTCCTGGTCCATGCGAACACTAAAGAACAGAAATAGTTAGTTTTGCTTTTTTTGTTCTAGGACACTGGATGCATAAGCAAGCGCCTCGAGTGCGGATGATGCATGCATTTCACACTGGTCGCATTTCTTAAGTCGCGGCTCTCTGTCTTCCGCAAATATAACTCAGTGTAAGCGACGGGAGATGGTGAGAAAGCGGCGCATCCTGCATTTTCCATGTGTGTTAGATGTTAGTGCCCCCTGAACAATACACATCTTACGAAAGCATTTTACTGTGTGTAATGTAGAGAAACATGGATGAGATATGTGATCCCTGATCTGTAATTTATAGCTTTAAACATCCTAGAAATAAGAAATAGAAATAAGCGTTAGTATAAATAGGGTGGAGTCAAGTTTAACGAAACAGGTGACCAACCAGCATGTTGTAGACATACTAATTGCAACTGTGAAAATTATTTACTCGGGAGTTGTTAAACCACAAGGAATGTATCTATAGCATTTACAGTTGAAAGTCATCAGCTCTCATGAGATAGCAATGTGCTCAGTGCTTGCTCACTTAGGAATCTCAACAGATAAAGAAAGTCTTTTACGGTTTAATGAATACTGAATTTTTGGACATACACTATTTAAAAAAGGTTTTTCGATGCCATAGAAGAACCTTTCTGTTCCATAGAGAACCTTTAACATCTGAAGAACCTTTCTGTTTCTCAAAAAGACTTTGACTGAATGGTTCTGTGTGGAATCAAAAATGGTTCTTCAATGGCATCGCTGTGAAGAACCTTTTAAGCACATCTATTTTAAGGAGTGTGAAAACCATTTTTGTACAGCTTTTATGCATGCAATCTATCAGAAAATTGTGCATATTCAGATATGGTTCATATCATATCAGACTATCCTCAATAATAAACTTGGCCCTGACCCAGCTTTCTGACATTGTGTGTGTGAGAGAGAGTGAGTCTTGTGCATCAGAACCAAAGGACCGTTCTTCAGCCATGACAAATGTCAAGCTGGCTCCAATTAAGATAATCCTGTAATCTCCAAGAAAGATGGAAATGGGTGCCGTAGTCCCTATAAGTAAATGCCCTTTGGCCTTCCAGAACAACTGTCCTGTTCTTCAGGGATTCAAGATTGGCCATTAACTTGCTGTCAGAGATCAGCATTGACCTTCACAGAGTGACAAGTAAATCCATGCCAGGATGAAGCAAGGTCTTTTTTTTACTTAAGCTATCTTCTTGTGTACTTGTCCATTATGTCCACTTAAAACAACGTTTCAGACTGGCTTCTTAGTGCATTAATGGAAAAGTTGAGTTTAAGACATGCTTGACCTTTGACCGTTCTGTATAAAGAAGGGTTTTAACAGGCGACGGAGTGCTGATTATCCTATAAAACATAAAAAATGATTAATATCTCAATAGTTTCTCCTCGACAACATTGAGAGTAAATGGAGAAGAAATGGACTGTTGGATGGATCTCCTGCATTTCAGATAAGACCCAGAAATCTTACAAACGTCTCAGTTATAACGAGTTTCAGATGTAATCTTAAAGGGACAGTTTACCCATTTTTGTGTGACCTCACCTTCAAGTTGTTCCAAACATGTATCCATTTCTTTGTTCTGTTGAACACAAAGAAATATCTTTGGAAGAATTTTTTAAATGTTCAGTTCTGGAACATCATTCACAACCAATTACTGTATATTTGTTTGTGTTATCGAACACAAAATTAGATATTTTGAATTTAGGAAAGCAAACAGTAGTTCTGGCTGGCCACTCTTGACTACCATTCAATTTTTTCTTCTATGGTAGCAATGGTGCCTCAGAACTAAAACTTGCTAACATTCTTCAGCAGAAAAAAAGTGTAGATGATTGAATTTTTTTATTTTTGGGTGTTCTATTGTTTTAAAAATGTTTATACATTATTGTCATGTAAATGTGCCCTATAGCCAGTTCTTGAACGACACACTACATAGGCCCCATTTCATTTAATATAGACAAAACAAAATAATGAAAGAGAATATGGGGGAAAAGAAAGAACGAGTGGGCTTCTGAAAGGCCCGTGGTACTATCTCAGTGTGGGAGGTAGAAGCCAGGCTTGATCCTGCCTTTGAAATGTAGCGTTGACAATGAGCCACTGTAGCCACTACCCTGCTGGAGAGAAGTGGGACCCGTTCCTGTCTGACGAGAGGATGAAGGCTTGAGTAGGTTGAAGTTGAAAAGTCAGACAGAACAGGTCCACCCCTCTTTAAGAGGCAAGATATCTTCAAGAGGCCTGGTGTGAAGACTGACAGTAGATCAGAAAAGACCAGCTGGAATCAAAGGGAGAGAAGAAGGAGCAAGAACACAAGGGAGATTTTCTCAACCCGGCTGGGGACTGGGACAATAATGTGTATGGTATTAAAAATCAGATGATGGAAAAAAATCAGGGTTCATCAAATATGGTTTGATGTTCAATGAGGGGTGCAATGCTCCACATCAGTGGGTAAGAAATGAAAGAGAGGTTGTGACGGATGAAGGAGGGACAACATGAGGCCTGAGGAGCAGTCTAAGATTTGTTGTTGCAAGTGGGCCATCACACTTTCACTTTTATAGAGGTCTGGCTGTTAAACAGCTCCAGCTGCATGAACAGCTGCTGCTTTCTTAATTGGAATATCATGATGTGGCTAGCCCCCAATAATTTTAAGCTGACCCACCTGAAGAAAAACAGGTCGCCTTACCTGTGCATGTCACAAACTGATCCGAGACTCAAGGGTTGAAGATCCAAATGCAGCTCAACAGGCATAAACGATTTAACAGGCAGTGGTCAGAGCAGGCAGCAGAGGTTCAGAAACAATCATCTAATCCAATGTCAAACATAATAAACAAAACAAGGAAACCACTCAGAATTGCAATGTGACATAAACAAGACTCCAGAATGATTGAAAGAACAGACCAGGCTTATGTAGACAGAAGTAACAAGATTAACTACAAACAGTTGAGGGTGGTCAACATAATGAGTCCAGCAAAGGGTTATGGGAAATGCAGTGTGCAGTGACAGTCCGAGTGATGAGCCCTCTAGTGGATATGAGAGGACACTGCAGCTGGTGACTGTGACAAAAACCTCCCTCTAAGGGTGAATTCAAGACGACCTCAGAAATAACAAAGTCCAGGCGGGCGGTGAAGTGGAGGTGGAACCAGGGGTGGGATGGAGTGCCAGGCCCATAAAGGGGAAGAGGGCCAGGATCATGGTGCAGAGGCGAACCTGGCAGGGCTGGAAGCCATGGAGTCGCTGGACCAGGCAGGGAACTCAGAAGTGTCCATCTTGGACCAGGCATGGAACTGAGAAGCGTTCATCTTGGAACAGGCAGGGAACTCAGAAGTGTCCATCTTGGACCAGGCAGGGAACTCAGAAGCATCCACCTTGGACCAGGCAGGGATCTCAGAAGCATCCACCTTTGACCAGGGAGGGAACTCAGAAGCATCCACCTTGGGCCAGGCAGGGAACTCAGAAGCGTCCACCTAGGACCAGGCAGGGAAACTCAGAAGCGTCCCCCTTGGACCAGGCAGGGAACTCAGAAGCGTCCACCTTGGACCAGGCAGGGAACTCAGAAGCGTCCATCTTGGATGAGGCAGGGAACTCTGTAGGTTTGAAAGCAGCCTCTGGTTCGAGCAAACAGTGGACCGCCCAGACACACCCCAATGCAGCAAACAACGATAGGAGAGCAGAGTGGAATCCATCTTGCGAGCGGGCTCTGGACTGGCGCCTACTAAAAGAGTGTTCTGTTCTTCCTCCACAACACCCACTGTAAATCCAGAAACGCTCAGTTTCAATGCATGATCTATGTACTGCCCAATAGTCCAACAAGGATCATGTAACGGCATGAATGAACTGAGTGGTTCAGATAGTCCCCCCCCCGAAAAAATATAATTAGGGAGATCTCCTCCATCCTGGATAAATGAGCCAGCTCTATAAAGTCATTCACGTAGTCCCCAATGGGTCGGTTTCCCTGCTAAAGTCCACTATGCCGCCTGGGTGTTATAGTTGTTGACATTATGCGTTAATGTTGTTGTTCCAGTCGTTGGCAGATACCCGGCTCAAATTTATGTTTACATTTTCGTGAAACATAGGGTGAGGACTGTTTTAGTGAAATTTTGCAAGTGGTGCTAAAGAGTCATTTTGCCACACTCCATTCAATACTTTCCTTAAGGTTAGTATTCCATTAGTTCGCCCTTTCATTCACTGGCATTTTAGTTTTGTGAAATTTCAACACACTTTATGCTTATTATTATCTCATGTATTACAAACCGTAGCCCTGTTGTCAAAATCACATGACTATTTTGTTATTTTCCACCCAAATTTCAAGGCATTTGCTCTTCCTGCTTGGTGGAAAATCAGATCTGGCAGCTTCTCTGCTTATGTGGAATGTGACTGGAATGGGAAGAGGCTTGATGGACAGTCAGAGAAAGAGTGAAGTTATTCTTTTCCAGTGAAATAGTTGAACTGTGTTGTCATCCATATCATCCTCAGACTCCGTTGTGTGGGCTGAAGAGGACAAAGCGTGTGGTTAATTGTTTCTCTAGTCAGCAACATGAGCCCAGTCTGTGGGTTTGGTAAGTTGAAGAATGAAACAACAAATGACCTGGAGAGCGAGAGAGACAGAGAGAGAGAGAGAGAGAGAGATAATATTCTGAAGAACCCTGTGAAGTGTAGCAGATGCTGTGGAGAAAGCGATAACTGTGATGCAATTGAGACTGTGAAGCACTTAAAAACCAGGAATTAAGGAAACTTTTTTTTCTTTAAAAACACATAACTGTTATAACGGTAACGCCTGCAGTTTACACTACTCTAGAGTTTCAACCCCTAAAAATTGAGACTTTTGGAAATCCTGCAGACCCCGTTTTAGTTTGAAAACTCTGGGCTTGCGTTTTTGTGTAAATGGACTAGACGGAGACTTAAAAAATATGCAGGCGTGGCTGCCAACATTCGATTACTGATTGGGTTGTCTGTTTCATTGCATTTGTATCCCTGATTCGTTAAGCCCCTGTCATATGAGCCACTACGCTACCTGAAGGTGACCATGAGCAAACGAGCCTAAAAACATGGATTACCTCATCCAATGTTATCCATGCCAAGACGTCCTTGCTTTTCCTCGCCATCATGTTAATTTTGTACTGGTCGGTCTGTGGCTTGTAACCAACTGTCATCAACAACCAACTTTTGAATGTCCATATACAACTGTTTAAATTTGTTTGCGCATGCCCAGCGTGTTTACATGTGGAAACGGCAGTTTAAACAAGTTACTTCTTTTCGTTTTAAAAAGCTGCTTTCGTATGACACTGATAAGTCAGTTTTCTAAAACACTAAGAACTGTATTGTGTATTTACTTGACCTTTTAATAGTGTTAGTAAGAGTAGCTGAGGTGTGCCATAATATTTTCCATTTACGAATTAAGATAACGTTACTTGTTGTGTATGGTAGGTTCAGTTTGAGGTCATTGCATTCAGCTTTATCATCACATAATTCACATTTAAATGGCTTCAGGCCTATTGCAAAGTGATTGAATATGAATCTGAATTACATTGTTTTAAATCCTTTGCAAGTATTGAGCTGAATTTATCACTGGTCCCAGTTTAGAGATGGAGGTTACGTCATAATCACAATCATTCAATGTCAGTAAAAGAGGTCAAACAGCAGTCATTGGTTATCTGGGTAACATGCTTCTAGCTCTTTTGACTGAACATCTGCAGTTGTGCTATACAGAGGAGTTAGGGGGCAGAGAGATTTTGTTTGGAAATATGAAGCTTTATTTTTAGCCTGGAACAATTTCACAGATGACTAAATATAGGTCATTCAGCGATCTTTCCTTTCATTCAAACTGATGTGGTTATGCAAGTAAGTGTGACACTAATGAATCCAAGCATAAACTACAGGATGGATCTAATGGCAAGAGCTGGTTTTGTTGTTTCATAAGTCTGCTTACTATAAAAAAGACATATTTTTGTTTTTTTGAAATGGCCATATTTTGAGCACTTTAAGTGCCCTTTCTATTCACTTAAGTTAAAGTATAGGTATGCTGCGCAAGACAGATCAGTGTATGACATCTAAGTACATCATTCAGATGTCTTCATTGAAGAAAAATGCGCTTCGCATTCGCAATAACTTGCTAGATAATGCAATATGATATGTGTGAAGTTTTAAAGTCAATTTAAATTGACATACAAGTTTTACATTCTTTTAAAGAAAAAAAAAGCATTACTCTCTCTCACCTCCGTCTCGCCAGTCTCTCTGCTGTCATGAATTCACCTTAAACTTTGAATATACATAACTGTAAGATATTCAAATCATTCGGTTATTGCAAACGATTGCGACATGCAAATTTACAATACTTCAATAATTTTTGATATGGCATTATTTTAGTATGACTCCTCTTAATAATAGGTTGTCTAAACTACGGCTATATGGAGTGCAGAACGCTGTACAGAGAATACTGTATCCCACAATGCAGTGTGCTCGACTTGACCTTTCATTTTCATGTGCATGGAAATGTAATGTCAAAAGAAATTTAATGTCATTATTCGATCAGTTTGCAGGTAGTCACAGCCATTTTTATTTCTTTGATAACCAGGTGCCTGATGCGTATAATGAGGCCATGTGATAATGTGAGAGTGTAGTATAATGTGCACAGGATGCCGTATACTGGTTTTCCTTTCTAAGCATAACATGATTTCTATGCTCTAATGCCCACCAGTGCCCTTCAACTGCAATTACATATTCATTAAATTGCCTCGGTTTTGTATTGGATTCTTTATGAACACAGCCATTTGAGAATAAATTATTCTAGTTTTGCTCACATTCTGTTTGTGTGCCTGTGTGTGTGTTTAATTCCCCAGCAACGATCAGTCCCACGTGTTTCATTGTTCCTCTGTGTCAGCGCCTGTATTGTCAAAGCGACTGTGTTTGTGTAGTCACTCTATGTCACCGTCTATCTATCTATCCCTCCATCCGTCCATCCTTTCCTTTCCCTGAGATCACAGCATCGTTCAGTCGTCTTTTCCATTAGACAATATTTTTTATATTTCTGTCCATAACATGACTCAAACCTTGACCATTTGAGTTTGCATATGTAAGATTTGATTTTTCTTGTCTTATTTAGAGCCAATGAATAAGCATTTGTCTTTTCCTGTTTGTATCTGTGTTTTATCACACAGAATCAAAGTAAACAGTGAATATACTTAATCCTGTCATAAGTGATGGGAAGCCATATTGTAAAGTCAGCCAGTCGCATGAAATAAACCCTGAAATGTTGCAAAGTGTTATCTGTGCATTCTTTTATTTATAGCAACATAATGAATTAATGAAAATTAAAAAAAGTATATTGAGTTGTTGAAAATATACCGGAATTCTCATTGCCTCCCTACGCTTGTATTTTGACAGTGATTCATACCCATAACATACAATAAAACACAAAATAAACTAAATGAATGATAAATTTGACAGATAGCATTGTTTAATTATTTCATTCATTCCAATGGATATCACATTAAACTGGTTACAGTACATTTTTAAGCCAAGGATACCCGTGTGGTAAGAATCTGCTAATATGACTTTTGTTTAATATGGAGTTGAACACAATTTCATAACAATAAGACAAAAGGGTTTGTCTCTACCACACCGATGCCAATGCAAAAAGCAATAAATTGTGGGATGGCTCGACTATGAACATACACCCTCGTACACGCTTAATTTTGAGTGTGTGCTTGGTAGTTTAGCAGGAAACAAGCAGTGACGTCCAGGTCTCTGAGTTTAAAATGAGCTGACAGTGATGCAGGGCGAGTCAACCAGAGAGAGAGAGAGAGAGAGAGAGAGTGTGCCAGTGTGAAAGAGCTGATCCATCACACCACCAGCAGGATGAAGCGTGATGGCTATAGAGTGGATCAGGAAAGAGAGGCGGAGTGATTGAGAGATTGAATCCCCCCCAGTCGTGTTCTTGGCAGAGTTCACACCGAGCTGACAGATATGACGACTTATGCTTTGGGACAGTGTTCAACTTGGCTCTGGAAACATACTCATTAGCTGG
Organism: Triplophysa tibetana; assembly: GCA_008369825.1. NCBI lineage: Eukaryota > Metazoa > Chordata > Actinopteri > Cypriniformes > Nemacheilidae > Triplophysa > Triplophysa tibetana. Next base: position 14,501,467 of record CM017893.1, on the reverse strand, counting down.
AACGGCAAAGGATGGGGACGCTGCTTTAAAAATATATACCAAATCATGCCAGTTGAGGATCAAAATAGACAGTTTATAGTGGACCGTATATTTCATTGGAAACTACTGGTCAGCCTTTCAAAGCTGACTTTTTTATTTTAGATTTACTTTGCTACCCCAATGGTGGCATTATTCATTTCTAAAGGCTTTGGCGTACAACAGCCAATAGACCTGAGGGCTGATGGCTCAGTCCACTTGAGGATTGAAGAGATTGCGGGAGGGGAGACCTCCGACTGGCTGTGAGTCACAAGCGGATCCCGTAAAGGAACGCAACAGATTCATTTGGGAGGTGACTTGTGTTTATGAATGGAGAGCAGTCTGACAGAGCTTTCCTGACTTAACACATGTTGAGCTATGAACAGATCCATCGGGTGACAACATGGCTGTGTTTTATGTAAGATAACAGTTTGTAAGGGAATGCTATAAAATAAAAAATAACTGAATTGGGAATTCTGGAGTAAGTTCTTGAAGAAACCAGGATGAGGGTGTGGAAAAGGATCCTTTTGGTGTGAGGACCAGGAATGGCTTTTGATGCCCATTTCGCTTGATCTCGGTGCCCGGCTGACATGGCCACATTTTGCCCAGTTGTGGTGGATCTGGCGTCCGTTTGTCAATGGTCAGACTGATTATGAGCTCAGTCAAACATTACACATCCAGAGTCCCAGCTCCATCGGGTAAGGAATGGTGTTTTAAAGTATCCGTAGGAGTGGACTGCAGCCACCCAGTGCCCCGCTGCATATGGTTGGCGATTCTTAGGAGCGCTGATGACCAACCATATCTGGCACGGCTCAAAAGAATCAACAGAATGCTTTGGAATTTAAAAAGGGTAAGAGATGATTCACATCTTTGATGCTGAAGCGACGGGATAGTAAACAGTGACATCAAAATTCTTATGCAAATCTCAACAACATGTAGTATTCCTATCAGATCTTTTTACAAACAGCTGTTCGTGATCGCATGTACCTTTATGTTTTAGCATATCTTTAATCGAAGTGTCACGAAAAACTCAGACTTTGTTCACGTGACGTGTCACTATGTATGTGCCTCTCAATGATGTGTTTGGCAACGGCTTTGTCCACATTTACATTCATACTTTAAAAATGCAGCTTCGTTTAGATGTTTCAGTGTGCTGTGGTTGTTTCTGCACGTACTCTGGTCTACCTAAGGAGAGCTTGCAGAGGAGACCAGTGGAGAGGAAAAGATTCAGAGTGGCTCCCATGCCTGCAGTTAACATTTGTGTTTGGTGTGTATGTGTGACGGCAGGAGTGACTCACGATATGCAATCTACATTCTCTCAAATGTGTGTTGCTTTTTCTATTATCCCTGAAGGTGGACCGTTGAACTGACCACTGACTTGTCTTTTATATCCAGAGTGTTATCTATCTGAATGATTCTCTCCCAAGCAGATGAGAAATGGGTCATATGCCTGAGGGCTGTTATTGGTTTCTTTTAAACTGACATTACAAACTAATGTTCATATTATCAATAAGGACTGATGGTGTGTTGTTGTGCACTGGAATGTCTTCTAACACTCATGTGTGTATCATCACTAGAGTGTGACATGCTGGTCCTGGAATGTATTGAGGCATCCTGTCATTTCAAAGCAACACTTTGATCACGTTTTTGTTTTTTGTAGTCTCCCTCTCTATTTCTTACTCCTTTTTGTTTGTTGCCCCGTATGTCCTTTTCTTTTTGTGATTAGTTGTAATGTTATTATAGTTGCTTGAACTATTAAAATATTTCTGCCAATCGAATACAATATTGGCCCAAATGTTATCTGAAAAACTTGAAACGAAAGAGGCACTTAAATAATTTAGTTGCTATGTGTAATTTGTAGGATCTATTGACAGTCTAGTCTAGTCCAGTCTAGTTCTGCGTATGAACTTACGCCGTAGCCTCTATGCCGTAGCCTAAGTGTCGGTTTTCATTTATACTTATACGTCTTTGTCTGCATCGAAAGGCAATGACCACTAGGCATCAGTCTCCACGCGCGTGTTTCTTGTGTATCCATGACAAGATCCGAAGAAGAAGCAGCTTGTTTGGGAAGCATGAGCATTTATAGTGGCAAGTAAACAGTCACTTTTGTTGCAGATTTGAGATGTTTAATACGGATATATACATTTATATAATATCTTACATAGATCATTCATTCGGAAATGCATTTGAGTAAACATGACTCTATCGCAGAATTTTTTTACCTGAGGGAGGTAATCGTAGCGCTTACGTTCCACGTAGGGTCCGCGTTCAGTTGACGCATTGTTATATTTTTGGAAAGGTGCGCGTCAGGCTATGGCTGTACTGCGCACGACTATAATTTACGCTTAATGAAGTGTTATGTTTTTATTACCTTAGAATGAGCTATTTCTATCTACACACACCGCAGGTGTCCTTGCATGGAATTCACCATGTTGTTTCTACAGTAGCCCTAATAGGACAAACTGTACTACAGAACGTGTAAATACATAAATTATCTCCTTCGGCAAAGAAGCAAAAATGTGACGACATCTTAGTCGTGTGTTGGCCACCGTAGTGCATTAAGGGGGGGATTTAGTGAGCTGTTGGTTGCAAATATCAATCTCACCACTTGATGCCATTCAATTTCATACACTGGACCTTTAAATAAAAAAAATATATATTTTTTTACAATTAATTTTATTTAAAATAAACTTAATTAATTTATAATAGCAGTATAAAAAAGAAATGCAAATAGAGAAAAGCTAAAAAAATTCACAGAATTGCTAAAACCTATTTCATGAAAGCTAAAAAAAGAAAAAGAAAAGTTCCTTTATCATTATCTAATCTTTATAACATCTTCATTTGGATTTTATTTACAGTAGTCGCCAAGTAGTCGTATTTCATTTAAAAATATTTTATAAAACTTGACCTGAAAGAAAATTACACACAACTCGTGCACAGAGAGTCACTACTGAATATGGCTATAAAACATTAGTATATTTAAGAATACACAAATATTAATAAAAGATACAATTGAAGTCACTGTTTACAATATTATATATGAGCTTCTTTTTAATTTTCCCTGAAATTTCATTGTTAAAGACGGTATTTTTTCCTTTTTGCCAGAAAGCATACTTTTATCAAATAAATGTACATAGTGGGATTTTTTTTCATGTTGTAGCGTATATCTCATATTTTGTCGGTTTAAGCAAATCTTAGAGGAATGAAAAGTTAATACCGTACAAGTTTACCCCCCGGACATCACTTTTCTACACTATTGTAGATAAACCACGATGGCCAAGGTCAATGCTATGACTATGCTTAAAGGCCTAAGAGAGAACAAGGACAGATGGACAGTGTAGCAGTGTTGCCTAGGAGACATAAAAAGTATGCATAAGTAAAAAAAGTGCCACAAAAATTTCTGGGAGGTGCTGAAAAGTTTTGTAAGTGGTGTGTGTACAGAAGGTCTCTATCTAAATTATGAACAGTTCTATTAGTCAGGATTATTTTTGGAGTGTGGAGGATTCCCTTAATGGCCAGTTAAGGGAGGTACTGCACTTCCTGCTTTAGAGTTTCCACTTCCTGTTGTTGTTTTCCGGCACTGCAGCACCGCCTGGTGTGTTAGGTGATGGAGTGCTCGGGTGAGGTCTTGTGGAATAGAGCCAAGGGAAGAGGAAGTGGGTGGGCAGAAGGGTAAAATAGTGGTTTGAAATCAATCAATAAACCCAACTGAACCTGAAAGAAAACTGCACAGTGCAAGCTTAGAATAAACAACATTATCTTCCATTAGTGTGGATGCTACTATAGTTAGCGTTATAGTTCGCTTTTTAAGTATTGTTTTTGGGTGTGACCTGGAGTCAAAGATAACCTTTATTCACACATTTTTACATTATGGGTGTTCATTGATGCAAGGCCCATCTGCTATGCTTTACTTTACAACAGGACCCACTGTTTTCATTTTTATTTTTGACTCTTGCATTGTTTTGAAGTCCCATGTGGTGGTTTATTTTAGCATCTCCATTTAGAATAGAAATTCCTCAGACATTCCTCACTTCTACTTTGTCTAAAGAGGTCATGCCCTCAAGCTGGGTGGAGTTTACCGAAATGAACATTATAATTAAAACACACGCCCACTCACCATTAAATCCTTTGTTACGTTATGATGGAGAGCGGAAACCTCTCCGGTCACCTTAAAGGGATAGTTGGGAATGGAAAAGTTCTGTCATCAGCTACTCACCCTCACGTTGTTTCAAACCTGAATAAATGTCTTTGTTCTTTTAAACACAGAGAAATATAGGTGGGAGAATGTTAGCCATTTTCAACTCTGTGACATGGCCCACTGCCATAGTAGGCAAATAATATTGTATATATTTTTGTTCTGTTGAACAGAAAGTGAGATATTTTTGAAGAATTTAGGAAAACAAACAGTTTAGGGGACTTTTGTCTACCGTTAATTGTTTCCTCTATGACATTGTTCTGATGAACAGAGAAAGATATTAAGAAGAAAGTAATTTAATAAAGGTATGAAAGACATGAGGCTGAATAAATGATGACCACATTTTTGGGTGAACTATCCCTTTAATCACTCATCCATATAGACATCCAAACATATTATTTCATAACATTCTGAGAAGTTGCTTTGTGGATGTTCGTATACGTTTTTTTTCATGTTGCTTTGTTTTGTTACAGGCGAAAGGCCAGAAAGATGGAGGACCGTCATCCAGTCAGAACACTCAACCCCTTTCAGGTCAAGGCGTGGCCTGGAAGGGTCCCCATACGGTGGTGCTGCAGAAAAACTCTCAGGGCTTCGGTTTCACGCTACGGCACTTCATCGTCTATCCACCAGATTCTGCCCTCCACACAAATCAGAAGGTAACAGAAATAAGAGTTTACTTATTGCTTTCCTCATTAAACAGTTGCACTCTTGTATGTATGTATCATGCCGGGTAGCCCCGCCCAAAATTATTTTGTAACTCAAAATCCTGTTCCTTATAAACCTTTTAGTCACATTAAACATCAGATACCCAACGGTTCAAAATTTTCGGGTCACTTACTCATTCCTTTTATGTTTTGTGCATTTTATAATAACAATAAAATAATACAAATGATGAAATAGCACAAATGTAACTTTGGGAGTTTGCTTTTTGCTTCAAGAAAAATCCGAAAAAAATTAAAATAATAAGCTAAACAATAATAACAATAACAAAAAATTATATTATATAATAATAAAAATAAGAATCTAAATGATTCTGTTTTAGTCACCCTGTCTTGAATTTGTGCAAATGTTTGTAAAAATAAACTTGAAAAGTTAGTTCCTCTCCATTTTGGGATCTTATTGTCTACCTTTTCATCATGTTACACTCACTTGCATTTTAAACATCTAATGAATAAAATTGTGTTTTGTAATGAAAGAAATGATTATGTTTGCACAATTATATTTTCTACATAACCAATTTTATAACAATTTCTAATTATTATAAATTATAATGTTTTTAAACCCCAAGACATGCCTTCATTTCTAAAAGTTTTTAAGATCATAAAAATTACTAACCTCAAGTGATTCAAAACTTTTCAACAGTAGTGTCTGTCACTTCACACAGAATTTTTAAGCATTTGATGACCAAAAATTTTGTGACATCTCTCGCTTGTAAGAAGGTGTTGTGATTGGTCTTCTACTGAACTCTGACTTAGCCAATGAAGACTTAAATCTTTCAGACACGTGTGATTATAAAGCAGGTCATACGGGGCACCAATATGTTAAGACTAAGAGGCTATTTGAGACAACGTGACAGAGACTTAACCCTTGTTCACCCCGTGAGCAGTGCCCCATCCACCTCTAACTTACCCCAGAGCCCGCTCTCGGGTCCCCGGTTCAGTCTCACCGAGAGGGTCCGGTCAGACAGGCGTTTGCGTCTCGGGCTGCAAAGCTCTTTGCTTTTGTCTGTGTGTGTTAGGAATGAGCCGTGTCAGCGAAGCCCCAAAGCTTACACACAGCTACAGGCCAACTGCCCACTCAGCTCTCTGTATTTGAGGGTACGTGTATTGTAAATAAAAACAATAATAAAAGAAAATCAAATAATTAAATAAAATCTTGAATGAGTGACATCTGCCATATCAATAGAGCACAATTCCATAAACACCATTGGGTGGGATGTAATGACATGGAGAAGTAACACCCTAGCAACTAAAAACTGCTTAGCAGCCACACGAAAACACCCTGGTAATGTTCTGTGTAAACTCCAAGTTGGTTTAAACAATAAAGGACAATAAAGGTCGGCTATTCAACCTGCATTGAATTATGATGCCCCCTAGTGGTATGTTTTATTACAAAGCAGCATAAAGTAATTTCTTCTCTTTTTCAGGATGAGGAAAATGGCAATGGCAAAGGTAGGTTAATCAAAACCCTGAAATATCATCATTATCTTAATATTTGTGTTGCGGTCTGTTGGACGATTGTTTTACGCCCCCCTTAGGAGGCCAGAGATCTCGTCTGGAGCCGATGGACACCATTTTTGTAAAGAATGTGAAAGAGAAGGGTCCAGCCCATTTGGCAGGACTTTGCACGGGTACAGGAACATTGTTCATTATTTGAAGAGCACTTTTAATATGTCTGTTCACATAACTTAACAATAAACATTCATTGTTAAACTGTGTTTGTGAGCAGGAGACAGGTTGGTGAAAGTGAACGGAGAGAGTGTATTGGGGAAAACATATTCTCAGGTCATAGCACTGATTCAGAACAGGTGAGATTAGTTTGATAAAGTGTTATTTATGGGACCTCACTAACATGGAGAAGTGAGTGGATCAACTGTCAATTTGTATTTCATGGCTTCATTTGTTTGTGTTCAGTGAAAATGTGCTAGAGTTGTCCATCATGCCTAAAGATGAGGATGTGCTACAGTTGGTAAGTGTGAGTATGACCTTTCTTCTTTTCTTCTGACACCCTTTCCCTAACACCCCCATATACACTAATGTTCAAAGGTTTACAGTCATTGACTGAAATGTTTATTGTGACCTTAAAACTGTTTTGATCTAAATGCTTGTCTGAATGTTTGAAATTAGTAACGTTTCATTCATTACAAATTTGATGAATAAATGTTTTGAAACCGATGAATTGGACCAAATAATGAAGGAAAAGCAGCCCATGAGAGCCCAGAATAGATGAGATATCATTCAATACTGTTTAAGAAGCATGGTGATGCCTCAATCAGCTGGTTGATTAAATACCAAAATTAATTTGTGCAAGCTTTATTAAATATTAAAAAGTTTTGATTTATTTTAGATTTTTAACTAAAAAAAATTGCTACTATACTGCTTTTCACAATATCACATTGTATCACAGAGCTCCTTAATTATGACAAAACGAATATAATCACGGTTATTTTGCCCAATATTGATTACACGATCATTTGACGCAGTCTGTAAATAGATAAATTATCTGTAAATAAATTACTAGTTAATTTCACACTGGATTAAACCTAATAAAAAAATAAAGAGTTTATTTAGAAAAACAGATACATATTAAAAATCATGTTTTTATTGTGTAAGTTAGTTAACTACATCAAAAAAAAATTGCTGCTTGATTGATATTACTTGGTTGGATAAAATGAATGCATTCATTCATATGAATAATATATACAGTAAATAATAATCGCATAACGGATTGTGACACAATAATTGTTTTACCTCAATTATCTTGTTTTCATAATTGTTGGAAGCCAACAAATTGAAACACGATTACGATTAATAAGACAGGCATAGTATCAAAGCAGCTTTACAGTATATACAAGAAAATAAATAAATTAAAAAGTGTATATAAAAACAAAAGTACACTGGTTGAACAACAATGACAAAAGTTAAAATATCACATTAAAATGTCAAATACAGTACATATAAAATGGTGTAATATCAAGATGTCAAGATATTAGCGATCCTATAAAAACAATTGTCTGTAGGAAAGTAATTGGAACGTTGTTTTATTGTTGCTTTAAAGAAAATACGGATATCCATTTTTTATCCAGGTCAGAACATAGTTCCCAGAGTGACATTGGTATTATTCCATAGTTCTATTGAGTTGACAATTATTTTACTGTGTGGTATAAAAAGGAGGCGAGTGACCATAAACCTTTAAGCAGAAGTGCACCTCCATAACTAAATGTTCTGCTCAGATAGAAACTCTAACAGCACTAAATCTTGTCTTTTGTCTTTTATATTACGCTTGATTTTGATCCTTAGGTGGGCCGCTTTTCAGATAACCCTGTTCTTCTTTTACAGGTGTATTCTCAAGATGCCTACTTGCGAGGAAATGAGCCATACACTGGAGAAGCCCAAAACCTTCCCGAACCTCCTCCAGTCTGCTACCCAAACAGCAAACCCACCACCACTTCCCCGAACCACGGTCTTCCTAACAACCTGAACTGTAAACTTAACCCCCATCTGGACAAAAGCTCGGTAGGTGACATCTCTGGTATCACCGGACATTGCTTAGAGAGCGTTGGGACTCAGCGTGTTTCCCCCAGCCATCATCGACTGACACACCACCGTTCCCGCTCCTCATCATCTGCAGGGATTACAATGAACCCACTAGACTTCCATTTTGCCAACCACAATGCAGCTATTGCCTCCGCCACACTTCCACATCCCAGAAAAGGGAGTCTTCCCCAAGCCCGCAGTGAACTTTGCCACCAGGCTTTGTCTGATTGGTACTACAGTCAAGCGGATCGTCCGGGCCTCGATGAGTCCCATCAACACCGGAGCATTTCTCAAGACAGGTTATCTGAACTCGGACTGGGAGGTCCTTACGGCGGGTGGCGGCACAGTGCTTCTCATGACACCCTTTTGCTTCAATACACCGCAGGGATGGGGGTCAACCACTCGCATCGCACAGACGGTTACGGGCTGGGTAGATCGGGCATGTCTGGGGGTCACACCTCCGGGCGGTCCTGCTCAGAAAACTTACTGGCTGCTTATGCGTCCTATGAGCAGAGTTACGGTCGTTCGCTAGAGACTCTAGAAAAGGCTTCTGCTCTAATCTCGCCCCGATACGAAAGGACACCGTGGCCAAATCAGAGCACTCAGCCAATGAGGGTTGAGGAGCGCCCCGCCCTGGCCAATCATCAGGCGGGCATTACCGCACCCTTGGGGCGGGGCTCCGATCAGGCTCAGCAACAGCAGGTAGGATCTCAGTCACACATCAGACGTTTACCTGCACAGTCTGTAGACGATCAGACGGTGGGATATCGTAGCTACAGCCCCTCCTTCTGCCGAAAGGCCAGCCATCTTATGCAAAAGTCTCATTCCTTCAGGGACCCGTCGTACACCGGACCTCACCTCAGCTGGACAACCAGCCCGCCGGAGAGCGCAGCCTCCTCAGGGCGTGTGTCTTCTTTGTCAGTGTCCTCCGCAGTGGAACCCCAGGACTCAACGAGACCAGCCACAGGGGTTGGTGGGTTTATAGACGAAACGCTTCAGTCTCAGATTCAGGAGGTGGTCCTCAGACAAAAGCCCCCCACGGGTAGAAAGACTCCTCATGGTGTGAGACAGCACCACTATGCCTATCCTGTGGATTCACCTCAACCCTTTACAGCAACAACTCCAACCTCACGGACAGAAGACCCCGTTCACCAAACCAACGGTGGCATACCATCCCCGCCTGTGGAGCAGGAGTCCCTGGCTGCCATACCTTTCATAGGTCAGTATCACTGAATGCAAGTCACAAAATTCCTCCCACATTCAGGACAAAAATATTGAAAACATAAACACGTGTTCCTTCTGAAATATGCATATTATAGTTTGTTCTGGTCAGTTGTTACTCCCTGCTACAAAGATCTTCATCATAACTACAATGTTTAATCCATATCTAACACATAAAGACTTAATATGTTTCGTCTGTTGTCCTATGAAGCAGCCTGGTGACAGAGAGCTACCTAATTTCCCAACATCCCCACTAAAACCTCCCTCACCCTTCTAACTCTCACTTCCTCCAATAGATGAGCCCACCAGTCCCAGTGTTGACCTGTGTGCCCGTCATGTGCCAGCATCCTCTGTGGTGTCCAGCAGCCTGTGCCAGGCATCTGCTCACACCTCCAGCCCCGTCTCTCCCATCCTCACCTCCCCCCTTACCAGCCTCCTCTACACAGACTGCAGTGAGTTCTCCGTCCCTCCCCGCCATCCCAAATTCAGTTCACAGAGGCCTCTTGTGTCCCTCTTTAAGATCCTCTTCCTTCAACAATCCCCTCTGTCTCATTTTAGTAGGTTTTCTTGAACTCATGCATGTGTACGGCCTTTTTGTATCACCGTCTTGATCTATTACTGATGTCTGCCAGGTGGCGGTCCAGTTTCTTTCACTGTCACACTTTTCATCTGTCTTTTTCATAACCATAATCTGTCACACTTATAGCTGTCCTGCATACATCGCTGTCTTTCATCGTGTTTATCACTTGTATCTTTCACACTTTCAGTCTTATTGAGATCGCTGCATGTCATGCAGTCAAGTAGCGTTATCAGATCTAACCCTCTCGCCTTTAACTTATCCACTTCATGCTTCATTTCGTATAAATGTCTGTCTTCTGTCTTTGCCATTCAGTGTCTCTAACGGCCATCATTTTCTTTCACATCTGTCATCAACACAGGCTCCAAATTTAACAGCTATCAAGCCAAATTTTGGCAAATATTACTAATGGCTGGTAAGTTTTTACAAGTTTCACAGCCTTCCAAATATAGTTAGGTAATTTGGGCAGTATTATAACATTATTATAAATTTTGTACGGGTGTTTTTTTAACTGTAGGCAGTTTTTGCTCTGGGGAGTTATCATGCGCATATATTAAAAGGATACTTAACCCAAAAATGTAAATTCTGTCATCGTTTACTCACCTTCGAATTGTTGCAAATCTGTATAAATGTCTATGTTCTGATGAACACAGAGAGATATTTGGAAGAATGCTTGTAACTAAGCAGTTCTTGAACCCCATTGGCTACCACAGTAGGAACCATTTCTTTAGAATTGTTATGTACTGTTGAACACAATAGAAGATATTTTGCATTCTAGCAAACTGTTCTGGGGCACTTTTGACTACAATTATTATTTTTCCTATTGTGCTTGTCAATGGGGTCCAAGAACTGTTTGGTTACAAGCATTCGTCCAAATATCTTTTAAAGACATTTATACAGATTTGGGACAAGAGTGAGAAATTCATGACACACTATTGTGTCCTTTTTACATGGTAAATTATGTATTGTATTTAACAGCATTTTGAACCATAGCATTTAAAATTCACAATAAATAAAATTATTAAAAGAAATTGAAGCATAAATAATTTTTTACTGTGGGTACCTTGTAAAAATTATGAGAATATATGAAAATAAATTGGGTCATATTTATGTTTTTTTCGTAAGTAAAAATAATAAAATTAAATTCTCTTGGGACAAATTTTTTTTTCAGACAGCAAATATTAAAGTTAGGGCTGTCAAACGATTAATTCTGATTAATCGCATACAGAATAAAAATTGTGTTTAATTAATATATGTCTATGTACTGTACATATTAATTTTGTATTATTAAATACATACACATGTATGTATGCATATTGAGGGAATATCATGTATTTATTCATTTTTACCAATAATTGAAATTATATCAGAAGAGCTTTATTGCCAAGTGTGCTATACAATATAATAAGATTTACAGTCTAAAAAAAATTCTAGAATAAGCATATATAAAATTAAAGATTATAAATATATAAATGTTTATTAATTTTAATATTTTTCTTAAATATATGCATATGTGTGTGTGATTTACATTTACATTTTGACAGACAGCGAAAAAAGTTAAACCTTGTTGTATTGTTACTTCATGTAAAATTAAATAGTTCATTTTAAGATATGCTATATCAAAAAATTTACCCATTGACATAAAAGTGCCTGAAGAAATAATCTAAAACCATCCGTATTCATACATGTGTTTGTGTCCATCAACATTTCTTTATTCTATTGTTTTTGATGTTCTTTTCACCTGTATCTCACTTCAATGTTTGTTGTCAACAGGCAATATCAAAAACAACCGTCGCTCTTCTTACTTGCTGGCCATCACCACAGAGCGCTCCAAGTCATGTGATGAGGGTCTGAACACCTTCAGGGAGGAGGGGAGTGTTTTCTCGTGAGTATGGTGGCTGTCACAGCACAGTCACAAAAATCACAACTTCACTCTCTGGAACAACTAAAGCAAAAAATATTGTATTTGTAATTTCCTCTCTGTACCTATGTGCTTAACTTTATGACTTTATAAATAACATTCCTAGTTGATTCTTTGAGAGCAGCATCTGTTTGTGGGCAGACTTTAGAATACATTATTTGGATTAGTTCATTAAAGAAACATATGTACGAGACACAAGTTTTGTAGATGTTAGTTCATATCTGTTAGCTTTGAACATGTAAATTGAGAGACACTTTTATCTTACAGAGCATACATGATATACATATTATATAGTGTTTCTGTTCTTCCAAAACCTCGGATGTCCAAATTGCTGTATTTCAGGAATAAACAAAAGGCTGTTCTTTTTTTGAAGGGGTCATATGGCGCGAATATGTGTTTTTTTGTGTCTTCGGTGTGTTATAAGTTGCCCATGAATGTATTAGACTTGTAAAATTGCAAAAATTAAAGTGTCGGAACAAAAGATTCTATCTAAAGCGAATGCTCAACCAGAGCTGCTTGAAACGCCTTGTGTAACCACAGCCCCACAAATCTATTTCAGTTTGTGGTATAATTTGAATAAGTCCGCCCAAATGTTTACGCAAGTGAGGTGGGCGTACCTGTCTGTACAATTGCTTTCAAACCTGATGTTGCAAATAAGGTAAGAGGCGTCACATTTCCGTCACATGCTTGCAGTATTCAACCAATCACTACACACTGGTTAATTGCCCAATCACATCACACCTCGCTTTTCAGAGTGATGAGCTTTGTAAAAAATCTAAGTGTTTCAGAGAGGCGGGGCGATACAAACATGCACAGTATGTGGAAAATAAAGTGTTTTTGAATCTTAAATCGTGTAAACACATTGCATTACATCAAAAACAAATGTTCCTTTTAGCCGTGTCATATGACCCCTTTTAATAATTAAATACTGTTTTGTCAAAGTTAAGAGCCCTTCTTTAATACATTTTATTGGTTAGACAAACATAAAGAACGAATGATAATAATAAACTATGGCAAAAAATAAAAATAATATATAATAATATATATAATGTCATGAACCATCTCTATGTAAGTAAACACTTAAATTTGTACAAAACACACTTCTAGCTTATATACAGATTTACATACTATTTGCATTCATTAGCAATAATAAATAGTGAATACTAAGAATAGAATTATGGCTTTGATGAAAACTTCATCCTTCAATTGACTGTTTAACAATAAGATGTCATATAAAAGCTATCATCTTGAAGTTAAAAATGTGTCATTAACAATATTGTCTTTTCTTTTAACAGGCGACTACCAAAAAGAGTCAAAAGCTTTTTTGCAGATGGAGTGAGTTCTGTACCCAACCTCAAAAAGTCATTTTTTGTCTATTATGCATCTGTTAGATCAGGTATAATGGAGTGTCTCTTGTGTTTTTTGACCAGTCCCTGGAGAGTCTTCGAGCAGCCGAGGATGCTCGCTGTAAACGTCACTCAACATCTGAACTAGGGAGCGTCACTCTCAGTGACATCAGGAAAGACGGCTGGCTGCACTATAAACAGATACTCACTGAGAAGGGAAAGGTCTGACATGATCACACAAATCTTGCTACTTTGTTATGTGACTAGATTTTAGACATTGTAGTTCTCCCTGCTGAAAAGTATACAATGTTGTTTGGAGGCTGGATGGCTTTTTAACTAGTCTAAAGAAAATTTCATCCAAAATTGATTTTATTTATTTTATTTTTGTACCCTCATGTCAATCCAAAGCTGTGTGACTTTCTTTCTTCTGCAAACACAAAATAATTGAGGAATGTTGGTAACCAAACAACACTGGCCCCCATTGACTTCTATATGAACACAAAACCACTCAGACATTTCTCAAAACATCTTCTTTTGTGTTCCACATAAAGTTTTGAACAACGTGAGGGTGAATAAAAGATGAAATCATTTTTATTTCAGTGTGAACTATACTTTTAAGTGGCGCTAACCCCAAAATTTCTTAACCAGTAGTTAAAAATGACAATTAAACAAGGTGAAAATTAGTGTGAATTTCTAAAATATTTCGTCTACTTCTTTCTGCCATATACAGAAAGTGGGCGGCGGCATGCGACCATGGAAACGTGTCTTCTCAGTACTGCGCTCCCAGTCGCTCTTCCTCTTCAAGGACAAACGGGAGGCGGTGCTTCACGCAGCTGGAGCAGGAGGTCACGGGCAAGCAGAGGACGAGCAGCCAATCAGCATTCGTGGCTGTTTGATCGACATCGCTTACAGCGAGACGAAGCGCAAGCACACTTTGCGGCTGACAACGCAGGACTTTTGCGAGTATCTTCTGCAGGCGGAGGACCGTGACGACATGCTGAGCTGGATCAGAGTCATCAGAGAGAACAGCAAGTCTGACAGCGAGGTCTGTGGCAAAAAACTGAGAAGATACTAAGTTCTGTTTGTGCTTTTTTGTATGGAAGTTATATGCCTATTAAAGTGTGGACACTTTTTAAATAAAAGCCCTGAAATTAAGGCATAAAATACAATCTTTGAAAAATTTGAAGAAAATGAAATAAAATAAATACATGAAAAAAATCGAGACATTTGTTTGATGCTTTTACACAGGAACTTGGCTTCTCCAGGCAGGCTCTCATCAATAAGAAGCTAAATGACTATCGGAAACACAGGTGATTTTACTCTTAAGGGTTGTTTTGGTGTGGTGATGCATCAATATTTTGTCAACAACCAACTATAAATCCCATCACATGGTAAATCTATATACATCAACATAAATCTCATTCGCTTTGCAGCCTGACGGGCAATAAGCCAGACACCTCTCCCAGGATCCATCGCATGATGCCACCTTTCCTCCTGTCAAAGACGGAAAACACAGGAGTGAACCGTGCCCCAGGGAAAGGTGAATTCTCTAAACCGTGACAAAGACACGCTAAGGCGTTAAGCACCGGCCCTTCATCCACGCTCCGCTGTGGATTTGCATATTTTGAATCTCTCTGTCTCTTTTTTTATCTTTCTCTCAACTCAGATGAGACTGGTCCCCCTAAGGCTCCATGGGGTATTAACATCATGAAAAAGGGAAAGAAAACCGGTCCAAAAGCTTTTGGTGTTAGGCTGGAGGACTGCCCGCCTGCTGCCAATAATAAGGTCTGTAAGAATGTGGAAACTACACTAAAAGAAATTACTGATAGGCTTATCACATTTTTGTTTATGCAAAAGGTACAAAGAAGGCTTGATAGGTGGTAAAAAGATAAAATAAGGATTTGTTCATTTTTATGATGTGCGTGTGTGTAGTTCGTTCCAGAGATCGTGGAGACCTGCTGTCGTCTGGTGGAGGAGATGGGTTTGGATTATACTGGCATCTACAGGGTACCGGGAAACAATGCCATGGTGTCATCCCTTCAGGACCAGCTCAACAAGGGGATGGATATAAACACATCTGAAGAGGTGAGGAATGATTGATAGAATGAGAGAGAGAGAGAGAGAGAGAGAGAGAAATGAGAGTAATCATCAGTCACACCCACTGTGTTTATTCTCAGAGATGGCAAGACCTCAACGTCATCAGCAGTCTGTTGAAGTCCTTCTTCAGAAAGCTTCCAGAACCCCTTTTTACAGACGGTACATTCAAATCAACTCCTTAAATGGATTCACACAAAGCCTTTGCATTGGTGTCAGATTGAGTGGGTGTAAAACCATACCAAACATAAACATAACTCACTGCTGTCCTCTACTTGCAGATAAGTATATTGACTTCATTGATGCCAACCGCTTGGAGGATGCAGGGGACCGTTTGAAAACCATGAGGAAGCTAGTAAGTGGCTTACATTTAATACAAATATTCTGTCATTTGTGTTTATTAGGTTTTTGGATGTCATTGATTATCATTGGTGATTTATGTAGGCGCGTGACCTCCCTGATTACTACTACCACACTCTGAAGTTTCTGATTGGTCACCTGAAAACGGTTGCGGACAATTCCGAGAAGAATAAGGTTTGAGCTTTGCCAGGCATATTTGTTCAAAATCATTGTATAAACGTCTCAATTGATAAATTCTTTTTACAGATGGAGCCCAGGAACCTCGCTTTGGTGTTTGGCCCCACTCTGGTGCGGACCTCAGAAGACAACATGACCGACATGGTCACTCACATGCCAGACCGCTATAAGATCATAGAGACTCTCGTTTTGCATGTGAGTCTTGTTCAAAGTGGTTTAAATTCTTCACCTCTTATATTAAACTTTAAATT
This sequence comes from Triplophysa tibetana, assembly GCA_008369825.1. Classification (NCBI taxonomy): domain Eukaryota; kingdom Metazoa; phylum Chordata; class Actinopteri; order Cypriniformes; family Nemacheilidae; genus Triplophysa; species Triplophysa tibetana. The sequence continues at coordinate 14,485,054 of CM017893.1, read as the reverse complement.
AAATTTAACATTAAAAGTGTTACTTCACAAAATATGTTAAATGTAATCGTAAGCTTTTTATCAAGGTCAAAATGGACCCTCTTTATAATTATGGTAATCAATATCAAGTGATAAATGTCAGAAGAGCTTAACGTGGCTTCACAGGAGAACAATCTTTTTTAAATGTTCTGTCTTTATGTATTCTTTCTGTTTGTTCTAGCATGCATGGTTCTTCAGTGATGAGTTGGATAAGGATGAGAAGGTACTAAGCTTCTATTATAGCCACATTTAATATGTATTATGTTTAATAAGGGACTTGCGATTACCACCATGTTCTTCATAGTCATTTGTCTCATCATCCAAATTTTTGTATTAGCTAGAATTGCGAAGCATAGCATATCATCACTTAAACCTAATTAACACAGTAATATTGATATCAGCCGATAAATGTGGACATTGACACAGCCAACCAGTATATTCACATATCTGTTGTTGCTACTTGTGTAGACGCCAGAGGACCAGCAGGACATCCAACCCGTTCCAAACATTGATCATCTTCTGTCTAACATTGGGAGGACAGTGGGAGATAACTCAGGTGAGAGATCCTGGCATGAGATGAGTGGACATGGCATCATTTTGTTTATCAAAGTGACTTTGTAGGGGCCATTTGTGAAGGGATTTAGTCTCTTTCTTTTTAAAACGGGCGTATAAATACGACCTTTATTCTTCCCCTTGTTTCTAACACTAGTCTACTTCTATTCACTGTAATCTCATTGTATATAAACATCCTTTTTGTAAAACTCCTTCACCTGCTCTCTCTCTCTCTTCCTTCCTGTGTTCTTCTGCGTTTCATTTCTCTTTTATATCCTCTCTGGACTTAATCTACATCCTTCTGCTAGCTGCACCAATGGAGCAAGGTTTGCGGTAGGCGCAGGAATCCCACCTTACCTATATGCATACATAAGTGTGTTTGTATGTTGTGGATTTCACCATCTGCAGCAGCCTATGAATCTTCATACACTGGTCTTCAATTTGTTAACATTGTGTTAAAATGTTTATTTTTGAGGAATATGTGTTCTTCATCCACCGTGTTTTCTTAACTCTTTGAGAGGCGCCACATGAGTTCGGATCTTTTCCTTTGCTTGTGGTCAAATTCTGACATTTCTCTGTGTTTTCTTCACCTGTACAGATTCCACCAACAACGACTCAGCTAAACCTAAGGTAAGATACTTTTAACATTTATGGTTTTGTATTTTGGCCGTCACTTTATTTCCAAATTATGGTGCATTATGGGGAAAATCCAGGCATAATTTTTTTTAGGTTGTGTATTAATGAATAATGAACCCATGATCTAGATGTTTCTGTCCCAATGCTCTACCAGTACAGGAATACCAAAAACAAGCTCTAAAATAAACTATATATAAATATATAAAATGAGAATTACTCAAGTAACTATAACATGCAATATACGCATATAAACTGAACATACATATGCATACACTGCATACGTATATACACATACGTAAAAGGGTAATATATACTGTATATATACTGTATCTGTAAGTGATTTTTTTTACAGAATTTGTTATTTTTTCCTTATACCATGGTATGTTTGAATACTGGATTCTGATTGGCTGGAAGGCGGGCATGTTAAGGCTTTAATGCACGCGTAGCTTCAGTCAGTTTGATTCCATTTAAAATTAACTGACAAAATAACTGTCATTTTCACCTCTTTGATCTCAAATGATACTGTAAACATCAATAAAAGCTTTAACTTGGCAAATAACCATGGTATAAGTGGGAGGCTTCGCGTTGGGTGGTCTTTCCCCTCCACGTCATGCATTAAAATCCTTAAATTCACGGCTAGCTGTGGATTATCCCTTACATATTTGCAGCTGATTTGAGATCTGCCATGATTTTCTTGTCAATTACATTTGGGTTATGTAACATGTTTTTTCTTATTTTTACAAATGTCAGCCATCACAGGCCGTTATGTACTGCTGGCATCATTCATGATCTAGTACAGGGGGTTTCAAATTGAGGTTTCAGAGACCACCAGGGGTCCCCAGAAAATGTCAGGAAAAAGACATAAAAATTTGAAAACATCAACTGAACATTATTATCGTTTATTTCTTGGTGTTTATATTTAGTTCTTGTTAACCATTTCTTTCTTGTTACATGCCTACTTTCCAAAATGCTTTAGATTATTTTTGTATCTTTCTGGTGAGTTTTTTCTTTCTCTGGTGAATCGAGAATGTTTCTTTTGTGTAGCTAATTATTTAAGTTTGTAAATAAAATGTTGTCTTTAATATCACACTTATTATTTATCTAACATACACTACTAGTCAAAAGTTTGAAAAAAAATACTTGACTGAAATGTTTTTAATGATCTTAAAAATCTTTTACTATCAAGTTGTGTGCTTGAATGTTTGAAATAACTTTTGTAGACAAATGTATAATTGTATCAAAATATCAGTTTTTTTTCTTTAGAAAACAAAATATATTTTTGAAATACATGACTTTAACAGTCCATTACATTCTATACGTCCATCCGGTTTTCTTCACACGTTTCGATTTCCACATTGCAGCAGAGAGAAATCAGTCTATACTCTTTATTAAAGCTTCCCTTCTTAGTTCTTACCTCAAGAAGATGATAAAATGGCAAGAAAACGATTCAATTCTGAGTCAAGAGATGACAACTTTTAAGATGCTAAAATATGACATAGTTTTGATTTATTTTAGATGCTTGTATTCACAAAATAATTCTCACAGTTACAACTGGGTTACTCTTTAGTTTTGATGGATTTCCTATTATTCTAAAAGGAGAAAAATAATAGGTGTTTCCAATCCCTTTGACTAGCAGTGTAGTTAAATGTTTCTTTATACACACAAATAGAAAGATGCATTTGTATTTTAGGAAGGGTCACAAAAGACATCATATTTGGGGGTCCTTGGCATCATAATGTTTGAAAACACCTGATCTTGTATCTGTTTCTCGGACAAGCTCCACAAGTCATGAAAATCTGAAACCTTATTACAATTATGTACCTTAAATACCTGCTTGGTGAATTAATATTGTAAACAATCCACATCTTATGTGTCGGAATGCTTGAGAAAAACTACTTTAAGACAGACACCTTGGTGCATGTTTTCTAGAGGAGTACATTAAGTAGAAACGGTAAGGATCAGACGATCCTTTTATTTAAACCTAGTTTATGTGGGTCAAATGTTCAACCGGTGTTATTTACTTATCAAAGCCATTTATGCTGCAGTAGGTTTATTTTCAAGGCTCAGCAGCACATCAGTGTGATAACATTTTATTAAGGTTTAAAATGTAAAGCTGTTTCTACTCTGATCACAGGAAACTTCGACTCCCAAAAAAGACCTGAGTGCCAAGGACTTCCTCCCCCTGTCCATCATATCAGCCGTGACCCGGAAGAGAAAGAAACGCCGGAGCACCTGCCCTCCTGACAGCAGCACTGATGAAGACTCTGAGCACGAGCCAATCAAAGCCAGCAACTATGAAGAGATGAGTGAGGAGAGAGAGGGTCAGGCAAGACACAACGGACACCTGGCGCCAAAGGCAGAAGAAGAGACTGAAGGAGCAGGAGAGGTGGAGGGAAAGCAAGAACATGTGGAGGAGAACCTCCTATCCCTCCAAAGGCCTTGTGACCAAGAAGGAGAGGAACTGACGGAGGAAAAGAAAGTGGACGATGTTTGTAAGAGAGAACAGATGGATCGCATTCGGTCTCAACGTCCTCGTAGCTTCTTATATTCTCACCACCAAAGCGCGTCAGGGCTCGGAGCATCCACAGAGCCAACCAACTCCTCCACCTGCTCCAACCCATCACAAGCCTCAATCATCGCTCAGATTCTCGCCCAGGGAAACCTTTTCACCCGGCGGAAGCTCAGAGGAGAAAGAGTACGACCTCATTCGCTCTACGTCGAGCGGAGCAGAATCGTTGAAGAGCAGACCTCTGGCTCTCACAACCGCTCTCTGGGATTCTCAAGAGTCAAAGCGTCTCTTGTCAGAGGTCAAGAGAGGCTCCGTCAAGCAGTGTCGCCCAGTCGGAGCAGCCAGCAGAGCGACCTGGCCCCAGCCGATGGTGTGTGGGGAGCAGGGGGTCAGCGCCGGCCAGGCTCACCGGAGACACGCAGAAGGAGGAGAGACTGGAGGCGCCACACAGTGCTGGTTAATATGCCTGGGGAGGGATAGGCATGAAGACACTGTGAAATGTCAAACATGAGATGCAAACACATCCCTTGATAACCTCAGCACTGCACAGCTTTAATGCTTTATTCTTTCCACCCCTCCCTTAAATAAAACGACGACTTCTATGGCAGCTAAAGCCTATGTCACAAACACATGGCAGAGCACCATTCTCATTCTTACTCTTGGGCCAACTGCATTATATAGATAGTTTACCCTGAAAATAAAATTTATGTTATCATTTATTCATCCTCATTTCTTTCAAAACCTGAATGTGACTTTCTTCTGTGGAACACAAAAGAAGATGTTTTGAGACACGAGTGGTTTGTGTCTATACAAAGGAAGTCAATGGGGGCGGCGTTGTTTGGTTACCAACATTCTTAAAAATATCTTCTTTTGTGTTCTGTTGAATAAAGAGACTCATCTTGGTTTGAAATGATATGAGGGTGAGTAAACGTTGAGAGAATTTTGGGGCGAACTGCGTAAATAAAAAGCAATAAAGGCTGTGTTAGTGGCTAAAAGACAGTCGTGCTAGAGTACCAGTTCACTGTGGTCTTCTCTCCTCCCTGTTCAGTATGTTTCTCCGTGGCTTTGGTAAACCTGTACAGATTTAATTTCGTGTTTGTCAACATCATTTATCATTCTTGTGATGTAAGGCTTATTCCATGTAAACTAATGTCATGTTTATACTCCCCTGTGCATGTACAGTATATGGGTGATGGTGTGGACCAACTTTTGTAACAAATGTACAAAGCCTTGCTAAATTAACCTCTGTGTACAAATGATAAATATGGTATAATATATAAGATTTTTGTTTTGAATCTTTTCTTTTTTATTGCTGTTACATAAAGAATATTTTGTTTCTGTGTGGTGTGTGTATAGAGACCTACACCGTATTGAAAAGATTTGGGTTCACTTGCATTTGTAATAGATTATCTGGTCTTAAAACATATGGGAAACGTTAACCTAAAATTCTCTCATAATTCTACTCACCCACATGCCATACCAGATGTGACTAACCTTTGTTGTCATTTGCGTGTTTCATCACTAGACGCGAATATCAAGAATTGCAATTCTGCAATCATTTACACCATCGTCATTTCAAACCTGTATGACTTTCTTTCATCTGCAGAGCACTAAAGAAAATATTTCGAAAAATGTTGTAAACAGCAATTTCGGTTCGCCCTCGTGATGCTCGTGCCGTCTCCCGTTCATCCAGCTCCTTCTTCTCTTGCCACAGAAGACAAATCCACCCACCAGATACCATTTATATAATAAATTAATAAAAACTATTAGGTAAAATATGAAAATGGAAGATGCCGCCTGCTACTACTACATTTTGCTTCCTTTGGTTCACGTGTAAGAGGAGCACAGGTAGGTTCTGCAAATGCATATATAAAGTAGAATTATGAAGGGTCGTCTTCTATATTACTTCGTCAGGGCAAATAGCTGTAAAAATCCACGTCATCTCATGTGTTAAATTCATAATATTCCAATTGCAAGCTATCATTTTAAAATCATTGGTACTTACAGGAAACGATAGGAACCCCATCTTTCTTCCAGCCCCCCTTGATTTGTAAATAATGGGTCATATCCGTCGTTCTTTCGGGCGAGACAGTAAAAAAATAAGTATAAAACGAGAAATAAATAAGAACTAAAATAAGGAATAATTTAATCGACATATAATCGATATATTTGGGCAGAACACGATAAAATACCAATGACGGTTTCCACTGTTTACAACATACTGTCTTGGTCATGCATTAACACACTGAAGCATGTGCGCCATAAATAATGAATCAGAAATGCTGCATGTTTGCTGTTATAAACGTTTTACATAAAAGGCGCATTCAGACATTCATTTTGGAAAAATAACAAATACATTAGCTGATATGGTTCTCGTGCAAACTCGGGAGTAGTCCGTTTCTGACCGTCGAATCGTATTCCTTTTCTGCCAATTTAATAGTGCAAACCACTTACAAATGTTGTTGATTGAGCAAAAATGTGGGACCGCACGTAGGATTTTAATAAATTTTCTGTCAGAAATAAACATTACCTTTCGTAGGACTGAGAGAGTATTAGCTACCACAGAGATGCGTTACATTAAGACAGTAAAACAAATTGATTTGACATGTAAAACACAAACGAAACGTATCGAAATGTTGTCCATAATCGGGCATCATTCAGCACGGCTGTGATTGGTTGAGTCCAGTCCCTTTAGTATTCGGGGTTTTGAGTAATAACTCGTTATTTTCGGCTTTCAGTCTCTCCACCTCAGTCTCCAGTTCTCGCACACGTCGATCGCCGTTAGCGGCGGGGCTGCTGATATCTGACGCCTCCGGGTTTCTCCGGACGCCGCGGAGCCAGTTGTTCTCCTCCTCTAACCGGGACATGCACTTCTCCAGCTCCAGGTACTCCCTTACCAGTTCTTGCTTTGACATATTCTGAAGAGTCTCGACGTGGTATCTCTCATAGGTCTCAGAAAAGTCTTTCTGCAAAAACTCCCCGCCAGCGTGCCCGGGTCTTCCCATACCGTCGCTCCCGTCGCCTTCCTCCTCCTCCTCTTCCTCAGCCTCGAAATGTTCTTCTTCGCTGGCTGTGTCGTCGGAGCGGATCCCTCCGGATTTTCGACCAACCAGCTCCGTGTTGAGATCGGGTTCTTCGCGGTCATGCTCGTCCATGAGGAACTGCGTTGTGTTGTATGGGGCGACGGGAAGACCTTTGGCGAACATTTCGGCTCGCACTCGTGATGCTCGTGCCGTCTCCCGTTCATCCAGCTCCTTCTTCTCTTCCCATGTTAATTTAAAGTACGGCTTCCAGCGACGCTTCTTCTTGGAGGGTCGCCTCCTGTGTTTCCTCTTGCCCTGGCGACCATCTGACAGCCCCTCGGTGTTGACTCCAGTGCAACCAGAGTCTTCCTTACTGCTCTGGGCTTCGCAGACTTCACCGGACGTTTTCTCTGCAGGAAATCCATCGTCACTGGCGGCATCGCCAGCCTTGGGCTCCGGATCCCGGCCGCGGCACATAGGATGTGTATCTCCAGACACCAGACCCAGACAGATCTCCAGCTGATTTCTTTGCATTTGTTTCGAAGAGACGACACTCTTCAGAGCATCTCTCTGCCGCCCTCTGCTGTTACTCTCCGGCGTATTTTCTTCTTTAATAAGCTCCATAACTGTACACTCCCACCTGAAGGAGATACAAGTTTGTGATCAGTGTGATGAGGGTCACTCTCCTTTGTTACAAATAAAGATTAAACTGAGATCAACTTCTTAAGAAACTTACATTTAAAACAACCCGTTAAACACGCAAAGGAAATAAAAACGCAAAAGTGTTTACTAACAAGTGAAGTTTACTATTTGATATTTAACATAAGACGCATAATCAACAAATCACATACAAGTAAAAATTACCATTACCTTACCGTTCAACTCAAATCTCGTGTTTGAGTTGTTATGTTATCTGAGACTGTTAATGTTAACTCTTTGCGTTCCGTCTACAATTGACTTGGTTTCTTGACAGCCACGAGAACATTTCCCTCCTGTGCAAACTCCAATTCGCTTCTGCTACGGAGAAGAGTGGGGCTTGTGAATTTATCACCTCCCCCACGTAAAGGCGCATGCGGCCAGTCCTTCTTTCTCTCTGCTTTGTGGGACTTGAAGTCAAACTCGCTGTTGACAACCGTCAATATCCCTCACGCAAAACCTACATTACCCAAAATGCAACACTTGTTTTCAGTCCCGATCACGATACGCCCATTCGACATTTTAATAGGTTGAAAAGTTTTTGATGCGCTCGCTGCATGCTTTAAGCGATCTGGTTGTTGGTTGCCACTGTCAATCAAAAAGAAAGCTGTCCCGGCCACTCTAGTGGACGCTACCAAGATACCCCGAAACGGGTACAATCTTCCGCTGTATTGTCAAACACATCGGCCGTTCACCGATTTATGAAGAAATAGCACCGCCACATGCGTTAAGGCAACGTTTCATATACAAAGCACATGCGTTTTTTTGTGAAATATTGGGGTCAGTTGTTTTGTCTCTCTACTCTTACATATCGAAAAACACCCTGCGCCCTTGGCTAGATTGATCACCCCTCAAGCTAAAGTAGTTCTTCTTTTAAGAGCGAGCATTAGATTCACGGTTGTAATGAATAGTTCCGATTGTATTCACGAAGATGACGATTTTAATTTTTAGTCACTTGGACAGTTTTCCCTCGTTGAAGTAAAATGTTGCATCTGAACATATAATATAAAACGCCCTTGGGTCGTTTTTTTAAATTGGTCTCTAGCGATTGTGCAGACGCTATTGTTTAGCAATCTGTTTGTTTGGTAGCTAGCTAGTTAGCTTGGTACTGGTGTCTAGATTAACATGAATAAGCTGGCTCAAGCAAATTGTTCAGAACAAGACCGAAAGCGTTAATTTTAAGCAAATTCAGTTGATTAACATGCATTTCGAATAAAGTGCAGTACGTGTATGTCAGCTTATACAAACAGATGAGTTTATTGACTAGTTAGGTGGTAAAGTATACTGGTTAGCTAACTGTGAAGTGACTACATTGACGAGTAGCGTTATACGATATCTGTATTAAAAATCTGCTAGAATGCGACATGTTTTACGCCACGCTTCTAAATTATAAACGAAATGATTTGTTTTGATAGGCAAGTTTACGTTTTTGCCAACAGAGAGAAAGGCTCGCTAGGGAAGTTAGCTAGCTGCATCACATATGTTAAACAAGATCCGAAAGCGACTCAAAGCACTAGGCCTCTTTTATAAACATTGTCATTTTAAGCGTATTAAAGCTTTACATTTTCAGTGAAATGAGAGTTAAATACTTTCCAACTACAGCATAGCCCTGATTCCTATAATGGTGCTAAAATGTGGTTGTATACGGTTTAAAAAAGCATATTCTTTTCAAAGGCCAAAATAAACGGATGACAAATCACAATTAGTTTTGTGAAGGACATATTTCAGAGAACATATGAAGAATTTGGATAATTGCTTTAATTTCACTGTGACAATAGGGATGCACGTGACCCAGATAGTAGCAGAGGACACACTGAATAATGCATTTCATTTAAAACGCTATTAGTTTCTGATTCAACATTTGGTTTATCCACTCCTCTAAACATTACCAAATGTATTCACTTCTCAATTGTATTCATTACAAGTTGTTGCATGACAAAGTTACACAACCCGTAAGTCCACCTGTCTGTGGGAAATCTCATTTTTAATCTCTTACCCTAAAGTGGATGAGTTATATTGCATGTACAATGATGCAAGTGCATTTATTTCTCCTTTTACAGAACAATAAATCTTGTGCATATGGTCAGAAAATATTCTATAGCTCGTCCTCTATTTTTCCTTTCAGTGTGATAGCTACAGAACTGACATCTGATATATTTCCCATCTGAAGGCCCTTATTTTTAAGGCTTTTTGATTGAATACATATTACAGCAACATTAAACTAACTTCTACAAAACGCCCGGCATCCTGGAACATAAGTAGGAGCAGTAATACTTGTATCCATCATTGTAGTGCTTTGTAAAATGTAATAGTACAGATATTATCACACATTATTCAGTCATTGGATGTCTATGTGCAGAGCTAAATGTAACCAGAATTACACAGAACAAAACTCATGATAAACTTTAAATTACACAATTAACCCAAGCGCATTTCTGGGAATTACACTAATTTTGTTTGTGTTGAATTAAATGGTAAGATCCATTCGGAGCTGAGGTTAGAATGTTTCTTAACTTCACTCGAGGCTAACAATCAGTGCATAAAGTACTGAAAGCCACAATATATTATTCACCATTCTTTAGCATGAAAGTTTCTATGATTTCATATGCAAACATGAAACTTTTTCTTCCTCCGTCTTAGCAGGAACACTAAGCCCTGAGTCACAAAAGGCCAAACAAACAAAAGCAGCATCGTGGGTCCAGAGATGTCAAATGGCCACCATTTCTCCTAGAGTCCAAATAGAAAAAAATATATGAGAATTACAATTGAATTCATTTATTTTACCCACATATTTGTTTAAGGTTCTTGTCACTGCTACTCAGTCATACATTTTATAACAAGCAATTCTGGTTTAGTTCCTTTTTTTGTCACATTTTACCTCTGGTACTGTCAGTTGTAAGTGGGATCTCCATTGTGAATTTTGAGCCTTAAAGATAAATACAAGTTAAATCAAATCAATTTGGAAGTGGAAATAATACGAAATTAAAGATCACTAAGATTTTTTGCAATTAGCTTTATACTTCCAAAAAATTTGGTAATGGACTTTTACATGTATGCTGTATATTTAATATACAATAGTTATGTTTAAGGTCTCTAATGTTATATCGCCGAAGCTACGTCTTAAACTTTTCTACAAATCAAGACATTTCTGTCATTGTTCTTTATCATGCTCAGTTTGGACATATCACGTTCACTTTTTCTGGGCTTTATTTTCTTCAGCTTTCGATTCTTACATTTGCAGTGGCAAATCCCTCAACCACCTCCAGTCGTTCCGTCACACTCTGCATGTCCTCTCTGAGTTGTTGTAATGCTAAAATGATCTGCTGCTGCACCTGGTCATCCTGTAGTCTATCAGGTCCACTCCCAGAATCTTCTCCACCCGCTCCCCCTGAACCAGACCCTACGGGTGGTCGCTCGGCCCTTCTAGCACTGCGGCGATCCAAATTACCTGATACAAACCACATAATAATACATAAATATAAACAAGCGAAAGATAAACAAATACACAATAATACAGAAACAGAAAACTTGGAATAGTTGAATTGTTGACAGTTTTTTTGCAACATCACTTGTGTTGTGTTTTCTATTTGGATTATTCATGAAAGAATTATTTGACTTTATATACCTGAAGGTTCCCTCCAGCCTTGCTGCATCCCCTCTCTTCCTGTGTTCCTTCTCATTGGGGCACCATGCCTGTCCTCTGCGCCCTCGCCACCACATCCAGCACCCATCAGAGTCACCTGACTCACAGGGTTGTACAGATTCTCCTGTACTCTAGACGTCTCAGTATATGCATGCCCATTTTGAACATTATCTGACAATGCAGCAAGCTGTGTGAACATATAAACATCAAAAAGTACAAAACATTTGACGTCAAATTAACCGTACTGAGTGTTGAACAAAACTGTTTGTAAGTGAATCTGTTTATACCTTAACAGTGTCCAGCTGTTCCAATGAATCACAGAAGACTTCAGTCTCTGAGTCACATGTTGGCCCCCGAGTCTCAGACAGAGCTAGATCTGCACACACATACAGTGATGAAACGGATAAGGTACAGTGGACAGGATTTTTTGGCATCACTTAGTACTTATGCAACGGTCACATTTTTCTGCAGCTGGATGGTGGTCAAGGCTCGTTCATGTCATCTAATCCAGGGCAAGCTCCAATGCCATTTAATGATGGAACCAACAGGTGTGCTCTATCATGTTCGAGTCGGATCACAATAAAATGACTACCAGCATTTTATACAAGACTGGAATATCCTTGGATAGGAAAATTTGGTGGAAAATATTCTGTATAACCCGCTTTCATGTAGAGCATATGTTAATATTCTATTACCTGTGTTGTTCAGATGAGGGTCACCATCAGGAACCGTATCTGTGAAGTCCTGCTGTTGATGAACCAGTTCTTCTGTTGGTCTCTTCACTTCATGTTCTTTGGTATTTAAAAACATAATAAATAGAACTTTAATTTATTGCTTAATTATTGCATAAAACACGTATCCATTTTTAGAAAGCAATTGCATACACACTTGACGTTAGAGTTACAAGTGCCTCTGGAGGTCTGGGCATATCATGAATAACATGATAGAGAGGTTCGAAATAATGGAAAAAGGATGCCGTCTTTTCATCTATTGGCATGATATCTATTACCTGTAATATATATAATCAAATCATGATTAAACAAGAACACAATTTCCTAACTTGGAAATTGATTTGGTGAGAATTTTGCAATAATCTCTTCTCTCTACCTCTTGTGCGACTTTCTTCATTTCCTCCACGTAAGCACCCATTGCAGTTTCTTGATTCATGTCCCCTAGCTGTTTCCAAGCATCCCTAACACAAAACCAGGAAAGCATATCATAAACATTGCTTAAAACTTGAAGTCTTAAACCTACTGTAAATTTACTGAAATCCCTAATATTTAATCAGAGAATTAAATGTACTTTATTATGCACATTATGGAACCAGAGTATGTTTTGCGAAACGGGATAAAAACTCAACCATTTGTAACGTCCAACAAGGTCCCAGAAGGCAGGACGTGATACTGTACACGGGCCACAGACCGCCTGTTTGTATAAACCATAAAACCGAAGCATCACTTCATAAGAGGGTCTGTAGGAACCTGTGCAAACACAGTTTTCCAGCAAAAATCAGCAAAAAAGTAATCAGTATATGTACCTTGATGTTTGTGTATTGATTTATTTACATATTATATTTGCAAATTTACAGAAATAAAAAGTGATAAGCAATTAGAGTTTTACATTGAGTGAATACAATGATTGTTCGACTTAATGTGGCGATGCGCAGACCGATGGCTACATGACATCAAACTACCGCGATAATACAGCTTTGGTAACGCTATCGCGATACGTTGCTGTCATAAAACCAACGGTATGCGCCGAGTCACATAAAACCGAACATACCTAATTGTTATTTAAACATTAGTGATGATGTCATTTTACAGTTTTTTTTGTCGATTGTGAGCAAAGCTACCATTTTTGGGTAGGCTTTGAATGACGTCGACAGCCGCCTGAAAGCGTCTTTGACAGTCCTCGGGGTCTGACATAGCAATAGTTGGCATAACATACGGTCTCTATGTTTCCACACTCCTGCGGCCCAAAGTTCAATAACTGGAACCTGTAAATTAAATTCACTGGTGACACAAGTGTCATCCTACGTTCTATGTATGCTCTTATATATATAAAAAATCCTCGTTTATAAAATAAATCGTCCAGGTGACAGTAGCTTTTCTGACGTCTCTGATTCAGATTATTGGCCAGGAGGTCAAGCAGAAAAGCTCCAACTCACCTGTTCTGTGCTCCTGCTGGCCACTACCATATGACGCAAACGACCTATCGCAATCTATAAAAATCGTAACATGGTGTTAAATAAAAGCAGCTTTCTTCTGAAAACGGTCTCATTCGGCACTTGGAATTTAGACTAGGAATCGACTTCCTGGTTCTGTCACGTGATCCAGTATTTACTGCGATGATTGGTGAAAATGTTTCTGTCCGAAAACGAGTGATAGCGTCAACATTTGACGTCATTTATGCAATCCATATAAATTTCAATTATTTTTTTGTTCTAATAAAAACATGTTGTTTTTAGTTTTGTAGAACCAGTTAATTTTTTTTGGTTTTAATGAGCTGAAATATTATTTAAAAATCAGAACATTTGATTGTATTTGTAATTGTACTGTGCCATAATATGGGAACTAAGATAAATTATGACCTAAATATTCGTGTTTAATTTTTTTGAAACACTACTTAATTTAATAAGATTTTGTACTACGATTTGTTATCATTTATTGTTTCTTGTCTCCGTGGATTTGTTTGTGTGTGTCTGATGTTACTATATTTTGTAGACAAAATACAGTATGTGTGTTATCACTCGAGTGCATTATTATTACTGTTATTATTATTGGTAGTGCAGAAGTGCTGAATGTCTCTTTTCTTCTAGATAATATTTTATAATTATTTCCCAAAACAATATTTTAAAACATAAACAAGTATATTTATATTTAAATACCTAAACAAATACTTATACCTAAAGCTATTTTCCCATGCACGTCATTAATGTCCGTTAAACTTGAAGCTAGATTTACGACAAGCTGTGTATGTTTGATTAAATTGATAATTTTGACATTGAGAACACTAGAGGGAGACATTTTGTCAGAAAATCATAATCTTAGGTCAGAATTGTGTAATCTGCACAAATCTTTTTATGGCAAGAAATCATAATGTGCACGCGAGAGCCCGCTGTGATCGGACCGTTGATGTGTATCGTCGATGTTTTCGATTTCGGCGTTTCAACCGACAGTTAAATCGTTTTATTTCTTCTGGAGACTTGGTGTCGCTGCATAATCCCATTGAAATAGGATAACGTTACGCTCTTACATCGGTGGTCCATATCGTTTATTCGAGTAGATCGCGCACAACATCTTCATTGTAAACCTAAGCAGTGCTTTAATTATACGTTCAATATTTTATACCTGTTTTATGTGTGTAGGTTACAATCCGTGTTTATCTTATAACAACATAAGACACTTAACCCGTTGAAGTATTGTCATGTAACGGAACGGGTGCTGTTCAGCTCTTTAAAATTCATGATCTCATCAGACAGGGGCAGTGTCTATGCTGTTTCATAAAAAAACAGACTGCCTGAGACATTCGTGTATTTATCCGCATATACATTGCAGCATAACGGCGAAAAAAGGACCAAAACTGCGTCATGTTGAGAAAGGAAAAGAATGAAGCCGGGACGTCCCATGTTAAATCAGAAGACAACCTGAAAAACATGGGTAAGAACTCTATTATTATTATCATTATTATTAACTATTCAAGTTAATTGCATGACCCACATATTTGTCTTAACATTTGTTTTCTGCGTAAAGTACTCGAGCATGCCTTATAATCCACTACCACTGACCCAATATTAATTTTGTAATGCAGGCTGTAAAGAGGCATTTTTGTGTTGATATAACTTTGTGTGGTAATTACATCCCCATTCCTCAACAGATTGTAGGATAATTTATGAAATGTAATTTTTTTCTACTGGATGACATATAAGCAAAGCCCAGATTTTAACATGTGAAGTTTAGTCACGGGACTTGTTTCTTTCAACATATCTCAAACGTTACTTTAGAAATGCACGGTCACTTGACGAGTTTATCACAACAGCACTATCCAAACTATGGAGGTAGAAATACTGTATCTACATGACTACTCTTACTAAATCTGTATTATAAACACACACCAAATATATATTTTCATATGATACAGTGTTTATTAGTAAATAAAAATGACTCTTTCTTTTATTTATTTGTTTTTCGATTTGGCCCTTTTTTCTGGCCCTTTATATTTGTGTAGTGGTACATGTTGTTGTACCAGATATTGATGTATTCCAGATTAGTATATTAGAATCGTATTTCATCATATAGGCCTACATATAATGATAGGAGCTTAAATATAAAACTTTATCCACACAGCATAGTGTTAAATCTCAAATAGTTGTCTCTGCCTGCCTCTGGCAGTAAAGAGAAAATGACCCTTTGGGATCCATTTCAAGGCATTCATTAATTACTCCTCGGAATAAAGTGAGAGATAATGGTATTGGGGTTTACTGAGGAAGTGTTTTTTCAAAACAGATTCCCATTATACAGAAGATGACTGAACTGAACAGGTTGTAAAGTATGTTATATCAAGCACTATCTAAGTTGCAACTCTATTGACAGATGACTACCATTGTTACAGTCATCCCTTTTTAACAGAAGGATTGTGTTCCTTCTGTTTAAAATAGTTTGTAGAATGTGAGAATAGCAAAGTCCTAAAAATTCCATCAAACGCTGTGGGTGGATATTACAATAAATTCTTCCTTTGACTCATTAGATCTGTTGTGATGGTTACACCTTAATTTGTGAATAATTGGTGTTGCAACCATTTTATTTGATCAAGTCATGAATGGGGTCATATTCACATGCAACTCAATTGTAACTAGTATTTCTGTTAAAATGAACCTCTGCAGGGATCCAGGACAATGAAGACGTGCAGACTATGATGCAGGGCTCTCACATGTTAAAGGTGCGTTCTCCACGCTGGCAGAGAAAGCGCATGCTAAAGCTGATGGATGATGGAGTAACGGTCTGGTGTGAATCCAACAAGACCTTCAACAAATCCAAGCAGTGCTGTAAGTTTCAGACACATATATGTGTGTTTTGGTATTATGTGACTTTCTATGCAATGTGCTGAATTTGAGATTCGTGAATGAATGTTTCATGAAACATTCATTCAGATCAAAGGTGATGTTCTGTGCTGTGGAACTGTAAGAGCCCCTCCCGTGAACACACCTCCTAATTATGGCTGCATAAACCAGCGGTCTCCAGGTCTACTGGCCACAGCTTTGTCATTACAGGGCTGTTCTATTTTCAGGACAGACGAGGGGGGTTCTCTCTCTCTTCTCTCTAAACATCACTATACGCTCTAATTACAGTCTACGGCTGAGAGGGAAGAGAGTGGCCCTTCACATTATGGTTTGCTCCATATAGTTCACATGAATAATAATCATTGCCTGGGCAACTGTGCAAACGGCCTAAATTAGAATTAAGGTCTATAATTGCTTCTAGTTAGAAAGATCATGTTTTGTGTGATGTGGTTGAGGCTGAGGCGTATGTGAGAACACCCACATGTGCTCAAGGCTATGCTCTGAATGCATGTATGATAGTTGATAAACGTCAACGTCTCTGTTGCATATCCAGGACAGCAATGATTTCTCATAGAGAAACAATGAATGAAATCGCCTGGTTCACAGATTAGAAATATACCACATCATTTTAAGATATGTGTATCTTAAAATGATAGTTCACACAAAAATCTGTCATAAATTACTCACCCTTAAATTGTTCAAAACCTAAACATTTAGTTGTTCTGTTAAACACAAGGAAATTTATTTGAAAAATGTTAGCAACTGAGATTTCTGGGGCACCATTGACTACCACTGCAGAACAAAATATATAAATATTAAGAAAAAAACAGTTCTGGGGCACCTTTTACTACCATTTTAATTTGTTTCTACTATGGTGGTCGATGATGTCCCAGAAATCAAACCTGTATGACTTTCTTTCCTTTCCAGAACACAAAAGAAGATATTTTAAAGAATGTTGGTTACCGAACAACAGTGATACCCATTTACTTGCATTGGTTTTGTGTCCATACCATCGAAGTGAACCGGTACCACCGTTGTTCGGTTACCCACATTCTTCAAAGTATCTTTGCTGATGTGCAGAAGAAAAAAAGTAATTCAAGACTAAAATGACAAGAGGGTGAGAAAATGATGACAGATTAAAATTTTTTGGGTGAACTTTAATGCATGAATGGACCAATAGGCAATAACATTTTACTCTACGTTTATGTCAACAATCTACAACTACGTTTATGTTTAGGTTATGTTCATAAAACATTTTAAGGTTATGTACATGTAGATCAACTTTACTGTCTTGTGCTTGTCCAATTTAACCATCCAGTTATTCTCAGGTGATCGTTAAAAATGGTACATCATCAAAAGTAATTTATTGTTTCTGTACCGCAATGACGCTATAACATGGAGATTTACAGAGTTTATTTACAGAGTGCTTTGTGTTTGCGCTGCAGTGATAAATAAAACTATGCAAACATCAGGCGACTTCCACCATGAGTGAAATCTTTGTTAACACAGGCAGGGTAAGGTTTGCTCCTAATAAATGGGTATTAAAATGACTGTTAACACAGCTAACATTTAGGTTCGGCCTCACAGCAACCAGCAAATTATTCTGTATGAAAAGTAAATGATATTTCAGGACGGTAATACAGGGTTTGTGTATCTGGTGGACCATATTGAGCACAAACACAAAACCCAGTTTACATGACATACTGCCATGCACTGACATCCACCACATTGGCTCAGGCTTTTTCTAACTTTAGATTTAGTTTTGCTTTTTTGGTGTATTTAGTGTAAATACACAGAGAATGAAACTCTGTCTGTGTACAACAAACCTAAGGGACACCACCAATCACTTTTTCAGTAACAGTAACTATTTTAACTTAAATTATTTGAATACATGTCATTAATATGACAATTGATTAATTATTCCGTCATGACAATTCTTACTACTCTGTTTTTCCCTTACCCACAGTTTCTGTGACGGAAGTAGAATGTGTGCGAGAGGGCTGTCAGGCAGAGGTGTTCAGAAACCTGGCAGGCTCCATCCCAGAAGAAAAATGTCTGACCATTGTCTTCAAGGGAGACAGGAAGAGCTTGGATCTCCAATGTGCCACAAAAGAGGAAGCCCAACACTGGGCCCGTGGCATTCGTACCCTACAGGGCAGAGTCAACAACATGACCCACAAGGAGAAACTCGAGCAATATCCTTCAGCAGCAAATCCAATACCAGACCCTTAATCTAGGTCGTAATCGAATAAAAATAGAAAAATCTGTCATTTAGTACTGATTAAGCTATTCCATCGGGGTAATGCATTGTTGGTACATCAAGCTAGCGTTTATTTTTCAGTGCAAAATAAGAAACTGGTCAAGATTCATTGACCACAAAAATGTAACCTATTTACCCTTGATCCCCTCACCTGGATCCATGGCTACCTCAAACAAGCTGACATGAACCAAGACGGGAAGATGTCATACGAAGAAGTGCAGATGCTTCTCCAGATGATTAACATTGACCTGAGTGAGGAATATGCTGCCAGCCTCTTCAAGGTCAGTTTTATACTACCGCCGCACCTGACCTGCTTTGAGAAAAATTTGAGCAGCTTTAATAACAGAGAAGAGCTGTCTGTGATGCTAAATATCACAAAGATAAAAATAAGCACTAAAGGAGAAACAGATTTTAAGGTGAATAGTTTTGTACGGAGTCAAATCTGTATTGGATGAATCATTCAAGGACACTTAGTATAGTGTGTTGGTCTGTTGCTGTTTACTGGGACAGTGAGAAAGTCAGTTATGTTTCACAGCATAACTCTAAAATGTTTGAAACGTTGGCATTTGATGGAGCAGTGTGAGCCAGCCTTAAAGGGACAGTTCACCTAAAAATTCCTTACCCTCAAGTTGTTCCAAAACGGTATCAAATTGTTGGTTCTGTTAAACAGATAAAATGACATTTTGACAAATTGTTTGTAAACAAACAGTTGTTGGGCACTATTGTCTTTCGTAAAGAAAAAACTACTTTGGTAGTCAAAAGTGTCCCAGAACTGTTTGGTTACAAACATTCTTCCAAATATCTTTCCTAATGAAATGTATACTGGTTAAGAAAAAACTTGAGGGCGAGTAAATGAAAGAATTTTAATTTATGCGTGAACTATCCCTTTAAACAGAAAGGTTACCCAAAAATCATTGTCGTATTTATACCCTTATTCCTTTAAGTACTCTTTCTTCAGTTAAAAGATAAGTGACATTTTGTAGAAAGAATAAAATGAATTAAAACTGCCCATTTTCCATAAAATCAAAGCGAATGATGACTGTGTCGTGATGTGCATGAAACCGAACCCAGATGCAGACACCTCTTCAACAAAACTCTTATTTCAACGGAATGAAAACATGACAGAACAGAAACATTCCCTTGAATGATAATATGAAAAAAAACAATCCAGGACAAGACAGCAAACACAAGGGCATTATTTAGGAGAGGAACAAATGAGGCATAACAAGGGCAACAGGTGAAGGGCATGAACTGATAATGGGATAATGAATGAGGAAACAAGGGGGCGGGGCTAAGACACAAGACAAGGCGATGAGACATGGAAAAAAGATGCAAACAATAGCCACAGCTTCCATACACAGACATAAGACATAGCACTGTCAAGATCCTGTCACTCTAAGCTAGAACAACCACAAGAAGGACAGGATCATGACAGAATAAAGCTCCTTTTGTGCTCCAAGGCAGAAATTATCAACTCTTTGAATTTTGAAATGGTGCTTTTGCTTTGCTTGTGCAACAGAAATGTGACAAGTCAGAAGATGGCCGACTGGAACACGAGGAGATCGAGCTGTTTTGCCGTGAGCTGTTACGTCGGCCTGAGCTGGATGTGGTGTTTCATCAGTACTCCGCTAATGGTTGTGTTCTGTCCACTGTGGATTTGCGTGAATTCCTAAAAGACCAGGGAGAGGATCACACGCTCGTACACGCTCAGAGCCTCATTTTAACATACGAGCTCAACAAATGGGGTATTTCCACTTTACTCTTGATTACTTAGGTTTTTGTAAAACATAAAAATTCATAAGTATTTTTTAAAACAGAAAATTACCCAAAAACACTTGTTGACTAGGCTTTTGGAAGTTACACAATGTCCCACAATTTTTGCAGTTTGGATTCTAATTATGATTCATTAAAATGCTTCTTTTTTGTCTCATGCAGCCCAAGAAAACCAGTTCATGACACCCAACGGTTTCACAATGTACATGTTGTCTAAAGAGAATGATGTGTTCAACCCCGATCACAGCAGAGTCTACCAGGACATGACCCGTCCACTCACTGACTACTTTATCTCCTCTTCACACAATACCTACCTCACTAAAGACCAGCTGATCAGCGAGAGCAGCGTGGACCCTTACATCAAGTACAACACGCATCACAAAAAAGCAGCACTGGCCCTTTAAGAAGTTAACTTTTATAAATATGCTGGACCGTCTATATATGAGCCTTTTAAGAAACAGTTCACCCAAAAATGAAAATTCTGTTTTCATTTACTCAACATTGAGTTGTTACAAATCTGTTTACATTTTTTTTTCTGATGAACACAGAACATTTTTGGAAGAATAGTTGTAACCAAACAGTTCTTGGCCACCATTGACAACCATCGCAGGAGTTAACAAGCTTTACAAAGTTCTTTGTTCCGTTGAACACAAAAGAAGAAATCTTGAAGAATCTAGGAAAGCACTTTTGACAACCATACTGTAATTTTTCCTACATTGTAGTCAATGGTGGCCAACAACTGTTAGGTTAGAAGCATTCTTTCAAACATCGTTCTCTGTGTTCATCAGAACAAAAAATTTATATAGATTTGGAACAATTCAAGGGTGAATAATTGATGACAGATTTTTTTTTTGGTTCAATTGTCCCTTTAAATCTCGCTCACTAACACCACGAATAATAATCACACAAGCTGTGTTAAAATTAAAATTCTTTTGGGTAAAAATATTGACACATCCATTAAAAGTATCCAATACAGAAACAAATCGAATAGCGAGAAGCAAAATGACTGAAAATCGGTTACAATACGTGACAATTCAAGTCGGTTCAGATGTTTAATGAATCGCAATACATGTCCGTCCTGAAAAGCAGGGGCCGCTGTGTTTACTGCAAACTTGGAAAACGTGACTATGCTGATCTTCACAAAAATCCAAGAAAAGCAAAGTTTTGTTTGTTACTTGACATAAGAAATGTGCAGCATTTGAGAAATGATATAAGGGCACTTGCTCATTTCTAATTTGTCTCAATAAATAATAGAACGTGAATAAATAATAATATCGTGAATAAATTGCATTGTGAAAAATATTAATAATTGTGAATTAATTGCATCGTGAATCGCACCGCTATTCGCAAAATGATCTTGAGAATGTAAGAATAGATCGTGAATTCGCTTTTTGAGATTTTTTTTGTGCACAGCACAAGTTTCCACAGTTGTTTTAACCAAATAACGTTAATAACACTCGCATTTAACCTCACAGAACACAAGCATGCATATTTATTTGTTTGTTTGTGGTATAGGGCTCTCAGCCGCGGATGCCGCTGTGTGGAACTGGACTGCTGGGATGGAGAAAAGGAGCCAGTTATTTACCATGGACACACTCTCACATCCAAGGTGCCATTCAGAGAGGTGGTGGATGCCATTGCTGAATATGCCTTCAGGGTGAGCAAAATAAATAATAAAATGACTAGCTTGTAAATACTTTCTTTATGGAGGATTGTTTAGTTTTACCTTGTATGCTAAATATTGTAGAGCCGTTTAATTAGCATCAAAAGAAAAACATGAGAATAACTTTTTCTACACCAATACGTCAATATGTTAAGGAGCATTGATTGTTTTCTAGGCATCCCCATATCCTCTGATTCTATCTCTGGAGAACCATTGCTCTGCGGAACAGCAGACGATCATGGCCCAACAACTGCGCTCCATTTTGAGAGACAAACTGCTCACAAAACCTCTCAATGACAAGTCACTAAAATGCCTGCCATCACCTGAGGTAATATTTTATATTATAAACTCGTGTAGTCGGTGCAAAATACATTGTGTATCAGATAACTTTTTACAGTACCTGTACAGTACTAGAATTGTGTTTTTGTCCACTCCAGTTGAGGTCTAAGGGGTTTTTAATGGGATAGTTCACCCAAAAATGAAAATTTTGTCATGATTTACTCACCCTCAAGTAGTTCCATATCTATATACATTTCTTTGTTTGGTTGAACACAAATAAAGATATTTGGAGGAATGTTAACTACTGACATTTCTGTGTCATCATTGACTTCCACAGTAGAAAGAATTTTTTTGTCCTGTTGAACGCAAAATAAAAATATTATGAAGAATTTACCAAAACCACCATGTGTTCATCAGAGCAAAGAAATGTACAGAGGTTTGGAACGACTAGAGGTTAAGTAATCATGATTTTTAGTTTTCGGTGAAAAGCAAAATTCACAACATAAATCACTCCACATCACTTATAGCGGAAAAATCATTTTGTTGCAAAGCAATGTTCCGGTGTTTACATTACAGTATCAACAGCACTGAATTAATAAAAATCAGTTTGCAAAATGAATTAAGTTATATAATAATTATAATTAACTTTCTATTGTCTGGTAACAAAAAAAAAATTAAGTCTGTATATTAATTAAATATACTACAACTATCCTCATCTGTCTCATTGGTGATGGTTGAGAAGATTCCCCCCTTCAATGTAAAGTGCTTTGAGTACCCAGAAAAGCACCATATAAATGTAACAATTTATTCTTTTTAATTATTATTTGCTAAAATGATCTAGTGATTCCTAATTCAATTGAATTGAATGTTTATCGATCACAATAGTACTATAGCATAACACTGAACCTTTATTTTATAGAATTACACGTATTGTTGAATGCCAAATTACAGAAATGGACTGCAAATTAAGGTGTAAAATAATATTAAAGACGTGTAATTTTGGTTTCTACTGAATATCACATTTTTATGGATATCTTTTACAGTGTAAAATGTGGCATATGTTGCTCTGTTTCATGGTAGGACTTAAAAGGAAAGATTTTGATAAAAGCAAAGAAGATCAAAGTGGAACAGGACAGCTCCAGTTCTGACTCGAGCTCTTCAGAAGATGAATCCAAAGCTGAAAACAAACCTAAAGCCCGGAAGGTCTGTGTGTATCAGTGCTGTCTGTAGTGTATGTCATGCTTCTATGTTTTAATGCATGATCAGCAGAGGCTTTATTGTACACTTTGCACCTTCCATCTTATTTTTTTCACTGTTTTGTGCTATATTTAGCCGCTTTTCCACAGTCAGGCCAAACAGTTCTGTAGCAGATGGCTGCAGTTATACAGTAATTCCACTTAGACTTGGTGCAGCACAACACAGTTACAAACCATTTTTGGCAATGCAAACATTTGCTGTAGTATCTTGCTTAGCTACCATATTCTATCCATCTGGCATGAGATAGGATTTAGCACGATGGTTGAAAAGTGGCTTTTTATGACTTTTTTTGCTTGTGCAAATAGTGCTTATATATGGGTAGTTAACAGATAGCCTGGACACATAAAACAGTTCAAAATAATTTTAGATGAAGTATGGCAGCTGCATTTCAAAGCTATGTGTCAACCACCCATAATATCATTGTAGTGTTTGTAAGCACTGTTTATTTTTGTGCATGTTCGCTTTGTCTCAATACTAGTTGTCTTTCCGTGTCTGTGTGTTTTTGCATGCATGTGTTTGTGTGTTTGCTTCTCTGTATTGCTCTCCAGCGTGCTTTTGCTTTTCTTCAGAAAGGGTCGAAGTTGAGTCAAGAGCTATCTGATGTTGTGGTCTACACCCGCAGTGTTGCCTTCAAAGGATTTGATAAATCTGCCAAGAAACCACCCAATGAAATGTCCTCTTTCTCTGAGAGTGATGCGGTGAAACTTATCAAAGAGTCAGGTACTATTTACTAGGTGGTGGTAATCATTACATTACACTATTGTACAACCGAAGCATTTGTGCATTCAAGTACTTGCAAAATTTGTCATTTATCATTTGTAGGGAAGCTCTTTGTGCGTCACAATACCAAGCAACTGAGCAGAATCTACCCATCCGGTCAGCGTCTGCAATCCTCCAACTATAATCCTCAAGAAATGTGGAATGCCGGTTGTCAGATGGGTAAGCGTTGTTGACTGAAGTAAAACTTTTTCATATATGTTTAAGGATTAACTAACATATGAGACAAAAATGATGTTGCAGTGGCTTTGAACTTCCAAACCCAATGTGAAGAGATGGATCTAAACAGAGGCCGTTTTTTACCCAACGGGCGTTGTGGCTACGTGCTGAAGCCGAGTTTTATCTGGTCACCTGATTCTGAATTTAACCCTGAGAATACTGGAGGAGGACCTGGCCACAACCCAATGCTCCTCACCATTAAGGTAAACTACAGACCACTTTTTGATGACATCGCGTGGGTTAGAAATAAGTGTCCCAACTACTTTTTACTATCGGAAAAATAAAGGGGTTTCCCAGAGGAAGGCACGACATCAAATTTAGAACACAATGCAAGTCAGTAAAATTCTATTTGTGTATTGTACTTTGATGTCACTGTTACCTGTTTTGTTTAACATGACATCAGTCAGCGTCTTACTGAAGCTTAATCATCCAAGCAGGCGAATTTTGATTAAATAGCGACAGAAAACACCGCCTCTCTTCCAATACATGAAATATCCAGCATTTAATTTATTTGAGCAATTTAATTGAAGTTAATGTTCATGTTACGCAAATTAGAGCTGAGTTTTTTTTCCTTTTTTTTTAGTAAGTGAAGGGTGCCAAGAAAAGCTTGTACAAGAAGTCACTTTTCCCAAAGTAAAACCCAACTTAATTAAAGCTGCAAGCAGCATTAAGTGGGTCCGAGCGATTTAAGGTGTCTAAGGTACTTCTGCCTTAAAGTGGTTATAGATATAGTGGTGTAAATGGTTGTTAAGCTAATCTGTTAAATTGCTATGGGCATAGCTTGTCACCTGTTATATTATAAAACACTTTTCCATGAGTAGAACGAAGCAACTTCTTTGTCTCAATGACATTCTATTGCAGAGATATAGGTCTATTTTGTTCATTTAATGCATATTTTTCAAAATAAGCTCTTTTGTGTTTTGAAGAATTAATATTGAATAAAAAATCTAGGACCATTTTAAATGGATACATTGTTTCATATTCATGAATACATTGTGGTCGGTAGGACATTGACTGCAATTATATTTTAGAAGGCCGTGCCATTTAAATTATGTTTCTTTGGTACACACACCTCACATGACAAATCCCATTTCTTCCAAATTTTGATGTTCGGTTTGAACTTCAGGAAGTCATGTTTATTATGTCTAAATGCCTAAATGCATTGAGCTGCTGCCATGTGACTGGCTGAGTAGCAATTTGGGTTTATATGCAATTAAACTGGTGTACCTAATAAAGGTGTGTTGTATATATATATATATCAACACAGCATCTTAAAACCAGCCAGACATGTGCTATATTTATAGATGTGTAAATATGGAGCAATGTTTTTTCTAACACTGTCTTCCTGTGAGACACGTTTCATTCAACACACATGCACAGTCTCAATCACACACGACACACAGAACTATACAGTACATGCACACTCTTATGATACAGAGAGAAATAATATCCATAAATACACACACAAACACACGCACAGAATATGTAATACATACACACGTATTTACATATAATACACACTGCAGTGCGCAAGACTAAAAGGCGCTACAGTGGACAGTGAACACAGCTGCAAAAATAATTTTTCAAAACTACATGCATTGTGATCTGTTGCCAATAAAAAAATCATTTGAATTAATGATATTTCACCTTTTTGACTGTTATGAAGACATGCCTCTTCCAATGAGCATCATTTTGCATGCTTGTTTAGTGTCATAAGATGTATAATAGTACTTAATGGCAAGTCAGTTGGATAATTCATTAAGGAGCAGCAACCTTTCAGGTAGACTTTTGAGGTTAATATAATAAAGGAGCCTGTTATGGTCACACAAATGAAAAAGTTCAACATGTCTTTGATAATTATTTATCAAGAGAGTCCAGAGAATTGTACTGTGGTGGAAATTTTGAAATTGCTTGAAAGACCTTAATTTGGTATGCAAAAGTAGGTTTTTAAAATCATCATCGATAACACGCGAAATGTTTGATTGACATCAATGGATCAAGAGGCAAAGTTGTTCAGAATGAGAAGAACAATCATATGATATCATTAGTTTGTGTAAATGACAAGTGTCACGTGACACACAATTGTTTAAGCAATGAAATGCGCATCAATTTTGCCCTTTTTACTGTTTTAGCGCCACCTAGTGTCCAAACGACCCCGGATTGAGGGTCTACACATATGTTCCAAGCCCCATGAAGATATCTCAAACGGTTCATTAGTTATGGCCATTGTAGTTCAATATGCTACTTCCGGTTCGGACATTTTTGCGCCGCCTAGCGACCATGGATCGAAATTTCAACTTTTTTTCAATAATTATTTATATTCATACTCCACAGAATACACCAGCGGTGGTTTGATTCCGATCGGGCAAAATCCAGGGACTTGTTCATTTATTTATTTTTTCATAAAATGCAAATTAGCGAAAATGAAAATGAAATCGGAGATATACGTTTTTTAAGTTTTGAGCCAATGATTACACTGATATAAAACACTTGGGTGTGCGACAAACGGTTTAGGGGTTACGATTGTAAACGCGTTCGGCATTGCTGTAGCGCCCCCTAAGGTCCGGCATAGCTGGCTCCGTGTATCTGAGTAGCGAGCAAGACTACTACCATCTGACCGAGTGTCAGCTCTGTCGGTCTTACGGTTTTGGCAGTAGCATCAGTTTTAGGGAAGAAGTATAATAATAAGAAAAAACCTACAAATACAATAGGTTTCTAGCTCTACGGGCTCGAACCCTAATAAATATTCTAATTCACTCGAATACAGCAACATGGGTTTTGATTGTTATTTCATATTGAGTTCATGGCTTCTATATTGTTTGTCAGTCCTTTGCAGTGTTTGCTCGTCTTTCGAAACTCAGTCTTTCACCTTGCTCTGTTTGGTTTGACAGGTGATATCAGCACAGCAGCTGCCTAAACCTGACAAAGAAAAGCTCAGCTCCATTGTGGATCCTCTTGTGTGGGTGGAGATTTATGGGGCTCCCATAGACAACAACAAAAAGAAGACGCACCGCATCGACAATAATGGTACTTTAGGTTTTCTTGGAAAAAAATATGGCTGTCAAAATGATAAAAAAATCATCATTCAGCCATCATTTTAGATTTATAATTAGAAAATGATTTTTGTGTGTTTGTGTGATTGTTTTGGTTATTTACTGAATTTGTGCATTTCAAAAATATTATTTTATTCAATAAAGAAAATATATTTAAGATTCAGAGCTAATTAAAGATCACCATATTGGAATTATAAGGTTCTATCTGACATTTTTGTCTAAATTGAGTTTTTCCACATATTCTTTTACTCAGTGAAAACTTATTTACAACACGTTTTTTTCTTTACGTGGTGTACATTTTGGGACTTTTTTTAGAACACAAATAGGTTCTATCTACAAAGTCAAATGGAATGCAAAAACTGTGAAGTTCAAAACTATGAAGCTAAAGATCAAAAAACTGCTCAGAATGCAAATAGAATCTTATAATTCCAAGGTGGCAAAATGCATCAATCTTATACTGTAAGCATGGCCGTAAGTGACAATTTAAAAATGTTTGAATTAAAGGTACTGTCTGTAAGAATTTTGAAGTTAAATATCCAGAAACCCGTGGCAGATGTTATATATATTTTTCAGCTGAGTACTTACAATATGTCAAATGTTTCCAACTGCTTTTAAATCGTGACAAAATCGCCATTCTAAACAGTGGACCGGGGCCGTTCAGTCGCCTGTCAATGGCGTCATATACGCGTTACCCTTTATAAACCCCTTTACTGACGTAGCAACCGCGTGACACTGTCATAGACCAATGTGGAAGTAGTTTGTACAGTCGGTGATGTGTGTATGTTCAAAATAACTTTTACTGTGATTGATTTGAAACACTTAAAACTGCGCAGTGTTGTCACACCATCGAATTGGACAATTACTGTAACCTCTATGACTAACAATTAAGTTTTTAACCTTAAATTACTCGGGTCTAATTCATTATAATGAAATAAAATGATTTCATCAAACGACCGGTTACCATCAGCGGTGAATTTGAAGTCAACATATTCCATCATTCCACGCTTCTGCACAGCGTCATCAAGCTACGCAATTGTTGTTGTTGTTGTTTGGATCGTGCGCCCTCTGGCGGCGATTTCTACAAACTTTTCCTTTAAGTGATCACAATTTTGCTAATTATTTAATGAGTTTTGTAATAATTATTTAAATGAATAGAGAACACAAATAATATGAAAATTTGTATGACAATAAATTGTAATAATCGTCAAAGCTATAAAACAGATTTATCACAATTCATTGTCAGCTACATTTCATAATCAAGCCAGCTATATATAAAATGAAAGGTTATGTCATTTACTCATCCTCGTTTTATTTTAAACCTTTATGATGTGTTATTTTTTAGGTTGGAAAACATTACCTGGGTCGCTTGTTTCTGTTATAGTGATAATGCATCATGGGGCAACTAGATTAAACAAGCCAAACAAATATTATGTTTTTAAAAGCTATGTATTTTTGTCTGTTTGTGTTTCATTAAAAAAAATCTCTTCCTAAGGCTTTAATCCCAGATGGGACTGCACCTTCAAGTTCCAGCTACATGTGCCAGAGCTGGTGTTGATACGCTTCAAGGTTGAGGATCATGGCTACGCGACCAGGAATGAATTCCTGGGTCAGTTTACTGTTCCTTTCACGAGCGTGCGTACAGGTACGCGTCACTTTTTGTAATTCGGTACCTTAGACCATTAAAGTTGTATCTGCATATGCTCATTCTGTATTATCTCTCTTGCAGGTTACAGGCACGTACGTCTGCTAAGGGCTGACGGCTCCAGCATGTCTCCCTCCACTCTCTTTATTCATATTAAAGTTACACCCGGCTACAGCAGCCCTGTCAGGAAGCCAGCCACACATTCAGCCTAAGAATAAATCATGCATCCTTATCTGCTCGTCTGTGTGAGGCAGTTGGTACAGTTTTTTTAGCAACTCTGAGATCCAAAATGGTCACCACTGACTGATTTCTCTACTGTTACATTACATTATACTGGGATTATATAGTTATATTCACATGTTTAAATGAGAAAAGTGCCCTGACAACAAATCAAGGTTGGTGTTAAGTCATTTCAGATGTTAGCATCTCCCAAAGGTACTTTGTATTAATTTATGATTGATGAAAAAAATAGATAAAAATGTTTATGCTGTTATGTAGCGTGTCTTTAAAGACAAAAAACAATACTTTTGATATTCAACGGGTCTTTGCACCAGCTCATCTTAAGTAGCATGTTTCCAATTTATATCAGAAATGGATTGTGTATGTTTTTTTGTCTTTTTACTATGCAGCTAAAAGATGAGGTGACTTAAAGGTTTTCTGTTGACAATCTCTGAGCCCGTCCACTCCTTATGCCTTATTTCATATCCTAAGAACAACTGAGCTCTCTAAACTACTTCACATGTTACGGTTTTAAATATATAAAAACATGTTTGTCTTTAAGATGTTGCCATGTTAACAACTTTAAAACCTTTGGAAGTATTATTTATAAACACATGTTTACAATTTTAACATTTCTTTAGTCAGGTCATAGTATAGTGACTTTAGGACGTTTTTAAATCTTTAATTGTATTTTTGGCTTCAGTAGTTTTTAGTCTGATTACTTAAATAAGCTATGGACAAACAGTGTTTTTATCTTAAATGTTAACGTTTAGTATATTGTTGATGCATATTTAATAACAACAAAAGATGGTAAGCTATTCCAAAATATGAAGAGAACCAACACTATGAGTTGATAAAGCCAGTTAAAGTAATCTCAGTATTTGAATAGATCTTAATTCCAAAATATTTATAACATTAAGTAAATACTGTGCACGATTTTAATGCTTGCTGTCGTGTATCTGTTGCTGACTTGTCATGAATTCTGTTTAAAAACACTGTGAGATATCATACTGTATATCTTTTTGTGTGTGCAAAGCAAAATAAATGCATTGTTGTACACAAGTTATTTGTGTGTTTTGTAAATTGGAGAATAATATTCTTTTTTGACACACAAAAACGTCTCGGGTTACGTCTGTAACCCTTGTTCCCTGAGAAGGGAACGAGACACTGCGTCGCCATGGCAACGCTTTGGGGAACGCCTCAGCGTGACCAGCTCTGAGCACGTGTGTCAACATCGTCCAGTAGTGAAACGATACGTCATAGATGACGTATGGACCAGGAGGTATAAAACTACATCCGAAACAGTCGACTTCAGCTCGAAAAACTTCGAAGCAAAAGGCTTACAGGGATGTAGGGAGTATGGCAAGGTGACGCAGTGTCTCGTTCCCTTCTCAGGGAACAAGGGTTACAGACGTAACCCGAGACGTTCCCTTTCGAGGGAACTCGCACTGCGTCGCCATGGCAACGCTTTGGGGAACGAAATACCCAAACCGCCATCCGCCCAAATGCCTGTATGTGTGTACAAAAATGTCACGTGGAAGACACAAGCACCTGGGCTCCCGGGGTGAGATTCATGTCCAAACTATAGAATCTCACGAATGTGAGCGGAGAGGACCAGCCTGCCGCATCACACACGTCCCGCATAGACGCCCCCGACCTTAAGGCTACGGAAGCCGCCATACCACTAGTAGAATGAGCTCTGACATCCAAAGGCGATGGTCTGCCAGAGACCTCATAGGCCAGAGAGATAGTCTCAACTATCCATCTGCTAATGGTTTGCTTGGTTGCCGAAAGACCTTTCTTCGGTGAACCAAAACATGCGAAGAGCTGCTGCGCTTTCCTCCGAGCCGCAGTTCTGTGTACATACGAGTCCAGTGCTCGCACTGGACACGACAAATTTAACCTTTCCTGGTCCTGGCTCCTGAAAGGTGGAGGACAGAATGCTTGCAAGGTAATGGGTCTCGGTACATTATCCATGACCTTAGGCACGTATCCTGCCCGGGGGAAAAGGAACGCCTTAACCAAACCAGGAGCAAATTCAAGGCACGTAGGGGAAACCGACAAGGCCTGAAGATCTCCCACTCTCTTGAGAGAAGTAATAGCCATCAGGAAGACTGTTTTAAGAGTGAGAAACTTAAGAGCGACTGAAACAATCGGTTCAAAGGGAGGAGCTGACAGACCCTCGAGAACTGTAGCCAAGTCCCAGGTAGGTACCCTAGTGTGGCTCACAGGCCTCAACCTGCGAGCACCACGAAGAAACTGTAGAACTAAGGGGTCTCTACCAACAGGTATGCCCCCTAGCCGAACATGAAAGGCAGAAATGGCCGCCATATACACTTTTAAAGTAGAAGGGGATAAGTCTGCAGCAAAGCGATCTTGCAGGAACTCAAGCACTGTTGAAACCGGGCAGTTTACAGGGTCCATGCGGTGAGCTGAACACCAAGTAGTGAAGACTCCCCACTTTAAGGCATAAAGCTTCCTTGTAGAAGGAGCTCTGGAATTAAGTATGGTCTCCACAGCCTCGGCTGAGAGACCAGTGTTTAAGAGGCTAGCCCTCTCAGGGGCCAAACCCATAGTTTCCATAACTCCGGGCGTGGGTGATGTATCTGACCCTCCGCTTGAGAAAGGAGGTCCATCCTCAGAGGAATCTCCCATGGAGAGTTCTCCAACAGGTCTATGATGTCGGAAAACCACACTCGGGCCGGCCAGAAAGGGGCTACCAACAGTAGGCGAACTCCGTCCCTGCGCACCCTTTCCAGAACTCCCGGGAGTAGAGCGATCGGGGGAAAAGCGTACAGGTGAAGCCTCGGCCACACCTGTGCCATGGCATCCAGCCCTAGAGGTGCTGGATGTGTCAGGGAAAACCATAGCCGACAGTGCGTGTTTCCCTGAGTTGCAAAGAGGTCTAACTCTGCCTGGCCGAACCTCATCCATATCTGCTCCACCACCTCTGGGTGGAGTCTCCATTCCCCGGGCCTCAGCCCCTGTATCGACAGGAAGTCTGCTCCTCTGTTCAGGTGACCGGGGATATATACTGCCCTCAGGGAGACCAGCTTCCCCTGAGACCACAGGAGGATCTGACGGGCCAACTTGTATAGTTGCCGTGACCGCAGACCCCCCTGGTGATTTATATATGAGACCACAGCTGTGTTGTCTGTCCTGACAAGCACATGTTGGCCTCTGAGTTGTGGGAGAAAGTGTGTCAACGCCAGACACACTGCCATCATCTCTAGGCAATTTATGTGCCAAGATCGAAACTTGCTCCCCCATCGGTTTTGGCCCCATTGGCCTTCCATAACAGCTCCCCAACCTGTGAGTGAAGCATCGGTTGTCAGTGCAACGCGCCGACAACTGCTTCCCAACACTGGTCCTTGGGAAACAAACCAAGGTTCTTTCCACATTCTCAGTGTGTCCAGGCATCTGCGTGTCACCTTGATAATGCGCAACGGGTTGCCCCTCGGGGAAAACCCTTTGGTTTTTAGCCACCACTGTAGAGGTCTCATATATAGCAGGCCAACAGGAATTATGTTGGACGCAGCTGCCATGAGTCCCAACAACTTCTGAAAAAGCTTTACAGTCAGTGATTGGCCTAGCTTTATTCTGCAAACGGCTGACAGGATTGCAACAATACGAGCAGGCGCGAGCCGCGCCTGCATCGTGATGGAATCCCATACTACTCCTAAGAAAGTGGTTCTCTGTACTGGAGAAAGCACACTTTTCTTGGCATTCAGCCTCAACCCCAGTTCTTCGATATGTGCGAGAACAACATCTCGATGTTGAACCGCCCTTAGGAACTTTCTGTGATGAGGAAAAATGGAGACCTGAAATACGCGTCCTTTAGATCGATCGTGACAAACCAGTCCTCGGACCTGACTTGTCCTACGATCTGTCTCAACGTCAACATCTTGAATTTAAGTCGTTGCACTGCCCGATTTAGATGTCGCAGATCTAAAATCGGACGTAATCCCCCGTCTTCTTTTGGAACAAGAAAATACCGGCTGTAAAAGCCTGAGTTTCTCTCGTGAGGATGTACAAACTCTATTGCCTCCTTGCACAAGAGAGTTTTTACTTCTTGTTCCATCACCAGAGTCTGCTCGGGGCACACCTCGGTGTGCAAAACTCTGTTGAAGCGGGGCGGACGGACTTGAAATTGGATCTGCTCTACCGTGCGCAGGACCCATTGTGACAGATTTGGTAGACTCTTCCAGGCTGCTAAATGGTCGACTAAGGGGACTAGCCTCTCGGGAACGGCCTCTGGTGATATTATTACGGGAACCGCAACGGCTCGGCAAACCTCGATTGGCAGAGCCGGCTGAACCCTCTGGGGACACCGAGGAGGAACGGGCACCGTATAATGAGGTGCGAGCGCAGGCTCCTCGGGGGGAGTCCTCGCCTGAATGACTGCCCTCAGGTCAGTCCTAGGTTTGTAAGGGTGCGGATTATATTTTCTTCCTGAACCCCCATCCTTCTGGGGTGGGGCTCGGGAAGCAACACTCTGCCTCTGACGCTCACGATAGCTAGTGGACGCCTGTGGCTGTTCTCGGCGGGGAAGATAAAGTTTAAATGCTGCATCCTGTTTCTTAGCCTCCTCGAACCTTTCAACAACGGTGTCTACAGCGTTGCCGAAAAGGCCAGTAGGGGACAATGGGGCGTCCAGAAGAATTGACTTGTCAGATGGTTTCATGTCTGACAGGTTCAACCATAAATGCCTCTCAGTGGCTACCATAGCGCCCATGGAGCGGCCCAAAGAACGGGCAGTCTCACGAGTAGCACGGAGAGAAACGTCCAAAGCATGACGGACCGGTTGTAACACATCCGCCGCCACCAGTCCCGTGTCGACCAATTCACGTAGCGCATCCGCCTGATACGCCTGAAGTAGTGCCACAGAGTGTAAACAAGCCCCGGACTGCCCTGCTGCCGCATATGCCTTGCCGATCAAAGTCGATGTCACCCTGCATGGCTTTGATGGCAAGGTAGGGGTTTTTAGGGACGAAGCCGTGGATGGAGACAGATAGCTCGCAAGCGTCTGTTCTATTCTCGGCATCGCCCCGTAACCTCGTTCTTTATAGCCCTGAACATTAGAATAAATGCAGGTCTGTGGCGTGAATACTCGTGCGGTATAAGGATGCTGCCACGACCTACACACCTCTTGATGTAGGTCAGAAAAGAACGGGGGGCTGTGTGTTATGCTTGAGACATCGCTCGTCCATCTTATTCTCAGGACGAGCGTTAGGTTTATCTTGCGGCCAGTCTATTGTTAGCTGGGCTACCGCAGCTGTCATGACTTCTACCAGATCGGCGTGTACCGTGGCAGCAAGAGGGGGAACACAATCTAACTCTCCTGCTTCGATACTAGTTATGTCTACATCCTCAGATGCAGAACATTGCCGAACCGGACTCCCTCTCTGAGCGGGAGAAACCGCAGTGCGTGCTCCCGACTCAGCAGAGAGAGAGGTGGAAGCCACGGAGGGTAAAGAGAAGCCGGAGCATGTCTCTTCAGCCTCCCTGCTATCCATCTGCGAGCCCCACGAGCGAAGATTCCGCTCTGCCTCGGCAGAAGCGGGACCATCACCACGCGGAGCTCGCACCTGGCCGTGTTTATCAAACAGTGCCAAGCGGGAACGGAGCATACGCTGTGGTAAAAGTTCACAGGCTCCACAGTCAGCTCCCTCGAGCGCTGACTTTGCATGCTCCGCTCCCAGACAGACTACACACAGATCATGCGAATCATTGCTCGTAATAAAACGCGAACAATGAGGAGCACAAGATCTGAAACTTTTCTCGGACATGTTAGCAAACTGGCTAACCAAACACACTTCTTTTAACTAGACACACACACTTCACACAGAGCCTTTGCTGAGAAGAAAAGAGCTGAAGTCGACTGTTTCGGATGTAGTTTTATACCTCCTGGTCCATACGTCATCTCTGACGTATCGTTTCACTACTGGACGATGTTGACACACGTGCTCAGAGCTGGTCACGCTGAGGCGTTCCCCAAAGCGTTGCCATGGCGACGCAGTGCGAGTTCCCTCGAAAGGGAACTGTGTTTTTGGATCACTGTGAGATGGGAATCACTGCCTTCTTGTGGTAAAAGGTGGAATTTTCTTCATGAATAGTTGATTTTTGTCGATCTGTGTATGGGTAGTTGACAATTAAACCTACCATTTCTCCATGTAGTGTGACAGCAAAATTACTTTAAACAAACTTTTAATATACACTATTGTATATTATTAATATTTATGTATAAAACAGTATAAGAGAGATTTATCTTCATTATTAGTTTGTTTTCAATGTTTTGCTTTAGGACATCTATGTGTTTTATTCTTTAAAATTTTACAAAAAAAATTGTTACAATACAAAGCTTTTGTAAACAGATAAAACCAATATATACATCACTTTTTTCACGTCTAAAAATGACGGTGCAAAACATTATCATGTCAAGTAGTCTCAACATCCTCTGCTTCCACAATTCTCTAATCGCATCTCCACACTCTGTTGAAATATAATGTGCCGTTATTTATCACATGACACATAAAAAACTTTGCCTGATATCAAATCTCTGGTTACTTTCATTGCATGCAAAAGACAACTTCTGAGATTCTATAAATGTTCTTTTTCAGATATGAAAATTTGTAAGATCATGATGGGGAGTATCCTAAATAATAACAGTTTTTTATTTATTTTGGGTAAACTATCCCTTTGCTTTAACACTTGTGCATATACAACTCAGACTGAAGTTGTGTGCAGAGATAAACTATCAGTGTGTGAGGGTGTGGATGACAGGGGATTGGTGGATTCTGTTGATGGAGGATGGGTGTCTCTCTTCTACCCTCACTGCACATTAAGATAAGCACACACACAACACAAACACCCATAACTACACAACTGACCAGTGAAACCATTGATGGCTCCAATGCCAGAAAACACTTGCATGGTGGAGAAGAAAAGCCTGTAAGTGTAGTACCTGTTCATTCTCCATTTGTAATGTTGGATTTTTCATTTATTTGTGCATTTCTTTTATACTTTGTTAAAAGCATGGAAGAAGACAAAAAGATGAAAGCTAAGAAAAACAAGGGTCAAACATGGGCTAAGGAGGGACCACGGGACCCTTTTGAAATGGTAATTGAAATCTATGTACAGTGTGTGGGCAATTATTTATTATAAGACTTTTGCAAATTACACAAATTGTTTTTTGTAGCCACCCAGTTCTGCATGTGTGTTCTATTTGTTTCCAGCTTGACTCTCTTCCTGAAGGGAAGCAACAGGAGATTCAGAAAGCCCTGCACCTTTTTTCTCTGGGAAAGGGGCCTCCAAAGACCCTCCAGGAGGCTCGTGGACACAAATATAACTTTTGGGAGACCCAGCCAGTCCCAAAAATAGGTATGCTCCACAGTGCACCAAAAGTAACCAGTTAAACCTGAAGCCTGATTCAGAAATATGATTAATTTATTAATGTAAAATTTCACTGAAACCGAGATTGAAAATCTTTTAATTTTGATCCTCAACTAAACGTGTCTTGTATAAAGATGTTCAGGTATCTGAAAAAACAAAGCAGATATACAAACTGTACATGGTTCAGGACAACAAA
Source organism: Triplophysa tibetana (assembly GCA_008369825.1). NCBI lineage: Eukaryota > Metazoa > Chordata > Actinopteri > Cypriniformes > Nemacheilidae > Triplophysa > Triplophysa tibetana. Next base: position 14,448,188 of record CM017893.1, on the reverse strand, counting down.
CAACATTTTTTTTCTTTAAGATGAGGAAGTGACATCACAAGGGGAGATAGAATCGGAGAGGTCGGCTGTTCGTGAGGCACCCTTTTCACTCCCACAGGGCTTCATTTGGGACACCCTTAACCTGGACAAGCAGGACCAGGTGAGCTGTAGGTCCTCAACCTAAAGGAATAGTTCACACAAAAATGTAATTTCTCTTATCATTTATTAACCCACATAACGTATGACTCTTTATTCTTGGCAACACAATAAAATATATTTTAAGAAATGTCTGAGTGATTTTGTATTTACAGTAAAAAATGGAAGTCAATTGGAGTCAATGTTGTTGTTTACCAGCATTCTTCAAAATATCTTCTTTGTGTTCTGCTGCAGAATGAAAGTCTCATAGGTTTATAATGACATGAGGGGAAGTAAATGATAACAGAATGTTACTTTTTGGGTGAATTATCCAACCTCTTTATGTCTTTTATGTGTGTTGTAGGTGCGAGAACTCTGTGACTTCCTGAATGAAAACTTCATAGAGGAAGATGACAACACACTTCGCTTCCATTACTCTCCGCAGTTCTTGCTCTGGTTTGTTAAACCACAATAGGAAGACTAGCTTCAATACTTGGCTTTAAAATGTTAAGTAACCCATGTAATTCCTTCTCAATCTTATTTATGCACTTAATTCAGGGCTCTTTGCCCTCCTGGTTGGCAGTCACAATGGCATTGTGGAGTCCGGGTAAATTCAAGTCAAAAACTAGTAGGATTTATATGTGCTGTTCCGTCCACTGTTCAAATATTTGACATGTAAATACCTAATACTTTCCGTCAATTAAAAAGATTTCAATACATTTTTGTATTGATGCAAATAACAAATACATATTCTCCACAGAGAGATGAAGATGGTGGAAGTCAACATCCTGTGTGTGCACAAAAAGCTTCGTTTTAAAAGAGTAGCACCAGTCCTGATCAAGGAGATCACCAGACGGGTTCATAAACAGGGTATATTTCAAGCAATCTACAGCACCAGTGCAGTTCTGCCAAAGCCCATTGCAAGCTCCAGGTATGATAGAGCTTTCACCACTGTTTTAATAACGATAATGTAACATTCAAACTAGTTTCTCTGTATTGTTGGTGAAAGGTCCTGGCACAGATCTCTGAACCCACGCAAGCTGATTGAGCTAAATTTCTCATCTCTGACAAATAAAATGACCCTGCAACGTGCCATCAAGTTAAACCGGCTTCCTGAGGTCAGAACACCCTTCTTATTTAGTTTTTACTCAAAAGAAATAAAGTCTTACAGGTGTGGAATAAGGGTGAGTTTTTATGTGGGGTGAACTATCCCTTTAACCTCTAGGCCCCCTAGTTTACATTTACATTTAAGCATTTAGCAGACGCTTTTGTCCAAAGTGACTTGCAAGAGGTGAGGACACAACAAAGCGTTAAATCATAGAGCGCAATAAGAAGTGCTATTACGAATTACCAAGTTACACGAAGCAAGACAATTGAATACCTGCTGTGAGAGAAGATCGGGTTAGATGTATTTATTTATTTAAATTTTTTAGCAAAAGTTAACATGTTCTGTTCATGCTACTGTCATGTTCCTGTCATACTAACAGTTTTGTTTAACTTTAGAGATTATACACATAACAGTTTTGTTTCACTTTAGAGATTATGCTCATAACATTAAATTGCTTTAAAACAATGTGTATTGTGAATATTCGCCATAATCCACACTTTTTTACAACTAACGTCAGTTCAATCCTTTTTTCTTCACAACTTCAGACCACAAAAACCGCAGGCCTACGCCCCATGATCGAACAGGATGTACTCATGGTTCATGATCTTCTGCGAGAACATCTAAAAGCGTTTCATCTTTCTCCTGTTCTGACTCAGGAGGATGTTCAACACTGGCTCTTGCCTCAAGACTCTGTAGTTGATACATACGTTGTAGAGGTCAGTATCATACAATCAAGCCTTATATATCCGACAGGAAAACATACTGAAGCGTTCCCAATATGTATGGACCAATGAACTAAATATGAATTAATCTAAAAGTTCATGAAATGGGTTATGTGGGTAGATAACAGTATAGTTATGTGGATTTAATGCATTCTATTAACACCACCCACATGTCTATGGCAGAGCATAAATGGTCCCATTACTGACATGGTGAGTTTCTACACACAACCCTCATCGGTTCTGAACCACCATGTGCATAAAAGCCTGAAGGCAGCTTGTGCACTCTACTGTATCAGCAAGGCAACCCCACTCCAGCAGCTAATGGAGGATATCCTTATCATCTGTAAAGCAGTAAGTCAAAAGAGCTACTTTGTGCACAGCTTAATTGTACCCAAGATGACATTTCCCTATAGATTGCATCTTTAAAATAAAACCAGTTTGTTTTTTCATCTGTTCAGAAGGGGTACGACGTGTTCTCTGCAATGGATATAATGGACAATAACACATTTTTGGAGTCACTCAAATTCAGAATAGGAGATGTGTGCAAACAGTTTTACCTCTACAACTGGAGATGTCCTGACATAGCAACTGACAAGGTGATTAAACAATCTATACATTTTAAGTAAAAAGGGAAAACAATGAAAATTGATGATATGTTTCCACATTTCAGGTGGCAATTGTGCTGAAGTAATGCTGTTTTTATGCCAAATCCACGCCGATAGTTGAAACCTACTGCCGCCAGAGGTCGCTTCCCCCCCAATAAAAATCAACACAACCCTTCTCTAACAAGGTTTTCGAGTTTAAATAACCTAGAAACATAGCGTTATTGAATTTTATTAAAAAGTATAAGGCTTTTTCTGCAACCGTGATCATTTAATTGTATTATGCTTTTTTCTTTTCTTTTTATATGAGTCTTGCATCTTTGGGTACTTCAATACCGCATGTTCGTCACGCTTGCAACAGTTATTACTAGTTTTTTTGTTTTTTTAAGTTTAGGTTTAAGGTTGGGGTAGGTGTAGGCGTTAGCTTATGTCATTTATTGTAATTTTATGGCGAGATTTTGCAACACTCCCGACCGTAGCCACAACCCGCACCTGGCCCGAAGTTAACTTCCGGTCTGTGTTTGATTATTATATATAACAATTGATTTAATGAATTCATTTAATCGTATATTAATTGTATTCAATTAAATTAAAACTACTTAACGACTATATATTCTTTGCGGAGGTCTGAAGAAAGTTCGGGCCACGTAATTTGTTTATCTTGTTGCCACTTAAACAGTCTATTAAAATGTAAACATTGTAGTAAATAATAAACGAATCAACGAAATGTAAACAAATAAACATATTGTGTGCAAATACACGTCTTTTCATTTTCACAACAGTGCGATGTTCACACAGTAACACCAGATGGCGTCAAAACGTTGACATCCTGCAAAACATTCAAGGCATTACTGACACCACAGACGCTATCGGTATAATCATTCACAACCAGAACATGCAACCACAAATGTCACTTTTGCTCTCTTGAAGCAAACTACACACCTTTTTATAGAAAACATCTGAACACTATGAATTTGTATGAAACGGTTCTTTAATTGACTTTTTATCAAACTGTAAAATATCAAATACTCAAACTGATAAAATCGCACTGGCCCGCTGGCAGCCTTCAACGCGGAACAGATCGAGCACGCGGATTGGCGTGCACAGGGGCGGGGTCTGAACTTTCAAACACTGCTGGTGTACTTGCATTCGGTTTATTCACGCACGAACTCCGCTACTCTGTGAGTTCCTGTGTTTTCGTGGTTAAAAACAGTGTCAAGTTTTATTTCAGCGATCCATCGCCTCCGCTTGCAGGGACATGCGGCCGTTTAACCCAGACAGAGAATACTCTCTGTCCCGTTGATGCTCCGAAAACACAAAGACCGTTGTGCAGCTTCAGGTGATTTTCTATTTCTTATTATTTTATTGCTCATGCGTGATGTATTAACGTTACTGGAACAGACGTTGTTATTACCGGGTGTTTAAACGCTCTTGCTCAACGACCAGCTTTGCTTATCGGATATTGCACTTGCCTCCATCTATTTAGCGACATTCACAAGTGGGTGAGTAACGTTAGTGTGTCTTGTCAGAAACATTAATCAGTCATCGTGTCATACTCTGATGTTTTTCTACAAAGTAACGTAAACTTTTATTCTTTTAACATTTGTCTGTTTAAAACTATGGCTATTGTGTAAAACGTGTTCTGTGTGTGTGAACGGGGAGTGAGTTATTGTGGTTTGCTTCATTCAACTGAAAATTCTCGGGTTGGTGTCTGTGAATTTGACTTTTAGCAAAGTGTTACTTTGACGTTTCTTTGATATCTGATATGCTCGTTGTTTTCTTTATTTAATGACAGGATATGACTCTGTTTAAATCATCAACCGATCTTAATTTCATAGTGGTTGATCTTTGCCATTTCCTTATACATTTTGTATCTGGGTGCAAATCAACATGATCATCCTTACGTTAACATTATTGTAACTAACACATGCAGTTCCCTCTGTGGTCAGGCTTGTGTTACCCAACAACGATCCTCTGCTGTATCATCAGAGTAAGAGAAAAAAAGCTGTTAATATACACCTGCAAAAACAAATGCAAGTGAAGCAAACACAACTTAAAGAATCATTTCACTTCACAGCAACAGAGTCACAGGAGAAAAGTGTAATGCTCATGCAGCTGAGTAACTGTATCATTGTTCAAAACAGAACATTTGCAGGCGAAGGCAAACATTTCACTTATCCTATTTCAATGTTGAGATTCGATGGCTGTTACTTCAGTTTCAGATCATGTATGAGAGTGTGCGGACTGCGCAGTCTTGTTTCTCGGTCCAAAGTGTGACATCATTTTTCAGCTGGTCTCACTGGATCTTTCTCTGTGGTGGATTTTAAAGGGATATTTCAACATGTCACTACTTGCATATCATGTCAATAAATGGGGATCATAGCATTCTGCTATTCTCTTTTAGATTTCTAATGACATGATGGTACAAACAGTCTTACAAAAGTTTTAATTTTGGGAGAGCTCCATTTTTGTTTCGGTGAAAACTCCACATCCAAACAGGCAGACAGCACTGCAAAGATATTTGCAGATATTTGGTGTAAATATATCCTATTTTAAGAGATTGCATCTAGCATAGGTTTCCCCACTTGCACTAATGCCCTCTAATCGCATCTTTTAAGATTTTATTGAAATACACGACCAGCTACTAAGTCAACAATACTTTGCACAATGACACAATCTACTAACACACTATCACACGTCATGGTTTTACAGTCTTAAATATGTCTTTAATTATAGGATTGTGCTACATAGGTGAAAGAGAAACTGACAAGACTCGTCTGGGTTGTGTTTGAGCTGGTAGACTAGATGCGCTTTATTGATCCTTGAGGGGAAACTGAGAAGAATGAAGATTAGGAATGCTGATTAAGCAGATAACGGGGAAGTTTGATTCTACTCTGAAGAACTTCATCCAGATTTCATGCCTGAATTAAATGAACACACGTGGAGTGAAAATAAGTCTGTTATTTTGCATTGTAGAAATAACCAAAAGTCTTACAAAAGACTTTTGGTACAAACATTTACAAATGTACCAACATTTTTGGGGGAAGATGAACCGATGGTTAAAAAAGGTTAGACTGCTGACACAATGCTGGCTAAGAGTTCAGGATGTGTTGCTGTTTGAGAGATAACAACAAAACATACTAAAACAGCATGGCATGGTAAAGAGCTGTAGGTAATTTAAGGTTTTAAACGCCTCTGGTGAATAGCAAAGTTCAAACAAGTTCCAGCATATCCGAAGAGTGCTCATAATTCTCTCAGGGCTTTTTTTGGTTTATTTGACATCAGAGTTGTACAGAACAGAAGACACTTTGTTGTAAGGGGTTGAAGTCAGTAGAAATATACTTAGAAGATTGGACAACACAGTGTCATTGTATGTCATGTATGTCAAGGCATCGCTTGTTTGTCATTTTTGGCAGTGTTGTTTTTACACCAAAAAAGCATTTTAATCTTTACTGTTGACAAGTCGTTCATGTAACCCATTTTCATTCAAAATATGAAATATAAATTCTTTGAGAATGTATTTATTACCAGTATATTGAACCATCTGTTTATATTTGACTAAACCCTTGTTGATAGACTCCTACATCAGATAATATCAGATTTATCTATTTTCAAGGAGGGGAAAATTGATGCGTTATATAAACAGTATGTGACAAAAATATGCTTGTTTCTGAGAGACAACCTGTAGGATTTCTGCGAGTTAAAATACACAAACTAGAAAAAAACCCAAACGGAGAAGAGAAGGCTCTTTATCGAACATCAATAGTTACAAGGCTATATAAAAAAAAATGATGTGCTCATTTATGAGGAATTTGGGGACCAATACGGGTTATGGTTGTGACAATTCACTTACCTGACTATGAAAAAACCACAATGCATTTACATTTATGCATTTGGCATACGCTTTTATCCAAAGCGACTTGCATTGCTTAATCCTATACACTTTACATAGGTATTTGCAATCCCCTGGGATCGAACCCACGTTGTTAACGCAATGCTCTTACCACTGAGCTACAGGAAAACAATGTGTTCACATGGGTATTTAAATCACCAAATATTGACATCTGACCTATCAGTATGATGTGAACCTTTAGTACTCAAAACTTGTTTCTTTATCATCATAAGTTTACACTTTTATGAGATAATAAAGGCTTATCTACTCACTTTAGCCTTTTTATTTCCTTACAATAATGAACAAAAGAAACATTTAAATTTTCATGTTTGGAGGACGCTTTTATTCAAAGTGACTTTCTGTGTATTGCCTATTTTAAGGTACAATATTGATAAAATGAATGATATATGTAAAAGAACCACAGTATTACCATACACAAATCAAACATTTCTAAGCAAACTTGTCACTGCTTGTCCCTAGTTGGAAAGAAACAGAATCCCTTATTTTACTCTAGATTCCAAGACAACTTAGATCTTATCCAGACTTCTTATACTTGTCCGGACAGGCATGTGCTGCAAGTATACAGCATAGCATCCTAAATTCAACATACTTAACAATGCATGTTCAACAAGGCTTTTAGGTGATCGCAGTCCTGAACTTATTAATCATACAGACTTCACAAAGTTGTGGAGAGGTCAGAGGTTGACTTTTCCAGGCGTGCAGTGGGGAATGTTGTTCATCTGTGACCTGACATCTTTGTCTGTCTGCTCCTCCTCTACATCTCATTTCCTGGGCAGTGACAGTAATGGGTGCTGGGTCGGGAAGTCCCTTACACTAAATATTTACATGGACTCAAGCAGGGTTTTGACACTGGTTAAGATCAGGAGATATTGTAGAGAGGCTGGGCTGCATTTAAACAGTTCAAGTGTGGTTGTCTGTGGACTGGACGTTAAAGGTGCTTGTGGATCATGTTACCAAGAGTTTACAGTATGCCCAACGTTCATTTGCAATGAATAAGGCATCATTTATGTGCACCCATAGTGTTCTTTTGGCAGACGATTCTGCAAAGGGTTTATGCAAATCAGGAACCGAAAAGTTCATGGCTGAATGCAATTTTCCCTATATAGTTCCTAAACCTGTTGGGTGCTTCATTGTGGAAGACGTAGCAAGTTACAATGATCTGGCTGGCATACATTACTTGGACTAAAATACAAAAAGTTCACATGAGTACCCCACAAATCTGGATACCTGTGTAACGGTAATGTTCCAGTATTTGATAAACTATCAAGAGAAAGCACATGGAATCATTTCTTGTAAACAAAATACCATCTATCGTCTGCTTTCCCTTAGATGTATTAGTGAGGCAAACAGCCTCTAATAAATACGTCTCAATCTGTGATAAGAGTAATTAACATTTAAAGGTCACATGTTTGTGCTTGACAAAATGACAAAGACTTAATTTAAATATAATGGTGCAGACCTGTTTAGGGCATTTAGCAGCTGGTTAAAGTGATAGTTCAACCAAAAATAAAATTCTGTCATAATTTACTCAGCCTTGAGTTGTATACATTTATACAAACTCAAGTATAAATGTATACAACTCAAGGCTGAGTAAATTATGACAGAATTTTATTTTTGGTTGAACTATCACTTTAACCGGCAAGTTTAGTTCAGCAATGAACCTCTGGGTCATGCTGTTATGGGTGTAGCTATGAAACACCAGATATTCAGTAATATTAGTACTTTACTTTGACACAACATAAACACACTTCCTGATTTCAGTGTTCTTTTTAAAGTTCATGATTAAAAGTTTATGAGAAGTTACACGTTCCCACAATCATTCATTTGTATAGACTTGGAACACGCAGCGCAGGTGGTTTGTTCCTCATTTTATACACATTAAACCATCGTTGTGTACTTCTACTGGTCATAATGACATGTAAATTAGAGCTGTATGCAAATCTATGCTTGTGGTGTTTAGATGCTTCTTTGCTTTTGGAGAATGAAGCTGTTTTGAATGTGCTGTACCTCTCACATGCGCATCTACAATAAAGGAATCTGAACAGACGTACATCGCCGTAAAAGCCCAAAAGTGTCTATTTGTGCACAAGTACCAAATTACACAGTACCACAGCTGTTGCGCTTGCTTGTGGAATTCCCACTTCAGCAATATATCAGTTTTACATCTTTCTCTTAGCAGTCCATCAGATTCCAGTCGTCCAGATGGTCTGAGGTCTTGGGACACCCGTAAATGCAAAATGAGAAAAAAAAGAATCCAAAAACATTACATTTCTCCCCCCACGGCTCCTGTTTTTCTTCACACACACACTCTCTGTTTTTCTGTCTTCAGCACTCGGGCTTGGAAAAATGAAGTCTTTGCTGAATCAGCTGGGAAAGCCATCAGTAAAACTAATGAGCTGGAATGCCTGGATGAATGAGTCAGGTTTGATGGGAGGTGAAACTCCAGCCAGTCTGTGCTAGAGCTCTGATTAGGCCGGTGTTGTATCAGCTGAGATCCGCATTAAAAGTCGGCCAGTTATCTTTCTCTCAGGTCTTGTAGCCTGTCATGATTTATTATAGCTGCTCCGTGAGCTAACGCGCTGGAAAATGTTCTGACAGGGATATGTTTGCGTTTGCTCTGAGGTATTAGCTGGAGAACTAAGACAGTTGGCCTAATGAGGTAAAAGCCATGTTGAATTTGTTCTTCAGGCATGTCTTTTCTTTGGTTGATTTGTCAAGGTTGTGCAGAGGACCAGATAATCTGGTCACCTAGAGTCTGATCACCAAGCCCCTCCCTTCCTTTGTGATCACAGACCCTCGGGGTGAGGGGTAAACATATATGGTTGATCTGTCCTGGGTAAAACTGTGTGTTGTTAGTGTTGTGCATTTCATCTGGGGTGCGTGTGTGTTCAGCATTCAATTTATGAAAATGCTTTTCCTGAGGAAAAAACATTTAGAATTCTGTTTGCTTATGTGTGATGTCATCAATGTTGGGCGTGACTAGTTACTAAGTAATTAGTTACTGTATTTTAATTACTTTTCTCTTGAAAATTAAAGTAAGGGATTACTCTTATTTCTACTGTAATTTCATTACAGTTACTTTTGATGTAATTTAACTAAAAACTTTGTGCAACACATGAATGTGCAATAGTGTATTGACATCAAAATTCAAAGTCTAACTTTAAAATCTGTGCTTTAATGTATAATTCTCACATTTGTAATACTTTGGTCAGTTAATAATATTATTTATTTGAATTAATTAAATAAGCCGTTTCATGTCTATCCTTGAATTACTTTACTAATCAAGGTTGATGTAGGATATAGAAAGTAATTAGTAATGAGTAACTAAATACTTTTTGGACAGAGTAATTTGTACAGTAATCTAGTCGATACTGAAATATCTGAACGGTACCAATACTAATTTCCCGAAGTACCGATACTCCGATCCTAGCCGAGCTGTCACTTTCACTTATCTCCAAAGGCGCGTTGACAAACACCACACGTGACCGCAGTGCCTGTAACGTGTCTCGTCTCATTCGCTCTGGTTAAATAGCAAAAGTGAAGTGAATATAAATATGGCGTGTGCGGCGCCTCCGCAACCGACTTTGGTTGATAAAGAACACAGCAGGAGTGCTATCTGGAAATATTTTGGATATGAGGCAAATGAACATGGAAAGCCGAAGGACACAAACAAGCCAATATGCAAGAGTTGCTACAGAGCAGTGCTAACAAAAGGCGCTAAAACCTCTAATATAGCGATATGAGTGTTGTCTCGTTTTTTCAGCGTAGTTCTTAAAGTTAATAAAATCCGACTGAGGAATCTTTAACTGTGAATCTTTAAAGACTTTAACTGTGGTCAAATGTAAATTAACTTGTGCTTAATTAACTTAATTCAAAAAATGATTACGTGTGTGGATCGGTGATATTTGAATCCGGCATTAAAATATGTTCATCAAATAATGGTATGTATTGACCAGCATTTATGAACGATGAGCAATGCATTTGCTAAAGTATATTTTAATCTTTGATGATAGTATGTAATAAAATACAACGGATCCTGTTTGATCTGGTCCAATGAAAAAAAATATTAACAGATAGAACTTTGGATTTTAATTAGTACATGTATTAGTAAATGTTAGTTTAAATTAACTTTTAACTAAGATTAATACATGTTTTGGAAGTATTTTTCATTGTTTATTTATGTTAACAAATATCTATTACCAATTACTTAAGTTCTGAGATTAGTTACAAAGTTCAGTTCATTTTAAATGAAAATACCCTAAGTGCGGTCAAAAAAAAAAAATATGTTTATTAAAGTTTGGCATTCTCTTGTAGCACCAGAAAGAAGATGAGACTCGACCTGCAACAGTACATAATGCGTTACAACACACATTATGAAGAATTATAATGCATTTTACCCTTTAATAACTCTTTATAATACATTATATACGTTATATTTATCTTTAAATAATAATAAAAAACAAATTACCCCCTTAATGTTGTGGCAGTTTTTTTTTCTCTGTGGTATCGAAAATGGTATCGAGTATCGATATTTTTCAAGGTATCGTATCGAAGTTAGAAATTCCAGTATCGTGACAACACTACAGTAATCTAATTACACTATTGAATATGTAATGAGTAGCTAATAATTAATTACTTTTTCAGAATAACTTATCCAACACTGGATGTCATTATCGTGTGATATATTCCTGCCAGCCATGATCTATAGAAAATGTACACAAACATCTCCAGTACACAAAATTCCATTAAACATCATCTGCTTCCTGTCAGCTCAACTTTAATGGTGGCAGACAGATAGCATTGGGATTTAGCACTAAGCTGCAATCTATATTATCTCCCTAATAGTGTAAGGGGAATCTGACAGGTTTGCTCTGTTTGTACTGCGTGACATTTCTCTTCCCATTATTGTGAATAAGCCCTGCGTGGCAGGAAAACAATACAGGAAATGCAGGAAAAACAGTTGGTGACAACCAAAAGTGAATTACAATGCATTTACAATACACTATACATTTGTTTCTAAGTATGTGATATCCCTCGGATCGAACCCATGGCCTTGACGTTGATAGCACCATGCTTTAACCACTGAACAACAGGAAAACAGAGGTCAACACCTGGTGGTTTAAAAACCATGTGAGCTCTCTCCTAAAGTTTTTTTAATGAGGTAAGTGCCACTTTAAGCATTGGCACATCCAACCAAGGGTCTATATTCCTCATACATGGTCACATTAAAATGACTGTGGTTTGTATGCTGTGTTATGATGTGAAAGTGTATGCCTTCACCATTTGTTTGCTTCTAGTTTTTGATAAGAAATCCTACTATGTGTTGCTCTTAAACTTCCATAATGCATGTTTGTTTCCCTATAGTTTAATATAGAAAACTTGTGCATAGAGTCTAGACTAATGTTTTTATCATGTTTCGACTCTATCAATACAGGTTCAATATATTGAACAAACGGTTCACTATATTGGTAGCAAAAACATTCTCAGAGAGTTTATACTGTATGAAAAATCCATTTTCCAAAATGTCACATCAATAACGCTGGAATAGCCCCTTTTTATTTTACCAGCATGCAGATTATGGTTTCAAAAGTATTATCAAAACATTTAGCTGTCTGTGAAATTTAACTCACCAAAGATTCCATTGAAATTGTCCAAAAAAAAGTATGTTATAGACATAAAATGAGTGTGTTCATGTGCAGGTTGCATAAGCTCTTTTTTGAGGCACAGGCCTTGTGGTTCTATCAGAAAGTGTGCGTTTAATTAGAGCCTTATTTCTCTCCCCTCCCACCGAGTGGCTGGTGTGTTTTCCAGCACTTCTTATACTCTGTGTAATGAGTACAAGCTGAGCCACAGTGCTGGCGTTGGCTTTTATTGTGAATTGTTGTTTCAGGCCTGAGACACAGCTTAGCGCATGTAGTTGTCAGATAATGTTATTGGATTACAGGCTGATGATGCATGCTGGGTCTCATCTCCACACGTCACATGACCTGTTGGCGATTACACACTTTCATACACTTTCATACATCGCCCTATGGCCTCACTCTCTATTTTATATGAATGTTTTATTGACAATCACTGAACAATGAACAATGAACATATATAAAATTATACATTGTTTTGGTGGCCCCTTGTTTTGACTGTGAGGTCGATTTGAATTAAAACTCAATTTGTTGTGGAGAAATAAATATACTATCCTGTCAGAGCATCTTAATCTTTTTTTAATGCATTGCAAGTTTGTGCATTTGCATTAGCCCTGTGAATGGCACTAGCAGCGTTGAGCTTCGAGAGCAATACGATACTGTCAACATGATAACTGAGTCTTATTTTGCCTTTGGGGTGAATGCTAATGATAGCTATTTCGCATTCATGTACAACCACTGGGTGTTCAGCAATTTGAATAAAAATTAAGCAGTATGCCAGCTCGAAAAGGTCTTTGCTGTTCTAAGCAAATCGCCACATCCAAAGGGCACCTCTGGCTGAACAGGTCTGATATCAGATTTAGCCTCAGGTCCGATAGATTAGCCCTGATAGAGACTAAAGAGGGGATCGGGGCAAAAAGCAGGAATGTGTTTTGAGCCCTTTAACCTCTGAGTTAGGCCACTTAAAGGGAAAGGAAATTCCTTCATTCATTCATCCTCATGTGATTTTGAAAACCTGTATGACTTTTGTGTTCTACACATTTTTGAAGAATGTTGGTAACCGAACAGCACTGGTCCCCATTGACTTCCATTGATTGAACGGACATAAAACCCCTGAGACATTTCTCTAAATATCCTTTTTTTGTGTTACACAGATGAAAGAGTTATAAACAGGATATGAATGACATGAGGGTGAATAGGCAAGGCGAGTTTATTTATATAGCACATTTCATACACAAGTGCAATTCAAAGTGCTTTACATAAAATGATTGACAGAAAGAATAAAACGTATCTTTAAAATGCAAATTATTTAAGATCACAAAAATTTTAGATTTTAAGAAACAATAAAACAGCAATAAAATTGATTAAAAATGTGAGTGTATATATAAAAAGAATAAGAGCAAAATAAAAATAAATTGGAAATAGAAGTGCAGTTAATGTAAAGCAGCACAGTGCTCAGGTTGTGAATGCACAGCTAAACAAGTGTGTTTTTAATCTGGACTTAAAAGTATCTACGTTGGTGAATGTCTGATGTCATCTGGAAGCAGATTCCAGCTACGGGTGGCGTAATGGCTAAACGCTGACTCGCCCTGTTTTGAGTGAACCCTTGTTATCTCTAACTGACTTGATCCTGATGATCTGAGAAGTCTGATTGGTTTATATTCAATGAGCATATCTGAGATGTATTTGGGTCCTAGACCATTGAGTGATTTATAGACAACTAATAATACTTTGAAGTTGATTCTAAAAGTAACTGGTAACCAGTGTAAGGACCTGAGGATTGGAGTGATATGCTCAGATTTTTTGGTTCTGGTCAGAATCCTGGCAGCAGTGTTCTGTGTGAGCTGCAGCTGTCTGATGGTCTTTTTGGGAAGACCTGTAAGGAGTCCATTACAGTAATCCACCCTGCTGGTGATGAAGTCATGAACTAGTTTCTCTAAATCTTGGCTTGAGACAAAACATCTGATTCTGGCTATGTTTCTGAGATGGTAGTAGGCTGATTTGCTTATTTCTTTAACATGACTGCTGAAACTAAGGTCAGACTCCAAAATGACTCCAAAGATTTTTTACCTTGCTTTGTGTCTTTAGACCTCTTATGTCAAGGTATGTGTTTACCTCGTTAGTTTCATCCTTGTTACCAAAAACAATGACTTCAGTTTTGTTTTTATTTAACTGAAGGAAGTTTTGACACATCCATCTGTTAATTTCATCAATGCATTTGCAAAGAGAGTCAATAGGCCTGTAGTCATTGGGTGAGAGGGCTAGGAATAAATGACAGACTTTTATTGCTAGGGGAACTATCCATTTCAGATGTTATTTTCCATACTAAAAAGTAAATGGTGACCTCAGCTGTAAGGGAAACATTTTGGTGAATACAAATAAAAAATTCTGTCTGTTCCTGACAAAGCTATCGGACATGAAATATATGGTGCATAAATTGTATGGACTACATGTGGTTTTTTTTTTGGAGCTTGACAGTCCAGCCTGTCAAAATGAGGATGAGGGAATGATGACGGAAGTATCATTTTCATGTGAACTTAGTAACTTCACAGTACATGATTGAAAATTTTCTATTCTGGTGGTACAGGAAAATATAAAGATATACTCTCTCTGTAGAAGAGTGGAAGTAGGTCTCCTAAGCTTGTGGAACTCTGGTTTTGAAAGCCACCCAGAGCTTTACCCTCCCCTTTATCTACAGGGAAATGATGGGCAAAGCTTTACTGTTGCAGCTGGTTATGTAATGCTATAAATGCTTCATGTTCCCAAATTTTCACCTGCAGTGCTGTGTTTTAGGATGTGAGTTGCATGCAGTGTGATTTCAGGATATTACAAGGGAAACAGACAGGCCTTCCTCTCACTTCCATTGTCACCTTAGGAATGAGAGGTCACAAACATCCGGACAGTACTTTAGGGATTTGTTATAATTTTTTGTTACAGTTTTGGCACAGAATCAAAGAGTAAATGTCATTTTATGATTTATAAATTATCTTAGGAGTCTGGACATATAAATGAATGGGTTTACCATCACTGTGTTCTTTAAAGTTTGTTTTCAGAGTTTTTAAATGTTCGAAGTTCGATGCATTTTTTCAGTGCTGGATTTGTTGTCACACTTAAGGTTGGGAAGCACAGTGCTTATCTCGACCATTGTGGTCAGTGTCTTTGTGTATGACTCATCTGTTATCATATCCTCTTGATTGGATTAAAGAAAAAAGCTAAGTATGTTTCCAAACAATGCTTTTTCTCACTCTGATGTAGCTGCTTGGGTTTAGCACTCCTTTATATGGCAAAAAGCAAACGGTGGACCCCAAGATGCCTTGTGGAGTTACGTACACTTCTAATCATAGAGCCAGACTGCACAGTTTTGCCTCTCGTGGGATTTACTCTCCTGGAAGAAAAAAGTTTTCTTTGTAATGCTTTGGGGTTCTTTTTTGGCATTTTTGCTCATTTTCATGAGCTACACCATGATTTTATGATGTCCCCTGGGTCCTGTTACAGCCAGTAATCTTCAGATGACATTTTGGAGTTTCCATTTTATCCTCTGCAAGAATGATCATAGTGATCTCCTATTTATTTCTTTGTAGGAAGATCTTGATGTATGGGTTGTTCACATGACAAGGCATTTTTACTGACAGACACAGATAAAATGTAAATGTTTAAACAATTCTTTGTCTATGGAACTGATTTTATACAAACTGCTTTGTTATTAGATTTAAATCTAAAAAACTTATAGTGTGACTGTCCCAAGAATGGATGGAAATAAAAACATAGCTATAGAGGGCCCCTAAAAAGACAAGGTGTTATTAATAAAGCTTTCTTGTAGCTCCGTGGTAAGAGCATTGCGTTAAACTACACAAGGTTGTGGGTTCGATCCCAGGGGATTGCACATACTTAGAAACAAATGTATTGGATAATCCAATGTAAGTCGCTTTGGATAAAAGCGTCTGCTAAATGCATAAATGTAAATGTGAATAACCCCACTATTTCAGCACAGTTTAATTGCCCAATTGGACATTTCCCACGCCTTATGCATGACAGGGGGAACAGTCAAGAATATGAATTGAGGAAAGGAGGTCCGAGGTTTCATTGGGTTCGTCGTGTAGGTATGCTTTGTGTTTTGGGGGAAATATGATACTAGAAATACATAGGATATTTATACTTGCCTTTCCTTGCTACTGCTTGTTACTTCCTTGCTTGCTGTACAGTACTTGCTACTGTCAGTGAGACATCATCAGTTGTGTGTCTGATCCCACTGTCATTAAATCCATTATCCTGGGTGAAAGACTTTTGGTGAGGTGCTGAAGATAATGCCCTTTGTATGGTTCCAAACAATGCGATACATTGCACCTCAGCTTCATTGGGTGTTTCGGCCCCTTTATTACAAGACACCCTCAGCCAAGGGAGACCCATCGTAGGTTGATCAGACGTGGGTGTGTGTCGCATTGTTACAAGGTCACCTGGCAGCCCATGCTGTGTCCATTCGCCTAAACCACAGCCAGTGGCTTTCCGCACCACCAGCCAGTTCTTGATTATCCGTCACTACACCTATCCTTTGAACCCCACTTCCTGTTTCAATTAGCTCATCCAGATTAGTGGGTGCAGCCTCAACAACGTTTTCTGCCCCACTCAACTAAAGGGTTTTCTTTTTAGCGAGTTAGCTTGGGCGTTTTGGAGGATGGCATTTGCTGCCACTCTCTTGGTCTCTACTGCTGCAGCCAAGCACTTTAGCACTTGATTTTGGCGCCATGTGCATCTCTTACAACCCACAAGAAGGTTTGCCGGAGCAGATTTGTTGGTGAGGGCAGCACATCATATGTAGCTATTATGATAAAACTTAGCCTGTTTGTTTTCATACTCCTCAGCTCACTCCAAATGATTTTGCGCCGCTCAATACCTTCCCACCTCACCCAGCGGCCTTGTTGTGCTTGAGAGACCGCTCTGGCGCATCTACTGGCTTCCTCTTGTCACCAACGCTGTTCCTTCGGTGTCGCTTTTCGCCATGTCGGTATGGTTGATCCCAAACCAAGTCCCCCTCTGCCATATTGTTCTTGTCCCATGATGTCCCTATGTCTGACGGGTGCATTCGAATCGACTACCGCTGTTGCTGGGTTCCATTTCTTCCCTGTCGCTACTGTAGGAGCAGCATAATATGTACAATAAATCATAGTTTATTTACTTCATACATTAATGTATTTTCCTTTTGCAAACACAACCATTTGAGTTCATTAGAATTAAACACATTTTTATAATAGCTATAAAGTGGCTGTAACCGATGTGCAATCTACAAGAAGTGAGCTGCAGCACGTCTGTAGACTGTGCATCACATCCTGGTAATAATTTGGTTTTGCGTCTGTCTTGACGTAACTACATTGTTGTTTGTTTGTTTGTTTGCTTGCTTACTTGATGTTGTCCTGCCCCTCTGACGACAGCAGTTTCTGGTTTAGGCCCAGCAGAGTTGTAATCCATTGTGGAGTCAATCATCTGGCTGCTTTTTTACTTTTGAGTTAGAAATATGCTGAAAAATGTTGAGCAATTTTCAGCTTTGGCACCGGCACCCTGCCGTAAAGGACCCTGTCAAACCAGCTGTCATTTTTTTAACTGTTTTCACAGAGAAAGAAAAATATCTGCTGTGATTCAGGTCTAGGCGCCCCGAGCAGGTTTCGAGCCGTCTTTTTGGTCGCTGGAGATTATAGCTCCTCTGAGGGTGATGTCATCTCATCTGTGATGCCGCTATTACCTCGTTTCCCATCGCTCCACACTCTTCCCCAAATGCCTTTCCCTTCTTCCCATGATCCTTTCATTATCTCACCTACAGTCCAAATTTTATTCATTCTTTCTAGCACTCCATTACAAACTCATTCCCTTCCAATGACCTTTACTTTATTTCATCTGTTCTGCCTTTCTCCATTTTGTCCCCTCTGCTTCTCACTGTGTGCAAGCTATTAAGTGTGAGCTCCCAGATGTGTCCCATTAACCCCTGCACCCCAGAGCAGGATTCCACCCCTCCATGCCCAACCCCCAACTTAAACAAACACACCCTCGCCTGCTAATAATTTTTTCTCAGCAATAATAAACTTTCTTCATACACTGTAGTACTTGCAAACAGACACAATAGATTCTTATGATGCTAAATGCTTGACTTGTCTGAGATAAACACACAGTGTGCATTTCAATGCAAGATGAAGAAAAACAAATATCAGTTGTGAAACACGGATCTCGTTTTATGTCTACATTTGTTCATGGTCAAATAGATTTCACAAACCTTGGCTACGTCCCAAAACTACTGCAACATTTCCAACTACGGTTGGAGGATAAGATTTCAGAATATGGCGTTATTTTGCCTCACGATACTGTTTCACTGTTCTCAAGACAATTGTTTTTTAATGTAACTTTTGTCGTGAGTATTTTTTCAAGAGAAACCACCACTCAGAGCAAGTTAATGAGAAGACAAGGGGCGTCAATATACCAGTATTGACAATAATCGTGATATCAGGATTAGGAATTTGGGAACCAAACAGTTCTAGGTCATTATTAACTACAAATGCCCCAACACTGTTTGGAGAGGTATTTGGAAGAATGTTTCTTTCTTATCACAATCTCAATGTAAATTTGAGAATGATACATGTTTAGAACAACTCCAGGGTGAGTAAATAATGACTTTATCCCTTTAAAAGCCACAGTGGTTGCAAATTCTCCCTCTTTCACCCTGAACTCTAAAAATGCTGGGTTGCTACATTCCAATATTGGGTAAAATATGGAGAAAACCAAAGGTTGGTTTATAAATTAACCTACTCTGGGTTGTTGCCACCCAACCATGGCCAAGCCAGCATTTTGGATTGACAGAACCTACCATAGGCTTGTTTATAACCCAACAGTTTTGTCAGTATTTTACCCAAACAGTTGGTTGAAACATCCAAGCATAGATATAGTAACAGGTTTAAAATAGCTAGATTTTTTTTAGGGCCATCATAAATCCAATATTATGACAGCCCTACTAGAAAAGATGATCAGGTTGAGCATTAGGAAACCAAAGCCAAAAGTTGGCTTGCTGTTGTGGTGTTTGGCATTTTGTGGCCAAATTCCAGAGCACCACTATATTGTTTATTTCTTTAGAAAAGTCAATCTTAAAATCCACTGATACGATCTCTTCACTATAAAAATTTCAAAGATAATGCAACTGTAAGCTTAGCAGCACGCTAATGCTAGCCTATAGAAATTTATTTTGTTTCTCTTGGGTGCATCATGAGAAGAATGAACATAGAACGTTTTTATGAACATGTGAAGTGTCACGTATCAGATTTAATTTTGGTATGATGCAACTTTAGAAGGAAGCTGATTGTGTAGCCAGTAGACAGCAAGCCAATCTCTCTCTCTCTCTCTCTCTCTTCTCTGTCTCTGTCTCTCTCTGTAATTTGAGAATCAGAGTGTGGGCAGGGTGTTAGAGTTCTCAGTGTTTTCATTCAGCTGGATCCCTGCACTTTTTTTGCAGGTTTTCATTTGAACAGCTGACACAAAAAACTTCCATAGCAAGGTTTAGCCTTTAGGTGTGTTAGTATTTGCGCTACTGGTTGTATTCAACTGCAGAGTCATATCCTGTTTTCTTTTGCATTTCATTCTATTCATTGATTAAACAAAAGCTTTTCTTAAATTCAAGAGCAGGCAACATAATAATAACACAAATTGTTTTTGGACTCTCTCAACAGTGCAATGCTACCGACAAGCTCATTGTCCAACAGGAAGTAAACGGAAACGCCCACTGTCACCATCAGACATCCAAGCGGTGAACTTTTACGCATTATAGCCCATATTGTGGGCAAAACAAGTGTAACTGCTTTTTGGGAGTGAGACATGATGGATGCTCTGGACTCTTTGCAAAGTTCATCTTTGGATTCCAAAGCTGAACGTATCGCTCGCTACAAGGCCGAGAGAAGACGGGAGCTGGCTGAGCGGTACGCCAACTTGGAAGAAAGTTCATCCAAGTACACGAGAAAAGAAAGCCACCTGGACACCTCAGATGCCAGACCCAGCTCTGAGCAGAAGGCAGATGTTTCTTCTGGATTGTGTCAGTCTAGTAAAGAAAGCAGCGTCCTGAGTGAGCAAGGAGAAGAAAGCAAGACCAATTCAAAGCTTTTGATGGATGCCACACCATCCTCCAAGATCGCCACAGCTCACAGCGATGAGGACAACCAAGTTTCAAGATCACGCCAAAAGCAGAGGTGAGTTCGAGTGTGAAGGTAATAACGCTCACATGTGAAGGTTTGACCTTTCAGTTCAGAAAGTTCAATTTAAGGCCAGAATGTTTGAGAACGTCAGGGGCTGGTAAATTGGGCCGTCCAGGGATCTAAGCCAGGACTCATCCTGCTGTTTTGACATTGGAGCTTTCTGTTTTGGTTCAAGTTTGCAGTCAACATGAGTGTTTCGCATTTCTGAGGAAATTACAAACATGGATATTACGAGCAAATGCGTGGGAGATTCAGTAGAGATAAGACAGATAGACCACATAAATTCACTGGAACGTTCTTGTGTGGACAACAAATAGAAAATTTCTCTTCCTTCTTTGGCCTTGATTCTATATTGTAAATTCGTTCATAATTTACTCACCCTCACACCAAACCTGTGTAAACATCTGTTGAACAGAAAATATGTTTAGTAGAGATACAAGCTTTTCTATTCCATACAAAGAAAGTGAATATTATCCAGAGGTTGTGAAGCTCCATATCAGCAGTAAAGCACCATAAAGGATGATAGTCTTTTAATGTGCTATCATTCGAGTGTTCTGAAGATAAGCAATACCCTTGTGAGGGGAAAGGAACAAAATATTACAGAACATCGTGCCCAAAATTTTGCTTGACTGGAAAATTTTCATTTTTAGGGTGAACTAATCCTTGAACTATACTGTGTTCTTATTGCGGGCCTGATCCCTCAGGGATGTTTACTTTTGCCGAGACGAAAATGTGGATTTCGAAAGAAATGACTGCAGGGTTTTTCTCAACTGCATCTGTCAAGACTTGTTGTGAAACAATCTTTGTTCTGGCCTCCTTCCATTTTTCCTTATCTGATCAAATTGAAGTCTTGTTTAATTAAAAGATGTAGTTGAAGACGTTTAAGGGTGTCAGTTCTACAGTAGGTGGTATCACTCATTACCTTTGCAAAGCTTAACATTAAACATGAATGTTGACGTCACTTCTTTTATCTTATTCGACTTCTACACGTCAAACCAGCCCGTCCAGCCCAGGCACGTCACCGCTCAGTCTTTTATAGTCAGCGTCGTATGTTTTTGAGTGAAAGCAAGCACGCACGGAATGCCAGAAACATGTCTGTGTGATTTGCTTGGTGATAGTACTATAGTTTTTAGCTATTTTCTCGATTATGTTCGTACTGTAGGTCACCTGGATTGTGTGGTACGTGCGATGGCGGTGTTGTTGATCTGACAACATGATATTTTGCTGCGTGTCTGCAGGCGGCGAGCTCGTTTTCACTCTAAGGATTAAAGTCATTGCTGTGAATAATAACTTATAATTTGCAGTATTACGGCCTTGCGTAATCCGAACAATACTAAAGAGAAGGTTGGTTAACCAGCGAGTGGACTCTGCCAAAGAGATGTTTTCTTCCTTTTAGCTCCCTACAGCGATTGCAGTAAACACCCGTAATTTGCGATTCCATGGAAATCTTCCAACCGGTGCATGGCAGCTCTACGTAAGTGAAGAGAAGACGTGGTCTAAACAGTGCTATTCGTTGGGGAATTTTCATTTATTCATCTGCTCTCTGTTTATGCAACAAATGCGCCCGTGTTGGGGTTATATCACAACCCCCTGAGGAAAAGTAAGGTTAGAAACACAAAGCATTTTGAAGGACTTTTTCACCTGAAATGAAAGTTTGATTTAAATGTTGGTCTGTTCAACACACGGTTGACTTCAAAAGAGTTGAATTTGAGTACAAACTCACATGAAGCACCTTTATTAGTTAGTTTTATGGTGCTTGTGTATTTTTTACAGCTTGAAAGCTTCAGTCTCGATTCATTGTAACTGCATGGAACCAGTACAATTCTTCTTTTGTGTTCATGGAATAAAGAGCTCATGTGTACTGTAGGTTTAAAACAACATGTGGGGTGAGTAAATGATGACAGAGCTTCGTCTCGGGTGAACTATTCTTTTAATATTTAGCATTATTACAGCATTTAAATCATCATGTATTATTTTATTGAGACACAAGGGAATGAGAAATGTAAGAATCACTTCAAAGAGGGCTCCAATAGAGATGGAACAACCCGTCCCGGCGTATATTTGAAAGGACCGAAACTGCATGAAAACGAATGATGGGTACCTGTGAAACCCTGTCCTCTGAAGACACATCCAGCATGTCTAATAGGACTCAGCTGCAGGCTGCTCATGCTATTAAACTCATTTTTCATGACTGAATATGTTAGGGCATGCTGCATTTCAACTCTTTTCCCATTCTCGCATCGAATGTTTTCATTTCCCTTGGACTTACCTTGGTTTCCTCTATTGCTTTTTAGTCCTTTCCCACTGTTTGACCTTCACTTCTGTTTCATTTTGGCACACACTGCGCCTCCAAAAATATTATTTATGATGCAAAGAAATGGGAATTTTTTATGATTGGGTAAAGAAACCCCCGACGCATATGACCCAGCGCAGGATCGTGTCTCTCCGCGCCTTTCTTCGCTGTGAGACCGATATAGTATTGTCACTTACTGAATGTTCGGGCATATAAATATGAATTAACACTTCGTCTGTTAATTTACGTGATTCGTTACTTGGTATGAACTTTGCGCTGCATGATACAAAAAATTATAATAAATGAATATAACCAAAACATAGCACATCGCAAGCACTGCGCAGACTTTCGGAACTTGTCATTCTCTGCATTGAAAGCAAGTGTTTGCGTCAGGAGGACGGAGAAAGAGTCCACAGGGAAAAAGGTGAAAGGGACTTGACTCGTTAAATGGTAAGATGCTTTATTGCATTCCTCCTTTACATGCGGTAAATAAAGTAACTTTATTGGTAGTTCATTGGTAACGAACGTGCTTGTTGTCCCATTTGTAAAAAATTATTCATTATTATCGTGTAGTTTTGAAAATAGTTTTGAGGTGAGATCTTGTCTAGTAAGTGGCACACCATTGTTAAGTGATGTTTAAGGAAAATGTCCATTAACTTAGCTATTTGTGCCTAGTGTTTTGAATACATGTCCCCCTGCATTTTCCAGACATTTTGCCTAAATACATTTATTTTGTACATTGTGACGTGGCTTATTTCATTTATTTATTTATTATAAAGGTATTTTCTGTTCCAAACAAATTCTGTTAATGAATTTTTGATTGATTCTTGGTGCAATGTTTTACTGCAAATTGCGCTTTACCCTTAGCCACCTGGTGTCAATCCCGCGCGATTCAACTATAGCCAAACCAAAATTCTCGTTTGACTAATCCTTAGTCGAAACCCCTAGTGAGTTGGACGTCTGTGTTTTGTTATAATATAACTTTTTATTTTGTATTTAATTATATTAATTTAAAACATAAAGTTTGACTATGATGTTGCCGCTGCAATGTCTATAAATATATATAGCAGCATATAGGAGATCTTAAAGCTACAGTAACATAACTTAAAATAGATAGGCAAAAGCAATTGTAAAATTGACTTATTACAGTCTTTTGGCAAACTTGGCATGATAATTGTATACTTTTGCATTACATTGTTTGGGTATTTAGAAGGGTTTCCTTCAGTTGGGCATCTGTGACACATTTATGATTCTCATCTAGCACTGATCTCACACAAGTCATTTTGTTTGTACCAGACACTGAATGTAGACCATTCTTGGAAACGGACCCCGTTTTAGATCTCTATGGACTGCTGATGTCTTGTGTCTCTGTGTTTGCCCAGAAGGGTGTAGATAAGCTTTTGTAAAGCAATATGCACAAGTCTGATAAAGAACCCTTAAAATAGTTTTTCCTGTTTTTTGTTGTGTTTTCATGATGTATTTTTTAAAAAAAAAAATCTTATTTTCCTTTCGCACTACACAGTAAAACACCGTATTCCCCACACTTTATAGAGGCACAAATTAGAAAACTATAAGAAATTTTTTGACCAATTTTATCCCAACAATTTAAATCGCACAGCAGTATCTGAATATTTTGTACATAACTCTTTATGGCACAATATTGGGGATCTTTTGTGTGAACTAATAATTTAGCATCAACTTAAAACTTTAAATATAGTAACATGTTGAAGAATTTAATGAATACTTTAACCAAAAACGATTTTTTTTTTGTCATTTTCTCACCCTTAGTTTCAGACCAAATGTTGAATTGTAGTATTAGATGAATGTATGGGATACATTTTATTTTTCTAGTGCAGCTCTACATATTGAGATGATTGATGAAATAAATATTACAAATCTGCATATTGCAATGTTTTACAATAACTTTAAAGGGATACACCGAAACAATGATAATTCTGTCATCATTTACTCACCCTTAGATTGGCCAAAACGTGCATACTTTGTTCTGCTAAACACACAGGAAGATATCTGGAAGATTGTCAAAACTCCCCATCATTGACTCCCATAGTATTATTTTCCCTACTATGGCAGTCAATAGTTGGTGAGATCTGACATTCTTGCAAATTTCTTCTTGTGTGTTCAACTAAATATAAAGTATCCCTTTAAAGTTAATGTAAACCATTGCAATATTCACATTTGTTATATTTATCTCATCAATCATCTCAATATGTTGGGCAGCACTAGAAAACATAACATTCTAATTTGGTCTGAAACATGCTTGCCTCCACCAGCACAAATTATATATGTTTGATGACTTCATGTCTAATCTTTTGAAACATTTTCTGAAGGTTCATTTTTTCATGATTGTAGTTCCTGGCCCTATATTATGCCCTGTCTGTGAAATATGCCTGACATTGGCACTGTTTTTCTCTGATTTTATTCTCATTGTTAAATCTGGCAGTGTCATTCATATAAAACATAATTTCTCAGCAGACTGCCATTCTTTATTATGTATTTTTTTGTAACGTAACAGTCTCCTGGGGGTGATCAAACAGTCAGCTCACAGGAGTCCTGGAGCCGCCACGCCAGTAAAGGAAACTAGCATGACTGCAGGGTCTGCATTGTTGTTAGACTTCCTCAGAAATCACTTCTCAGTAAATATAAATAATGCCTTACTGATGGCCTAAATGTATGTTTAGTGTGTTCTTTCTCGTGCATTTATAAACCAGACTTATAGAAAACAAAGAATGTGTTGTAAATGGGTGGCGGAGCAGTTCTACAGGTTTCAGGTGAAGCGTTGTCATGTTTTGTGAAGATGCAACCTACTAATCTGAGCTCATTTGTCTTTTTTTTTCACACAGTCTGTTGGAAGCAGAGGAAGCCCAGAAGCCAAAGGGTAAGTCTCTTTTCTTTCATTTGCCTCAAAGAAGCCTTTTGTGAAGCATAGAGTTCTTTTCTATTGGCTTCATTGTGCCACTCTTTCTTTCTATTTTAAAGAGTGGCAAAACTGTCTTTTTCTCGCTTGCAGCTGGAGAGAATCTTGTGAAACACACAAACAGCCTCACGCTCACAGATGTGGATGTGCAGATGTATCTCTGAGAGTCTTTACAGAACTCTCAGACAGGCCAGGCTTTTTGTCCCTTTATGGTAGTAAATACTTAAAGTCGGCCCTCCAAAAGGTTATCAGCGGCCACACACCACAGTTTTAATTTTTTGGAGGAGGAATCGAGTTGCCTTGGAAGAAAAAAAGAAAGATGGAAATAAAAGTTCTTCCCGTAATTCACTTGAATTCATTCAATTAAAGTGTGCATGTTTACAGGGATAGTTCACCCGAAAATTAAAATTCTGTCATCATTTACTCTGCCTTAAATGTAATTTAATACCTGTACAAATGAGTTTGCTCCGATGAACACAGAGAAGATATTTGGAAGAATGATAGTAACTTTCAGTTCCGGCAAATCATTGACTTCCGTAGTTGGAAAAATTAAATGGTAGTCAGAGGTGCTCCAGTTTATTTTCCTAAATTCTTCAAAATATCTAATTTTTTTACTCAAAAATAAAAATAAAACTTATTGAAATATAGAAATGATGTCCCAGAACTGAAAATTGCAAACATTCCTCCAAATATCTTTCTCTGTGTTCATCGGAACAAACCTGAGGGTGAGTAAATAATGAAAGAATTTTCATTTTTGAGTGAACTGTCCCTTTAAATTCACATTTGTTATTTAAAATGGCTATGGGTGTTTACAAATAACTGTTTTAGATGTAGGTAGTGTTATTTGTTTCTGCGGATTTTAAAAAAACGAACGAAAATGACGTATGATCAGAGATTTTATGAACTTGGTCCTGCTTACCCAGCATTTTGTAAAAAATGGCCACTAGCCATATTTTATAGGTTTGACTAAACAGAGTTTCTGCTGTATTATATTTCTTGTCCCTCTGGGTTCTACAGTGTTTTGCAATGAGATCATTATATTAAATGCCCGAGTTCAGCAGATTTTGGGATTTGTTCACGCTCTGAAGAGTTACGCAATCTTTACTGTAAAATCAACCCACGGCGAAAGGACTGAAAGCAATGAACAATTTAGTCATAAACAGGAAGGTCAAACTGACAAAGGCCAATTCTGTCATCCGTTTCGATAGCGGTAATCCTCATGGTTGACCTGACGCAGAGCTGACTCGCAGACAGCCTCCTATTGTTGTACTGAACTGTAACAGCAGATGCAAAAATACATTAGAAATCAAGAAAATTACTCAAGAAGAATGGAGAAGGAGCAAGGGAAATAAAGAGCTGAATGATCATGTGAAATGTAACCACACTCTTGCAGATCACGGTTGACAAATGACAGCAGTTATGTGCAACAGGACCGTTTCCAGCAGCATTCAGCTTAACATCACTGACTTCTGCTGATGCTGTGAAGTGCTAGGATTTGTTCACACTGCACACAAATTTGGATTAGCCGTCAGTGTGGAAAGAATGGAAAACTGGTCAATTTTGTCTGTCAGTAGGGCCCACATCCCGTCATGATGTATGAGGGAATTTAATATTCAAGCAATTCCATGTCCTAAATCACTGATTCATTCAGTACTCGCTTCACAGTAATGTGGCAAAAATAAGTGTATCTTCACACAGCTTCAGACAGTATTGCACACTTTGTATGATTACACAAAGTGTGTCATATCCCATATGACAAAGAACTTGAAATCCAATCTGGCTGTTCTAAGACCCCAAATCTGGTTTGATTTATATTTTAGACCACTTTTGGATGTGGTTTGTATCGGGTTTGCAAACATCAAATTTGTTGTTTTTATTTTCCCTCCTCGATAACTACTCACACACATGTTACTCCTCTCAGATAATAGTTTGTTCTGCCAAGTTCTAGCATTTCAACCTTCACAATTGTGATTTACAACATGCCTCCCATTATATTAGTTTAGTTAAACAATTTACTGAGTA
Organism: Triplophysa tibetana; assembly: GCA_008369825.1. NCBI lineage: Eukaryota > Metazoa > Chordata > Actinopteri > Cypriniformes > Nemacheilidae > Triplophysa > Triplophysa tibetana. The sequence goes on along the minus strand of CM017893.1, from coordinate 14,420,621 downwards.
TGCAAGCCATGAGCATAAATAAATAAAACCCTGTCGCTCCGTAATGGTTTCAGGCAAGGAGCAAAAACGTTTGTTTCGTCTGGTTGTTTTGCAATAGTTAAGACCATAAAAGAGTGCATGTGGGCTAAAGGACTAGCCTATATGAATCAAACTCTCATTTTCGCACATTCCCATTTTCCAAGAGATTCAATCTTATCATGCTCTCATTGAACAGTTTTTTTTTTAATGCCCGTTTCTGAGAGGTCGAGAGAATAAGTAGGTGTCAAGAGAAGTACTTAACGCTGAGTGTTTATAGCAGAACATGCGCGTGTATGCGTCTGTCAAGGCCTTTGTGTAAGAGGGCAGTTTTTAAGACCAAAACAAACTGAGGAATGTACCTCATGGTAAAATGACTCATTGAGTTCATTTGATATCATCTGTGTTATTTGATTCACAGGATGAGTAAAGTTTACTTGAGATGTAAAAAGGGTCATGGATTCAGATAAACTTGCATGCCACATTTACACCAAATGCTTTCACTAAATCGTATGATATCAAATCAGCAAACAATAAATGTAGCTAATAAAAAGTAGCTTTAAAAAGGTTTCTAGTAGAATTTTTGCATATGTATATGACAGTCCAGATTTTTTTTATTCTGGTGACATTTTTGTACAAAGCGATGGTTCATTTCTTGTGTGTGTGTGTGCACGTTCTGACATTCCTTTGTATCTGTGTGTGTGTTGACAGATGACAGGAAAGGCGATGATGACGCCAACAGCAGTATTCCTGCCAAAATGTCTCTTTTGAAAGTAAGTGTTCTTTGTCCTCTAACACTGAAATGGACATCTGATCCATCTGTCACCATCTCACCTTTACTCTCATTCTGTTTCTCTCTCAAATCTTTTACTGATAAAGAACCTTAACAAAGCCGTTCCAAAATAAAGACTGAGTTGTGCTATCCACTGCACTACAATGAATGGCCAAGTCATGCCATAGGCTGAACCAAAAGTTGACAAGACAGCCGTGTCAAATAAACAGAACCATGTTTTGAAAAACAGCACAGCATTTACACTCGTTGTCCTCCTACAAATTATTTAGTTGTGTTCGTAATAGGGATATAACAATATCAAAATCTCACTGTACAATAATAGCTCGGAATAACATCTATAGAACTATATTTATTGCTATATTTAAAATGAAGAATGATGATGTGAAAACCTGGCATAAGCATTCTCTTTTCTTTATCCTCTAATCATAACTGTTGCTAAGAGGTAAGAATTATAATATGAGATTGGTCAAATGACCTAAAAATCCCTTTTATAAAATAACATAATTGCACCAGATGGACCTTGGCAATTTAACATCTATAATTTTTTCCAACATTCTCTATGTCAGGCCCGGAAGACCTATCGTTTCATACAGTCATGTTTCCACGATAATATTGAGACTATTTTGCTATTGTGATAACACAATATCGATAGTAAAGCCTAGTGCGTAAACACAAAAATGCTCCAAAAACTATTAAAAAACTTTGTGTAGGCTGTTGTTTTTATTCTGTGAATGTAAAACACAAGTGTATACGCTAAAGACAAAGTCATGTGTTCATGTTATGATCATGACGTAGGCGTCTCTTGCAGGCATCTGGTTGTCTTATATCACGTCAGGAAATGATTTCTGAGGAGCTTTACACTAAATTAAATGGATTGTTATCAGCTGAGCTCTCCGGTTACCCTGAATGGAGCTTTCTGTAATGCTTGTCAGCTGTGCGCCGTTTAAAATTGTCTAAAAAGTGAACTTGAAGACATCCAGGTGTCCTCTGGGTAGAAACACCGTACTTTATTCAACCCAGAATGTTTTGCTCTGCACGCAAGGCTCAATTTTGTATTTGTGTTGCCAGAGACTGTAGGAATGCCAGGCCTTCAGACGTCTCTTTGACCATTGAATGGGATCCGAGTTAAAGTAAGGGTAAAGAGAATACTGAGAATTGTTTCTTAACATTTAATAAATGAAAGACCTGAATTGCTGAATCACATAAAAAAAGCTCGGAAGAATGTAGTTCTTAAGTGTGGAGTTATACTGTTAAACAGTATTTCACCAATTCTCTCTTTCAGGATTTTTTGGGCGGAGCTAAAACAGTGGCTCAGTGATGCTATGGAGTATCCAAGCATGCATGGCCCCTCCGCTATCACTAGAGCGCCTAGCATCAGGCGTCTGCTCATTCACGAGATTACGGTTGCTAACTAAACAAATCTCATGCCAAGTAACGCAGATGTGAAAGGTCGGAGGGGGAAATGTGGACGGAAGGAGGATCACCCCACGTGATCGCGATGTGCTTCAGTGATTATCTATTGATGAATATCGGACTCATTGACTAACGCATGTTTGAATTCAAAACCTATATTCACATATAGCTACATGGGACTCAGGTTGAGAGACACGTGTGGGCGTGGCTTCAGCGCCAACAGGGGACAAGGCCCCATTTTTCAAAGATCTTGATAACTTATTTCATTTATTATATATCTTTCATCATTTAAATTTGGATGGCTGCTTAATAACACATTTTGCTGCTGTATGACAAAATCAGAACACATATTTAAATGTCTCCCAAAAACGAAATTTCTGTCATCATTTACTCACCTTTGAGTTGTTCCAAATCTGTATAAATTTCTTTGTTCTGATGAACACAGAGAAGATATTTGGAAGAATGCATATAACCAGTCAGATTTTGCCTCCATTGACTACCATAGTAGGAAATAAAAGTGGTAGAATGGTAGTCAAAAGTGCCCCAGAACTGTTTGGACACCCACATTTTTCAAGAATTTTTCCTACTACGGTAGTCAAGGGGTTGTCCTACTACGGTAAGTTCTGTTTGCTTGAAGTATCCCTTTAATACAGGGGTTTTCAACTGGTTCTGTGCCGGGGACCACCATTCTGACTAACAAGTAATCGGCGGCCCACTATTGTGTGTGTGTATGTACGTATATGAAGTTGGGGAGGCAAAACACAACGTTAGCAAAGCATAAGATAGACGTGAAAGGTGCAAAGCTAGCCTATCCTGTGTTAGTTTGAAACTCAAATTATTTTAAATATTTTCATTAAATTTAGTATTCACACCAAAGCGCAAATATTCTGGAAATGTTTGGAAAAATAAATTATGGAAAAAAAGTGATTTTATAGTGAAATTAGGTAGGCTGGAATGCATGTCACGGACCACATGCAATGCCGCCGCAGACCACCGGTTGAAACCCCTGCTTTAATATTTGTTTGATGAAATTAATGTCAATTTTACTTCCCATTTGTGAAATAAGAAAATCTGGTATTTTTTAAAGGAATGTGGTTATCAAAAAAATGCCAAACATTCTTTCAATGGAGCATGCTTCAATACGCGCTATAGACAGTAATTTAGTCCAGTCATTTTGTGTAGGGAAACCAAAATCGAAACCGATATTCAAAATGTGAGCTTGTCGTAATTTGGCCATAAGCACTGAGCTTTTCTTGAAAAACTTTTAAAAACAGCTTGAAAATGTGAACAGTCTCTTACTGGTGTTACTGCTGGGCACTATCTTCAGTTTTCTAGATTAGTCCTGTCACTTTAAGACAGTACTCCTATATCAGATTGTTACGTATATAAAAGATGCCTGCCAACAGAATCTGTATCTTCCATTCAACCTGTCCACCACCATGTTCCAGACCAAATAGGTTTTAAAGGATGAAAGGGACAAGATTGTAGACCTGCACAAACCTTGATTTGGCTACAGACAGAGGCTTGGTGAGAACAGAACTGTTCATGCGACTATTTGTAAATTAATCATCTGCCCAGCGATACATATAAATAGATCAAGACCAACAACGTAAAAAATGACCGGTGGTCCGAGTGGGCCTCGAACTGTAAAATTACCATGTTTAAAGATCACAAGTCGATGCTGCTACTCAGCTGGTAGCTATTGCTACCTAAGGCCCTATTAAAGGTAATGCAGTTTACCTTTATCTCTGGCTGACCTCGCTTACACCAGGAATGATTTATGACACAATGATAATATAATACAATATTTCATCCGATTGCTTTTTTGCTTTTCACTTAGGCAATACAGGCTCTATCATATGTAATAAGCACTATACATACAATGGGATTGGTTGGCCTTTATACAATTGTTAGCCATGTTGTGTAACCTTAAATAACCATAGAAAACAAGTCGTTTCTTCAGAAAGCAAGCAATGATTTGTTTGTTTTGTCTGGCTCAGTTCATCAGGGATTGGTTGAGAACGGGTCATATTTACTGGCTTTGGAAATCAGTGGGAGGGGCTCATTAAACAACAGACAAATCGCAACCTCTGTGCAACCAAAACGGCATTTTTTATGCCGTCATATGGCAAGACAGCGGTGCAAATACGGGCGCTTTTCGGGGGCCATAAAACACCGTCAAATACAGCGTTATGGAAGGCTTTTCGCCTGTTTTTCACGGCGTTTGGAATCACGAGGCCGTATTTTGCTGCGCAAATACTGTTTATAAAGCAGTCAAAAACGGCGTTCGTACACAAACGCGTTTAATCTATGGCGTAATAGTGACATCATCGGCTTGTCATATGCACACACATGGAGCTCATTTGAAGAGAGTGCATGCGAACACTGAAAATGAGGGCACGCACACTGAAAAAGAGGACGCGCATACTGAATGCGGCCACGTGCCACGCACACCAAACAAGTCAGGAAAGACAGAAGATGCGGATGCGCTGTTTGTCCACTACTTAATCGATCACAGATACAATCATTATCACGATGGATACGATTTTTACAAAATGTGAAAACAAATATACTTGGGTGGCCATTAATATACCTGGGTGGACCGCTACATGTAAATGCATTGTATGGGCAACACTGCAGTGGGTTACATAATATTTACAATAAGTGCATTTTATAATTTAGTTTAGGTTTAGTTCAAGGTTCGACAGGCAGGACACTGTTGGCAAATAATCCTGAAATAAGTCAAACAATAACATACTCTAAACAACATTGGGTACTGTGTCCAAAACAAGCTAAATGGTAAATAGATTAGATAATTAACAAAGATAATATTCATAAAAAATTATAGTAAAAATACATAAAATATCCTTTAATTATTTACGAAACGCTTTAAGATATAAAGGGGACAGTTCATGCTTTTTTGTTTTACTCCTGGGCAGAACAAATTCTGTATGCCAGCGTAGTAGATAAGCAGGTGTTTGAGCCACATTCAAGAAACACTGCATAACAGCTAAGGGGGTTTTAGACACAACACCCTTAAAATCCACTGTAACCCACTGCTTCTTGGGGCTTATTGCTTTAATAAACTCTTGTGGCTAAACTTTCGCAACAGTGCTCGCTTATCTCAATGCAATTCCTGACCACATAGACATAGAAGACATACTCTAAAAAATGTTTTGTTTGTTTCTACAAACTAAGGAGTGTCTGTGTATTTACCCACCTTCCCCTTTAATATTTAGGTGAGAAGGTTCCACCTCTGTTCCCCACTACCCATGTTTCTCTCTCAAACTTTCTGTCTCTCTCCCTCGTTGTGAGTGAACAGTTAGCAGCCAAACGACTCTGACCTTCATTCATTCATTCATGAGACAACAGCTTTTCCCAGGCTGTGTGTGTGCGCCCGCCTAGACCCCTGCAGCCCTGTGTAACCCTCTTCCTTCACCCCCCATAGCTTTGTTAAAAGACTACAAAACCACCCTCCTCTGAATGGCTAATTGTAAGATTCTGAATGGGCCATCGCTGGAGGATTACTGGGATGTGGAAAGTACCCATGGTTCCTTTATTCCTGCTTTAATATCTTACTGTTTTTCCCCTTTGGCCACCAGGGGCCCGACAAGACCGACATCTCCTCCACCCCGATGAACCACGTAGAAGACGTTACCCACAATGCCGAGCAAGTAAAGGACCAAGTCAGCAGCGAACGAAGAAAAGTTTCCACCAGGTAATCAGGGGTGAATAGTTTGGCAGCTAGTTTGTTTAGCGTTGGTGTAGTTTTGAGTTCATTTGTATACAGTCCCTCAGAGGTGATTCACACAAGCTCACAAAAGATTTTCTAATCCACCGTGCGGCTTTTGTTTTGATTTGTTCGCTGCCAGGAGGGCAGTGAGTCATAGAAGATGAATGCAAAATGGCTGTCCGTCAGATAAGCATCTCTCTGAAGCCTGCTGACTTTGTGTGTATTGGTTTTGAGAGAATGGATGTCTTCATACTTTTATGATAAGCTTTTCCAGAAGGTGAACCAGTAGCTCTAGCATGCCATGCCATTTGTGTGGGTGTTTGTGTGGGTGGCATGGACACATGTTGGTTAATTTATTAAAGGTTGCACGTCTGGTTCTCATTAGACTTTAGAACAGACCTCTGCTACCCTTAGCTTCATGTCCAAGCTTTTGTTACTGACCTTCTGCGGCTCCATCTGGACTGTACGAATTTCTCAAGGAATTATAAACCAAGTGGTTCCGGGATGAATATTTCACCAATGACTGTTGTTCTTAAGCGCAGACAAGCTGCTTTTAGAGATTTGATGGAGCGTTGCTTTATTAAAGACAGAAGTCTGCTATAAGTTTGGCTTTTTGGCGAACAGGGTTCTGGATCCCATCTATTCTGGCTCCGTTCTCTCAGCAGGAGCCTGCTTGAGTTTTTTTGATCTGATGTGGTGTGGAACTACAATATCCAGGACTTCTGTGGTTTGAGTTGATTGGTCATTTATTGTATATAGAAATGAATGACGGTAGATTATATTGAGATGAATGACGGTACAGTTGTGTTTCTAGTTCACATATAACTTGTTTAGTTTCAGTCTGCTTTTATCTTCTGGGTGTAATTTGAAAGTCTCAGGTTAAAGGCTTTGGACTCAAACAGATTGCTTTGAATTAATAGTTTAAAGCAAGGTGATGGTACGTCTGTGTGATTCAATTGTGTGAAGTTTATTTTCTTGTTTATTTACCCTTAATTTGGTTGATATTATTTGATTTATTCAAAGCCCCCCCAAATTGGAATCATTCAATATTACATTTACATTTTTTTTACATTTATGCATTTGGCAAAATGAAAATGCACTTCCGCCCTCTAATGGCTATCCATCTCGGTTAGATGGCTTGGGCAGGGCAGAGCTGTAAACTCCTCAACTTTATCCGTCAGTCTGGTACAGGTTTAATTAAAAAATGAAACGCCTTTTTTTATACATCCAATCGAATCACAACGGAATACACAAGCCACGCCCAATGTTATCTATTTCGTTGCACTCAGAAATGCGTCAGAATACGGAAGCAACTTCCGGTTCACGAGGACTTTAACTCACCTGTTGTGTCACAAAGTAGACAAAAACGTATGAAGTTTCAATGTTATCCTGAAAAAAACATCATAAAATCAACTGTATCATAGAAAGTGAACATGTTAAAATTCACCAACCTAATCTGACGGGTATTTGTAACTATTTTACAAGGTGGCTAATTCGTATGAATTTGTAAGAGGTAAATCGTACAAAAAAACGCAATACTGAAACCCCTTCCCTAACACTACCTCTATACCTAACCTCTCATGCGCGTAAGAAAATCAAACTAAAACATTTGTATAGATCGTACAAATTCAAACAAATTAGACACCTTCAAAATAGTTATGAATTCCTGCGAGATTGTGTCGGATTAACTTCATTTTTATGTTTAATATCTTAGGTCTTTGGGATCCCAGACAGAATTAATGTTAATTGTTTAAATTGAATTAGTTACAATTGTATTGTTAAATTATTATCAGTTTTCGTGAAATATTTAATGTGCCTCTTGAAAATCCATGTCAAGTATACTTTTTGCTCTTTCATATTGTCCTTTGGGTCTATGTGGGCTCAAGTTTACTTGGTGGCAACGGCTGTGTGATAAATGTAGGTTTCTTATCATAAACGTGTGGGTTCTGTTGCCTTTTGTGGAATTTGGACCGAATGCTGCTTTTTTCAGTTTCATTCTTTGGCCAGAGACATCGCTATGACTCAGATTATTATGTGTAAACATATTCACAATGATTAACTTTGGAAAGCAGCCTGATCGGAAAGCATTACATATAGAAGTGACTGTTTTCATGTGTTTATTTGGCTAAGTAATGTTAATCCTCTAATATTACAGATAACCACTAGGGATGGGCAACACATTGTTGAGACTTTTGATTATATTTTACAAATATCTTGATATTCATAATATAACTCTGTCTCTTTCTTTTTATTGTCCGCAGCCATTCCTTCTCCTCATCAGATGGTGAGAAAAGTCCTACAGAAAGCAAAAATGTGAGACAGGCTGAGTCATCCTCTTCAGGAGAGGAAGACGAACAGAAAGAAGATGAGAAGGTGAGTGAGAAAAAGCATCCCGTGCTGCCTGAATATCCTAAACCGTTTAGATGATTTCATGATTTATGCATTTTTTGATGGTTCGGGATCACCAAAACTTCAGAGAAAAAAGTGGTTTCTCCAGAATATTTAATAGTCAGCTTTCCTGTCCATTACTTGCTGCCTTCTAAGGACTTCTAGGGTATTTCTGGTATTGAAATTTATCTATAATAGGCATTGCTCTTGACGCATGAATCTACCGTCTTGGATGAATTTTTCCACTGAGCCTGCTGCAGTGCATTCTGGGATTAGTGACTAGAATTTGGCCACAAAGTTTGCATAATTCCGCTTCTGACCTTTTGAAACAACAACCTTTGTATTGGGAGCACACCAACAGTACATCGTCTTAAAATGCTACCAACGTAGGCATCTCACTAAGTGTATTCAGACTGTTTTCTCTTATATCCATCAGCATCATGTCTTACTGTTACATCCTCATCATCACTGATAAACAGTGGCTCCAGATGTCCTCTTAAATCTATTGTGGTTTTTATCCAAGTAGCCGGCCAGATGAACTCTCCACCCTTCTCACTCTCTCGGTGTCTGATTCTCTCCATACCTCCCTACCCTGAGGGTTTGTGTGTACTGCTGTTAAACAGACCACCAGCCGTGATTTCACTCCTTCACTCTCACTCTTTCTCCTAATTTTTTTTCTGGGAGAATGAGAGTTTGTATTCAGAAGGAAATGAAGGGCCTGTGGGGAGAGCGCCTGTGACCACGTTAACCTTCTTTTACCAGAAAGACGAACCATGGAGAGTGTTCTGGATTTGATCTTGCTTTTGTTTTTTATCTGGGAATATACTTTCAAGCAGTGATGAGTTTGTCAGAGCCGACAGGCCTGTTTTAGGCACTGAATAAGGTTGATACTATTATATCTCTTTTTTTCAGTCTATATTTTAGATGCGTTGGGCTCTAAGACAGGTGTTCTCAACATTTTTGACTCAAAGAGCCCCCAATGTTTTCAACAATATTCAAATTAGGTGTTAGATGAACTTAGGTCGACTATTATGTGATAAGTCACGTCGACTAGTCAATGATGTCATTAATAAATAAAGTAAGAGCTAGGGAATGTTTTGCAACAAGATTTTTGTTTCTTTCATGTTTTATTAAACATACAAAATAGCCCATGATATTAGAAGACCTGCGTGTAGAAGCTAGCACACTGAAACATAAGGCTGTACCTGCAAGCTTTTGCGGCGTCACAACAAATCGAGTATGTTGCGGACGAAAACAGACACATTGAAGCAGGACAAGATAACATATGTTATTGACTGGAATGCCACAGAATCCCGCTGAACCGGGTGGGAATGACATCCGGTTCATCCTCACTAAAACTTAAAAAATTCTCCCCAATAAAGTATTAAAGAGCTTATTTTAATATAAATTCAATATATTCAATTCAATTATTCTGTATCAAAATGGACAATTAATAAGATTTATTTTTTCAATACTCATTTGTTTAATTTTAAATTATCAATAATTCTGAGGACCCCCTGGAAGTCAGCTGGGGCCCCCTTGTGGGCCCCGGTTGACCACATCTGAAATTTATATTTTATCATTTAAATGTGAAAACAATCAACGATTAAAAAAAATTCTCATGTGTGGGTATGAGACTGTGACCCCAGGGACTTCAATCTAATTATCAATCACAAATAAGTGGAACCCTTATTTTTTGCTGTCTCTTCTAGGTTAAACAGAGCACAGAGAAACCGTCAGTAAAGTGTTGTTCTGTGAGCACAGACGGGCCGAATCTTCCCTCCAGAGCTCTAGAGGTGGATGAAGAACCGAAAACTCCCGCACCAGCCCTCCAGAGACAGGACTCCAGTCAGCGCAGCATTAAAGGCATTCTAAAAAAGAGCCGCTCCACTGGCGTGGACGCAGAACCGCCGGAGCTCGAGCGAATCACTAATCCTGTCACTAAAACCAGTAGTGAGCCGACTGTCATTGATGGAAAGGAAGAGGATAAGGAGGATGAAGAAGAAGAGTATAAAGAGGGCAGGAGGCTTCAGAGAGAGGAAAGTAGCTCGAGTGAGACTCCTCGAACTCCTTCCCCAGATTCTCTGAGCAAAACACCCTCCATTTCCCAATCTGAAGAGGGGGAGGAGTCAGAGAGCAGCCTGGATGGGAGTAAAGAGAGGTATGATGGGAGTCTTTAAAATGTTTTGGAATCTGATTGACAGTTGCAGTAGATGTGGTAGAGGAGTTATCCATTAGGAAAATGAACAATGGTTTTACTACAGTGACCATAATTTAATTATGGTAAATTAGTGGTTTCCATAGGAACTTTAGTTTGTTTGATGTTTGTTGAAAAATTGATAGTGACGAACTGTAGGTGATATCAAATCCACCAAAGAACATCGTCACTATACTTGACTAATAGTAATGAAACCATGACTCATTTTAAGAGATGGACCGATACTAAATTTATCCACTGGTACCAAAAGCTGATTATTCATAGTGATATCTGTCAAACAGATTCCGAAGATTAAATGAGTGAATATTTCTTAACTTTATTAATTTGTATTATGACTATTAATATTGAACATCCGACTATTGTTGTTTTAGTAAAAATAAACACGCACAAATTCATTTTATTTTCCTGTCCTCTTTGGATTGACAGGATATATCGACCCTGATCATCTGCCGATAGTGTGAAATACTGCTTTAATAGACCAATACCGATTATTGGCCGATATATCGGTGCTTCTCTAATAAATAGAAGTCTTGTTCTTTGTCAAGTCATGTTAGTTTATCCAGTAAATAATGCTAATAACTACAATCTTATTGTAAAATGTTATCATATTTGCTTTATCATTATTTTTTGTTCTATTTTTAACTTATAAGCTATAAATGAAAATGTTTTTTTATTTGATTAAAACAAACACAAGTGTTTCCGATTTACTTAAAATAACCACATGAGCACCAATGCTCTAAGCTATGAAGCAACTGCCCACCTCCACAGTTTCAGTTATAAACGTTTGTGCTATCCGCCAGTGAATGAACCACAGAAAGGCATTAAAGGCATATCTGTAAAAGCGCTGAACGGCTTCTAAACACAATTTAAACACAGAAACTGCTTAAGTGTGAAGTTTAGCATCTACTAACGGTCTCTATGGTATGTTATCTCTCTGTTTAGCAGGCTGGCGGAGATGAAGAGTAGTGAAGATGACAGGAGGAGCAAACTAAAGAAGTATAAAGCCGATGTGGTCCAGATGTCCCTGGCTGACCGCTGCTCACAGCTGCAGGAAAGCGAGACCGCATGGAAAAAGAAGGTACATGCACACTAACACACCCTCTGAAACCATTGGGGTCTTCTTTCAATAACTGAGAAAAACGGTCCATGCTGACAAATGGAAAGCATAACAAAACTTTTTGTCATAAACAACACATGTTTTTTCTTTGGGGTTAGATCGGTGTCATTGGCTGTAAGGTAAGGGGGTTGTTAGACAATGCTCTGTGGTAAGGGTTCTCCTGAGGCGAGGAGATTTTTTGGGGCAGGATTCCTCAGGCTGGGGTGCGGCAGGAAGAGTTTGTTTTCAGAACTGAATTAGTGAGTTCCTCAGCTGGGTTGTCCTGCTGAGAGGGGGTGTGTGGTAGAGAGGATTTACATTAAGCCTCACTGGTTCCTGAAACCCGATCGGTGCATCCAGTTATATGCTACCTCAGCACAAACTTGCTTTGAACTAGATAGAGAAAAGATGTTGGTTTCCTTTCGGTTTGGTTGCCAAGTTTACAAATCTTTTCTAAAAAAAAAATTTCCCCCAAAAGGAAATCATGTCATTATTTTCTCACGCTCATGTTCCAAACATTATATGCTATTATTTTTAATATGGAGCACTACATAAAAGTTTCTTTATGCAGCTGTTTTAATACGAAGTAGTTTATTGTGACCATCTCTGTAAAGCTCCATAAAATACAAAAGAACATAACGTCATAAAAGAACATCAAAGTGTTCTCTGAATGAAACCTTGATTTAGAGTTTATATAACATGTATCGACATGTTACTTACTCTCATCCTCATGTCCATGTTTCCAAATCTGTATGACTTTCTTTTTTTCAGCCGAACACAAAAAATAAAATAAAATAAGATCTAAAACACTGGCCCTCATTGACTTTCATTGTATGCACAAAACCACAGCGATTATTCTCAAAATATCTTCTTTTGTGTTCCACAGAAGTGTCATAAACAGGTTTTGCATGACTTTAGAGCTAATAAATGTTGCCGTTTTTTTTTATTTTTGGCTGAACTATCCCTTTAAATACCACTCGCATTAAATCATCACAACACATGTTTAAAAGCATGTTATCCGCGATTCCATTATTTACCTTTCGTTAGTGTGTAATGTCGTTGTTAGAGCATAAATAATACTTCCAAAAAGATAGAGCTCAATTTCAGTGCCAAGCGAGATATTGTCTTTAACAGAATTCGTTTTTCAAGGACTACAGAGAACGGCTGGATCGGACTACAGCTCTCTACTTCCCGGGTACATGATGTCACTATTCCGAGTGTGTTTTAAAACCTCAGCTCAGAGGAATACGCTAAAAAAGGGTTGAGGTCTTCCTTAGAGAAGTGGAAGAGCCGCTGGAGTAGTGTTTGGTTAAAAGAGATTGTAAACAATTTTCTGTGCTATGCGCTAAACTACTTTCACTTTCATCACAGTCCTATAGCTGGTAATAAGAATTCAGCTACACACATTCTAAGATAACCAACTGTCAAATAACAGCTTCCATGACTTTAATATCAACATTGAAAGCTGTTCTCTGTAATACACTGATATTGTTTGTGCGCATACCTCTATGATACTTCTATGAAATGTCCCTTGAAGTCCTGCTTGCAGTCAATCTGCTTGTTTTATTATCTAACTCTGTTATTAGTGATAACCGGTCTGACACCATTTGGTCCGGTGACATTTCCCGCGCCATAGTAGAAAAAACGTGATCTCTAACAAAGATCGACGTTTGCGTATGCACTAGCAGACCTCCGTTACACTTTGATCGATCCGCATGTTTTTAACTGATGAAGTTAAATTGACGCCATTGTTACTGTTTATTGCCAAAATCCAAAGCTTAAGATTTCATGTGCACTGAGAGGGGGACCGACCAATCACAACAGCTTGAGGAGCGGAACTCACTAATATGGTATGGGGGGACATCTTCACACACACACTCTAAGCAGAAACCAATCACGGCAGACCTGGTCAGCTTTACCAATCAGACAGTTCGGAAGGCGGGTTGTTGAAGAAACCGGAAGAAATCCAGTCGTTTGTGAGAAGAGAGCAGGCAGTGGACGATAGACTTGAAATATGTTAAAAATGAAGGGTTTTATTAAACTAGAAACATGCACATCCATTGATAAACACCAAAAAAAAAAAACACTATCAAAGCTTCAAAAACAGGGAAAAAATTGTGCCTTTAATGAGCTTCAATCTGTATTGTTGCTGAAAACAAGATATAGTGTAGTATGTCCTGAATGAGAAAGACCTCAGACCCAATCCAGTCTCATTTTGAGAAGTCTCATTTTAAACACAGATTAATCAATGTGCCACACAGTCGTTCCCAAATGTCTGTGGATAATCTTGGGCCTCATACTGTCCGTCTGGATTAAAAACAAGAACCAAGCACTACAATTTGTCAGCGGGGTTATGACTGACCCGAATTATTCCAAGTTCCTCAGTATTTGAAAGACGTTATCGTCACAACGTACACACAAGTATGTCGTGGCAAGATGAGCGAAAAGCCTGTGAATTCTCTCTCTGGTGGGGTTTGACCGAAGAATGTAATTTAAGATGCAATAACAAACAGATTGATGTAGACATAAGAAGACGTTCAGCTATGAAATCCACTCAGAACAAGCATTGTGACCAGAAACAGTTCAAGAAAAAAAGTAACATCTGTGTGGTTGTAAGACAACAGATAATGAGGTCTGTTATAGATTGTGTGAAAGAAAATAGAAAATTTCAACACAGAGCTAGCGCAGATGTCGCTCTTTTGGCCTTTAAAGGAATAAATGCAATTCTGCACCCCTGACAGCGTATCGCATATTGGATTGGACTCAAAAATCTTTGATTTGTATCGACGAAGGGACTTTTCTTGCTAATCCAGCACTCTAATGTAACCATCCAGACATCCTCTTCTATTTCTGGATCAGTCACTCGCAGCCGTTTGAAGATTTTATCGATAATTCCTTTTACACTAAATGAAGCCCAGGGTCAAAGCCGCAGTCTGCTGGAGACATTGGCTCACTCGCAAAACAATGTTTTACACGGTCAATACGACTAAATCAGTTGCTCGCTTTGTCAGATGATTCGGCCAAAACTCATCACTTTTGTGGAGGATAGTCTTTCAAGGATTCAATCAAATAACGCAGAAATCCCAAGAGATCTTATGCGCATCTAGTCCTTCTCTCAAATACAATGAATTTGTCTATCTTTCTCTCTCACTTCCATTTGCTTCGTCTTACATTTTTGTAAGAGCTCAATGAGGGTCTATTTGACAAGTGTCAACTTGGCTGAAACAGAGCTGAATAAAAACACTGTGGTAATTCCATTTCATGGGAAATCTTCTTCGGACCTATAACAATGACCTCACCCCTGATTCTTCCCGTCTCATTTTCTCTCAATCTTTCTCTCAATCTTTCTATCTTTCTCTCTGTTCCCCTGGGGTCTTCTGGCTTTGCACCTCCTCAGTCGATCACTCGCCTCATTTAATTCCTCTGGATCTCTCACTGCTGTGCCGTCATTAAGTCATGATGAACAGCTTGCTCAGAAGACTGAGCTGTTGGCTTTAGTTGATTTTTATTTAAGTGTTAAGTTTCTTGAGTTTTGCGTGCAGTCTATTCTGATTTCCCCTCTGTCCTGATTTTTGTTTCCTATCTGGGTGAATCTCATGAAAATGGTCCACAATTTAAAAAGCTATAATGTGAAATAGGGCTGTCACTGTATCTGATTTTCACTATTCGGTTATAGTGAAATATTTATGTTTTTTTTGAAGAAATAAATGATGCCATCAGGGAAATTTATCTTTAATTTTGTTTAATTTGGGATTATTTTGGTTAATTGATCAATTAATCACACTCAAAATACAAGCGTATGGAGGCAGAGATAGAGTTTCTATTCATAGTTAACCCAAAGTTTTGAAAGGGTGCCGAATAGTGTACGATACTACGATATGTGAAATATTAACAAAATACAGACAAACATGTTGTTAATACCACGGTTATTGACAGTGCCAGTACTGTATATTGTGACACTCACATTATTGTGACATTTCACATTAAGGGTAAGATATTAATTGGATGTGTAAAGTGCAATTCGCTGCTGTCCTTCTGAAACTTAGTTCTTGATAATTTTTGGCATAAATCATAATTATTAGTCACCCTTTATGATTGTCACTGGGTTTTGCTAATATCTCATCTATAAAAAGTAGGTCTGTCAAACGATTATTCGTGATTAATTGCATCAAGAATAAAAGTTTGTATGTACATAATATATGAGATCTGGTGACTGTGGGGGGCATTTTAGTACAGTGAACTCATTGTCATGTTCGAGAAACCAATTTGAAATGATTCGAGCTTTGTGACATGGTGCATTATCCTGCCTGAAGTAGCCATCAGAGGATGGGTACATGGTGGTCATAAAGGGATGGACATGGTCAGAAACAATGCTCAGGTAGGCCGTGGCATTTAAACGATGCCCATTTGGCACTAAGGGGCTTAAAGTGTGCCAAGAAAGCATCCCCCACACCATTACACCACCACCATTATTGCATAAATGAGAAATTGAACAAGTGTTCCTAATAATCCTTTAAGTGAGTGTATGTCTGTGTACTGTGTATATTGATTTAGCATTTATAAAAATATACATGCATATATTCAAGATTTTTTTTATGAAACAATTAAAAAATATATATGATTGCTAAATATAAATAAATACATGTAAATATTTCCTAAATATGTTGCATGTATGCATTTGTGTTTATACACTACCAGTCAAAACGTTTGGGACACTGGAGTGAAATGTTTCTCGTTTTTTAAAAGACTTTTGATCTGAACGTGTATGCTTAAATTTTGTGAACAAACTATTTAAACTATTTAAATTATTTAATAAAAAATGTTTTTAAAATGTTTTAAAACTTCGACTGAATATGAAGAAAGAGCAGCCAATAAGAGGAACTATCCTCAGGGGGAGACCTCAAGAAGCTGCTTGATAAAATGACAAAAAAGCATTGCTGCAAATTTTTGTCAAAAGGTAACTTCACAGAAGATAAAATATCATGTTTTAATTTAAAGAAAAAAAATCTATATAATTCCCCTTTGTTTTATTTCATAATTTGAATTAGTTCTTTATTATTGTCAAATAAATATGAACACATAAGTAAGTAAGTGTCCAAAAACTTTTGACCGGTAGTGTAAATATTATATTAATATGCACAACATTTACAAAATCATGTAAATGCAAACTTTTATTCTGATGGTGATTAATCGTTTGACAGCCCTAACAACGTATTGAAAAGTGCTTGTCAACTTTAAAAACATAGTATTTAATTATTTTTTAAAAGTACAGTTTTTTCCATTTCCTGAAAAATGGCAAATTTTGACATCCAAGGTTTTGGAAGGACAGCAAAGAACTGTAATTGTACATCATCATGATTTTGTTTGTCAACTAATGTTAGTACATTCTCTTTACGTCAATAATATAAGCAAATACACGATGAATATCCGTGTAGGAAAGGATTTTTATTCAATTACAATTTATGAGGGCTACTGGGTAAAGAATGCAAAACTATCACAAATAGTAACTCCTTGCAAAACGTAGTTTCTTTCTCCTTGTGATTTTGCAATGATATGAACCAAACATTTTTTCATAAGATTCTCCCAATTATATACAGAATGACCTTTTGACTTGTGTCTTTTACCCTCTTTTTCCTTCCTTCCTCAATCCTCCAGGCAACTGTCCTATCTCTTCTGCTTTACAATAGTATATAGTCCCTTATCTCCAGGTGAGTAAAACTGTCCTTTGATTTCTCTGCTTGATTTTGTTGATGTTTTCGTTGATATGATTAATGTGTCTGCATGTCTCTGTTCCCTCTAAACCTTTCCTTTAATTCGTTTTTGCATATCCCATGAGAACTGCCTTCAGTTGGATGTTTACATCTGAATAATTCATGCTTAAACACAGAACTCTTGTTTATTAAGTGATCTATTGTTCCAAGGTAAATTGGCGGCTCTCCAAGGCTGTCAGCATCTTTCCTTAGATATAATTAAAGCTCAAGGTCCTGAATAAGATATTGTTTTGTTCCTAGGAAATGGAACTCCTTGCGAGGCCTCTGAGCAAGTTTTTAACTCCTTTCGAGCTGCGGTACCGGACATTTCCATATGGGTTTTTTTATTGAGATTCACAACTTATGGCACAATTATATGTGCAAAGCTGCATGCACATTAAGAATGTACATGTTTGAATTCCCATCTGAGGGACTGGGAACTCAAGTTATTATTTATCCACAAGGCGCAGATCTTTAAATGTTTGAGTTTACAAGGGCCTTTTTTTCTACAAGGGAACAAAAAAGGACACTTGCAATGGCCATGTGTTCCAGATGTAGGAGGAAGTTAGCAGTGGGTGCTCTTTGGTTTAGTTGCTCCAGAGTTCTTTTTTTAGTCCCGAGGGTGTATTCTTACAGTAACACTGTGGAGTGTTATAGGAGTGACTGACTCCAATAACAGATTACCTGTGGCTATTACACCTCATATGGGGCTCATTTATGATGTGTCTGCTTCATACCAGAAGAGTGGCTGACGGCTGATGACAGATGGGCGAATTCATTCTGACAATTCATGGTGTTGATTTTCCCCGGGAGTGAGTGATTTGGGTTAAACGTTGGTTGTTGATGTATGCAGATAGAGGTTGTAACATTTTAACACATTGAGCCGTGGTGCTTTTGTGGGTTATGCCAGTTTGAATCGGACCAAGGTTATTATGTTTTTATACTAGAAAATCAATTTAAACATTTCTGGTTGAAATGAAATATAGAAGTTTTCATCTTAACAACATAAACAAACATTACTGCGCATGCGAACTTTTGTGACCCCTTTTTAACCTTGGGTAAACATTCACAAAGAATAGAGTGGCAGTAGATATTTCTAAAAATAATCAAAAGGAACTGCGAAGAAATGTTACTTGGCTAAACTTGTCTCTCCAAATATTTAGAATTTGGACTCCGATACCAAGCTTATGTTGTTTACTAAAATAAACATACAACAAAATTCAACAAATCGTTTCTTTAATACAATTATTATACAGTAAAGTTATAAAACAATTTAATATTAACATAAATTAAATTAAATATAAATACTATTCATATTGTTAGACACTAGATAAACACAAACTGTAAGTTAACTAGGGGTCAGGGGCGCGCGCGCGCGTGAAACAGTCTATATATCAGTAAAAATTTTAGTTGAAATTTAGTCTCACCCAATGACTACAGGCCTATTGACTCTCTTTGCCAATGCATTGACGAAATTAACAGATGGATGTGTCAAAACTTCCTTCAGTTAAATAAAAACAAAACTGAAGTCATTGTTTTTGGTAACAAGGATGAAACTAACAAGGTAAACACATACCTTGACATAAGAGGTCTAAAGACACAAAGCAAGGTAAACAATCTTGGGGTCATTTTGGAGTCTGACCTTAGTTTCAGCAGTCATGTTAAAGAAATAAGCAAATCAGCCTACTACCATCTCAGAAACATAGCCAGAATCAGATGTTTTGTCTCAAGCCAAGATTTAGAGAAACTAGTTCATGCCTTCATCACCAGCAGGGTGGATTACTGTAATGGACTCCTTACAGGTCTTCCCAAAAAGACCATCAGACAGCTGCAGCTCATACAGAACGCTGCTGCCAGGATTCTGACCAGAACCAAAAAATCTGAGCATATCACTCCAATCCTCAGGTCGTTACACTGGTTACTAGTTACTTTTAGAATCAACTTCAAAGTATTATTAGTTGTCTATAAATCACTCAATGGTCTAGGACCCAAATACATCTCAGATATGCTCATTGAATATAAACCAATCAGACTTCTCAGATCATCAGGATCAAGTCAGTTAGAGATAACAATGGTTCACTCAAAACAGGGCGAGTCAGCGTTTAGCGATTACGCCACCCGTAGCTGGAATCTGCTTCCAGATGACATCAGACATTCACCAACGTAGATACTTTTAAGTCCAGATTAAAAACACACTTGTTTAGCTGTGCATTCACAACCTGAGCACTGTGCTGCTTTACATCAACTGCACTTCTATTTCTAATTTATTTTTATATATACACTCACATTTTTAATCAATTTTTTTGCTGTTTTATTGTTTTAAATATTTTGCATTTTAAAGATACGTTTTATTCTTTCTGTCAATCATTTTATGTAAAGCAGTTTGAATTGCACTTGTGTATGAAATGTGCTATATAAATAAACTTGCCTTGCCTTGCCTTGAAAAACATAGAATAAACGACATTAGATAGACACATAATTTCTAAATTCAGTTATCCGTTTTTTTCTTACTATGGTATCTATAAAGATTTCAAAACGATCAGAAAATAAAATTCCATTACGAAGTAAAATTTCTGGTTTTAACACAGAGTTTGTCCTCGCAAATATATCCGGCTGTAAAAGCTAAAGTAATCTCTTTGGTGTTACTCAGTGGAAAACTGGCTCACATGTCCTGTCTAAACTCTGAATCTGTGAGGAACTGCTTCATATTGCTTTTTATCCAAACCCACATTTAATGTGTCAATTTATCTACAGCACATGCAGACTCTGGTCCCTCTTGTTAAAATTCCCCACAGAACATGTCAGCTAAATTGAATAAACTTTTTGGCCTGTTTTCCTCTTTAATAGACCCAGGCATTTTAGGGTCCTGTGAATTCTTTGGGGAGGCATTTGTTATACTGTGTCGACACAATGAAATTTACAATGAACTGACTGCGTCTGCATTAGCAAGGCAATGATGAATGTCTCTCCTGTTGCCAAGTTAACCGCAGGCCTATTAGCCCTGGCAGTAGGCTAAAAGTCGAAACAAAGAATTATTGATTATTATTGCATGAACGTGAACGCTTTTTGTAATGTACATCCATGGCAATTCGTTACAGTGGCAGAATCTAGTTGCAAAAGCATGAATTCCATAAATCCTATGATTCGGGGGCCTTTTGGTCTTTGGCTCAAGTGAGTTTAAAAGGACATTCCTCACGGTCAAAATCTTAAATGAATCTGTAGCGTTTGAGTCTTCGTAGAAGGTTGGACAGGTTGTTTAAAAGCCTGCTTTATTTGCAGCGATTGTGGTTGAATTTAACAAACTCGACTTAATGTGAGGTTTTTTGAGTCCGCTTAATCTCTCTAGCACATGTGAAGTGGAATGCATGAAAAAAGATCAATTCTGTATTCATTTGCTCACCTTTATGTGTTCTGAAACGATTATGATTTATTTTTTCCATGCAACAGAAAATAAATTGCTCATAAAATAATATTTTTTATTTAATTTATATTGATTCATTTTATTGATCTGTTGAATCATTTTTTTACTGTAGTAAATTATTACTAATATTCTTATGATTTATTAATATTTAAAGTTTGATTTTCTTTTATATAAAAATGTTCATGTTCATTTTAGTTTCATTTTTAGCAATTTGGTTATGTGCTTTTATCATTTTCTTATTTGTGTTTATTATAATGTTGCTATACAAATATATATTTTTGCAGCTTTAGTTTAGATTTAATTTATTTTCAGTTAATCGTTTTAGGGATACATTTCTGACACACTTTATGTAATTCCTATATATTTTAGTTTTTGTAAACTAAAATAACCTTGCTTCCATACAATAAAGGTGTATGGTGACCACTCCTGTCAAACTGTTTGCATATATGTCTATTTATGAAATTGTTACATTTTTATGCTTTTTGTCTTTTTAGCTTGGTCGCCCTCCACCTTCACAGTATGAACTTCACTGCTTTTGTATGTCAAAAAATTCTCTCTCTGTCTTTAGAAATCTGGTGGGGATGTAGAGCCAAAGATGTCGCTGGCTGAGCGGATGAAGGTCTTGCAGGAGAAGGAGGAACAGTGGCAGGCCAAAGGCAAAGGAGCTTTCAATGACTCCACCCAGTTTTCCGTGGCTGGCCGAATGGCTAAGAGAGGTGGGGGAAAAGTCATTTGAAATATTTAGTGGTTCCAGACAAATATGGGCTCAACAAACCAAACAAAAGTGTTTGCATATCTTGATCCCTGTAGACTGCAATTCGGGTTTTATTGTGCCTGTGGTGATAAGAAAGCCTCTCTGGAATGTTTTGATGTTGACACATCTGTTTCCCATCAGGGTTGGTGTCACCTCAGAGAGAAGATCTGCCTAACATCATCAGCAAAAAGAACAGCAACAGCACACCAGTCAAACCATTGGAAGGTAACGTTTTTTGACATGTCTTCATGCTGTGTTGATGTGCTGTATTGTCAGAAGCAGATGACGTTTAAAGCGAAGTTTTACTCTGACAGAAATCTCAAGCCGTCCTGATGCAGAAGGAGATAAAAGACTTGACAAACTGGAATCATTCTTGGACAGACTTCACAATAAAGGTTATTCATGTGATTTGATTTAAAAAGTGTTTTTGAGACGTGGGCGTGGCCTTCAAAATCTATTATAAGATCTATTATATCAAACTTAAAAGCTTTGACACACATATTCATTATTAATGACGTTGTTTTTAAATAACTTATGTATCCAATATGTTTCTCTTCACGTAAAGGTGTGCCGGGCTCTAAGAACTCCACCATTGAGGTCACTGAGGAGAAAGAGAAGGAGGTGATGACACTAGACGATGACGAGACTTTTGGGAGATTCTACAGTTCACTATCGCCCACCACACTGAGCTCTGCTTTTATTCTGGATGAAGAAGAAGACTTCAGCATCTTCCTTTCAGACACGCCGAAGTGAGACGCAGTTTGAATTACTGTGCTGTCAAGATGCTGCATTGTATATGATGTATCACAGTTGAATATGAATATAAAAAATCAGAATTTGCTCAATCGTTGTAAATGTCTAGACTAACATCAGCTGTTGAGGAGCATAAGCGTTCGGTGCGGCCCTGCAGGAGAACAAAGAGCTCGAGGAACCCTCTCCGTGCCCTGGCAGCTCGAGATGACCTCAGGCAGACGTACACCGAGCAGAGGCTCAACGTGGCCTCGGTGGAGACCAAAAGGATACAAATGGAGCGGAGTAAGATCATACAGATGAGATCGATTTTATGTTGAGTTGATTGAGAGACAAAGAAATGTGTTGACTGTGTCACCAAGCTAGTGGTTGGACTTCAAAGTAAATAATCTCTACTTTGATTGGATCAATTAAATTTATCATTCAAATAAATATCATGCAGTCAACCGCATTTCATTCAAAACCTGTATGTGACTCTTTCTTCTGTGGGACACGAAAGAAGAGATTTTGAGAAATGTCTTGGAAGTCAAAGGGGGTCCAATGGTGTTTGATTACAGACATTCTTCAAACTATCTTATTTTTGGTTCAGTGGAAGAAAGTCATACAGGTTTGAAATGAATTGAATTTGAATTCATGCATTTGGCCCAGGCTTATATCCAAAACGACTTACATTGCATGATACTTTAATAGTATATATTATGTGTAATCCCTGGGATTGAACCTATGACCTTGGTGTTGCTAGCACCACTGAGCTATAGGAAAGGAAATTACACGAGAATGAGAAAATTATAAGAGAATTGTCATTTTTGAATGAACTATCTCTTTAAGTTTAGTCTGTGTATTAAGTACAGTAAGTATTTTGACACTTTCATATGCCTTTGCTTAAGTATTACTTTCATAATGATCTGCAGCTTTCTGTCGTTGTAGTCATTATTTGATATAATGAGGTGACGTAGATGTTAGGATCTTAATGTAGTACACATTGCTCTCTACTGTTCTGACATTAAATTAGCTATTTAAATGGCTATGTAGCAAATGCTGACACTGTTATTTTCTGTCTTTAGTGGCTAAGCACTCGAATCTGGCTGATGCTGCATTGGCAGGTCTGGCCAGCAAAGAGAACTTTAGGAAAGTCAACTTGAGGAGTGTGAAGTCTACAGAAGTGGTGACTAATAACAGCGCAGTACCTTTCCACAAGCTCATGCTCATACATATTAAAGGTAAATCATTATTTAATAAGAATAAAAATGTATAAGACACCAATCCGTTTTTCATGTTTTTAATGTAATTTACATAAAATTTGATTAATGCATTACATTTAATAATAAGATTTAATTTTAAAAGTTTTGTAATTAAAATTTATTAATAATACGTTTTTAAACAAATAGTGCAGTATTTATCACAAATATTTTTTCTGTGCAGGAAAATATTTTATTTTAATTCATGTGCCCTCATTAGCTTTAATCTATATCTGAGAATGCACTACTGCCCTCTAGGGCTGTTCTTTTCTGATGACGTCAGATTGACAACTTGGGCAGAACATCCGTTAACTCTGCCCAGAAACGTCTGCTTTTATACATCCAATCAATTTGCAGTGACAAACACAAGCCACGTCCATGGTTTTCTCATTCAATATTCCATTTCTCTCTACATACGTCTAAATACTGAAGTAAAATGTTCAGCACTTTCGGGTCACGGGGACCATAATGAACCACTTTGTTTGGCAGGTTGTGTTGAGTTTCTTTGGCTTTCAGTTTATTGTAAATACGCATGTTTCTTTTAATATATTTTGTTTTTTCGTATACGCAGGGCGCAGGCATGTTCAAGTGCGTCTGGTTGAACCCACAGCTCGCTCTCTCAACAGTGGAGACTGCTACATGCTCATCACTCCCAAACACTGCTTCCTCTGGTGTGGAGAATTCGCAAATGTTATTGAAAAAGCCAAGGTATGAATCAAACCCAGGCATAGTGCTCATTACATAAAATATAGTCTTGTAGAGCCAAAAATCTGACGTTTTGCTCAATGTATTGCACTTACTCTGGCCAGAAACCGTCCACATATTTAACTTTCATGTAAATTATGAACATGGCTTAAAACCAGATTGCAGCTTGCTGTTTTGAGAATGCATTTGGTACTTTTGTCTGCAAATGCATCGGACAAACAGAGTACATGTTTTTGAATGACAGGGGTCAGAGATGGCTCAATACGTTCAGACTAAGAGAGATCTTGGCTGCAAGGCCTCACAGGTTACCTTGCTGGAAGAAGGTATCAACACTGAGAATCGTTCAGCCAAAGAGTTCTGGAGTCTGCTGGGAGGAAAGACTGAATACAGAGGTACGTATACACAGACACCTGCCAGGACCTGCACATGGAGAACAGATGTTGAGATGAGGATAACATTTCACACACAATAAACAAACCCATTCACAGTGCAGTGGAAACACAGCATTCACAGAACTCTGACAGAGCCCAGGCCATTGTCAGCATTCACACATGTTAAATAATCAAAGAGAGGTACCCACAATGCATATGGCTTTTGTATGTCATTTTGCTGCGTTTAGTGTTTGTCTGTAATCCTTAAACATGAAAAACCATAAAGAAATCGAATTGATATGCATAGTATGACCCTGGTCTTATTGTGTATGGTTGAGTGCTGGTTATTTTAAAGGACACAAAGGTTTGTTTTCATAATTTGAGACAAAGAACTTTCTGCTTGTTTTTGTTAACCAGACTGTGAGGGGAGTAAAGTTGACTACTAATATGAGAGTAAATTATTTATGCTTCCATTAAATTCTAAAGCTTAACATAATATTTTAACCTGATGAATATTCACCCCAAAATGCATATTTCACTCAAAATAATACACAATTTAATTTAATTTATTTATTAGTGAAGTCATTAGCTCCAGTTTGTTTTATGTAAAATAATAAACTTACTTTTGTTGACCTATTTTTCACTTTGTTTGGATAAACAAACTCATAAATAAATAATGTTAATTTTCCCCAAATAGTCTAATTCCCAAATGTTTTATTTTAAGGTTAAAATTAGGGTTTGTTGCTGTTATATTTAATGAACTATATGTAAACTATATGATATCATGTTTTTATTGGGTTAGTTACAGTAGCTGTGTTTTTTGGTTGTTATTATTATTAACTGTAATCACAACAACCCAACTGCAGTCTGATATGACTTGGAATACACAATAAAAAAATGTGACACTTGATCTGTTTCTTCATGTATAAAAACAATACATATTTACTTATCTATGTTATGGAAACTTTTATCGTTTAGTAAATTTAAAAGGTAACATAATCTTACAATGAGCATGATTTTTTAGCATTTTGTTAAAAATAGCATTTGGTGTTATGTTATGTTAATAATGCAATTTTTTTATGTTAGCTAATGCCAATACAATTATCTGTGCTAGTTCAATGTGCATTCAATAATGTTAACAGTGACAACTTTTGATTTTCAAAATGAATTGGCAAATGCTGAAATTGAATTGAACAAGGCAACTAAATGCTTTGCCGTGTTAGTTCATGTTTACTAATGAATTTACTAATGTTAACAAAAACAACCTCATTGGAAAGTGTTTCCAAACAATAGAAGTTTCCATTACATAGATGATTAAACGTGTTGGTGTAAATGTGTTTTACAGGTGCAGGAGAGCCGGAGGAAGACGAACTTTATGAGAATGCTATAGAGGAGTCAAACGGTGTCTACAGGCTGCTGGAGGATAAACTGGTTCCTTATGAGGAGGCCTGGGCTTCTATCCCCAGCGTCTCTCTACTCAACTCAAAAGAGGTATAACATCTGAAGACTGAACTCTTCTTATCCCTTGCTAGTAAACTTTACTCACCGAAGCATATTTGTGTATGTGGCAGGCGCTGGTGTTTGACTTTGGTAGCGAGGTGTATGTCTGGACGGGGAAGGATGTTCCTCTGAGCGACAGGAAGGTGGCAGTACAACTTGGCAAACAGCTCTGGAGCGGGCCGTACGACTACAGCACATGCAGGGTCAACCCTCTTGACCCCTCCTCGGCTGATAATGACACTCCCAAGTGAGCGAGCACTCCATTCCTCCATGTGATTTATATGGTTTGTTTTAGGCAAAGAACAAACGCAAGCAAGAGCTAAGCATATTGAAATGTAGATGACGTCTTTAGCCTTGAGAGTTTTATTTAGCTCAATAAAACTTAAATTCAGTAGATTTAAGCTTTAATAGAATCAGCAAAGCAGCCAGGAAAAAACAGCGCACATGCCGTATTCTCAGAATCAATAATATCTTGATGTGTCATACAACCACAATACTGCCCCCAACTGGTGACGTTTAGTCCTAGGGATATCAGAGGTTGGTTTAAGAAACAGTTTATCCAAAAAATGTAATTCTCATTACTGACTCAAAATTAAAAGCCAATTTCATTTATTATTTGTTATCTCGAAACAGGTTTCCTGCGAAACCACATCACCCTTTTCTGTTATAGCCCTAGGCTATGTACACAAGAAACAGAGAACTAGAAGGTGCCCTCTGGCTGTCAATCATTTTTATATTGAAGACAGTGGGGTTTTGGTGAGGGAGCCTGTGGATTATGGAATGGTGGGTTTCATACTGAAACTGTCATTTTTAGATGGAATCTTAACTCAACTCAACTTTATATACATAGCGATTTTTACAATTTTCATTGTTACGAAGCAGCTGTACATGAGACACATTGAATACAAGTAAAAAAACTAAAGGCATATACCTGTAAAAACAAGAAAAATGTGAAAACAACAAAGACAGACATACAAATGCTCCACACACACAATATGCAAACATACATATACTCACACATTGACATAGACGCACACACACACACACAGTGAAAGCACACATTGGCGATAAAGGAGAAAGAACCACAGGTCAAATATTAAACGGACTATAAATTCTTATATGCAATATTAATTATGTCTAATTTCTGAATTCTAAAGCAGCCCCCCCGGCCAGGCAGATAGTGCAAAACAATATGCAAACGGTGGTGAGGAACCCAAAACTCCCATCGAGAAAAAAAACCTCAGGAGAACCCAGGCCCAACCAGGGGATTCCAGTTCCCCTCTGGCAAAAGCTGCTGCCTCTGCACAAGCTCAACAGTGCTTGCACAACAAGGCTAAATAAAAAATGATAGATTTAAGATTATCATTAACAAACTAATAACATTTGAAATGTTGTAGGAAAATCAAAGTTGTCGCGTCCTTTATCCAGCTCTATCCTCTTAGCTCTTGTCAGGTCACCGCTTCCCATTCTCACCTCTGCCATCAGGTCTGGGGATGAACTGCATCCTGCGGTAACCTTGGAACAAAGAGACAAGACTGGCTGAGAGTAGAGTACTGTTCTGCACTCTTTGATGCAACAAGTACATCATTTGTTGTTGGATGTGTTCCTGGTTCCGGTTGATCTAAATAATGGAGCCTAAATCCTCTGAGGATTAATATTATGGAGGTGTAGTGTATGCAAGATTAAAAAGATGAGTCTTTAGTCTAGATTTAAATTTACAGAGTGTGTCTGCCTCCCGGACCGTGCAGGGAAGAATATTCCAAAGTTTAGGCGCTAGATAAGAAAAGGATCTACCACCTGCACTTGATTTTGAAATTCTAGGTACGTATTACCAACTGACAGGACGCCTGAGAGCGTAATGTACGTGGAGGTCTGTAATACAATAGAAGTTTATTCAAATACTGCGGCGCTAGACCATGTAGGGCTTTATAGGTAATAAGCAAGATCTTAAAGTTAATGCGATGCTTTATAGGTAACCAGTGCAAGGTTGACAGAACCGGGGTTATATGCTCATACTTTTTGTACGTGTAAGAACTCGAGCTGCCGCGTTTTGAACAAGTTGCAGTTTTTGTAATAGGCCTGCAGGGCATCCACCTAGAAGTGCATTACAATAATCTAGTCTTGATGTCATGAATGCATGAATTAATTTCTCTGCATCTGACAGTGACAGCATATGACGTAGTTTAGATATATTCTTAAAATGGAAAAATGCAATTTTACAGGTGTTGGCGACATGGCTTTCAAATGACAGAGTACTATCGAATACAACGCCAAGATTCTTAGCTGATGACGAGGATTTTATGGAGCATCCGTCAATCGTTAAGCAATATTCTTGGTTGTTACGGATAGCGGTTTTCGGTCCAGTAAGTAACACTTCTGTTTTGTCCGAGTTTAGTAGTAAAAAATTGTTACTCATCCACATTTTTAAGTCAACTATGCAATCCTTTATTCGATGAAACTGCTGGGTTTCATGAGGCTTCGAGGAAATATAAAGTTGAGTATCATCAGCATAACAGTGAAAGCTAATTCCGTGTCGCTTTATTATATCTCCTAGAGGTAGCATGTATAATGCAAAGAGCAGAGGCCCCAAGACTGAGCCCTGTGGAACACCGTACTGGACTTGTGATTTGCGGGACACCTCATTGTTTATTGCTACAAATTGAAAACGGTCGGATAAATAAGACTTAAACCATTTAAATGCTATTCCGTTAATGCCGACGTAATTTTCGAGTCTATGTAGAAGTATGCTGTGGTCAATGGTGTCAAATGCAGCAATGAGGTCTAGCAGCACCAATAACGAAATACAGCCACGGTCAGACGCTAAAAGCAGATCATTTGTAACTCTGATCAAAGCTGTCTCTGTACTGTGACATGCTCGAAATCCAGACTGGAATTCATCATTAATGTCATTCCTTTGGAGGAAGGAGCATAATTGAGTTGAAACTACTTTTTCCAGAACTTTAGATATAAATGGTAAATTCTATATAGGTCTGTAATTCCCTAGTTCTTTAGGGTCGAGTTTTTTTTTTTTTAAAAGAGGCCTTATAACAGCCAGCTTAAATTCTTTAGGCACATGTTCTAATGTCAGAGATGAGTTAATAATACTAAGAAGAGAATCTATAATTTCTGGGAGCATTTCTTTCAGTAGTTTTGTAGGTATTGGGTCTAGCATGCATGTTGTTGATTTAGATGATCTAATGATTTTAGACAGTTCATCGTGATCTACTGTAGAAAATAATTGCAATTTCTCCTTAGGGGAGCTGTAGTTAGTTTGTTCAGCGGGTTTCACTACAGGTTGCATTGTTATAATTTTTTCTCTTATATCTTGGATTTTACTAGTGAAGTAGTTCATAATTTCATCACTGTTATGCTGATAATCAGAATCTGACGTCGCTGACGACTTATTTTTTATTAATTTTGCCACGGTGTTAAATAAAAACCTAGGGTTGTGATGGTTTTCCTCTATTAGTGATGAAAAGTAGGCGGATCTAGACGTTTTTATGGCATTCCTGTATTTTCGAGTACTATCCTTCCATGCTATACGAAAGACCTCTAAATTAGTTTTCTTAAAGTTGCGCTCCATTTTCCGGGACGCTTTCTTTAGAGTCTGAGTGTGTTCATTATACCACGGTGTTGGGCTGCTATTTTTAATTTTCTTTAAACGCAGAGGAGCAACTATGTCTAATATTTCCGAGAAGGTAGAGTTAAAATTTTCAATAGTAGTGTCAAAATCGTCAACGTTTTTACTCATGCTAGATATTTTAGACAATTCAGGCAGATTATCGAGAAACGCATCTTTGGTAGTTGAAGTGATCGTTCTACCATATTTGTAACAAGGAGTTTGATTTGCAGCCGTAGGCCATTGAAGCAAACATAATATCAGACAATGATCCGAAATGTCTTCACTCTTCTGAACGATTTTAACATCGTCCACATTTATACCATAAGAAAGTTTTAAATCTAAAGTATGATTACGAAGGTAAGTGGGTCCTGACACATGTTGACTAACGCCCATGGAGTTAAGAGTGTCTTTGAAAGCCATGCCCAAGGCATCTGTATCATTGTCTACATGGATATTAAAGTCACCGACGACAAGGACTCTATCTGCGGCCAGTACTAGTTCTGATAAGAACCCACCAAAATCTTTAATAAAATCTGTGTGGTGCCCTGGAGGCCTATATACAATAGCTAGAATAAATTTTAAAAATGTTTTGTCCTTAGTATTAGGTGTCGATACTTGAAGTACCATGACTTCAGAAGAATTGTATTTAAAATTAGACTTCTGAGAGATGAACAAATGTAATGATACTAGACTATATTCTGATAACATTGGACAATTTTATACATCCCTGTAAAAAAAGTATAAACTGCTCAAATTGTTTCCTAGGCATACAATAGCAAAAAATCTAAGCATTAATATTTTAAGATGCATTTTTGACCATGTGTAAATGGGTATTTATTAAGGGCGCATTAAATAACATTTTACTGAACCAACAATTAAACCTGACGGCGACTGTATGGATAGTTCACCCAAATGTTTTAATTCTTTCATTATTTAGTCACCCACATGTCTTTCCAAACTTGTATGTAACTCAAAAGAAGGTATTTTGAGAAATGTCTTTTGTGTATCCATACAATGGAAATCAATGGCATCCAATGTTGTTCTCTCACCAACATTCTTTAAAATATTTTCTTTTGTGTTCAGCAGAAAAGAGGTTTGGAATGACATTAGGATGAGTAAATGATGAAAGAATTAACATTTTTAGGTGAACTATCACTTTAAACTGAAATTGCACAAAAAGTCATCATTCTCTTGATGAATGGCTTTTTTAATGCAAGGTGGGATAATTTTGAAAAGTGGCCATATTGAGCATTGTACTCTCCCTGTTCCTAGTGATAGATCTGCATGATCTTTTTAATATGGATAGTATTTGCTGATATGTCGGATGTCCGCCCACAAGGCTAACACTCCCACCCGTATTAATAATTCTTGTCGTCTGACCTCTTCCTCTATCTATGTGTGAGTAGACAGGGTGAAGGAAGGCCGAGCTGGGCCCTGTTTGGCCGGCTGTCAGAACACAATGAGACCGCTCTTTTCCGAGAGAAATTTCTAGACTGGGCCGAGAGGAAACCCAACAAAGAGGAACCAGCGGCAGAGGAGGTGAAGGTAACGGCGATTTCAGAGATTCTCAGAAAGCTTTTCAGCATTCCTCTCTTCATCTTCTGAAAAGCAGATTTTTCCTCCAGAGTCCTGTGCATCACCAACTTCCGACCTGTGACACTGATCTAAAGCCTTGTGATGTGTCTGATATGTTGGAGGGCGGGCAAGGCCATCAGAGTATGTTGTTGGAGGGCGTGAATGTTCAGAGAGGCTACGGATTGATTCGTTCCGAGGACGGGCGACAGGCGGAGCTGGCCACCGTAACTGTGGACGCTTGGCACATCCGCGAGTTTGATGACTTTGAGATTCCGCCGGAAAGCGTGAGTCAGCTGCATGAGGGCGACACCTACGTCATCCGCTGGAAGTACTCCGTCACTAATGTTGGTGAGTGAGGTTTATCAAACTAGACCCCCTCGGATGCAAACAACTTTTCTGATTGACAGAAAATAACATATTTTTCAATTCGCAAACATAAAACCAAACCAGCAAGGTGAAGCGGGGATATCAAATTCAGACCTTATGAAGGTGTACCGACATAATTCAATAGAGGCTGGAGAGGTGCTGAATATATATTTTTTTTGCAGTGGGTAAAAGACAAAAGCCTGGTGAAGTGAGCACTGCTGGGCCAGGCAGGGAGCGTACCGCGTGCTTCTTCTGGCAGGGACGTCAATCCAGCGTCAGTGGGCGAGGAACATCTGCTCTCATGACGGTCGAGCTGGGCAACCACAGGGGGGCACAAGTTCTGGTCACACAGGGGAAAGAGCCGCCCTGCTTCCTGCAACTTTTTCAGGGTGGGCTTATCATCCATCGAGGTTCGAGGGAGGATAGCTCGAATAATACGGGTAATACATTGTTCATTAATACATAATAAAAGCATAATTGTTCAAATCAATTGGAGTCTAAAGACACGCTCATGTGTACTGTTACGTGTGAATCAGGTGACTGGCGTTTTTTCTCTGTGCGTGGAGAAACAGTGGTGGAGGGATGTCTGGTCGAGGTGGAGTGCTCTTGTGCCAGTTTGCGTTCTCGTGCAAGTTTGGTGCTGCTGGGGGTCCAGAATGGGCAGCTTTACCTGTGGCATGGCTGTAAGGCTCATCCCGGAGCCCGGCAGGTGGGCAAGAGGACTGTGGAGCGACTCACTCAGATGTAAGCAGTTTTAGATGCAAGGGCTTACACTTTATGTATATTTATAAGATGGCTCGATGAGCATGTGGTTATTTATGTAAAAATGTATTTACAGGTGTCCTTGTGAACTGGGTTTGAACAGTAACAGCAGTTTGAAGGTTCATGAAATAGAGGAAGGAACTGAGCCGGAGGAATTCTGGGCAGCTCTTGGCAAGCAGGATAGGAAATCCTATGACTGCATGCTGGAAGGTATGGGACAAAAAGTAGATTTTGCATGTTGTGGTTATATATTCATGCACAATATTACTTGGTCACACATTGACTTTGTCCAGGAGACTAAACTTGCAGTTTATTTTAAAGGGGTCATATGGCATGTTTTTCTGTGTCTTTGGTGTGTTATAAGTTGCCCATGCATGTTTTTGACACATTAAATTGCAAAAATTAAAGTATGGGAACGAAATAGGCATTCTATCTGAAAGCGAATGGTCACCCTGACCTGCCTGAAATGCCTCGTTTAACCAACCCCCCATAAATCTACTTCAGTTAGTGGTATGAGTTGACTAAGACCACCCAAAAGCAAGGTGGGCGTTCCCGTCAGTACAATTGCTTTAGAACCTAATGTTCCAAATATGGTAAGAGGCACTACAATTCCGTCACACGCTTACAGTATTCGACCAATAACTACGCACTGGTTAACTGGACAGTTATAGCAGATGAGTTTTGTTAAAAATCTGCAAAGATACAATACTCAACTCAACTTTATTTATATAGCGCTTTTTACAATTTTCATTGTTACAAAGCAGCTGTACATGACACATTGAATACAAGTAAAAAAAACTAAAGGCATATACCTGTAAAAACAAGACAAAGGTGAAAACAACAAAGACAGACATACAAATGCTCCACACACACAATAAGCACTGTATGTGGAAAATTCCACGTTTTTTAACCCTAAATCGTGTTTACACATTGCATAACATCTCAAGCATAGGATTATATTCGTTTTAGCGGTGTCATATGAGTACTTTAATAGATTGCATGTTGCTAATAACAATACATAATATTTGGTTAATTCGTTTTTATTTAATAATTTTATTTTTGCCATTGAGTGAATTATATTATATGTATAATTGAAAATTTATTTGACCTAGTTCCTAGTTTTTCACTTTTAACAGTGCATTATGGGATTGCCTTCACTGCAAATGTTACACATGATCCCTTAAAGGGACATTTTACACTAAATTGAAAACACTGTCATCATGTACTCAGCCTCAAGTTGTTTTAAACCTGTTTAAATTAAAATTAATGAAGTAATTTTTTTGGATGAACCAATCCTTTAAATAGTTATTTCAGAGGTGGACAATAGTGAAGTATTTCTACTCAAGTACATTTTTCAAGCGTGTGTCCTTATTCAGAAGGTTTTACTTCGGAAAATATTTG
Organism: Triplophysa tibetana; assembly: GCA_008369825.1. Taxonomy (NCBI): domain Eukaryota; kingdom Metazoa; phylum Chordata; class Actinopteri; order Cypriniformes; family Nemacheilidae; genus Triplophysa; species Triplophysa tibetana. The sequence continues at coordinate 14,386,750 of CM017893.1, read as the reverse complement.
CTTCACGACATTATAGAGTAAAAAAAGTATGACATGCATTATAATGTGAATAAATGTGGTGCACGATAATTTATTATCAGCCGATAAACGGTCATTTATAATGCTATCGGTATCGCCGATAATAAAATTTAGGCCGAAATATTATAGCCGATAAATCATAAATAATTTCCTCTGTATAAACTTCTTCAGCTGCACGCTGCTCACAGTTTAAATACAGTACAGTACTTTCTTTCTGTTGGGATCATTCACTTACTGCTATTAGCTTAACATTGTTGATGTAGATACAGTATGTAGATACAGTTTTATGAATGTGTAAATTAAAGGAACAAAAGCATATTGTTTGAGTCGGACTGCTGTCTGAATGCTCTCCGTCTTGAGACCTGTTAGACTTGTGGTAAATAAGTACATTTTTCTGTGTTGCTCTGGAAGAACATCTACAATTTGTTTATTAAATAAAATATACCAGAAAAGTTGAAGAAATGGTAAATAGTTCAAAGTAGGCTTGGTACATGATTTCCAGGGGAAAAAAGATAACTAATGGTTACCTTGTTTTCTGAAGTCAATATTTTCAAATAAAAGCAGTTGTCCACTTTTTGCCTTTCATTTCAGTCTTAGTGAATTGAATATGAATATCTAGAAACTGTTTATCCGTTATTGGCTTCCAAGGTTTAATAATTATCGGTTATCGGACAAAATTGACTTATTTTACAAAAAAATTCTAAAGTTAAAATCATTCATATTCCTGAAAATGTACGTAAAAAGACTACACTGTTGCCCACCGCTGATTCTTTTAAGCTTGATATAAATAATGATGTCCTTACATGCTGGTTGCATAGCTTTCTCACTTTTCAAATTTGATTTTATGTAATTTAACATATTTAAGAATTGCATTAAAGTGTATATGTGTACTTGCAGATCCAGGAAAGTACAATTTCACGCCACGTCTTTTTCATCTGAGTGCCAGCGGTGGAAATTTCAAGGCAGAAGAGCAGTTCGGCCCAACCCAGGTGTCGGGCACCGTCATGGCAATGCCATTCCTGCAGGAGACTTTGTATTCAGCCCCTCAGCCTGGTACATACACATACCCCACGGGTGTCCAAACATACAATACAGTAGTTCAGGAGGGCAACTGTCCTGAATTTAGATTTTTTTTCACAGTTTTCTCATCTTGTCTTTGTAGCTCTGTTTTTGGTGGATAACAAGATGGAAGTGTACCTATGGCAAGGACAGCAGCCGGAAGATGCAGAATGTACTGGCTCGGCAAAGGTCCGCTGGGACAGTGAAAGGAAGTGTGCCATGGAGACGACGCTTCAGTACTGCCAAGGTCAGGAGTTCTTTGTGCAGGACGCATGTTTAAATAATATTGTGTCCCAAGGTTTCTTGAGAAACTGCCTTTGGCTTTTCTCTGTCGCTTTAAAAATATTTAGTATTTGCATAGATGTACTGTAGATGCATTGCACATAGCATTTAATTGTTGTGTTCATTTACACATATCGGGTCATTATAAAAAAAACTTTTTTACAGGTTTACATTATACAAATTAATAAACCGGCAAAGGAACAAATATGAAATCTTTTTTTGTGCATTGTTTAAAAAAGTGTCAAAATTCAGTATTACACGTTGGCAGAAATAATGTGCATGTGAACAGTTTTGTTTATACATTGTTTAAAGTGCTTGTTTTTGTTTGCTTTGCTGTGCAATAAAGAGGGTTTCTGTGTTTGTTCTTCAGGGAGGAACTCCAGACGACCTCCTCAGGCTTACCTGATCCTGGCTGGGGCAGAGCCGCTCACCTTCACCAACATCTTCCCTTATTGGGAGAAAAAGTCTGACATTAAAGTGCAGGTGCGGTTCACCACACATAGCTTTCATTATGGCTTTCATCATGCTTTTGGGTTGGGTCTCTTCTCTTGGTGTAATGTTTTGATGCGTGCTATGGGTTGTCTATCATGTATGAATGAAAGCGTGCTTGGGTTTTCAAACTCACTTTTCTTTGTAAAACATGAATGGTACATTTTTAAGAATATCTTTGTCATATAATGGAAGTGAATGGGTGTATTGTCTGCCAGACACCAAAAATAGTGCATTACAGTTAAAAAGTAGTCCAAATGATGGCTCTCTATGTGGAACTCACACAAATTTGTCATCCTTTTATTGTTGCTCTCAATTCAACTACACCTATAGTGATAAGAAACAAATGTAAATTGGTTCAATGATGAAAAACCTGTAATCAGTAACGTGGGGGTTAAATAATAAACTTGAAAAATAAACCCTGTATGTGCCACTTCTATGTCTCAAAATGTCTGCGCAGGTTGAAGTAGCCCGTAATAAAGTGATACTGGTTAAAGATGCTCTGTCGAAACTCAGCAGACAGCAGTACAGCCTACAGGAGCTCACATCAAAACCCTTGCCAGAGGGAGTTGATCCTCTACGCATCGAGTGCTACCTGTCCGACAAAGACTTCCAGGTAACATCTTCATTAAACAGTGCCCACACATGGACCTAACTGAGCTTAAATATCACATTAAGAAAATTAGTTTTGTATTTAATGGTCATAATGAAAAAGGGGTCACTCTTGCCTGAGCTCAATCTATAAAAACCTGAGGTTTGTCAATGAAGGTCAGCAAACTGTCAATTTGGCTTAATCTTTTTCCAATGTGGCTTTGTTTTGCCTGCAAGCTTAATTAACCAATGCCAGCTTTCCGAAAAACTGGCACATTTTGGAAGTCCTTGCAAGGATTTGCTGACAGCAGCATATTCCAGCATATGGTAACGTAATGCAAAAAGAATTGAAGCTGACAGATTGTATTTCTTTTTTGCAGAGTGCTTTGGAAATGACACGGGATGAATTTCAGGCACTCCCGAACTGGAAACAACTCAATCTGAAAAAGAGCAAAGGCCTCTTCTGAATGAAAATAACTCTCTCATCTGCAGTCTGTTGTATATCCACTTACAGTCATGATCTACTAAGAAATTGTTTATTTTCTCTTTGCTTTTTACACATATTTTTAATGTATAGCACCAATATGTACAGTATGAAATATCTTCTTACAGATGTAGTAAAAACTTACTTTATCCCCAAGTAGCTTTTGGTTAAAAGACTTTTCTACAGATTCTAAGTATGCAAAAGTGTATGTTTTGGGAATAACGTGAAACATATCGACATAAATCTATGTCTCGTACAAGCAGGAATTATAAATATGTATAATATTTTATTGTTTTAACCCTGTTGCTGTCAAACTGTGACCTTAAAAATGGAGTAAACACTAATTATGAAAACGAATGTTAAACAAGTTAAAACACATGGCCTTCACAATGAAAAGTGAATCGCTCTTTTACAAACAATATTTGTGCGGATATTAAGTGCGCTGTCACTTGCATGTTCATAAATAAAGATACAGTGTTATGTGATTCTGATCACTTTAATGTGACTATCATTAAAACTGTCAATATATGACAAATAACAAATGACTGTGTTTGAATTTTCAAGGGCATGAATCTTACTGTATAGTTTCTCCACATCCAAAATGATGCCACAGTAAAGCGTGCTTCAAGTAAGTGCGTGCAGATCAACCTCACGCCACTAGGTGTCAGACTCAATTTGTCCGTTTCTCATGAACTGACCAAAAAATGTAAGCTTATGTAGCATTGCAAGTTCAGTCCAGTGTGCTGTTTCATAATCAATGCCAGTTTAATAATCGAAACGTTGTAATGATTCTACTAAACACTTTAAGCAGGAATTGTTGGTTATTAAGTCGTAACGTTAGTCTAATATGTTTCAAGCGTACTCGTACTGTATGGGGGTGAATATTGCGCGAGCTGAAGGGAAGTACTCTGTCTGTGCTGTGAAGGAAACAGGTAAGTGCATCAATGGAACAGATTGACCTAATAAGAAAATATAACCTTACACTTTTAATGTGAAGTACCTGGCAACGGTTACCTCGGGATATACTGCTTATATTTGCATACTCGGTAAATGTAAAAACATTAAGTCATTAAACACTGTTAATAATAATCTTAAATGTATAGTTCGACACGTTGACAAAGAGGGAAAAGTCCCCTCTCCCTGCTCATTCTAAGACAAAAAAACCCTCGTATCCTTTTTTTTTTAATGTTACATTCAAGACCTTGATATGCGAGTTAATTGTTACCCAGTCTTGTCTTTGTTTACTGTCTGGGAAAAAATAATAACATTTTACCTTAATTAATCTAGTTTAACAACTATAAATTATATTTAAAGGGCCAGTTTATCGGAAACTAAGACAACTCAGTCATCATTCATTCATTCATTCATTCTCATGTCGTTAAACCTGACCCTTTCTTCTGTGAAACACAAAAGAAGCTATTTTGAGAAATGTCCTATTGCTTTTGTGTCCATAAAATGGAAGTCATTGGATTCTGATGTTGTGGTGAATAAACGAAAGAAGTTTCGTTTTTAGGTGAACTCTCCCTTAACATCTGTTCTGTAATGCAGAATATCACTTTTAGAGCACGAGTCATGTGAAGATTTTTGTTTGTGAAATTGTTTTGATCCACCAAAGAAAATAGAGCATGTTTGTTTGTATTAAAGGGGTCATATGGCGCGAATACGTGTTTTTTTGTGTCATTGGTGTGTTATAAGTTGACACGTAAAATGCAAAAATTAAAGTGTCGGAACAAAAGATGCATTCTATCTAAAAGCAAATGGTCCCAGACCTGCCAGAAATGCCTCGTGTAAACCACACCCCCAGAAATCTACATCAGTTCGTGGTATGATTTGACTAAGACCGCCCAATTTATACGCAAGTGAGGTAAGCGTACCTGTCAGTACAGCTGCATTGGAACCTGATGTTACCAATATGGTGCTAGGGTTGGGCGATGTCAACCAAATTGGCATCAGACACCCCAGATAGCACATTCTATCTGCCTTACGTCTATTTGACGTCTGCATTTACATCTGCAAGACATCTGGAATACATAGTTTGCTCAATTGCAATATGTCTCGGAGACGTCTGAACGTCAAGAGCAGCTTTACATCCATTCTAAATCATATACATTACATACATCTTACAGACGTCTTCTAGATGTCTATATAAACTCTGACAGCTAACATCTCCGAAACGTATTGCAGATGAGCAAACTATGTATTGTAGATGTCTTGCAGATGTAAATGCAGACATCAAATAGATGTAAGCCAGATGTATGTGTGCTATCAGGGATGGCTTCATTAAAACATCGTGATGGACGATGACATCGGGGGAGGGGCTTGGGTCCTCTGTTCGCAGTATAGCTCCTAGGAACAATGTGAAAAATCTATCAGAGCTGCGCAGACACGCCTACGTCTTCTTTATTCAATGCGGGGTGGGCAGACGTGTCTTCTTTATGAAACGTGGTATGCACCGACACGAGTCAGACACCGGTCTTCTTTATACAACGTGGGATGAGCAGACACAAGTCAAACATGCATCTTCTTTGTACAACGCGGGATGCGCAAACTATGCACCCTCTTTTTACAGTGCGAGCTCCATAGTCATAAAGTCAGGCCAGTCAGGGGCTTAAATGCCCCATATTTGTTCATGAAGTGATTTGCAGCACGGAGCCGCGAGAGTCACGTCACGAAAGTGAAACATTTGTTGGAATCATGATGACGGCTCACCATAGTGATGCCTGTCAGCCATCGTCGATGGATGATGGCATCGTTTATCTGCCCAACCCCATACGGTGCGTTACACTTCCATCACACGCTTTTACTATTCGACCAATCACTACGCACTGGTTAACTGGCCAATCAGAGCCTCATATATATTTTTTTCAAAGCTCATGGATCTCAAATAAAATCTGTGCGTTTCAGAGAGGCGGGGAAAAGAGGAGATACAAACATTCAGGGTTTGTGGAAAAAACAGTGTGTTTTTTAACCTCAAATCGTGTATACACATTGCATTACATCTGATCTAAAACAAACGACAATATTCGTTTTAGCCTTGTCATATGACCCCTTTAACTTTAGGATGGACAATTCGACAGTTTATTTCTAAAAACTGTTCCTTCTAGAAAGTTTAATTGAAATCATAGACACAAGAAGAGAGCAACATTACCTTTCTGTTATTGCTCATGACGTTTGTAACATGAGTCAGAAGCTTTGCATTTTACACGCGTACACGCACGCACACACACACACTGGTGAACTCATCACCACCACAGATGGTGAAGCCAGACTCTGTCTCTCAGCTTACCACATTACTGTCTTACTTGAATTATTTAAATCAGCACAAATCTTCACAAGGAGAATTAAAGTTGTACTATAAAATAAGAAATGTGACTGAAAAATTCTCTTTAGCTTTACATGAATCCTATTGGTACTGTGACGTTATGCCTTCACAATGCTCCAAGGTTACAATGACTAAAGCGAAATCACTTCTCTGCCAAGCAATGTCAACTGCTCTGAATGCCGAAAAAATGTGTTGTTGACAATGTGTTTTTTCTTCACGCTGTATATCTTTTGAGTAAGTGAACTCTCAAATACTGAAAGAGACCTGAATAATACGCCGCCTGAACAAGAAGACCACCCTGTCCTTGAAGTGCTGTGACTAGAAATCATTATTGCCGGTAAGCATTCTCTCAAACAAACACATGCAAAAAAACTCCAGGTTCTGCATCAAAGCGAGTGAAGGAACAGCCTTAGGGCTTCCTAAATAAGACAGTGGATACTGTGGAGCTCAACACATTTCAGGTATCCAATCAAAAATGTTTTACTTTTAGCCAGTATTGACTATGGGTCATGACTATCGGACTTCCGCAAGGACTGGTGTAGTTCAGAATCTCAGATATTGTAAAGACTCAGTTAAGCCTCATGAGATGCTCCTTGTGAACCTCTGTCAGAACTGGCTTGCATTTTTACTGACTGGATGTTTCTACATAATCTGCTCGCAAAAACAGACAGCAGTGCATTTTGGTCTTTTGTTTTTATAGGGTAACATTCAAAGTGGTTTAATTCATCATTGGTTGTCTTTTGAACTGCTTTCAATGCAATCCTAAGGAAAAAATATTGCTCAGAGGTTGTTCTTTCATAGCTCAAGAGATTTGATGGAGTTCTTAGTTGGACTTCATTTAAGTATTTATTTTGTCTCAGATGTTTGTCCAAAAATTCTTAAGGAGAAATAAAACGAAAATAAATGAGAAGCTTGTTAAAAACATTAAAACATGGTACAAATAATTTTTACAGGTATAATAATGTGTATTTGGGTAAATTTGAGAAGTTTCTGTTAAAGTGTTCCTTGACTTTTGATTGCAGACATGGCAGATCTCTTGTAGAGCTATCTTCTTAAACTCTAATGGAGACAATTGTGGGATATCCCCTATCCAATATATTTAAACCAAGGTTATCACTTGCTCTGCTTTTAATCTCATTGATGTCTAAAGCCCTACGTATAGTATTTTGCAAAATATATTTAATTAAAAGAAGGGATGCACCGATATGTACATTTTGGCCGATAACGATAACTGATAATTCTTTAACATTGGAAGTCTATAGTCGATATTTTGGCCGATATACAGTCCCCAAATATATATTAATTGAGCATTTTCTGAGAATGAACATCATTTTTACATTTACATTTAAAAAAGCGTCTGCCAAATGCCTAAATGTAAATGTATAAATTACACACCATATAGCAAATCCAACTAATATCATTGGAATTCATAAGTAGCCACCTTGTAAAATAGTTCCTTTGAGATTGTGTTACATTTACATTTATTCATTTGGCAGACGCTTTTATCCAAAGTAGGAGAGCAGGAGTAGTAGTGCATACTTACAAGTAGGAGAGCATAATGTTGGATCTCATCCGTGATTTGTCTTTCTTATGGGGCCGGTCAGGTTACAGTCTAACTCCAGGCCACAGTCTTAAGGCCAAAGTATGGTCCATACGTCCGTGTCAGCGCACTGTCCGCATGACGCAATTTTCATCATCAGAAGGGTCAATGGAGTTGCCACTCTTTCTATCATTGATTTCCAGTGAGCCTGTGAATATTGCAGCTCAGTTCTGCCTTCTGACGGTCTGGTGGAGTAGACATACTCATTTGTACTGGCATGTGTCGAACTCGTCCGTCCCCTTGAATCCGAAAAAGAGCATGTGCAGGAAGCTGTGCGGACACGTTTGTGTGCGAGACGGAAACAGACGCGGAAAGTGAAGTATAAACGGGCCCTTAGTCTGTTTGTACAGTCTAATATATGTTAGACAGCTTGGGCAGAGCATCCGTTAAAGGGATATTTCATGTAATTTCAGCCAATAGGATAGCGTCTACTACTGTCATTTGCCGGAAGAACAAGCCTCTGGTTCACGTGCATTCAAGAGAAGACAGAAGCTAGACATAAATGTTAAAAGCGCTGTCAAACAGGATATTTCTCTTAAACAAACCAGGTTTTTTCCTGGCTAAAAATGAGGCGGAGGTGATGCCATCCTGATCTTGTACACACGTAGGCCTACCAAACGTTTAAGTGGATTAACCAAAGTAACTTTGACATATTAAAAGTTCTAATAAAACTAGATGAAAATGACTATTATATAAAAGTTATAAAAAACATTATTTTTATTAGACCAAACATCATTTTTTTTTATCAAATAAAGCTTTTTTTATAATTTTCAACTAACTTTTCGGCCCCCAAAGCCAACTGAATTACCCAGTCTTACTAAGTGAGCAAAGCTCATTCAGATCTTGCATTCTCTGTGATTCAATTTAAATGATTCAGTGATCTCTTATATTCGGTAGTGACTGAAAAGTTCATTAGTTTAAATGAATCTTTACAAATGAGTCATTCAAGTGCAAGTTGTTCTGAACGCATTGTGCAATCATACTGGATAACTTGCTTTGTACAGTATAAGCTGATTCAATGATCTAACTGCAAAGCTAAAGACATTACAATGATGTACGTCATGTTAATTTAAGACATTTCAAGAAATTAAACGTACTTGGATGTAATGCAAACAGCCGTGAAACACAGCTAGCTCTTATTCTGCAACTATTTTTAGCGCCTCAGTGTGCTGATAACGAAACAGCGCCTTCACTGTGGCGTAGTGCCGCAACTGCAGTTACAAATGTCAGTGTTAAATGCAGGCGGCATTTTTTGTGAAGACACCCAACATAATTTTGTCAAGAGTCTGATAGAGGAAAAACCCAGCAAACGCAACAATTCGCTTCAAAAGACTGCATTAAGCAGTTCTTTGATCGATGCACTTATTGGAGCTTATTGGAAAAATCAACACCCGTTCACTCCCATTCTACCGTTTGGAAATGATACGTGGTATTATAACTCTGACTGGATTATACTTCCAGAAGAAAACCATATGCAGTAAGGATACATTGAGAGTGAGTAAAACATGGGGAAAGTTTGATTTGTTATTGAAATATCCCTTTAACTCCTCCCCTTTAGCTGTCAGTCTGCTGCCAATTCCATTTTAAAATGCAATGGCCAATCAATACATTCAATCAAATTGTAGTGAAAATACAAGCAACACCTACAATTTTGCATCAGAATATGTAAGTAAAAATGATGGCAACTTGGAGATCAAGGGGACACTCATGATTTAATATTATCAGTTCCTGATTTGAGACCAGAAGAGATAAGGAGTCAGCACCCGATATGTGTAATCCTTAAATGAATAAAACTCCCACCACAAAATCTACTCAAGTCTGTGGCGGTGTTGCATCCAAAAACATTTTTTTCCAACCCTCAGTCAGCATGTTTTTCTTCACATCAGCCTGTAGAATTAGACGTGTTGGTGATGGATTTGAGTCATATGGAGTTCAAAGCAGGGTTAAAGGTCACAGCTGTGGATGGTCCAACTGCAGATTGAAACCTGGTCTTTTCTGTAACCATTATGCTCAAGCGATCCTCCTTGAGAAGGTGTTTTTCACGCTCTCACACAATGGTGTCAGCTGGTGTCAGGGTGGAAAAAAACAGGTGCATCAATGGTAACACTAAGCCCTCATCCTGACAGGAATACCAAATGATGGATTGATTCACAAGGCACACAGATGGGTACATTCTCCACCCTTTTTTTGTTCAAATTCTAAACCTAGTTTTGTTTACTTGCTCTCCACCTTTGTGTGTCTGGATTTCCTGCCATCTTTGTTTAATAAGGCAGGTTGGTAGACAGAAGGAAAGGGATAAAGTCAACTTCGTTTTTGGATATCTTTAAGCCATATTTGTTTTTGAACAGTTTAAGTCTCGCCAAATGGCATTGTGAACAACTTTCCTCGATTAACAGGTTGTGATGAGAAGTCATTTACTCATTAGGATGTTATTCAAAATGTTTTATCATCACGATGTGTGAGAAGAATTAGCTATTGGGGAATCAATATGAATCTAATTTGTGTATTCAATTCTTTACTTTTTCTAAAGGTTTCCTTCAGAAAAGCAGCATTTCACTAAGATAGTTCTTGTTGTTTGAACATCACAAAATCACATTTTAAACCATATCTATATTTCACAGAACTGAAATCATATTTAGAAAAAGCACATTTGGCCCATTACAACATTACGGATGTGACATTTTCAGTCAAAACTTAAAATATAAAATCGCAGATAATGTATTTACAACCAATATATTGAACCATCTTACTAAACGTTCGATCATAGAGACCAGTCATCATAAATATACATATCCATGCATGAGTTTTCTAGTTTAAAAGAGGAAAACTTCATGCGTTATGAATGTGACTAAGGCTGGACAATAAATCAATAACGATCGCGATAGAATTAATTTCGATAACGATGAAATGTTTTTTAAACCCATTTCAATCACAATTACAAACAGCAATAACTTTGTATTTGCAATGACTAATTATATATTTAAAAACTAAAATACTAGTTGTTGAAAGTCAAAATTAAAATTACATTTATACAAAACTATGCTCCAATGAGTGTTTCGGCCGCCATTTTATTTCTTCGAGCTGGAGCCTTCTCGACCAATCAAGTTCCTTGCATGTTGTTATGGAAACGACAGGTCTCTGTCATTGGTTAGCTGGGGGAAAGGATATTGACGTGGGCGTTTTTTTCCCAGAAAAGTTGAACTTTTTCAACCTTTAAAGACGCTAGCAGCTTCCACAAAGAATTCAAGTGTAAAAACAGTCTATGTTGAATATTGATAATTTTTTGTCCGTATATTCATTTACAAAACAGACAAGTTAAAACAGTTCTCAATGTCAATTTCGAGGAGAGAATGGCAAATGTTGTAGTTTTTTACATAATAACTGAAGCACACTGATACGCCTTTGAAAGAAACTGAGATGAACGAAAACGGTTCTTAATGTCAGCTTGCAGTAAAGGATGGCAGATCTTGTATAAAGTTTTGCCAAAAAATTACTTTACAATCTTACATGAAATTCAGTGGACTATAATGATTTAAAATAATTCATTTAGAAGAAAATGTAAAAAGAATCAATTTGTCAAGTAATGGGAGGCCTTTATCCCTTGTAGAGCTTTGAAAATATGCCAATGCTTTAAAGTACATTTGAAGTTGTGGAATTATACTTTGAAGCACATTTAGAAGTTTTTCTTACGCAAGGTAAGGGCACAGTCCTATACAAAAATATTTTATTCTAATAATCACATGTACCTGTGCACACTAGCTGGCATCTAGAATGATTTTGATCAGCATTTTATTGTTAATATCAAAGGGCTCTCTCAACTTCTATCTCACAGTTTACTTAATAGAAGTACTACTACATTTTATTTGTAGGCGCCTAACTGACACTCAAGTACAGCAAACAGTGCAGGCCAATGCAGGTGTTCTTATGTGGGAGTAATGTGCTCAGTTATAGGAGTCCGACAGATCATTCGTAATTATAATATTGTTTATATCGTTATCGGAATTATATTGTATTGACTGAGATGCATGAATGTATTTAAAAATCAATTTTGGCCATATCGTCCAGCCCTAAACGCGACAAAAAAGGATTAATATTTTTGAGATACAACATACTTTGTACAATTTCTGTGAATTAAGATGAACAAACCGGCAGCAATAGTACAACGAATGGAGAAGGGATTACTCTTTATAGAACATGAAATAATTACTATATTTCCATTTCCGTGTGTCTATTTATGAGAAATATAGACAGTTATGGATGTGACATTTGCATTACTGATGGGAAAATTCAACTGACTATGCTTTATAAACTTTGAGACTTCACAAGTGCATTTAAGCAAATATTCAATGTTTCAGGAAAAAGCAAACATAAAACATCATATAAAATGCAGAGAATTATCCGGATCTGTGCCCAGATAAATTCATAAAACTTTGCTCCTCGCTTGCCGACCGCCTTCACTGTCAATGTGTAAGTAATGAAATTGGATCAATTTATTCAGCCAGTGTAGTTAATAACCTTCGTCATCAGTATCTGAAAGTAACTGTCCGTGTAGAAAAATAGAATAGAAAACTTTAAATTTGCTTTTGCTCACGTCATGACATCTGGCCGTGGTCCTTACTCGCTCTGTGTCTGGTCCCGAGGCGCAAGAGAAAACATTACAGAGATATTCTATGCATTCAGGCATGTGCTGCATCTAAAACCACTGACTTGTTCGCATATTCATTATACCATCCCACATTAAAGTTGGTCCCCTCCTGATAAATCTGTCATTTGTCACACAAGCTTTTTTCTGCATGCGTCTGTTGTTTTTTTCAGCCCGGTGCATTAAGCTTGCCGCGTTTTAAGTCGTGCTGAGGCTGCAGTCTGCAGCTTTCTCCTCTCTTTGATGTTTGATACGGCTTGTGTGTTGTTTGGAGTAAATTACCCGAGTAACACTAAATCTGTCCATTTCTGCTCTTTCACTGCACTTTAACACATGGCTCAAGCTGTTAAATGCGTGATTGGAATCGGGGCTCTTGGAAAGGCTTCTGTTTTAGCAGTTAACACTACCACGAGGGGGTTTGAGGGAGTTAATCTGCCTTAGCTGGTGTGCACTTATTGTGTTTGCTGGGAAATCCTATGTCAACTGACAGCTGTGTTTTGGCATATAGTAACTGGTTTTAATATGGCTGGTCCACCTGGTCCTTACACCTTTCATGATTTCACTCGCCCTCATGTCATTCCAAACTAATATGAGATTCTTTCTTCTGCAGAACATAAAAGAAGAAGTTTCGAAGAACGTTAGTAACCCCACAACATTGACCCCCATCGACTTCCATTGTCTGGACACAAAACCACATTTCTCAAAATATCTATTCTTTGTTTTCTAGAAGGAAAACTTTTTTAAGTTGTGTGCAGTGTCGCATTTGAGTAAATTTGCAGCTGAATGAAAAATGGGTTTTATACATTGCGTAGGGATGCGGTGCTGCAATTTAATTAACTTCTATTTCTTGTTCAACATTATTACCCTCCAACGGTTTCCATTACTTTTACGTTTCTATCGTACTTCCTTCTTTTTATTCCCTGGCGTCATCACGCTCCCGGCAGTTCCCCTGAACTGCAGTTATTTCCCCAAAATGAAGTACCCTACAAATCAGAAACACATCTCATGCGCCTACTCGGGTCCCTCTAGTTCTCTTGCACTGGCAGCAGATGCAATATAGAACGTACGTGCAGTGGTGCGTAAACAGGCTATGGTACCCAACAGCGGAGACCCCGCATACGGAGGGCAGAGAAAGAGAAACAGCTCGACTGGCATGAAACTGTCACACTGAGTGGAGCTGCTGGTTTAATGAATGGTTCTCCTCATTAGTTTGACAACATCTGCCAGAGGCACCATCTTCTATGAGCTTGTTAGCTTTCTGCTTATAGCAGACATAAGGAGAATCATAAAGGCTATCGCAGAAAGCATCTGCGGTTTGTGATTCATTGTCTCTGTGCTAAACAGCCAGAATATAATTATGACAGAAAAAAATGGAGTCAGGAATATGAAGATGTGTGTGTTTCTGATTCAGCTGCATTGCAGGATGACAGTGTCAAAAAGCCAACATTTGAACATTCAATACTAACTAAACTGTGGTTTCAAACATAAGACCAAACTGATACTGTTACACTCAAGCCTCTCGCTGTCAAGGCTAAAATATGGTACAATATAGAACTTTAACTGACCTAATAAAACACTCTTCACACAAACAGCTCTTCACACTTTATTAAAAAGTGCTAAAAGCGTGAAACTAATGTGGGTGGATCGAACTCCACTAATGTGTTTAATGATATTAAAAAAATATGTGCAAAGAACCAGTAGTCGACCATGGCAAATAGCATTTTGGAAAAAACTGAGGTCGCATACTGTGGGTCGTACACATATAGTAGTAGCCAAAAATGATGTACTAGCAAAACAAATGTCTTCATCTTTTATTCAGAAACATTATTATAGAAAATGTATTAAAGATTACATCACATGTAACAAATTCATGATTTATTCATGATTCATCATTGAGTCATAGCACCGGGAGAATGAATGGCTGTAATGAAAAACTGAGAGGAACAGCAAATATTAATAACTGAGTATAGTTACAGTCTGTGTATGCTTTTTTTTGTCGCTTTTAAGTTTTTAATGGCTTTCTTCAGATTTGTTTCCTGCATATTCAAATAATTCAATATTTCATGATATGGTATAATTGGCCTTTTTTGCCAAATCGTTTTGTCAGTAAATATACCTTGAAGGGATAGATCACAAAAAAATATAAATTATTTCATTATTTACACGCCTTTATGTAATTCCATACCTGAATGAGTTTCCTTTATCTGCAGAACACAAAAAAAGATATTTTAAAAAATGTTGATGCTCCAGCAACATTGGGGCCCCATTGACTTCCATTTTCTGAACATAAAACTATGTTTGAGTTATTTCTCAAAATATCTTTGTAACAAGATTCAAGTTAGGGAAAGAAGGAGGCGGGAACCGGCAGGCATTTAAATATAGTTTTAATGTAAATAATAACAGCCGGCGGCCCCTCACGGCCGACTGCCGGCAAACAAAACAAATCACAAACAAAAACACGGAAGTATAAAGACAGCCGGCCGCCCCTCACGGACGACGGCAGGCAAATAAAACATAAATACAAACACAAACATGTTCGGGCCCGGTCCTCTCTCATCGACGGTTCGGTCGCTCGTTCTGTAATATGCTCCCAATCTCCTACGTGATGCGAGGCCGGTGCGCGCACCACTGGCACTAATTAACAATTACTTACCGGCCTCGAACCACGGTCTCGCCCCGCCTACTCTACTACAGTGTGATGCCCTGTTTTTCTGCAAGTGTGGGATGTCTAGTTTTTAAAAATCTGTTCAAATTTTAAAAGTTGTGTAGTGTATTCCAGCCATTAATTAAAACTGTCATAAAAGGCAGTATGTAATGTTATAAACACCTAAAAATATTCTTGTCACTGGTTTCAGAACAGTAAACATGCACTGCTGGACCTTAATTTTGTCCTCTATGCATACATGCTTCTGTGAATTTTTTTTGCTGTTATTTTAGGGATCAATTTTCTGCCCAATTCAACGATTGAATGTGTGTTCTGCATCCTACTACAAGGGGCAGTGTTGTTTTCCGTCAGTATTGTGTTCAGATTAAAAGTTATACGTCAGATTGACTGACTGTGGTCGCTTTGGGGCTTAGAAGCCTTCCTGGTGAAGTGTGAGAGGGAAAGCTGTCGACAGGATAAAGATACAGTATCTGAACTCCCAGATCGACCACCTGACTGACAACCACTTTCACTCAGCAAAGAGTTGAGTTGACCCAGTCAAACTGGGGTATTCTGTTAACCAAAGCTTCTTCTGAGGACATTCCTATGGAGTCCAAGTTTGTAAAACTTGTAAAATCTGATCATTTTGCACACAGTAACTTTGTTCCGAAAGCTATTGAGCTACGTGCGGAGGCAGCATTTTAAGGCATTGTAGGCGTGATCCTAGCATGATGGCTGTTCTTAAAGTCAGGAAATTTAATCTTGCTGCTTACTAAGATTTTAACCATATTCTAGGATGGTTTGCATGGATCAAACACAAAAGAAAAAAACTCCCCAATAGCTCTAGATTTAAAAAGCAGCAATTCTGCACTGCATATAAAAAACACTTCGCAAATTCATAAACCATGTTTACCAAAAATGAAAAGTTAAGCATACATTTTTTTATACTTAAGTTTATTGTTTTTTTATGAGAGTGTTTTTATTCTTTATCCTAGTATATGTTTGTTTGCTGCGTAAAAGTTTGGGTACATTATGATTGGCACAAAAAGAATCCCATACGATAACTCAGCGATTTGACAACAAATCCAAGAGGGGATGGAGCTAAACACTGAATATAGAAAAATGTATTTGATAACATGCGTGAAATTGTACTAAATAGCTCAAATTATAATTCAATATTAAAAGCATTTATAATATCATTGTGAACCAGGATGAGGTAAGGAGACATTTCAACACTGATTTTTGTTCATATTTAACCCATAAAGTTAAAAAAAGTGAATTTGTGTAAAAAAGGGAAAATATAAAATATCTTACAAAACAAGACAACCGGTATCAAAGGGATATTTTACCCAAAAAAGAAAATTCTGTCAGTATTTACTTACCCTATTGTCATTTCAAACTAGGGGCGATGTGTTAAAACTTTAAAATCATCACGATATCCGATAATATCGGGTGTGTTTTACTTATTGCAAACTTGCACGGACGATCAATCTGCGGATAAGGACCAGCGGGGAAATCGTTCCCGACCCACCAAGTGCCAAACAAACAGGCACGCCGGCACGTGTGCACACACACATAGATGCTCCACGCGCACAAACCAGTGTTGCAGTGACTTCTTCCATCAGGTCAGCTAAAGTGCATAGATAAACCATAGCTTTTATGCTGTAGAAAAATGTTGCAGGTGTCCTGAAATTTCATCCTACCCATCAGATTATCCTACGAGGCATAAAATCAATGTTACGTCATTTTTTGCGCTAATTGTTTAACAGTATATTTTATACTGCTATGGGAATATGATAGTGTATTTTTGTTGTTAAATCATTCTACGTGATACTTGATTGGGTGTTGCGCTGTAAATTAATCCTATATTATATCCTATAATCCTAAATTAAAAATTCCCTACGGTAGGAAAATCTCACAAGGTAGGACAATTCTAACACCAGTACAGCCCTGCGAGCATGAGGTTTTGCTTTGCCGATGAAGCTCGTCTTTCTCTTGGTCTATCTGTGCAGCGACTGGCAGAAAACAGCAGCACATTCAACTGACCAAACAAAACAGCGATTCCAAAGTTACTGACTGCCTGGGCATGTGAAGATTAACGTTCACGCTAAAGCCTACATCGCATGATAGTTATATTGTTATTGTTAGATTGTTATAACGCATATTTTCTATTATTATAAATTATCATCATGTATCTGTCTGTTGTAATCGGCATCGGGATATTTGCGAGACATCGGAGATATACGATAACATTGTCACATCGCCCAGCCCTATTTCAAACCTTTTTGACTTTCTTTTTTCTGCAGAGCACAAAAGAAGATATTTTGAAGAAATTTTCTGTTCTGAGTTTTGAAATTATTCACTTATGAGATCCTAAAAAACATTTTGCAGGATGTAAGCAACTCTGGTCTCTTGTTTCATTTTTAACTCTCAACATTAGTATGAAATACAACCAATATTTAGAAAGAACCAAAATGATTCTTGAGCCTAACTGTGGCAAGGGGGGCGTGGTTTAGTGACGTCTGCACCGGACCTGGGAGAGACACGGGAAAAACGGTAAGCAAATAGGTCGATTGCAGATTAAGATCACCTGCGTCTCTTTACAGTGATTGGTGAGGAGACGGCTCAAAAGGCGCACAGTTTGGAGGAACGTGGAGAGAGACCAACTGGGAGACGCTGTGAGCACTGGAGGACTTTACCCGAATCATACGGAAGCAACCAGGAATAGTCGTGTGGACTTACCCTTTGAAAGTGATCCATTGAAGTTTTGTTAGGCGCAGTGGCGCTAAGTTTATTTTGGAACAAAATAAAAGTCTCTCGTCTCCCAGTAAGAGCCGACCCCGCGTCCTTCCTTCCAACCTCTATATTGAACCTGTTTACACTAACTTTAAGTATAAAATACAATAAAATACTGCACAAAAGAACAGCTTGATATGTAGTCAGCCGGCACCATACAATAGATTTTGGAACAGAAAAATATTCCCGTACAGAATGTTTGTGTTGTATTTTAAGGGCTGCACAGTGGTGATGTCTGTTCACCACAGCTCGCACCATAACATCTAATTGAGTTTTCCCACTAAAGTGCTAACCAACTACATTAATCTTCCGGGACCAGTAGATAATCAAGTCAAACGGTTCGCTTAATTATAGATTCCCCTTTGTGCACTTAGAATTTCACGCACGTACACATAAATGATTTCAATGGAAATTATTCTGCATTCCACTTTTTTCCCTTCAAGGCAGAGATTGTATTAAACCGCATGTTTATCACACTCAAGTTGACTATTAAAAGCACGCTTACTTCAAAAGGCTCTCACCTTAAGAGAGATCCCACATATTATATATATTTTCTCTAACAGGCCTTTAGCTGAATAATTCTAGTATCTGTGCACTTGAGTGGTCTGCATGCGCCTCATTGTGTTTCAAACCCAGTTAAACTGGGCCATAAATGAAACCTGTAGCTGATGACAACAGCGCAGCAGGCATTGGCAGCACGCTCTCACAGATGACTGTTGTGAGTGCTCGATAATAAGTACAATACATCGGTGGGGGCTGCAATTCAATACCTGCGTTCAAAACACAATGAGTTAAAGCCAACGCAGAGCGAGATGGATGAAGGGGGAACATTAGATACGTGGGGGTGTTCGGGTGAAAAGCACTGAGCGAACCCTCGCTGTGTTTACTCCACAGGAATAATGAACACACTGTTACCAAAATGCTCTCAGTGGTTTGCAAAGTGTTGTTGATCATCCCTCCCGCTGATGGTGTGTTTTCAGTACTTACCTGGTTTTACCGACCCTTCTCTGCTCTCGTTCATCACTCAACCCACTCTCTGTCTCCACGGTTTAATAGGAGATGGATGATAAAAAGCAAGAGGGCTTGTAATAGGTGTAGGAAAGCTAGATGAGGTTGTGTATGTGGAAACGTTGTAATTTACTCCCATTATTTTCTTTAATAGAGCTTATCTCTTCTTAGCACTAAATCCCAGAATATATTAGCATTTTCAAGCTGTGGGTCCCCTCTGGAATTTCTAATGGGTTTTGAGAAAAGTGTTTTTGATGTATGAGTGAAATAAAATTTCTGGTAAAAGGTGTATCTTGTATTTGTTTATGTTATGCTGGCTGAAAGGGAAGCCTCATTGGACTGACAAGTGGGATGGAGCACAAAGCAAAAACAGTGGGGATGTTGAATTTTTGCAGGTAGATAGTCATAGAGTGCCACAGGGATAACATGTTTTTGTATGCAAAACCCAAAGAGGCTTTGGGTTGACTGCCTAAGATAAGATCTGTGGTTAACAAAACCTCTAAATATTTTTAAGTTTTAATCTGACATATTACTATATATATATATATTTTTTTTTAAAGCTTTATTCTGTTTTATAACTACGATTGCTATATAAATCTCACAAATAATGCAACATGGGCACAAATCTTATTTTTGCTATCGTTCAAAAGTCAATGGGAAAAATACATAGGCTTTTGGTTAAACAGTGCGGCGCTAACATCCGGGTTGGCCTGCAAAAAAGTAATCCCTGCGGCACTCAAGGGCTGGAACATTGCGTCGATTTATAACTAACCAATTACCTCAACAGACGACTATTCCGTTGATTTTTATCAGTTTTCTGGGCTAATTTGGGTGAATAGTGATCTCGACATGTTGGGCACCATGGGGTGACCCCATATTAAAATAAAACAGCTTTTATTTAGCTACTGACTTGACTTGATTTTTTATTTAAAATAAATTAATTTAATTGTAAAACTCTTTTAAAGGTCTATAATGTTCTTTGGGAAAAAATCAGCCCATTCTTATGAATTGCGTATAAATAAAACGCGCTGTGCAATATCGTGTAATACGGACGCCAAAGTTTGATATTGCGTGGATACAATACGCCTAGTTTTGCTTGCATATGATACGTCAATTTAGCGTGTATGCATATTAAACAGCAATTTTTCTCATTAACATGTCCCCTAACCCAAACCCTAAACCTAACAGTATTATTTTAATTATTTCAGTGTTTCCTCTTCATGTACGTTTAAAAATTGCTGCTCTCCAGTCAGGCACAAGCAAACAATGGCGTATCATATGCACGCAAATTCGAACTTTGGTGTAGGTATTACACGAAAATGCAACAGCGTGTTATTTATACGCAATTGATGAGACCAGGTTGAAAAAATTTACAAAAAACTGTTAATAAGCAGGTATGTTACAAACTCTTAGATTACCTTAAATCAATTAATATATCGCACTGTTTGTTATAAATGATTTATTCATGCAAGTATATTTTTAAATTCATGCGTCTTTATGCGCTCATCTTTAATCAGAATCATTAACCTGCCCTGCCCCGCGCTAAGACATCTCTTTATTATGCATGTCTCTGTGTGATGGAGGGACTATTCCGACTGTCTAGTTGTCAGCCTTCCAACGATCCAGACAATTCCCAAAGGATGAGAGCAAAACCCATCCTACATTTATTTCTTATTCCAAAAGCTGTTACTTGTGGCTTTATGTCCCAAAGGGACTAAAAGACCATCTCACCTTCAATTTCATGCTGACTTTAATGAGTCGGAATTGATTAAGCCCACATTTAACATTACTTCGATTTCTGGTTCTACATAAAAAACAGGTTTATACTTCATATGCGAATTTGAAACTGCAGCAGCATTAACCACAAACCTTATTCCACACATAAATCAAAACGTCTATGTTAAAATCTCATTTTGCTGTATATTCCAAAGGGATTTCATGTCGAATAAGCTTTCTGGGTTGGCCTACAAATTGACGTCATGGCTGAACAGCTCCATTTAGTCAAGCCGGATGATGGTTCCCATTTTTCACCGCAGTTCAACTAACAGCTAAAAACCTAAATTCATCAAACCTTGAATCTACACAGAACAGTAATCACAGTGCACATGATTCACCTATTCTCGCCTGAATGAGAACAGATGCTTCGCGGTGTTTGTTTTGAGCACGTGTTCGGCCTTTCGTCAAGAGCACCTCCGGCTGCCACACTCACGCATCAGCCACGAGCTCCGGCAGGGAGTAAACAAAGAGAAATCAAAAAGAGAAATGCCTCAAACTGTGAAATCCGCCCGTGGCGATGTTATCACTACGGTTTCTCAAAGTTTTGTGCTGTTCTCTATAGATCCTGTAATGCTCTGTGACTGACGGCATGTTTAAAAATTCATTAGAGTTTGCGGTACGCGCCGAGGCTCCTGGGGGGTTGCTTGTTTAAGATTCTTGTGCACAAACACCTCAAAACTAAAGCAGACTGCCAGATGCTCGATAGTATCAGAACGTTGTTCTGTCAAACAAAAGTATCTCTGCCAGGTTTCCCAGCGGACTAGTCTTAAAATCAAGCCTGACATTGTGGGAGCTCAAAGGGACCTCACCGGTTAAACAGGTGCGTTTCACTAGGGGGGAAAACGGTGACTAAATTCATTTTTCCACCGCTTGACAAACGACTCTGTCAGTCAAGATAGAGCCATCCACACGGTGGGTGCCCTTGATGAGAAATAACTCCAGAACCCATCAGGATTTTTTTACAGTACAAGCAGATGGTATAACGTTCAAGAACCTTAATTAATTCTGATTATTCGCATTTCGCACCGTTCCAAAACTCCTCCGAAAAGGGTGTAGGCCACTGTCTGAAATCAATGGGCTAATCCCATTGCCTGCGAGGCCCAGTCGCCGTGTATTCACCCCTCAATAACGTATCATTAGAGCTCCATGGCAACCCAGCATGTCCTGCAACCTGCACCGCTATTAAGTTCTGACTTACAGATTTGTGTGGTGGGCAGAGAGAGGAAGTTGGCTGATTCATTTCACGGAGAGAGTCATTAGCCTAACTGTAATGCTACTCATTCAGTAGTTTAGAAGAGCCGCTCTGCCTGAACTGTGTGGGTGAGGAGTACATTCAGTGTTTAAATGGCTAATGAAGACAGATGTAATGCATTTATGTCCTCATCAGTTGAGGTGATAAACATTGATAACAAGGCCCATTCTGTGTTTGTGGTGGTCCATATGTGCATGGACATGTTCTTTTTAGAACATTCTGCAAGACGGTATAACAAGACGTCTACACCGGACGCGACAGGCGTGAAGCGAGTTGACAACCTGCTCGTTCTTATTGGGTTTGTTGCGTCTCGTCGCGCCGCATCCAGTGTCAATTATTAAAATGAATTTATAACGGGTTCTAATGCGTTTTTAATGACTTTTGTCGTGTCACGTCGCGCCTGTCCCGTCCGGTGTAGACACGGTGTAAGACGTGTTGCTGGAACAACATCTTTTGAATAGTTCGGAGAAAATAATATTGAAAAATGTTGGTAACCGAACCATGGCGGCACCCATTCACTTCTATTGAAGGGACACAAAACCAATGTAAGTCCGTGGGTAGCGCCGTTGTTCGGTTACCAACATTCTTCAGAATATATTCCATTTGTCCAGCAGGAGAAAGATGAGGGTAAGTGAATCATGAAAGAATTTTAATTTTTGGGTGAACTATTACTTAAACGGAGAAGAGAAAAGTGCGATGTTCCGACAAGCAAGTAGAGGATTAATTTGACAATTCTGCTATTGATGGTGTGAGTTTAATTGTGAATGAAAATCTTTACAGATGATATTTGATAGGGGTCACTTACTTGCCGTCTCTGAATACAGTATCTCTTATACAAATCTTGTCATTTCTAAGGTTTTTTCTTTGCATTTATGCCAACTTTCATCTTGATGACAGTCTGATGGGAATATATGGAACATGGTCTCCTTTCTCAAATATTAATAGGTGGAGAGCTTCGCCAAGAGCTGTTTGCACTTGCATTATAGAATACTACTTGAAGGAGAGTAGAAAGTGGGAGAAAACATAAAGAACATAAAGAAAATTTGAGATACACATGTAAACATAGCAATATTTATGAAAGGTCACTAAGCAAACCTATATATGCACCTTGTTTTATGAAAAATGTCCTGCATGCATTCAAAATCAGGGTTTGTTGCCATCACTTATATGGTGGATAAATGATTAATTCAAATGGAGTGAAGAGTTTCGCTTGAATGAACCAAAACAAACAATTCCCTGTTAATAGGTTCTTCTATAAAATAATGCACGAATGTGTGGCTTTAAGAATCTTGTTATGGATTTATTTCCCCTTTAGGGTCAATGTAAGCAGGCGTGTGGATTGCAGTTCCTCACATGCTTTTCACTCACTAAATGTCATATAATTTCAGATTGTGTAGTTTTTTCCATTGAAAATAAAATAAAAAATGTATTACATTCTAAAAATAAGTTTCACACAAGGGTATACATTTTTCATGTCTATAATTGAATAGTATATTTGCAAAAACATATTCTCTGTTTTAAAACATTAAAAAATCGTATCATATATTTTTTTAATTATGTTAGTTAGCTGATTTTTTGTTAAGTTATTATTACTTCATAAAAACAACTCAACTTTAGGTTTTTTGATATTAGTGGGAATTCACAATAAAAAATTGATGATGTTTTTTTTTAATTGAGTTTTGCATTATTAAACTATTAAGTATGGATGTCAACTCCATTGTATGTGGGTGGGACAGGATCCACACTGTAAAAAAAATCCTGTAAAATTTACAGTAAATTACTGGCAGCAGGGTTGCCAGCCAGATACTGTAAATTTTACAGCCACAGTTCTGTAATTTAATTTACAGCCATTTTCTGTAATTGCATAATACAGGAAAAAAACTGTAATTTTGAATAGCAACAGTATAATGCTGTATTTTTTACGGCCAATTGCTTGATTTTAATATACTGTATTTAGAAGAAATACATAATCAGTGTGTATCCAGTATGTTTTGCATACTTGATATACACTGTTTATTTATGTTTTAATTGATACAAAAATAAATTACAGACAAATTTTGTACCTTGTTGTACATTAAATATTTTTATTCAGTTACAACTTCATAGTAGCCAACATGGCTCTTTAAACATACGTTAACCAACATAACCCTCATGTAACAACATCGCATAACAAAGCCCAAGTGAGTCTGTAAAATGGTCCACATCTTGATCCATCAGAGCACAACAAGTAGCTAGAACTATGGAAAAGAAAAAAGAGAATAATTTTAGATATTTATAGTCAAGAGGAAAAACAGAGGACAACATATACAGTCAGAGACAGAGAATAATACAATGATGTAATTCAATGATGAGATCTGTGTGTGTGTGTGTGTGTGTGTGTGTGCTTCTTACTTTTCATCGATTTCACTGAAAATTCATCATTGAGTTTAGAAGAGCGGCAACATGTGGGTTCACTGCAACCTGTTTCTTCTGTATCCTGGCATTTTAGATGACGCTTCTTCTTGTTCCACTCTATGGATTAATGTCTACAAAGAGTCAGGAAAAACAAAATGTTATATATTAAATATACAAAATATTTTATATTAAAACACATGAATTAAATGATTAGCTTGCTAGTGTTAAATAGGGGAGACTTCTAAATAATTTGCACTAAAAAAATCCATCTCTCGTTGAGAAATATTGTTTTAAAGGTCTTAACAGGTATATATCATTAACATATCTATAAAATGCAGGTAAGGAAGTTGTTCAACTAATACCTTTCAGTGGACTCCAAGATACACGCTGCCCCATCCTGGTACTGAAGATTGAATATGTAACATGCTATGAACAGAGTGGCAAGGCCAGACATGAAGCTGTGCTGAGCACCGTCACACACGACCTAAACTTCAGTAGTCAGCATCCAGTGGCCCTCATGGCAAAGTGTGTCCTAAAACAAACAATACCACATGTAACAACAGTTAATAGATACAATAGAATTTTATCTTTAAGCTTTTTACATATAAGTATAAGTGACTCTACAAACAAACTCTAAGCAAATTACACAGAGTAACTTACACTTAAAACCCTACTTAAACAGAAATGTAAGCCATTTACGTAAGGGATGTCACGGTCAAGAAATTGCCACACTGGTATTTGTAACGGGCCGTCTCACTCCCACCCTCCAACGGTCGTATTTGGGAGACAGGCCTGCTCTAACGATGAGGGTGTCGCTAACGTCTTTTGCTCAAGCTCTCAGCTGGCCTCCGTTATATATTCTGTATATCTAGCTGGTTACGTACAATAATCACTTTACCGGGCTATCCTCCGTCAACATCGACTTACCGTAAGCTTTGGTGACTCGTTTTAATTTGGGCGCTCGATTTAACGGATAACTGCATATGCAAATTTGAATTACACCACACAAATAATCACGACCGAGTGTGGTATTCAACACTAAATTCCCGTGAATCCCAACAGTCGAAGCATGTAACTTTTACCGTGTCTACGGCGGGCGCGATGTTCAACATTAAAAAAACAACCGTCAACTTATTAATACAATGAACTGTAGCTCGTCACATACCGCCTTCGCTCCTGGTGTGTACACAAACTGTAAATAATATGAACAACTTCTATTGTCAGGTGCTATAGCGACGGAGAATGTTTGAAATCTTACCGCGACGGCACTGCTGAAACCCCGCGCAAGACTTATTCGGCCCCCGCGGATGGAGGTTGAATCCGGGGTTACCAATATGAAACGCGAATGTAGATACCTCTATATAAAGTTACCAGTATGATAGTTACCAAATGTGAAAAAAAACGTTTTAAGTCACTTACCACAGGTGTGAATCACTCATTTTGCGCACTACACCAATCTCGACTGTTGAAGATCATCCCGCCATTGTAGATTTGAAATTTACAGCAACATTCTGTACATTGAGTTAATCCGTCACGTGACCCCAGAATGCATTGCACTTTACAGCAATATTCCGTATTATTTAAAAAACAGTCAGCTTCTGTAAAATAACGCTGTAGTTTTTACAGCAATTCGTTACAGTGCACTCACTTTCACCACCTCTAATTTAGTGCCTTCACTGAAATCCATTCTACTTGTGTTATGAATTTCTAGGAGAGAACCCAGTTGCAGGCAAGCACGGTGGATAAGGGGTTGACAGGGGTTTATTAAACACAAAGAACACTACAAAATGACAAAACAAAAACCCACGAGGGGGAAAACAGGACTGGAATAACCATTAACAAAAACAAGAACACTGACTGACTAAACTACCAAACCAACACTTGAATATAAACACACTAACTAAACTAGACTTACTTGACAGAGGAAGATAGGAAACAGGAACAAGGTTTAAGTATACAACTAAACATTAACATGAGCTACAAGGCACAACGTACACGTACAGCAGAGAGCTGCACGGGTCCGATTTTGTAAATCCGCACCCGCCCGTACCCGCAGTGCTTAAAACCGCATCCGCCCCTTTTTCGACAGCAGCACTAATTAAAATCCGCACCCGACCCGACCCGCTTAAAATAGAACCGACACCCGACCCGTACCCGAAATCAAATCAGTTTATATATATATATAATTTCATCTATGTTGATTATATGAGAAGTGAAAAGAGTAAGATCATAAGTTGCACAATATGTTGGGAGACAGAGTGGACAGACATTATTTTGACCACTTCGTCAAGTTTCTTATTGTATAAAGCCTTTCTTTAAAGTGAATTTCGTTTTGTATTAATTGTATCTTAATTTTAATCAATGTTTTATCAACCAATTGCCTGGATTTAATAAATAAGAAGTAAATATAGCAGGCAATATAATCAGGACACAGAGCGGAGGCGCGTAGAGACTCCTGGTAGGGCGCGGGCTCAAATAAACAAAAAAAATATTTTACCAACTTGAAATACAGGCATAGTTTTGTAGAAGTGTTCCTAAAAATATGCATTTATTTTTACATTTGCATGTGACTGTTTTGAACCCGTGTCCGAACCGACCCGCAGCCGTATCCAACACAGTTATATATTTGTCACCCGTTTCATCCAAATTTGCGGGGTACCCGAACCCGTGCAGGACTCTGACGTACAGCTACAATGAACCAGCACAGGACAATGAACACGAGGATGTTTTAAAGGGAGAGAAACCAAGAGGGAACAGGTGCAAGGGATTAACACTCAAGGAAAGGTAATTAACACAACTAGGAAACAGGAGGGTAGGGACGATGACGCAGACCAGAGAGAGAAGAAATCGTCTCTCTCCCACATGAAACAGAGGATCCTGTATGATTCCACCTCTATACCAAGAAATACCTGACAAGGTGACGTGGAATCATGACAACTTGAGGCGTTTAAGATACAACCTTGACATCTCAAATCTGGCTTATTTAGAATTCAACTTCATTCTAATTTTACAAAGGAAAGTAGTATACACACTTGAAGATAGCGTCAAAACCACTTGTCATAAATCTTTCTCACTACACCACGAAAGCTGCAGGTGAAGTGCGTAGTTTTTACATTCTAAAACCAATTTCTGTGCTTTTGAAACTCATGCTTTGAATAGTATCTTTACACAACGAAAACAGAAAAGTTTTTTTTTCCGTTACATACAACTGCGTTATCAAAACGATCTTCATTTACATGGATCTGGGAAAACGAGTAAAAGCGGATGCCAGACCAGTGAATGGCGATGTTGCGCTATAACGAAACCCCCTGTGCCTGCGCACATACACATACCCTGTTTTAGGCTAAAAGTGCTTTTAATCCCCTTTGTCGGTATGTATGTGCATTTATATTTTGTGCATGTAAATACTTTTTCTCCACTTGTTGTAGTGGTGCAATAAATATACTTTTTGCTAGAGAAATGATTATGGGTATGTCACGCAGCACAACAAACCAGCATGGTGGCCGCCATTATTGTTTGGGGAACACTCGTGTATGGCCACAGATGGAACTCGTAATACGCATGTGTATGACGTCATTGTTTTTTGGAAAACGGCGCCTTCAGAGTTAACACAGAAACGATAATGCCTTCGTTTTCAAAAACTTGCACTTTGAGACCCGTTTTCAAAAGTTTTCAGTCACCCAACACGCGGATGTTGTGTAAATGAACAGCCAAAACGCATAAAACGTATTCAGTGTTTAGTTGAAAACATTCTTGTGTAAACGGCCTCTTAAGTAAGTGATTGTGTTTTTTCTGTGTGATTTTGTGTCACACCTTAACTACAGACGCGGGTCATTGGCTAACAGTCATAATTGGCCAGTCATTCGGAACATCTGTCTGCTCATGTAATCCAACAGTACCTCATCATCTTATGTAATGTTAACTTATATAGCTCTTTAGACTTGCATTTTGTTGTACAGATGTACAAGGTTAATCCTTTGGTCCAGCCTTTTTGTGTATATACTTGGGTGACCAAATGAGCAATTTCTCGCATTTGTCGACTGCATACGTCACCAAGGTTTTCTATTTCAGGTTTTATTTTATGAAGGCAGCCGTTATATTTCAAGGTAAGAATGACTACAATGAACTACAATTATTATATGTCTTAAACAATGTTACATGTTCATTTTATACTGCTTTTTTTAACTGAAATGTGAGAACCTCGATGACGTATGCGGTTGACAAATGCAACTCAGAATTGGCTCATATGGTCACCCTAGTGTATACACAAGGTTTGTCTAAGCATAGGCTACTAACAGCAATGATGAACATATTTCCTCTGAATGCATGTTTAATACCAAGAAAGAATGCGCTGTTGCGTCGTGGGTTGTGTTTTGATTTGCACCCCCCTCCTACCCTGTTACTTCTTGTCATTCCATCTTATAATAATGACAAAATGTCTTTATGATTTCTGAATTCAAAGGAAAAAGTGGCAGAAATATAACAACAGGGGAAAGTTAATAAGAGAAAATGTAAAGGGAAAAGGTCGGAAGGGAAGAGTTGAAACATTTTTTAACTAAATTATTAAGCATACAATAGTGTGAGATGTTGTCACTATGAGGAATGCTTGGTATTACAATGAGCCAGAGGCGAGTATATTTTCAGACAACGAGTTCATAAGTCTGATGTGTGTCATTTATAATATTAAAGAATACTTTCTTCTTTCTTAGTTCAGTGTTCAGAGACAGCTATAAGTTAGCCATTCGTAGGATGATGTCCCAAAGGGAGCCAGGAGTAGAAAGGCGCCTCATTGGCTGAACATGCACAGTCCCAGAGATTATCCAGAGCTGTGACTTCAAAGGCAGCCGACAGAGAAAGAAACAGTAAGACCATTTCACACTTTTAAGAGGCGTTCAAAACACTCAGCACAGACACTGGCAGAACCATGTATCAAATCTAAAATTATATGTTTGTGTTGTTTGTAGAAATATATACATAATCACAGCTTCTTTTGAATGGCCCTGGCCTCTTAATGGAGAGAGATGCTGTTGTTTAGCAACCTTTCAATTATTCGCACATGTTTTGTGCTACTGGCAGTGCAAAAAATTACACTATTCTACCTCAAGTTGTTGGAGGTGCCTGAAGTGGGTAACATGACAAATGGGTTCATTCAGAGGACCATGGCACAGGTCAAACAAATGCACTGATACGGAGTAGATATGCTTGTTTGATCAGTAATGTTTGCCAGAAGGTAGTTTTAAGTGGTAATTGATGATCTTATCTATACGCCTCTTTGGCCTGTGTTTATGGCGGATCCATCAGCCAAATTTCAATAATTTATCAAGCAATTTTTTATTTGTAAAACTTGATGCTTGTGCAGTTAAATCATACCGCAAGATTTATTAAGACCCCGGTGGCAATTCTAATTTATGACAGTGAGCGATTTTATGCTGGAGCTCTGGTGGATAGCTGCTAAGCCGGACGTGAAATCCATTTATATATTTATAAAATGTGAGAATAATTTGTTATTGAATGCTGGTCAAAGCAGGTTTGCATGTATATCATCAAATTATCTGTTTCAAAATCTGCTACAGCTTCTGTGCATCACAGATATTGGTTGTACCAGTTGCAGTATTTTCCTAGAGGGTATTTAAGACCTTTGGAAAGAAACACTCAAATATAATATAACATATGTAAACATATTGATTTGGATTCAGGCGCAATTGTAGTACAGGCCATATGTGACTCTTCTGTGATAAACTGTGGAATTGGATTGAGGGTTAACTTATTTCTTGAAGTTCATATGCCTGTGTGTATTTGACTATCGCTTGTTATCGATTGAAATGTATAGATTGAAATATTTCTGTGTAAATACAACTTGGAATGATCTATTACATTTTCCACTGGAGAGAAATGTCTGTTGTATATTAAACTGGTTTAGGAGAAAGACAATAAACAATACCGATCAATGTAATTATTGAACATTATTAGATATTTTTTGGTCTCTCTTTTATCCCCTTATCCCATCCCAACCCCCAACCTATCCTCTACATGTTCTGATACTGTAAATAAATCTGTACATGTATTTGTATATATATATTCTGCATTATTCATTGTCTTTATATTCTGATGTTTAAAATACAATGGGATTCTCTAGTCTTTTATATGTTCAAATTAGACCTTAACGCTATTCTTCAAAGAAATATGAAAGTTTTGTAAGAAACATCAGATGTCCGCTGGGCTTCATTGTGGGTCTCGCTGGCCCTCCAGGAGATTATTTGGGGCACATAACAGCGATGGAGCACTGTATGTCTTATTCTTTAGAATATCTATTTGGGGGGAATTGGAACGCAACTATAAATGTCGGAATTGACATTTTCTTTCTTTAAAGCAGTTCACCTTCAAAATGAAAATTGTGTCTTCATTTACACGGCTTCTTTTCATTTCGAACTTGCATGACTTTTTCTACTCTAGAGCACAAAAGAAGATATTTTGAAAGTTCCATTGTAACCATTGTAACCAATGCAAGTGAATGGGGCACTGTCATTATTTACTCAGGGTTTTTTTCAAACACAAAGGGAGAATATCTTTCACACAGAATTTCTAGTACACACAATGACAGCTCAGAGTAGCCATGTCTGTGAAACTAAAAAAAAAACTGAACTTGCAATTGCTAATTCACAGTTGTAGCTAATGGGAGAATCTGTTTATTGGACAGAGCTATGAAATGACACTATATGAATATATAATAATAAAAAAATGGGGCTGGACTGGGAATAAAGTTCATGCCTGGACATCCCACACTCATCCAGGCCATACACCACAAATCATTTTTTTGTAGAATGCCTAGTAATCATAATTAAAACAAATTGTATCATGTGGCCAAATCACAAAAGCACATTTAAATGATTTATACTACAAGTCTATCTTAAAGTGAAGATTCATTTTTTCTTTAGGTTTTATAATAAAACAACAAATACACATTATATGCTTACATTGTATGTGTGAAGAGAAACAATTGCATCGTGCTGTCAATAATCTCTTCTTCACTGCTTCGCTGCTTTATGACTGTTTTCCTTTTACATGCTAATGCCGTTAGAAACGTGAATGTCATGTTAAGCTAACTTTATGTCAGTCTTTTATGGTGTGCTCTTACTTACAAATGTCAAGAGCACGTTATTTTAGCCCGAAACTACGTCAATATTGATGTGTGACCACGAACCTCTCCGCACGCTTGCGGATTTCTTTTGCTCACGCACAGAACTGGACACGCGCCCTAAGGTAATCTACGCTCGCACGCTGAAGATGCTTTACTCGCACCTAGATTTCCTTTCCTCTTGCACAAAATCGGCGCGTGCCCTTCGATTCCCTGAGCATAAGCCAGCACTTGTCCAGTTTTGAGCGAGTGCAAAAGAAATTCCGCATGCCAGCGACGTACGATTGCGCTACAATGACATCCTATTGACAATTGTCTGTAAAAAAGTCACAGCTGGCTGGCAGCAGTCCATATCAGTCGTATTACGAAGCTAATTAGTACATATGGGGATGATTAGGAGGCCATGATGTATAGAGCTAGGCGAATGGGAGAATTTGGGGTTACACCCCTACTCTTATTCGAATGACATTATGGTATTTTTATTGGCCACAGAGGTTTAATGTCTCATCCAAAGGACTACATATGATAGTACTATTTACGTGGTCCTTGAAACATCCTAAAATCGGGTACTTCCATTATTAGTTATAGGATCTACGAAAGCGTTCCCGCCCCCTGTGTCTTTGTTTGAAACTCCTTGATGTGTCTTTGAACATGAACATGCCTCTGCTCTGGAAATATCCTATTGATTCCAGATATTTTTGAAGGATAACTCAAACCAACCAGTCTACTTTGACTTTCCGTAAACTATATTTATGAATTCTTCTAAGGTTTAAAAAAGTCGAGGTTGCCTCCAGTGTCCCGTTTAGAACCAGCATTTTGCTGGTATGATTGATTTGACTGTATACTCATTTGAACTTTTTCTTATCTTTACTTCATGTGTTTTTAAAGCATTTTCTGTCACTGATCTATAGCATCCTGTGTTTATCTAACTGTGGTTGAAATAGCTTCTCAAGGACACAATTCCAGTTCAATGTTCTATGTTCTATTATCGTGGTTCCATCTCCGCCACAGGAATCATATTTGGATAAAACAAACTTCTTCCATTATCTTCCGTGTTATTTTGAAACATGCACTTTAAATGAACATGTAATGTCAATATTTGGCGTGCTAAGATCCAGCACTGAACGACACACAAGCATCAGTTGCTTATTTATAATATGATTGACAGAGACGTTATTTGACAACCTATTAGTTTTTGTTTTGGGACGTATGGATGCATTAAGGGTAATGAGTGACCCACCTGTAATGCCTACTTTGCTGCTGGTGTGTTGATGCTTTGGCAGTATTGTGTTAACATCCAATAAAAAAGAATTCGAAGAATTAAAACCCGGTCACATTTGTTTTAGACTTAACATCTAAACATGCACCACATGTTTGAGACTAAAGTGAATTTCGGAATCCCTACAACAAACCATCGATCATGCATTTATGCTGAACAAACTGCAACGGTCATTTTCCGGTCTGAGTTTCACATTCAAAGGTTCTTATGTCGGTTATAGAAAAGGTTATGTTTTCAAGGCCAAATTGAATTACTTTATGCATTTGTCCTCAATGTCCCATTCAATTTCCTGCCTGACATTTGTATCTCCTCAGAGCTTCTCTCACTTGAGCAGAAAGAGTCATTAGCCCTGATTTGATCATTCATGCTCCTGAGTGGCATTTTGTCCATAGGCTAACAGAAGAACGGGAGCAATCGAGAGCAAACGGTTCAGGAATACAGATTCGGGTTTGAGACGCTTCTCTGAGTCTGTGATTCAATAGCACTCTCATTTTGTATCGCAGTCAAGTGTAGTCGGTCTGATCTTGTAGGGTTCCTGAATATCATATTTGTTATGCATACTGATGAAGATGGAAAAAGTGGCTTCTTATGCATTCAATTATCTTTAGTTTGTTTATTCAGATTAAAGGGGAAGTGTGTACTGTTAAGATGCTTTTCCTATTCAGTTTAATTTCAATAATGTACTGTATGCTACTACTTAACAATAAGGTCCCATGACTATCAATTTAACTTTATAAGACTAATGCCGAGTTCACACTGCATGATTTTTGCCTCAAGTTTTGAGGAATCACAGACAAATTTCCAAAATCGGAGGGAAATCGGTGCCGATTGAGTGACAATCACGCCGAGTGAATGATAAAAGATGCGATCTGAGAGAGTGGGGGACATTTGGCATCCTAAATATTTGCACCTGTCGGCGACTAAAAATCCTGCTATGTGAAGTGAGTTCTAAATGAAAATTACAACAGCGATGACCTACAACCAATTAGAAGGCAAGATCTAAGGCAAAAGGAGGTTCGGGGAGGAGACCACAACATCAGCAAGCCTGACTCCCAATATTGATGCTTACAGATACATGAAACAAATACAAAAAATTACAACAACAACATAGCATAAAAGAGAAAAAAAAATAATGAAAACTATATGCACAGGGATATTCAGACTAACAAACAACATTGTAGACATACAACATCAATAAATAAAAATAAAGGGTCTAAAGAAAATTTAAATTCAAGGCTTTACAATAGTCCACCATTCTCTTGGCGTTATTGTTCCATACACCCACTCTAAATGGGTGGTTGCTAGAAGCGATTAGCTAGGGCCGGAAGTGGTGCAAAATCCCGCCATAACATTACAATAAATTGCATTAGCTTACACCTACACCAACCCTGAACCTAACTGTACAATAATAAAAATATGAATTAACTGTTTTCAGCGTGAGAAAAATTATGCAGTATTGAAGTGCGCATGCCCAGTGCAAGTAGTGGTTTCAAAACCCTCAAATGTCGAGCGAGAACACTGATATAACAACTAACTGATATAACAACTAACCCGCTGAACAAACTAACTACAGTACCCCTAAGGAGAAATTGCAATTATTTTCTACAGTAGATCACGATGAACAAAACTACTGAAAGAAATGCTCCCAGAAATTATAGATCCTCTTCTTAGTATTATTAACTCATCTCTGACATTAGGACATGTGCCTAAAGCATTTAAGGTGGCTGTTATAAGGCCTCTTTTAAAAAAAACCAAACTCGACCCTAAAGAACTAGGGAATTACAGGCCTATATAGAATTTACCATTTATATCTAAAGTTCTGGAAAAAGTAGTTTCAACTCAATTATGCTCCTTCCTCCAAAGGAATGACATTAATGATGAATTCCAGTCTGGATTTCGAGCATGTCACAGTACAGAGACTGCTTTGATCAGAGTTACAAATGATCTGCTTTTAGCGTCTGACCGTGGCTGTATTTCGTTATTGGTGCTGCTAGACCTCAGTGCTGCATTTGACACCATTGACCACAGCATACTTCTACATAGACTCGAAAATTACGTCGGGATTAACGGAATAGCATTGAAATGGATTAAGTCTTATTTATCCGACCGTTTTCAATTTGTAGCAATAAACAATGAGGTGTCCCGCAAATCACAAGTCCAGTACGGTGTTCCACAGGGCTCAGTTTTGGGGCCTCTGCTCTTCGCATTATACATGCTACCTCTAGGAGATATAATAAAGCGACACGGAATTAGCTTTCACTGTTATGCTTATGATACTTAACTTTATATTTCCTCGAAGCCTCATGAAACCCAGCAGTTTCATCGAATAAAGGATTGCATAGTTGACTTAAAAATGTGGATGAGTAACAATTTTTTACTACTAAACTCGGACAAAACAGAAGTGTTACTTACTGGACCGAAAACCGCTATACGTAACAACCAAGAATACCGCTTAACGATTGATGGATGCTCCATAAAATCCTCGTCATCAGCTAAGAATCTTGGCGTTGTATTCGATAGTACTCTGTCATTTGAAAGCCATGTCGCAAACACCTGTAAAATTGCATTTTTCCATCTTAAGAATATATCTAAACTACGTCATATGCTGTCACTGTCAGATGCAGAGAAATTAGTTCATGCATTCATGACATCAAGACTAGATTATTGTAATGCACTTCTAGGTGGATGCCCTGCAGGCCTATTACAAAAACTGCAACTTGTTCAAAACGCGGCAGCTCGAGTTCTTACACGTACAAAAAAGTATGAGCATATAACCCCGGTTCTGTCAACCTTGCACTGGTTACCTATAAAGCATCGCATTAACTTTAAGATCTTGCTTATTACCTATAAAGCCCTACATGGTCTAGCGCCGCAGTATTTGAATGAACTTCTATTGTATTACAGACCTAGAATTTCAAAATCAAGTGCAGGTGGTAGATCCTTTTCGTATCTAGCGCCTAAACTTTGGAATATTCTTCCCTGCACGGTCCGGGAGGCAGACACACTCTGTCAGTTTAAATCTAGACTAAAGACTCATCTTTTTAATCTTGCATACAATACTCCTCCATAATATTAATCCTCAGAGGATTTAGGCTGCATTATTTAGATCAACCGGAACCAGAAACACATCCAACAACAAATGATGTACTTGTTGCATCAAAGAGTGCAGAACAGTACTCTACTCTCAGCCAGTCTTGTCTCTTTGTTCCAAGGTTACCGCAGGATGCAGTTCATGCCCAGACCCGATGGCAGAGCTGAGAATGGGAAGCGGTGACCTGACAAGAGCTAAGAGGATAGAGCTGGATAAAGGACGCGGCAACTTTGATTTTCCTACAACATTTCAAATGTTATTAGATTGTGAATGATAATCTTAAATCTATCATTTACCTTATTAAGTTTATTTTTTTATTTTTATTTAGCCTTGTTGTGCAAGCACTGTTGAGCTTGTGCAGAGGCAGCAGCTTTTGCCAGAGGGGAACTGGAATCCCCTGGTTGGGCCTGGTTTTTTTTCTCGATGGGAGTTTTGGGTTCCTCACCACCGTTTGCATATTGTTTTGCACTATCTGCCTGGCCGGGGGGGCTGCTTTAGAATTCAGAAATTAGACATAATTAATATTGCATATAAGAATTTATAGTCCGTTTAATATTTGACCTGTGGTTCTTTCTCCTTTATCGCCAATGTGTGCTTTCACTGTGTGTGTGTGTGCGTCTTTGTCAATGTGTGTGTGTGTATGTATGTTTGCATATTGTGTGTGTGGAGCATTTGTATGTCTGTCTTTGTTGTTTTCACCTTTGTCTTGTTTTTACAGGTATATGCCTTTAGTTTTTTACTTGTATTCAATGTGTCTCATGTACAGCTGCTTTGTAACAATGAAAATTGTAAAAAGCGCTATATAAATAAAGTTGAGTTGAGTTGAGTTGATATCACGTATCGCTTCTCCCTTGCGTTTGGTTGTGAAACATTGTTTGCGGACCAGACAGATGTCGGCGATTCTGACCTGTTGTAGGTCATGCAGTGTGTAATCTCCTGTCGCCGATCCATCGTTCAATATAAATACTGCAGCAACTTGATGCTACCCCAGATAGTCATGCA
Source organism: Triplophysa tibetana (assembly GCA_008369825.1). NCBI lineage: Eukaryota > Metazoa > Chordata > Actinopteri > Cypriniformes > Nemacheilidae > Triplophysa > Triplophysa tibetana. The sequence continues at coordinate 14,349,886 of CM017893.1, read as the reverse complement.
GTGTGAAAAGAACAGTGATGCAACGACTTTGAAAATCGGGTAATCTGAATTTGGCATAAAACAGGATTTACAATAAAAACACACAAGACTAGGCAAGAGCAATATACGAGACAACTTACTAAGACCTGAGACATGGAGTAATACAAAATGAACCAGCACAATACAGCAAACACGAGGGCATTATATGAGGATCAAAATCAAGAGGGAACATGTGCGTGGCAATTAACAATTACTAATGAGGAAACGAGGGTGGGAACAGAGACGAGACCGGAGAGAGAATATGGAACGCCAAAAGGTTCATAATACCTCTCTCCACATAAAACACAAGGTTCTTTCAGCAAGACAAGATGGGCAGAATCACCACAGTTTTTCAGCACATTTTTCAATAACCTTAGTTAATGTCATCATTCACTAACACAATCTTAAAATCGAAAGTTGGCGTGAAGACACAACGTCTCGTTCCCTCCATCAGGGAACGAAGGTTACAGCCGTAACCGAGACGTTCCCCTTCAGTCGGTCTCTCGACGTTGTGTTGAGAGACAGACTGGGGACATATCTCAACACGCCACGGCGCTGAGCCGTATTACAACCTCGAGCTGAGCGACACTGACTAGGCTAGCGAGTCACAAGTGAGCGGTGCAGCGAGATGTAACCTTCCAGTGAATAGTAGTGGACATACTGCGAAGCCTGTACTGACAGTCATCACGGACAGGGCATTCGCCTTGTAAGTGAGGCGCCGTCCGGAGCCGTCGCACTGGGAAGAACACTGCTCTCTTATTGGAGAGTGCGTTACGGAGACCACATCCTGCCGTACGGGAGGTAACATGTGGAATAGACACGGTCTCCTGTAGGAGATGACATGGGAAATAGCCGGCCATAGGAGGCCAGCTTCGGTGGCTGTGCCACCAGAGGGGAGGTCACAGATTCGCCAACAGGGGAATCAAGAGTGAGTAATCATCATACGGGACTACCCAACGGGGGAATCACTGCGTATGGAGCAATAGTCCTAGCAAAGGGGCCCACCTAAGTAGGGGCGACTCTACCAATACTGGACCTGGTTCCAACAGACCGCTCCGCTAGGTCTGTTACCAACTGCTTAGTGATGGATGGAATGCCTATACTTCACCCAAGAGAGGGGGAAGTAGGGAGGCAAGAGATAGCGCACTGTACTTACCTTGGCATTGGGCGCTGTGCAGGCATACGCCCAGACCAGATGCCTGTCTTTACAAGGAAGGCTGTAAAACATGGGCTGAGACTGGTACCACTCGAAGGTTATAGAACCTCGCGAAGGTGCTGGGCGTAGCCCAACCCGCAGCTTGACAAATGTCTGCCAGAGAGGCACCTTTAGCCAGTGCCCAAGAGGAGGCCATACTCCGAGTGGAGTGGGCTCTCACTGCAAGGGGTAACGGGAGATCTTGGGATTGGTATGCCAAGGAGATGGCATCCACGATCCAATGTGCCAATCTCTGTTTGGAGACAGCCCTCCCCTGGTGCTGTCCCCCGAAACAGACAAACAGCTGCTCGGACCTTCTCAGGTCCTGTGTGCGGTCTACGTAGAGGCGCAAGGCGCGTATCGGACACAGCACACTGGAGGTTGGGTCTTCTTCCCTAGGGGGAAGCGCCTGGAGGTTCACCATCTGGTCCCTGAAGGGCGTAGTGGGAACCTTGGGCACGTAGCCGGGCCTGGGTCTCAGGATGACGTGAGAGTCGCGGGGCGTCGTCTGACGAGAGAGCATATCGGCTGTCTGGTTCAGTTCGCCCGGGATAAATGTGGCCCGCAGGGATTTGCTCACCTGCTGACTCCGTAGGTGGAGGCGTCGGGCGAGTTGTGTCAACTGCCGTGAACGTATGCCGCCCTGGCGATTGATGTACGCCACGGCAGACATGCTGTCCGATCGGACTAGCACGTGACGGTCCCGCACTAGGGGAAAAAACCTCCCGAGTGCCAGGTGGACCGCTAACAACTCGAGGCAGTTGATGTGCCAACGCAGCTGGGAACCCGTCCAACGTCCCGCTACTGCGTGCCCGTTGCACACCGCACCCCAACCTTGCAGGGAGGCATCTGTCGTAACCACGACGCGCTTCGTGACCTGCCCGACCGGGACTCCCGCTCGTAAAAAGGTCAGCTGTGACCAAGGTGTAAGGGTGCGCCGGCACTGGGGCGTGATCGTAATCCGCCTGGTGCCGGTGTGCCACGCCGTCCACGGAACCCGACTCTGGAGCCAGTGCTGAAGCGGCCGCATGTGCATCAACCCGAGAGGGATAACCCCTGCAGAGGATGCCATGTGCCCCAGGAGCCTCTGGAAGAGCTTCAAAGGAACTACCGGAGACTGTCGACACAGCCTCAGGCAGTTCAGCACCGACTGTGCGCGCTCGTTGGTGAGACGCGCTGTCATAAGAACAGAGTCTAATTCCATACCGAGATAAGAGGAGCTCTGCGCTGGGGAGAGCCTGCTCTTGTCTAGGTTGACCTGCAGGCCCAAACGGTCTAGGTGCCGGAGCACAAGATCCTTTTGCGTACAATACACATCTCGCGAGTGCGCCAAGATAAGCCAGTCGTCGAGATAGTTGAGAATACGCACACGCACACCTGACGGGAACCAAGGCGGTCTCGACGAGTTTTGTGAAAACCCGTGGAGACAGGGCCAGACCGAAAAGCAGGACCTTGTACTGGTACGCCCTCCCCTCGAACGCGAACCGTAGGTACGGCCGGTGTCGAGGAAGAATGGAGACGTGAAAGTACGCGTCCTTTAGGTCGATTACCACAAACCAATCCTGGTGACGAACGGACTCCAGGATGCGCTTCTGCGTCACCATCCTGAACGGCAGCTTGTGCAGGTGCCGGTTCAGTAGACGCAGATCCAGAATGGGGCGCAGCCCTCCGCCTTTCTTTGGCACTATGAAGTACGGGCTGTACAGCCCGGAAAACATCTCGGTTACTAGGACGGGTTCGATCGCTCCTTTCGCCAGAAGGGCGGCAACCTCCTCCCGAAGTAAGCGGGCGCTCTCTCCTCGTACCGAGGTGTAGAGACCGCGGGGAGGTTGACGGCCCTGTAGGCTTACCTGCTTTATGGGAGCCAGGGGCGCAACGTCCAGAGGAGGTTGTAGCCGGTGGTCCGCTCCATCCCAGACACTGTCGAGTCGAGAGTGCTGTGGAGGAAAACCCAGGGAAATCACGTCTCTTAACGAAAAAGTGGGCGCCGGGCCCTGAAAAGGATCCGGCGTTGGTAAGGCTGGAGTCGGGCCCGATGTAGATCTCCCCGGGTTCGTCCCGTCAGGGCCGCTTAGAGGTACTCTTTGCGGGCTGCTGATGGGGAACGGTCGTCCTCTTCCACGGCGGTCTGCGCCTCTGGCGGGCCGTCCTATGGGAGGGCCCTGGTGCCGGAGGGGCCGTCGCAGGCGGACGGGGCTGGTGGGAAGCAGGCTGTGGCCGAGACCGTGTCGACCTGTGGGTGGCCACGTCGCGGCGAGGCAATATCTGCTTAATGGCCTCCGTCTGCTTCTTTACCGCGGAGCACTGCTGTGACACGCTCTCCACGGTATCACCGAACAGCCCAGCTTGCGAGATGGGCGCATCCAGAAGGCGGACCTTCTGGGCGTCACTCATCTGCGCAAGGTTGAGCCACAAATGCCTCTCCTTGGCCACCATGGTGGACATCGACCGACCCAACGCACTTGCCGTGACCTTGGTCGCCCTGAGCGCCAGGTCCGTAGCAGTGTGAAGCTCGGCCATGCGAGTTGGGTCGGGCTTCCCATCCCCCAGGTCTCTCAGGGCTTTAGCCTGATAGACCTGGAGAATCGCCATAGCGTGAAGGGCGGAAGCGAAATTGTCCAGCGGCATTGTAAGCCCTCGTAGCGGCGGACGCCTGGGAGGAAGACGAGGTGGTGGCGGCATTCGTAAAGAATGACGCCAACCGTGACCGCAACACCTTGATCGCCATGTTCTCGCAGACAGAACATGAGGGATCAACGAAACCAGCCTCAGCGTGCTTGATCCCCAAACACACGAGGCAGGTATCATGGCCGTCTGACTCAGGGATGAGTCTGTCACAACCCAGGACACAGCTACGAGACATGCCCGCAGCTGTGGGAAAAAGCGGCCCTGAAAAGGGCCTTTTACTCTTTAGTATAAGTGGCTCTCCTGCCGAAACGCCGAGGGGAAGTCCACTCTCAAGGGGGGAAAGTCCGCTGCTCTGCGTTGTAATATCCAGCAGTCGAAGAGAAGATACCATAAGCATTAGCTGTAGCATCAGGTTCCGAAGAACAAAGGATGATGAATGACCGCCGCCATCTTCCTTTTATACCCGTATGTACGGGGCGGAGACTGGCGTGGGCGGGCCATTCGCCAATCCCCATTGCCGTTTTATTTTTATCTCAGAGATGATAGGTTCTCAGAATCAAACCCCAGTCTGTCTCCCCCAACTGTGTATTTCTCCAAAATGCTACAATAAAAAGATCCATATGGTGTGTATATATCGCGGGATGACCCCAACTGAAACCCACTATCCGTTTTTTCTACTTATTACACATAGAACAACACTGAAATCATAACTGTATTGTATTACATTGTTTTCTTAAAATATTTTACATTAACAATAAATCACTTATTCTTAATATACAATGACACTCTAAAATCAAAGCAGTTTCAATGTAGCTAGCTACTTTTTTATTGTTACTTGTAGTGTAGCTAACTACTTTTTCAAATGGGCAGCTAAGATGTAACTTAACTACTTTTATTAATGAGTAGCTTGTAGCTTACCTAACTACAGTTTCAAAGTAGCTTTCCCAACACTGATCTTATACATCTGCAGAAAGATTAAGCATTAAAATGTTTGTTTTGTTCTATGAACTACTAACAATATTTCCCCCAAATGTTTAATACAAATATTGTTTCTATTTGCATTTATTTGCAGAAATTGACATCAGTAATATTTGGACACAGCTTTAGGAAAAGGTCCAATTTTATATTTTTATGAATGTCATCAGCTTTACACAGTTGGTATGTGTTTTGTCATGCTGTAAGTCTTTCACGTTGCTGTTGGATGCTGTGTCATGGTTTTATTCTCTTGAAATTCAACAGACACCGGACTGGAATGGCCACAATACATCTAGAAATGCTGAATAAATGAAAATGTAGAATGGTCTCTTATTTGTTTCTGTGGCTATATGTATGCTTTCACTTTTTTTCACTTTCATGTATATATAAGTAAGAATGAGTAGAATGATGCTGAATATGGCTTTCATGTGTTGCTCCTATTTGTGAGAATCTTTATTCATTCAGCCTGATCCTTAGCAGATGGTGTTTGTGTGTGTCACCGGTTGCTATGCTTGCTTTTCATTAGAGAACAAGAGGTCAGTGTTCTTTCATTTCAGGCTTTAAGCGTGGACAGAGTTAAATTTACCTTGAGTCAGGGCTTCTAAGAGCTGGGTCAGAGATGTGTGGCTACAGAGTTTGAGCATGGAGTTTCTTTCACAACTGATGTGTTCAGCTTGACTCTGCTCCAAATAAGAGAACCAACTGTGGATGATTAAAATACATTGTTTATTTGCATATTTCATATGGTGAATGCAATCAAATGCAAAAAAAGTATTCTTTATGATTTTTTGGCATGGTTGAACTTAATTTCAAATGTTCTTATAATAATTGCTGTCATTATAAGTCCTGCTTGAGATTTTTTCAAAGTTGTTCCATATTACAAAACATACATGTTAAACAGAAAGTATCATTTTTTATAGATGGCTGACAATATTAAAAGTCACAAGCATTTGAATTTAAAAACTCTCAATTGTAAATCTTAATTGAAAGTCATTATTTTTGAGTTTATAAAAGTTGTAAGTAAACCAAAACATATCGTGTTAATAAAACAATGTAAAACATTTTTTAAAAGCTGTTTCACACTTAAATTTTTACTGTTTCCTTATGAAGTTTAACATGGTGAATATGAAATCATTTTTTTTTTCATTTACGGTACTCTCAAAAAAACAAAAATATATTTTCATACATTAATACAACTCGGTTTTATTACTAGTACGCAGAAATGACAAGATACTGGCATAACACTGAGCTCAAAACAACAGTTGAACATAACAGTAAGGAAAATTTGTCGTCCAAAACTTCAGAGGTGTACATGTTTTATGACTAATACTTTCCTCATAAAAAAGTTCATGACGTAGTCACCCATCATCACTTAATCCCATCTTCCCTGTGCTACTGACATTTCTAGAATTTTCTGACAGTGACAATTGGAAAATAATTTAAAAAAGGATGTGAAACTTGTACTTCAGCTAAATATACTGTAAAACATTGATGCTACATGAAAATAAATGAGGAGTTTTTTTCCAAAATGAGCTAAATGATAAATACATTTTTTCATTACTCATATTTTTTATTATGTAATCATGCTTTTACTGACGTAGTAAGCTTAAATCAAAACAAACCAACTGCAATTTGATTGATAATAATTGGAATGCACAATAAAATTACCACAATAATTATCACCACAGAATTGTACGATAACTATAAAACTTCGGGCGACACTAAAATTTGCTACACTGCTTTATCAATAACATTTCTCAGCATTATTTACTTCTTTTAAACAAACATCTAATTCTATTTAAATGCAGCCAAAGAACAGTGCCATTGAGACAAATTGTATGCAAAACAAGATTAGGGTTAAAAAATTGCAGTCTGCTCATGATTTATAGCCTTATGTTTAGATGCACGAAGCTTTCCCATGGGACTACATGATTAATAGACGCATCCTCAGAAGATTCACAACAACCCTGCCTACTTTCATTAACCTCTTCCCACACTGTATTTGATTAAAGTTACTGATATAATATTACTATTTCATCTGGATTGACCACAACATGCGTCCTTTTGGAGACCAAAATTTCTAATGCTGTTCAGAAATGATAATGGCGGACTGCTCATTAATATTATATATACATATAATTAAATAGGAATTATTGTTAGACCATGTGATTGTTTTCATATGTAGTCATGCTACATTTCTTTTCTACTGTTGAAAAAATTTCTTGTCAAACTACTAGTACTCAGTAGTTTTGTTCTGTTCTCAATAAGCAGAGCGCCTTTCACCTGAACGTGTTTTTTCTTTTTACACCGTCACACATCACCACGGGCAGGTTATCAGGTGCGATATCTTGATTTCTCTGAGAGAGACAAAAGTGGTTTATTGTTGGGTCAATGAGAATGAAATATTGCCGGATCCTGTACATCTGTGACATGTTTTGTGATTCAGTCCGTGACACTGCTTTAAATCACCCAACATACAGACCGAGCGAGAGAGAGAGAGAGAATTATATAGTGAAAGACAGTGAATTCATGTAAGATTCATAGATTTATGTTTTATAGAGCATGCACTGTAGATCAAAAATATAATTCCCAGGACTGATGTTGTCAGTATAAGAAAATGTTTTAGTGGAGCCCATATTCTGTAACGTCAGCAACAATTCCAGCAACATATTAATACAATGCGTCATGTATTATGTTCTTATTGTGAATGCTTAATATGTTGTTTGAATTATGTGCATATGTTTTAAAAAAAAATCATTGCATTTTTATCATTGTATTATTTAACATCGCTGTAATATGATTATGGAAGTGGCCAGAATATTTTATTGTCTCTGTGAAGTCTCAACTGGGACTTATAAGATTCACTGCAGAGATGGGTAATTGATGAGTGGATTATTTGGGGTAATGGATGTATGAATTATTGAGCTAATTCTATCGGTCTGTAATGAAAGCTGTCAGAACTCTCTTTATGCTACATCAGGTCACGTCCTCGATAGAAACTTTGATTTGATTGAGGTAAAGGACAGAACTTGGAGCAATAGCTATATGATAATGGAAGACCTAATTAGATGAACTGGGGTAAAGATATTTATAATATTTATAATTGGTACTTGTGAATGAAGCCTTCTGGCTTTTATTTGTCCTTTATCTTACATAAAACTCTAATATGTCAGTCTATACTTGTTAGTAACATCATTTAGGATTCAAGGTCACACAATTTTTAAAGGTCCAGTGTGTGAAATTTGGTGGCATCTAGTGGCGAGGTTGTGAATTGCAACTAACGGCTCACTTCATCCCCCCTTTCGTAGCACTACAGCGGCTGACACAGCTCTAAGCTGTCGTAAATTTTTCGCTTCTACAAGTACAAGTATTGAAAAAATGCTTGTAAACTTGTGTCTGCGTCGAGAGGAGCTGAGTCGTATAATAGGGACTTTCTGACATGCCTAAACAACGACCAGGGAAACGCAACATTCTGTCAAACCTTACTTACTCTAGTTTCTGTCAAAAGAACGAACCCTTACGGATAAAAACGTGCAGCTTAAACAACGACCACAGAAAACCAAATTAAATACATTTGTTTATCACTGATAACAAATATCAACACGATAAAAGAAAAGTTTTATGTTCTCAGCTGCCTTGCGGAACATGCGGTTTCCTCGTAATTCTAAGGAGGAAAAAAAGCTAAGATGATTCATCTCATCCTTGGAATAAGCAATTGTTCTTTAAATAAAAGCTAGTGTTTATTGCTTAAGGTTTGGAAGAAATATGGGTTCCTTTGTCCTTGTTTTGGTAAAATACGTTAAGCTGTTTCCTTAGAATGGAGATTTATCCTTAAGGGCTCGTTGTTTTGACAGAAACTTAAGTTTATTACATGGAAGGTTTGACAGAATGTTGTGTTTCCCTGGTTGTTTATGGCATATCAGAAAGTCCCTATTATCCGACGTCATTAGATGCTGTTCTTTCTCTCGCATATGTGCTTTCAAGTGCACAAGTTAGTTTTGCCACAGGTTTATCGAAATAGTGGTAGCAAAAGCCAAGGCGGGAAGATTTGAAACTGCAGTGACATATTTGAGAGGTTTTAGATGCCTCTTTGTGGTTGCAATTCAAATCTGAATCTACACAGCAAATTTCTGAGTGTCAAATTCTCACCTGCAGTGTGAAAATCAACACTTTTACGGGGTTTATATAGGTCCACACTAAATTGAGTTAACTATACACTTTTAAAAGTGTTATATTTTTAACACTTACACAGTGTTATAAAAGCACTCGGAGTGTTCATATTTAACACCACTAGTGTACATTTTACTTTCTCAAAAGGCACATTTTACACCAAAGTAGTGCTGAAATTCCAATCTTGTTTGTCAATAGTTTAACACTGTGTAAGGTAATTGTACACTTATTTAGTGTTTAAACATCTCCTGCTTAAGGTAATTTATATCTAGATCTAATTCATCTATAAATATGATACATACATGTACAAAAAGAAAGGCCAACATATTGTTTCAGTTTGATCTTTTATTTTTACCAAATAACATCTCAAACTAACAGAAATGAAGGTACAATATATTCACCATCTGACCCATATGGACACTGTAGATCAAAAGGCCTGTACCACAGAACATTCGCTTTAATAAGTTCACTCAACCCATAGTTTCTCTGTACTTTAAATGCATGATGATGCTCCGAGAAATGTTCAGTGAAAAGATTGTCATCAACAAAATATACAGTGCTGTTAATGAAAAGTATTTTCCGAATTTGAAAAAAAACTGGAATTTCATCATTAATTTTGTTGCATACAATTAAGTATTGTCTATATATGATATGATCAAGACATTATTCTTCACCTCAAAAAAAAAGTATTTGTATGTGAGAAGTTTAAGAAATTAAGAATTCAAATAACACAAATGGACATTTGGCGACATTAATTATTCAAGACAAATTACTTTAACTCTCTATGACTATGTCTGAGAGAGATATATGTGTAAGTAAGAATGATAAATTTGAGTAGTCATTACTTTTGTAAAAATTACATAAAAACAAGCAAATCTAAATCAAACTTATATTTTAAATGTTGGTAATGCTATATTTACCAATCCTTTCACTTCCAAAAATCTTGGAAAGATCTTAAGGATGGCAGCTGATCTTCCAGGGTTGTGTGCAAGTTCTTGTAGATGCTTGAAAGTTTCCTTCATCTTTTGCATAACTTCAACTTCATCAGCTGTATGGACAAGGAAGGGAATTGCCTCTCTGCATGCATCTCCTTCAAGCTGTTGTCCAATGTCTAGCCTTCTTCTGCGACTTGGTCCTCCTGTTTCAGAAACCTCAGAGTAAACACGTTTTGGGTTCTTTCTTGACAAAGTTTTAAGGTGCCAGGAGATACACCCTGTTCCCTTTACTGGATCATAGAAATGTTCCTGTTAGAAAGACAAGAGAAAATATTTTAATATGATCTGAAGTCAGTTTCATTTAATAACAGAGTATTATTTTATAATATGAAAATAGCATACATGCACATGCAAATTAAGAACTATTATTCTTACATATCCCTTTGCTGAAAAAGGATCTCTCAGGGCAGGAAAAAGAGTAACAATGCCCATGGCATAAGTCTCACGCTGTTTGCGGGTGGGGATCCTCCTTAAATTTGATTTAAAAAACAGAAATATAAATTGCACAGCAAAATGTAAGGCCTTGTTTTTTTTCAAAAGGTTTAACAAAGCTTCTTTATAGGCAGCTGTTTGTATTGTAACTGCATTGAAATCTTACCTGTAAGTCTCAGTCATGTGACTGACAACAATTTTCACAAGTTGGCGTCTGGTACTGTGCTTTAAAGTCTTTGTTGTCTGGTATTCTGTAAGCACATCCTCACCACCAGAGTGTTTTTCTGGGGCATCTTGGACATTCTGATTAAGCATATATTAAGCAGAGTAAAGTTCGCTACTAAGTGACAAGTAAAGCAATTATTACATGGCAAATTTACCATTTGGAAATACATACCTGTTTTGCCTTTTCAGAATTCAAGGCTTCTTTACTGCTGGCCCTTGCTGATTGAATGTGCACTGTTGGTTCTCTCTCCTCATAGTCAGTGGAAGAGACTGAAAGAGTATCAGTGCAAGTGCTTTGGGTTGAGGATCTTGTTGGCGAAATCACTGAAACAAAAAGTAAAAAACTATTTTCATGTTTAAACAAATTTCCAAACACAATAACAACGATAAAATTAAGAAAACCACACGTATGCAACATTGTGTCTCTATAGTTTTTTTGAATTGTTTCCTCAAGATTAATAATTTGTTACATTTCAATAAGTAGCTACTTTATGAACAAGAGTAAATGTGTTTGTCTTTCCCAAATACATTTCACTCAGAAATGACTATTGATGCACTAAAGTCCTTGAAATAATGTCTGAATCGTCATATTTACCCTCAGGCAGGCCAGCAGAAATTTCTTCCAGACATCCTATAGTTAAGCATAAATTTGGACTGGCTTCAATTAGTTCTTGGAAGATGTCCTCCTCCACACTGGTGTCCATGTCATCAAAGACTTGAGGAACTGCAGTTGTAGCCAGCCCAAATTTGCTTTGAACTGAAATATAATTTTATCACATGAACATAAATGTGAAAAAATATCATGACAGGAAACAAATCTGGACAACTAATGTCAGCTAATCACATCATGAAGCTGCTATATGACCGTTTATAGTAAGCAAATTTCTAAACATAAGCACAAGCTACAAATAACTTTGTACTGAACTTTAACCAACATGACGAAAGCTGTTAAAGAAAAAGCAAATCTGTTTAAAAAGTTTGTTCACTTTTACTGTAAATAAAGTATGGTAAATACTGGCAGAAGGCACCACCAATCGCTTTTAAAAACACTTATATTTACAGCATAAACATGTACAATTTAATAGTATTATGTTATTAACCTCAATGTGGAATCCATGTAGGTGAGCAACATTTCATTAACATAAGGAAACGTTAGCAAGACTAAAATAAAATTTGACTTCTAAGAGAGAAAAACAATAGACGAGAGGTTTAAGACGGTTATCAATTTTAACCGGGATGGTTGCTTCAGTTAGGTTAAGGGTAAACTTGTTTTACACGTATTTGGCAGCTATTGCGGCTGTATTATCGTAACGTTAAAGACATCGAAGATTACCCTATTTTTTAGATGTATTTCCAAGACTAAATCACCGTCTTAAATAATACGGGACAAAAAAGCTTCCGGCTTTGTCAGCGCCTCACTGTGATGATGACGAAAGAGCGCCACCGCAGTGGCGTAATTGAGTAGCTGCAGTTAACGTTACAGATTATACTTTATAAAAGTACAGCAATTGTTCGTTTATAATAAAACCCCTCACAAAGTTTTGTTATTAGATAATTATATATGCAGTGAAAAGCCTGATTTAACTTTAGAAAGTACATTATACAGCCAATCGATTTTTTTAACAACGCGTTTTGTCTACTCAAATGCACCACAAAAAAGGCTTAAAAGTTGGTCACTGTCGTATCAACCCTGTACGATCACATAATTGTTAAAAGTTGTAAGGTCTCAGATACACCGTTAAAGTGAACGGAAGAACTTGGCGCCATAGCAGATCAACTGCGCGCTCGTCAGAACACATGAAGAGTTAAATATCATAAGGAAATATATAAAATTACAGTGCGCTTTTTCCAAGTTGTTTCCTGTTGTATTAGCTTTTAAAATTAGCACTGTTGGGGACTATATTCCCAACAAAATGTCATGTGCACGTTTAAACAAGCCTCACCCGTTTACGGAGTTCGCTTTATACAAGTATAGATATTTGAGAAAACACTGCACGAAACTATAAAATATGAGAGTCGTATGCGTTATGGCCATGGCAACGCACATGAGATCTGGCAAAACGGGTTGCGTCTCATTTCATTAAAATGTTTACGTTGATCAAAGAAATAAATGCATGCATGATCTCCCACTAGAAATGTATAAATATTTCTAACCCTAGGTTATGTGCAAAACTGATCATGATAAACTTTCTTTAAAACAACCTTTCTTACCTTTGAAGCGCTGCTCTCGGTCGGTTGTCTGCAGATTGAAAATAACGATAGCGAGCTGAAAATGTACATAAGAAATGTTGAGAACAGTAAATATTCAAAAACAACGAATTATGTTATTAAAAATGTATTCTAGCCTACCTATTTTTGCACTGGCGTCTCCTCGTGGTTGTCCGCCATCAGTCAAAAAGGAAGTGATCCGCATTGACCGGAAATTGGATGTACTCGGCAAAAGTGTAATTTAACATCAACTCACTGTAATTACACTGACTCTGACCATTTATTTACACCGTGAGTGCTGTTATTAGGAAAATTAACACCTAAATCAACACTTTTTAACTCTGGTAAAGTAACACTAAAAAAACAACTCAAAACAACACTGGAAATTTTGCTGTGTAGGAAAATGTGTAAATATGTATCTGCCAAAGTATTTTACAGATGCCAGTTTACACAATTCTGACGACTTTTCTGCATCTTCAAATTCAGAAGACAAATTTGTGAGTTTTGTCCACGAGTGCAAATCTCAACATTCAACTTCAGTTTTTTATTTTAAAAGTTTTCACATTGGGGCTGTGAGGGTACAATTTAGTGATTAAACTAAAATCAACATGCTCTCAAGTTTTGTTACTAATTTATCTTCATATACTCCTGCGAAGAGATAGTTATGTATATTATATTGCATTTCTGTCAATAGATCATAAAAAAATACACACTGGGCCTTTAAAGATTCTCTAAAAGTGTTATCTGCTGGTTGAAATAGTCACTGCGTAGTTTTAGAATATGAACATTTATAACTATGACCAAAAATCCAAATTGCTGCCTGATGGGAAAGTTTGCAGCACTCGTTCAATGCATGCAACACAAATCTTTCTGCAATCCTTCATGAATACAGATGAGCGAAGGACGGAGTGGTTTTCGCCTCGTTCCCGCAATTCTCTCTCCCTCTATCTTTTCTCCAGCAAGAAACGAGTAACTCAGAACACACTTCTGCTTTCTGTTCCGTGATTGGATTTTGAGTCACACAGACGCTGCTGTCAATGCCCTCCAGTCTGGCGCTTTACTTACCTTCTGGAGCAGCGTCTCTTATTTTTGTAGCCTCTGCGGGTTGCGCTTGTTCCTTCTATTGTTTTTGGATGATGATCAGTTTAAACGGCTTGGATGACTAATGTTTTTTAACGTATATTGGGCTTTTAAAAGTTTTGATTGTTACTAATAAATCATGTTTGATTGAGGAGGAAGCATACAAAAGCTTTGGCCACCATTAGCTTTGGTTGTTGAAGTCGTTATTTTAAAGACCATCCCATTTTTGTCTTAAAATACAGATAATCAGTTTATATATGAAATATGTACACAAATAAATAAAACCATCGGACGCAACCTGTGTGACAATACCCCACAAAAGACATTAGAAACGCATTAGATTTCAATATATTCTGTCCACAATGGATGCGGGACGACGCGACAAAGCCATTAAAACAAACCTTGTGTTTTGTCGTGTTACGTTGCGCCAGTCGTGTCTGGTGTAGAAAGGTGTTAGTAGTCAACTGAATGAAACACAAACTTTAATTGTATCTAAACACATACCTTTAAAAAGCAATTCAGAAAAACTGACAATAATTTTGAAACGGTCTTCCGCAGATGTATGTATTTTTTAATATGCACATGAGGTTTTTTTTTAACTATATTATTAAAGATGTATTCAAAACTTTGTATTCATGTTGCATAGTTGTACTTGGGGTATGAAATGAAGAACAAAATTACAACACATGAAGTTTATAAAGACATTGCTCAGGAAAAGTACTACAAAGTATTACTAGACAAGATGATCAACAAATATTTATTTCCTGCGAGCTTCAGCTATATTCCCTGATATACTGTAATTTTCTATTTTGCCAAAACATTTTTTTTACCGTTTTATAGAAATTGAAGGGAATGAAAACATATGTTGTACAAATGTAATCTCTATTGTATGTAAACATTTTTGATTATGTCTCAAGAGACAATTCCTATACATTCTCATAGAAACATTGTATAATTCACATCAATCAACATGGCTGGAAGTAATGGTGATTATACAAAGAGCGCCTAGCTTGCATTGAGATTAAAGGAACAATACAGCGTTTTTAGGAGGATCCATTTGAAGGAAATTATATATAATATACAAAACTATTTCTTCGGAGGTGTATAAAAACCTTACATAATGAAGCATTTTGTTTGTAATACCTTAAAATAAGCTATTTATATCTACATACAATGCGGCCCTACATACATTGAATTCGCCGCTATATTATGTACAGCAACCCTAAACGGACAAACTACTCTACAACGCGCATTTCCTCTTCCCTGCGGCACAGTGGTGAAACGAATCGCGGGATTCACTACAGTTCGGAACGCATGTGACCCGCGGATTAACTGAAAATGTATTCATCATTGAGTAAAAGAGTAATCATGCTCTCACTCGCTCTGCAGTTTCAGCTCCAACGCTCTCTTGCTCTCTCAAGTAATGTTATTTGGACAAGTACAATATTAAAGCAGTTCCAGATAAACAATGACGCTCAAAAACTGCTCCGTCACACAGCTAATATTACAACAACAACATATCTTTGTATGTTAGTAAGTTACTCACATACTGATCCGAATCAAAGCAACCTACTCGGGGGTGATTTTTAGACGATCTTTCTCTCAAACATCTCTGCTGGAAAGTATCTCCATAGATATCTATGTGAGTATCTCTGCTAATAACCTTAGTACCGTGAGTCCTAACGCGTCTCTGCATGATGTTTTATAAATAAAGTTCGGGAGGAGCCGGAGCATATAATCAAACCCGGCTGGTTCACAATCAGTAATCATGGCTTCCACTCTACCTGCTAAGCGAGCCAGCCCATAAATAAGCAAGACCTCTTACCTGCGACATCTCTTCTGTTTCTAACATGTCTGAGACCCACGAATCCGCTGTTAACGCCAGCCCAATCCAGCAAGATACTCCGGCCTCTTCGAGCGCTCGGCAGCGTTCCATCCTAAGCCCGGAAGCTACATCCCAACCGGCAGAACAAGAACGAGGCCGCCAGCAAAGCCGAACGACTCGTCAAGCCTCCAAACGCAACCGCTCTTCCGTACAGAGCCAGGTTAGGCCCCCGTCCTCCTCACCGGCGTCATCATACGCCTCGGCGCACTCAGTAATCCCAGCCATCGGGAAGTGGACAGTCGCAGGACTGCGACTCGCACTGTCCAATCGGGATGTGAACCTGAGCAGCCGGCTGAGCAAAGCCGAGCTGTACGACATCTACGTCGCGCTGCAGTCAGAACACCCACCAGCCAGATCTTCCCCGCAATAGGAAGTTGCTAATGAGCCGGTTCAGGCTTTCAGGCCTCCTTCAGCCCGGGCAGGGCCTTCCGCCGCATCAGCAGGGCATGTCAGGGAAACCCCAGCCCGTCGCAGAAGGATTTCGGCCAGTCTGGGCCGCGCGCCGGATGAACAGTACGAGCCGCTACATACTCTTCTCCCCGCGGCTTCCCAGGAAATTCGGCCCACCCCCACCATCTTCAACCACCAACATCCAACGAGCCTGCCTCAGCATACGGTTCCAGATCGCTTCCAACCTTTTCCCCTCACATCTGCAAGCTCTTGGCCAGCGGCGCCAATGTCATCCACTAACGTGAGACCGCCTCCGTTGGCGACACAGGCCCCGGCTCAAAATTTCCCTTACCTCCCCCAGAGCTTCGGCCATCCCTCCTTCCCTCAAGCCCCCGCCCTGGATGCCGCCGCTATCGCAAGGCCTCCTCCGTCAGCTGCTCCAGCGGCCGCAATTCCCTCCCTCCTCGCTCTGCCTCAGGCCCGCCCTCAATTTTCTTTGGCCTCAGCAGCTCCTATGCCGGTGCCCATCAACGCCCCGGTCCTGGAACCGCCCCCAGTGTCCAGCAACATCAGGGCACAGATTCTAGCAGGTGCGGATGTTGATTTATTTCACCTCTTATCTCCACTTTCACCTCCGCCAACGGATCGCCAGATCACATACGGCGATCTAGAATTCACATTTAAAAACACTTCCCACAGTCACTCCCGTACGTTGTCCTTCCCAGAATTTACAGTTGCATTTTCACGATTTTCCGATGTCATATGCACGGTGCTCCCTCACAGGAGACGCGAGCTTAGCGATTATCTTGCCATAGTCGCGGAGCTCGCACTCTCTTATGGGGGGGCCCATTTCTACACTTACCACAAGTTATTTTCGGCGAAATGCGCAATTAGGGTGGCTCAGTGGAACCAGTGCCCTTATTGGGGAGCACTGGACACTGAGCTTCACAATAGGGTGTTTTTGGGTTGCAAAAACATTTCATGCGCGGTGTGCCGATCCATGGCACACAGCACCACCGCCTGCCCCTTGGTCACTCCTTCCATACCCGCACGCCCAGTCTCGCCTCATCCCGTTTCAACCGGTCACATTCCGCGCCTGCTAGATCTAAATACCTCTGCAGCTTCCAACACCCGTTCGCAGGAAGTTTGTAGCAGCTTCAATACAGGACGGTGCATCAGGCAGAGGTGTCGGTACTTGCACGTGTGCAACCATTGCGGCGGCGCCCATGCCCGCCTTGTTTGCCCCGTTTACAAAGCTGCCAATAAAAAATCAAAAAATGATTTCTCGACTCCTGTCAATGTTTCACATTTGTCTGCCGAACTATTACACCACCCTGACCCTTCCTTTACAGAATACCTCGTGTCCGGTTTCTCATCAGGTTTCAATCCCGGCATTGCGAGTTCCATTTCCCACAGTCTCGTCTGCCCCAACCTTCAGTCCGCGCTAGCCGAGCCCGAGACCGTAGATCTCCTTGTCAAAAAAGAGATCGACGAAAGGTTTTTGATCGGCCCCTTTTCCGCACCACCGTTCACGGTTTTCCGCGTCAGCCCCATAGGCATAGCCACGCGGAAATTCTCGGGAAAAAAGCGTCTTATATTTGATCTCTCATCCCCTCACGGAGCTCCCTTCCCAAGCATTAATAGTCTCATCCCGCTCGAAGAATTTTCGCTACACTACCACGACATTGAGCAAGCCATCACCCTGATTAAAAAAGCCGGTCGCGGAGCTTGGATGGCTAAAGTAGACATTAAATCCGCGTTCAAAGTAATGCCGATTCACCCAGACTTTTGGCATCTATTCTGCATTTGTTGGCGCGAAAAATATTATTTTTCCGTCCGCCTCACCTTCGGATGCAGAAGCAGCCCAAAAATTTTTGACATGTTATCAGAAGCGATTTGCTGGATCCTATCCAACAATTATGACATCCCTTTCCTCATCCACCTTTTAGACGATTTTCTAATCATCTCGCCTCCCGCCTCCGTCCCAGCCGCGCATCTCTCTAAAGTTCTATACGTCTTCGAGAAACTCGGTGTCCCTCTAGCGCCAGAAAAATCGGCGGGACCCAGCACTTCAATCGAATTTCTAGGCGTCAAGTTAGACTCGCTCAAATTCCAAGCCTCCCTACCCAAGGAAAAAATTGACAGGACCATTCTGATCGCCCAATCATTAATAGATACCCCGCAATGCACAAAACGCGAGCTTCTTTCAATACTCGGTCACTTGAATTTCGCGATACGCATCATTCCGCAAGGTCGCTCGTTCGTAGCGCATCTCCTCTCACTCGCTTCTTCCGCCCACGCTCTAGAGGACTTAATCCAGATAAACAGCGCATGCAGCGACGAGCTAAGTTTATGGATCAAATTCCTTAAATCATGGAACGGCATATCTTTTTTCTACAACGATATGTTGTCTCTTCCCGTCGACATCCGCCTTTTTACCGATGCAGCCCCATCTGTAGGTTTCGGGGGATTTTACCAAGGACGGTGGTTCGCATCTACATGGCCGCCCCAACTCGCAACATTACCGCAGCATCTCGCGTCGTCAGCCCTCTTCGAGCTATATCCATTGGTAGTAGCAGCTCAGTTATGGGGGAAAGAATGGTCCGCCTCCAGTATAATGGTCCATTGCGATAACGAAGCAACGGTACAGTGCATAAATAAAGGACGTTCCCACTCAACCGCCTTAATGCCCCTTCTCAGACGCCTGACATGGATTTCGGCACGCGATCAATTCATTCTAACAGCCAAGCATATCCCCGGCTCCAGAAATCAGATTGCTGACGCACTGTCCCGCTTTTCATTTCAGAAATTCAGGCAGCTAGCGCCGAATGCGGACCTCTATCCAACGCCTGTACCTCCATATTCAGAATTGATCTTCATCTAAATCACCCTTTAAAAGCCATGCTGGACGTTTCACTCGACGCCATCATTCAAGCTGTCTCCCCAAGGACCATACAGCATTATCTCACAGCCTGGAGAAACTTCAAAGTATTTCACCACACCTATAACCTCCCCTTCCCAGATTTCTCTCTCCTCTCCATCACATCATTTATCTCCTTCCTAAGTACCATTAAAAATCTTCAAGCAAGCTCAATTAAAGGATACTTGAGCGGAATCCAATTTTTCCATAAATTAATTTTCAATGCCCCTTCCCCAGTCATAGCCAGCTCCCAAGCTTCCATGCTTATAAAAGGCATACAGAGAAACCGACCCGCCCTCCCAGATGCTAGACAACCCATCACTATAGAAATTTTGAGCAAATGTATTACAACCCTTCGCAGAGGATACCACTCCAAACATACAGCTCGCACGCTAGATGCCATGTTCATTCTGGCTTTCTTTGGATTTCTCCGATGTTCGGAAATCTCCACCACAGCAAATTACGATCCCGCAATTCATCCCAACTTTTCAGATCTATCAGTGCTCGATTCGGAAACAATCTCCTTTTTCATCAAGCAAAGCAAGACAGATCAAGCCAGAAGAGGACATTTTATCTACATCTTCAATCTTCAAACTCCACTCCAGCCATACCAAACCCTCGTAGCCTACCTCCGTTTTAGAAGATCTCAGGTCAAATCACCATCCGAACCGCTCTTCGTAGACGATTCAAACCTACCCGTCACACGCTTCTGGTTCCAAAAACACCTGAAGTCAGTTTTGCTCCACTCCGGCATTCCAGCAGACCATTTCTCTAGTCATTCCTTCCGCATTGGCGCAGCAACTACAGCATCACAAAAGGGGCTTTCACAACTTCAGATTCAAGCGCTCGGACGCTGGTCATCTGAAGCATTCAAGACTTACATCAGGTCTGACCGTGCCCTCATCAGAGAAGCCCACCGGACACTCATCACCAGACTCATCTAAGTATCAACTAAAAAAATCCCCAGCCACCCTCAGTTCGGCCAGAGCCCTGTTTCCCCCCAACGATCCAACGCAGCAAAAGCGTTTCATCAGAAGCCTCAGGGGCCAATGCTTTCTATACTCTCACGCAGCAAACTCATGCTCTGCCGCAGCAGACAACAATTCTACAGAAGCCAGTATCGCCGCAGCGACCGTCCCCGCAGGGCCCCGTGCTTCTTCCCCGTGCTCTGCCGCAGCAGTCACAACCATAATCCAAACCCTCCCCATGTCACCTTCCCGAAGCCAGTATCGCCGCAGCGACCGCCCCCGCAGGGGCCCGTGCTTCCTCCCGTGCTCTGCCGCAGCAGTCACAACCACCGTCCAATCCCTCCCAGTCTCCATCCCGAAGCCAGTATCGCCGCAGCGACCGCCCCCGCAGGGGCCCGCGCTTCATCCCGTGCTCTGGCGCAGCAGTCACAACCTTTATACAATCCCTCCCAGTCACCTTCCCGAAGCCAGTATCGCCGCAGCGACCGCCCCCGCAGGGGCCCGTGCTTCCTCCTCGTCCACTGCCGCAGCAGACACAACCTTAATCCAATTCCTCCCAGCCACCTTCCCAAAGCCAGTATCGCCGCAGCGACTGCCCCGCAGGGGCCCGTGCTTCTTCCTCATGCTCTGCCGCAGCAGTCACAACCTCTATCCAATTCCTCCCAGCCACCTTCCCGAAGCCAATATCGCCGCAGCGACCGCCCCCGCAGAGGCCCGTGCTTCTTCCTCGTGCTCTGCCGCAGCAGTCACAACCACTATCCAATCCCTCCAAATCACCTTCCCGAAGCCAGTATCGCTGCAGCGACCGCCCCCGCAGGGGCCCGTGCTTCCTCCAGTGCTCTGCCGAAGCAGTCACAACCATTATCCAAATCCTCCCACTCACCTTCCTTCCCGAAGCCAGTATCGCCGCAGCGACCGCCCCCGCAGGGGCCCGTGCTTCTTCCTAGTGCTCTGCCGCAGCAATTCCAACCTTCCTCAGCCCTTCCCACCCAAGTTCCCCACCCACAGGGGGCTCGCCCTGCCTACACACCCTCTCATACAAAAGAATCAGTTACCATTTCCAACCCAGCTATTTCAACTCAACAGGCCAGCTATCATCCACGTCACAGCAGGAACTTGCCCCATCAAGAGTGTCATCCCTTGCACCGCAGTTCCATCCGCTCTCGCCGGAGCTCACATCAACTACCCACTCGCACACCACGCAGCCTCTAGCCTCGCCTTTGGGGGGTATGCGCTGTCCGGCTGCTGTCTAGTTCTACGCCTTTGGGGGGTTGGCTCTGGGTTCGGGCCGTTTCCGAGCTCTGGACACTCACCCTAGCGGGGGGAGTGTTCCGGGTTCAGAAGGAACCGGCGAGCTCGGAGCCCGCTCCCCGGACAGCATGCCAAACACGCATACCTTTTACACTTCTGCTAACCGTTTATTATCTGCATAGGTGAACTCGTGAATGGAAAGTCTTTATAATATTAGCGCAGGTCCTAGCTGCTGCCTGACTTTTATCCTTCTTTTTAATCGGAAAATCCACAGAACTTTTATTTTATGTAATACATAAGACATCGCTCTTTCTACAGTGTTTCTAAAGCCCGCAAAATCTCTTTCCTGCTTCAACATGAGAACGACATCTTTTTGAACTGTGGTGGCCACTATCGTGTTTGGACTGAGCGATTTGTGGCAAATCTATAGTACAACGCTAGTGGATGCTATTAACCAAGAACTGCGCCTTTAAAAGACAATTAAGATATTAGCTTTTGTCTACAAAAATTATTGGGTCCTTTATACCTATTATCATCGGAAAGCTAGACAAATAGAGATAGATGTTGGCATATTTCTTCTGATATATCTCATTTGATTCCAGATTGGGAATTGTTATTGGGCGAGTTGGGTCTTTGGCTTGTACCTTCTCACTGTTATCATTGTCTTTGGCCAAATTGTCTCTCATATCCAGTGTGTTCATTGGTTGGCAGAACATTAGAGGGATGGCAAAGATCGCCGAAATCTTTCCAGAGGACCAGCCTGCTGTCCTGCCTTCCCACCGGCCGATCGGACGCCCTGGGACAATCTGTTCTGCCGGGTCAGAGTTGGCACAGACACCCAAGTGTGGTTGTGTTGATACAGCTCGGTCATCGTCCTAATGCCTATTTATATCTTCTCCCTAGTCACTCTGGTTTTCAGAAAAAGGACATTGTAATGTCAAAACGTCTTTCAGCCGATTTCCTGAACAGCTGCGGTCTTTCTAAAACATGACGAAACATCCGTCCTTGGTGAAGTTTCTACAGTATGTGTCTATGCATCAGAGACTGATGGAGATCGATGAACTAAGTCTCTGCATTCATAGACTTCCATTCAATAATGCTTTGGAGAGGCTGTGGACTTAAATGGTGAAGATAAAGGCTTTGTGTGCATTAGTGGGTCCAGATCTTGGCATGTTTTACATATCAAAAGCCTGCTTGATACACTTATTAAGTGTGTCCTGTTTTCAATGGGCACACAGTATATACAATACCTAGACATTTTTGGACCTGTCTTTGTAAATTAGTCTGGGGTTCATTGTTTATCCTCATCAGTAATGGGAGGAATATGGATGGGAGATCTGGTTACTGTGGGCTGCTCCCGGATCTGTGGTCAGGAGCACAGACAGCATACGGAAGAATCTTCTATATTACGTGTCAACACATCTTAATTATTAATCGGACCACAAATCATTCAAATACACTTGAACAATGCATTACAGTTTGATAATACATCAACATAACGTCAGATGCCAACAAATGTGCATTACAAAATGGTAGAGTGCAGCCAAGTGTATTGATATTTCTGCGAGTGGCTTTTAATGTAATAATAATAATGAGTATACACATATATAGCCAACATTTCAACGTCATGTTTTGTTAGATGATCTGGTTTTATGTCATTTAGAAGTGATTCCTCTCACAACATGAGCTATGGATATGTCACACTTCAGTTCCTGGTTGAACATTGTTATAGTCATTTGTAAAATTGCTGGTTGTAAGTTGTGTTTGAGGAAAGTATTGGCTAAGGAAAGCTAATTATGCTGCTTGAGCCGACAGAGAAGAATAATAACAGGCTTGATAAAGTGGCTTTTAATGACTTTGGCACAAGAACCCTCGAACGCTGAGTTGCACTGCGGGGCCTCTCCACCAAACCTGTTCTGTGCTGAAGTACATCCCATACCCATGATTCGTTGATTTTGTTTGTTTTTAGTCACTTGACACTTCTTATGTTTGGTTCAGTCATTTAGTGAAATATAACTACCTGAAGTTAATCAGTCAAATATGTTTTAATCCAAAAACAAGAGTGGGTTTCCATCGTTAATCTCATGAATGATTTTTTACAGCATGCGTGACAACAAGCGTAAGTTTTTTTAGAAAGATTGTGCCTTTAAATTTGTCTCGTGTCATTTTTGCATGAATGTGCCATATGTCCGTTTAGTAAACTTTTATGATCGATAACAAGACTCAGGAGCCAAAAATTCAGACCCCTTAGCCTAAGGGGCGCATTTCTAATTTTTAAAAGAAAATATATGAATATTTGTGTTTGCCCCAGTGGTGACGACATAGCATAACAAATCATAAAGTGAGTTATCTAGTACTGTTTCATAGGCTTCGTTGTGTAAATGCATCCATGCACCAAAAGCGTTTTATTAAATAAATTGGGCAAACAAAAAATCCTTTCTCCTGACCTGATGGCCAGCTCTATCAGCAAGTGTTCAATATTCCTGCATTTGCTTCAGAAGCCGGGCAAATACACGGAGAATAGCATTTTTCATTGATTTAGATTCAGGGCCACAGCTGACAGTGCACTTTTCCAGGACAGCCAAAGGCCAAGCCCGCAGCGTAAATATGCCACAGACAGCTCAGGGTTACTTTTTTCTTTTCCGAAGGGTGCTTTGAGAGCGCATAATAGGAAATGTTCAGACACTTCATAAAAGATTTTCATAAACCTTTGTTGAAGGTCCGTCATGTGATTACATTTCAAGAACAGTTTTCAGAAGAGATTAAAAAAATACGTAAAATAAGGGAAAACTAAACAAAACAAAGGATGGTACCAAAAAGCTGTTGGCCTTAAAATAAAACAAAAAGAAAGACAACTTTTACAAATGTTTGTGCTGAGCATCTGGCACATCTTAAGGGGGAACAAAAGGTATCTAGGTAAACCCTTTTTTCCTATCTGTCTCTAGACAGTCTCTATATGTGCCCCTCAGTGTTGCTTATTTACTTGCTAGCGTTGAGTTTTTGTGCTCTGATTTGACACAGAATTTTCTGAGCTCATTATGTATTAATGAGCATCTGGAATTGTGTTTGAGAGCATGGCACGCGTGACTGTGCACATTATGCTTCAATGAAAAACACTGTTCCTGCATCAGAAATGAGAACAAGTCTGGCCATGACCACCGCTTCTGTTTTTGGCATACAGAAGTCGATGAGAAGATGGCCCCAGGATGCTTTAAATGGTGCGGTACGAATGGGCATGAAGAAAATTCAACAGGATTAGAATGATCGTCTGATGTGACGATGTGTCTGATGTGGGCATGTAAAAAAGAAAGAAGTTTTGACAGAAATTACATTTTCAGTCTGAATGACTTTACGCATTATGTGGATGTAAGGGCACATTTGGTACACTGTTGTTGATAGTTTGTTGGAAGAAACTACTGGGAAGTAAATTAGATATTCAAAGATATTTTGAAGAATGTTGGTACCGAACAACCCATTCACTTCTATTGTATGGACACAAAACCAATGCAAGTGAATGGTTACTGCCATGGTTCAGTTTCCAGCATTCTTCAAAATATCGTCTTTGTGTTCTGTAGAAGAAATTGAGTCACAGAGGTTTATAAAAGCTAAGTGGGTAAATGAGTAAATGATGACAAAATTTTCATTTTTGGCTGAACTTCCTTGAATGTGGTATGATCAATTCCAGATGATTTGGAGCAGATTAAAGTCAGACTACATGTACTTGTATTACAGAACTATTTTTAGATTACATACTCTCCTATTTTAATAGATTAAAAAACTGATTATACAAATTTTTATGTCTTTTTTTGAAATACGGTATAATCCGTAAAATTTCTGAAAAAGACTCAAAACTTACAAGAAAACCAGGGGTTCTGTATTTTACAGAACAGTTTGTTTCCGATGCCCCAGCTGCCAGAATATTTCCGTTTTCTGAACAAGATTTCTTTTTTAAAGCTTATTTTTGAAATACGGTCAAAAACTATAAAATTACAAAAAAAGACAACACATTTATAAGAAAAATGGGGAAAATTATTTAATATATATCCTACAATTTTCCGGTTTCTTTTACGAATGTTTTTTAAGTGAACCTCTATATAACTCATTCATCTGTTAAACAAAAAGAAGATATTTTAAGCCAATGTTGTTTTCAGAAGGCACTTACATTCTTCAAATTATCTTCTTTTGTATTGTGAAGCAAGAGAAAAATCATACAAGTTGAATGTGAGGTTAAGCGATGAAAGATTTTCCATATTTGAGGGAACTATACCTTTAATTCATCGAGCAAGTTCTATTTGAATGTCAAGACAATATAGGTTCAGTTGTAAGAAACACCTTAATTTCACCGAAGGCAGAAAAGAAGATTTACTGTTAACATCAAAACCATCCACTGTGTTGAAGGAGCTGTCGACCTGTATAATCAGACTTTTGTGGATGATCCGAGCACATTTCTATGCATCTGTGTTTCTTCATCTCTGGAGAAGAGATTATTCAGATGTAACATTTGTCCAGGCCGATGTGACGGCACCCGGCGATCGATATATCATCTCAGATGAGGCTGCAGTCTCTCTTGGCAACCGGTCAAAAGGCGGAAAATAACCTTTCACTTTAAGTGAGGGTCAGCTACACTCCTTCATGACAGAAAAGCACTTCTTTGTCTCATCTCCTGCTCTCCCAGAAAGAAAGAGATGGAAGAAATTATAAATGACTGCTCTGAATCAGTAGATTTGTTGAAAAAGTAATGCTGTAAGCACTTTTTAACTATATATCATACAATTAGATTGGAATAATGTATTTTAATCCAGTTTCACTCAATTAAGCCAAACAACAAATCTTATCATACATGTAAAAGTACATCTTTCTGCTTTATGGATTTCAAATAATAAGATCACAATAATCATCTGGTTTTATTCTGCTTGTATTCTTACTTATGTGACACATTAGCAAGGATTAAATGCACTGCCTTGCTTTGTGTCCCCCAGGATAAACTGATATTTACCATCCTCACCGGACACTACTGCGTTTCCTGAAAAATGAATTGCATAAGTAATGAACAAAATTACAACCTCTGTGCATCCACAATTAAGAGTAATGACGTTTAACAAGCATATGCATGCGCTGAGAGTGAGTTATTCCTTCTTGAAGACAAATTGAATTACTTCCACTTCCTCCCACTGCCTTAGGTAAGGCCCAGGATGTTTCCAAGGAGATGATGATTAGCATTAGCAGTAGTAGACTCGCAGGTCTCGGGCCTTTACGCAGATGGGACCTGATGCAAATGACTTCAATTACATGTTAAATGTAACATGCCCCGGTTCGTGTGTATGAGCATCACAAGTGACTTAGGTTACACAGAGACAGGCAGACAGAAGTAATGCTCTCTGAAATATTTTATTATTATAGAAATGATTGAATAATGAAATTCTTCAATTTACAAACTATTCGATTATTAAAAATCTGTGTTGAGAATCTGCACAATAATTCTTAGCTACCCAATATGTGCCCAATATGAGAGATATCTGTAAAAAACAAACTACTTTCATTTTTGACTTTTAGTATTAAAGGATCAAAATGGAGAGAATATATGAGACATTTGTGAATTCTTAAGTCATTCCGCTTTCAGTCTGTATATTGCTGACAGAAATGTGACAAAAAGCCTTAAAAGCCAGTACATACATATCAGTACACAAGTAAATACCTGATAAATTACTTATATAAATATCCAAAGAAATACATTTTGTGTTTATAATTCCATTAAGGTGCTTAACTTATATTGACTGTTTCTTCAAACCAGTATATTAGACTTATCTAAATTCAGATTAACCTCAGAATGTCTACAATGCTCAAGTTGAGGCTAAAACGATGATTTTTGACAAGAGACACAGCTCTTTCATAAGGTCAAAGAGAAAGAATCTATACTCTTATAAATAAATAAATATTATTCAAATTATAACATGATTTTAAGAGCCATCTCTCAATGTTCATCCCTGATCTGTTCAGTGATCTGCATTCATTCTCCGTAATTTAGGTGGGAGGTTGTCTTCCGGTCGTCCACTGGACATGGGTAATGAGTTGAGATTGGGCCCTGCAACAGAAGCAGTCATTAGGAGCAGTCTATGATACTCCAGTTCTCCTGCTGATTGGGTGTGGGCTTCTGAACCCATCTTTAGAGCCTTTAACTGGAGCAGATTCTCCGGCTCCTCTTGGCCTAACAGTGATCCGAGTCTCTGAACCCTGAGAGGAAGATCTCCCGTGCTTGAGGCCTTTTCCGTTGGCAGAGTGACTGCAGGTTTGAGGACCTCTTTTCCATTCTTGGAGCTCATACGCTGGAGCTTGCTGGGTAATTTGGAGCCTGGTTCGTCAGCGTGAGGAACCCCGTCTAAAGAGAAGATCCGTTCTCGGCGTCTGCGCCCGTCAATCATCGCAGGGGAGAGAAGAGGACCAGGGGAGGGGAGGGATGACTTCTCATCTTGCTCTTTTACACTGTATGGGGGCGTGGGCACCTCGAACGTATTGTGGAACTGCGAGTAGTCAACCCTGAAGAAACCGTCCTCTAGTGACATGACAGGGAGGAAGCGGTGACCCCACAGCACCTCGTCCTCTGTGTAAGATGTGCGTGCCTGACAGGTCATGCCTGTTAACGGTGGACAGAATGATTTTAGAGAGTTGAAATAATTAGAAATTCTTGCTTTACCCTTTAATGTTGCACACACATTATTCTGTAAAAGCAACGTCAACCAAAGTCCAATCACATTATCTTGTATAGATTGGAACTCTAGAATTAGAAAATATTGTATAAGTTATTTTCTATTAGATTTTTTTTCCCTCATTTTAAGTAATACATATAATTGAAAATGGAATACAGTTAGGGTATTTTTAAGACTATGTTTTAATAAGTAGTAGAGAAAAAAGCAAAATGTTGTGAAATGTTCTTATTTTCGCAAGATTTTTCAAAAAAATCATATTTGCTGTCTTGCTGTAATCTCTGTATGATACTGACCTGTAGTTTCCACAATGCCTTCCAAAATGACAACAATCTCAAACTGCTCATTCATGAGGGAGCGCTGGGACAGGTCGAAAAATGGGCTATTGGAATTGATCTCATGACAAATCGTCAGGGGTGAGACAAGAAAGAGCTGGTCAGCACCTGTTCCAAATCCCACATCCAATTCCCTCTGATCCAGCGGGAGAAATTCTCCTTCGGGGGTTTGACGGGACTAAAGCGAACAGAGAGATTGTTAAATTTATCACAAATTAAATTTATTCACATTTTCAATTTAGGTTTGGATTTCAATTTATATGAATTCAGTCTCATTTATTTCAAGAGGACGGTATCAGACTGTGGTAACGTGATGTACTATGTTAAAACTTGCACTAGACAAATATGACCATTTAGTTTTCTATTTAGTCTGCCTTGAACCAGGAATTGAAAATCGTACTTAAACCTGAAAATAAACCAAAACAATTAGTTTTTTTTCAATTTCCAATTTTGTTTAATTATAGTTTTATTTTTAGTTGAACTGTGTACATTTTCTTAATAAACGTTTTTTTGCACAGTCTGTAGAGATTTCCAGAATAACATTTTACTATGGGTTGTATATGTTTATAATCTGTATACGCATATGTGAAGAAAAATCTTGAAAAAGCTTAAAACATATGAACATAATTTACAATGGAAAAGAAAAAGGAATTCAAAACTATTTATGTTATGTGGCCCAAACTTAACTTCCAATAGACCTCCACAATTTATTTAATCTAATGCAGTTAATATACAATAAAATATTATTATTTAAAAAAATTATTAATATTAATATCAATTTAATATAAAATGTTTATATATATAGAAATAGCTCATTCTAAGGTAATTAAAACTTAACGCTCAATTATGTGAGGTCTTTATACATCTCTGAAGACATAGTTATGTATATTATATTCATTTATATTAATTATATTATATTAATTTAATTTCTGTCAATAGATCCACCACTACATTTCTAAATTACGCTGTTTATATAGAGCACACATTTTTATCAAATAAAAAACATTCAAATTATATTTTCAGAACTTCAAATATTCCATGTACTCGCAGACGAAGAGTAGCATGTCGCACCATAGAACACTGCCATCACTGCCTGACATAAAATGTCACCATCCCGCCCACAGACTAGGGTCATCTAGACACATTTACGCAACATATCCCACTGAGGAATGACATTGACTTTTTATGTGTAATATACATACTAAAATCTTTTAAAGACCACCTTTAATTACTGATCGTAATACTGTATCTGCCTTACACCCATGCTTGTGTTTCTATACTAACATTAAAGATCGGTGTAGTCAGCCGGGATTTCTGTGTGTGCCTAAGGGCACAGATGGTGAAACAGACTGAGAGCTTCTATCACAGTGGTGTTCCCAGCAAAAGGGTGAGATTTTTCACAAGTATAGATGCAGTGCTCGCATGCTGCCACCATCACACACACAAATCTTCTTATTCTAAGAAAATTGTAAAACCCCAAGTTTAAAACCTTCAAAGGGCAGCACAAGTTGTCAGCTGCTAGTGTAATAAAGGTGGTGGAGAGACATCTGCTGACTGTTCTTGACTGGTGCTGTACTGCAACTATGTGTGAATTTCACTGCCCACGTTTGTGTGTGATTCCTAAACAGCACAAATCAGAAAGACCTCTTTGACGTTTTCTTGCATGCAAGATTGGTGTCATCTTTCTTTTGAATCTTTCTTGATTGCATGATTTTACTAATACAGTTCTACTTCATCCAAAAATTAAAGCCCAGTTTGAAAATCCATTTTCAATGATACTCAGCCAGAAATGTGGAAATCATGCAAATGTAACTTCCAGCCAGATCAGATCTACTAAAAGCAAAGCGTGTCAAACTGAGCAACACCAGGCATATCAAAGCCAACGGCATGAGTTTCAGAAAACAAAATGTGTTATTTGACAAAAAACAAAACTGATCTTTACCATATAATAAAAATGACCACAGCTGATCACTTTCATTGTCTATTAAAGAGCAGCTTTAATATTTGATCTTTTTTTGTGTTTCACAGATGAACATCAAATGGTTTTATACAGATAGTGTTTGCTAAGTGCCTGTTCTCAATTGGAAAGTTGGAGAAGAGGCGGCTTTAGAAGCCCTCAGATGGTTCCCTTAAGTTCTGGGGAAAAAAATAGAAAGTTATGAGATTAATATTAATATAATCATTCCCACAGCTAAGCGTGAGAAATCCCAGGAGATATTTAACCATTCCTGTCAAATCCTTCAGCCCAGATGAGATTCTATAGAAAGCTCTGATATTCTGTCAATGGTAATCCAGGGATCACATGCGTAATACAATTTTAAAATTTGACAAAAAATGTGTTGAATAAAATGTGCCTATATAAAGTTGCCAGGTGCATATATTTTAAATCTTGTTTTTTGAATGTAGTGTAAATGAACACGGCTGTGACTGTTAACACCAATTTAAACGTAGCCAATAATATAAGCGTTTTGTTAACAAATGCTTAAAACAGCCAAAGCCTATTCACTCTATCTAGCAATACAACTACAGACACTGAACCAAACACACTTCATTTCAAAGGCGGGACACACTGCTTACTCTGCAGAGTGCGATATATGGCATACTGTTCCTCCCTCCTGTTTCTCTGCTGTTCTGGACAGTAACGGATAAAGGACAGAGCAGAGGAGAGGAATGTGCGTCTGGAGTCAACCATCCGTCATTCTGCGCTCGCTGCAATGCGCCTGCTGAGTTCCACTGCTGTCAGTGGTGCGTGTGAGAACCATGTGTCAATCAGGATCTACTTTTCTCAGAACACAACAATCCCACTTTTGTTGTGATCAGCCCTAAAATCCCAACATTTCTTCAAAATTCCAGAATTACTTTCCATGTTAAACCGATCATCTATTTCCTTTCTTTCCTACAATACTGTGCTTCTATATTATGGTTACTGGTGAACTGCTGGTGACTATTGATATTTTGTTTCAGTTTAGATTCTTCTGTTTAGAATCAGAATCTTGTACTTAAATTAATTGCATTTTTAAACATGTTTTTTTATTTTTTTTATTTAAACTGGATTCAGATAATGTATGTGATTATTTATGCTGCCCTGAGATTGTAAATGACGCATATACCCACAGAACATATAAACCTCTTTGCTCGATGGCAATGTGACCTTGCACCTTAAAGGTGCCCACATAACTCTCTCTCTCTCTCTTATTATGTTCTCTTTGAACTATATATAACCCTCCACTTCTTTGTGCATCCACAATCCAATAGTTGATTCTGACAGTTCAGAGCAATTGAAAATCTGCTTTGTGTCCAAGAACTATACACTTTACCGCAAGGCTTCCCATGGGAATCCATTAAATGAGAATGAGAATCTTTCCAAATTATTTATGTAGTTCATTAGTTCTTTGTTCAAGGAGCAGATAAGATCTCTATGCAAATCAGAGATGGCTGAGATCGCATTGTGTTGAATTACATTATAAGAGCAACCGCATTGACCAGTGCCTGGTTTATAGTATTCTGTGCTTGGTATAAATCAATGAACCCCCCCCCCCCTTTCCTTGGGAAGCATCAATACATCTACTATTGCCTGTCCCACTGAGAATCGGGTAACTAGACTGAGATTTTAAACAGAGGAAACACTGTTTTAGATGTGAGTTTATCAAAAAGCACATACGTTTTCCATAGTAGAATTTGTTTTGTGTTCATGTTTTTGCCTTGCACGTCCTCTATCGGGATTAACATATCAATGTAATGTTGTTTAATGTGAGCTACCTTGATGAGCTTGCACCTGATCTGCGCTGAAACCATATGGCTGTTCCTGAGATTCCCGATCCTAAACATGAGGCACAGCTTCCCGTCCCGTTGTGAGATGACTGAGTCCTGGCTGAACATGAGCGTTTCTGCGCGCTTCTTGGGCTGTGACATCTTTATGAACATACAGCCGATGAGAAACGCGTCCACGATCGAGCCCAAGAGGGACTGGAACAGGAAAAGTATGATGCCCTCTGGGCACTTCTCTGTTATGTATCTGTACCCGTATCCTATGGTCGCCTCTGTCTCAATGAAGAACAGAAAAGCGGAGGGAAAGTTGTAAACATTGGCGACGCACGGTGTGTACGACTCGTCGTGGCCGTTCCCGAGGTCTCCACGGATGTACGCGATGATCCACCACATAGATGCCATTATGAGCCACGCGACCGTATACGTTAAGAGGAAAATGAGCATGTTCCAACGCCACTTTAAATCCACGAGCGTGGTGAAGAGGTCGGAGAGGTACCTGCTGTTCTCCCCGCCAAGGTTACCGTGCTGGACGTTGCATCGTCCGTTTTTCTCCACGAATCGCTGGCGCTTTCTTTTAGCCGGGGCAGAAAACGACATGCCCCGGTTCGTGTTCACCACCCGATAGTCATCGCCGAATTTCCTTCTGATTGTAGACATGACTAGACAACCGCTATTGTCAGATAAACGCACGGGTAAAATGTCTTGAGTTTCACGCCAGTCTATTTACGCATGGCACTAAATAATCCACGCGTTTAGTGCTGCGGTCCATAGATGTTGCGATAATTTACTTGATCGGTAACTTCACTTGCAGCATTTGAGTTTAAATTATTTTTGTTATGCTGAAATTATTCATACGCAGGTGTATTCAAAAAAGTAAAAACACAATAAGTGCCCCAATGCCTTTTCCCCAACTTCTGTTATGCGCACCAGCCTCCTCAGCATCTCCAGATTGAGTTACATCTCTGCCCAGCTCCATAGAATCTACTGTAGATAAACTGCGGCACTGTGTGTGCATCTCTAAGGACGCTTGTACTGCATATACGCTTTGTGAGAAATGCAGGGGTTGGGCAAATGTGCTTGTGCGTGTGTCCAACACATCAGATAAGCAGTAGTGTGGGGGAAAACGTGTATGGTTGTTGTGAAAACTTGCACTACAGTGCCATCTGCTGAATGCATATCGATCGTAACACCAGCACCAGGTGATATAATATTGGCTAGGAACAGACACACCCCTTAAAATCGAATACAGAAATGTATAAAGCAATAACATGTATAATGCTTAAATACAAAATATAGAGACGTAAACAATAATTACATGCCATAAAAATTTGTAATTATTATATATTAGTAAATTATTTTAATAATAAATGGGCTAACACAAATTTAGTATCAACCTATACAATTAAATGTTAAATGCTATACAATTAAATATACTATTCCATAGTTATATTGTGTATCTTCAATAATTGTTAGTTAAGGTAAATGTACACTGTGAATTGACAAAAGTTTGTCTTAAAAAGTTACTAAATTACAATGGGTCCAACTATTGTGTTTAATGGTTTGCAACTGTGAGTGATGTTACCATTATTATAGAAATCATGTTTGTATAGATGTGACCAATATTATATTTTGTATATTTGAGTCGATTCAGGTTTATTGACAAGTATTGACACTTAAGGTTATTGACAAGCATACCAATAAGAGTTAACATAATAATTAAATATTTAGAAACATCATCTTGAGGAGTCTTTATGTTTGAATTTTGATTTATTATTTGTTTAGTAATTTGCCTTGTGAGTCAAATCAGTCAATGCACACAAGATGGATGCATACAACTGTGATATATTGTGTCTCACATTATTAAGTAAAGTCTAGATGCCAAGCCAAAACTTACTAAGAATAATATTGAATAAAATATTTAATCAAGTTGATTAATCTATACTAAATCACTACAATAAGATTCCACACAAAAACAAAACGTGTGTATGTTGCTCCCCACTCATCAGACAGCACTGGTCAAGTCCCGCCATAACAAATAAACAACCAGTGGAACAGAACCACAGCTGGGAAATAACAAAATATATATATATATAAAAATGATATTGTTTTATTACTCTTATTTTAAGGTTTTATAGATTATTATATTATTTTTTATAACATCCTTATATACTTATGTTTTTAACGTGTTTTTCTGGGCAAATATGTAAATGTGATGTTTGGTTGCTTTGATAATGTAAAGTCTCCTTTTACTATGCCAATAAAGGTATTTAAATCTAAATAGATGCACACTCTAGATTGATTAGTAGTTTTTATTTATTTATTACATCTTTTAAGTTTATATTGATTGTATTATATACATGGGTTTTGAATTATTTTGAACTCCGCTTTAATATTTATTTCCATTATATGAATGAACCTATAGCCTGGGGGAAATAAGCAATGGCCTACATCAAATATGTGCTAACCATTCAAAAAGATCGCAGATGCTCAGGCACAATCCGCATTTGCATAGTGGCCCCCTGCTTGACTAGTCCTGCTTGTATCCGTCTGTCTCCTCTCACGACCCGTCCGCTCAACCCATAATTCCCAGCGTCGACACAACATGGAAGAAGCCAACAGCTGCAAGAGAACAATGTTTTGGCTGTAAAATAACTTGAGGACCCGAATGCCGGAATTCATTTGAACGCTACGAGTGGGCCGTGGTCATGTACAAGTAAGTGCTATTGTATTTTATAGGTTTTTTTAAGAGTTAGCAAAGAAACGCGTTTATGCCCGACTGAAAGCTCCAAAGAAATCACAGCCGCTCGAGCGAGAGATGCGTTCATCGTGAGCATCATTGTTTCAGAGGCACACACCATTGCTTAAGAATGGAGCGTTTAGAGGCACTTTTACCGTATAATTTTATTTCTCTTAGATAACTTACATTTATAGTATTCTCATTATGCTCGTTACATCGTATTTATCGTCGTATATTCTCAGCGGATTGTGTTACTGTGCGCGGGCTATAATTAGTGATGGTGTGCGCAATGAATGGTAACAATATATCACCCCTAGTACAGTATAAGTACGGGACGCGAGAAACTACAACACTGCAGTCATGATCAAATAAAACTTTTACGCTTCTTCGCTGCTCAGACTGTATCGGATTGATTCGTATGTTGTAATGGGAGCGCATAAGAGCGTCGCGTGCGGGCTGTTAGCTGTGGCTCTTTCATCTGCATGCTACTTCTTCTGGCTAGCACCGTTCATCACTCGGTTCAATAAACCACTTTACTTATGAGTTTTACTTTTATTTCGCATTTACGCTGTGTGGACGTGCAATCATGTCCACATTCAACGTTACATCCATAAGTTTGTTTTAAATATTATTTAAGTTTTCTTTCCCCAATGCTTGATGTTAGTTAGCCGTTAGCTGCTAATGGAGTCATTTAGACGGAGATGTGTTTGGGTAATTGTGATGAACGACTAGATTGGCCGGATTTGGTAAAACGTGATCAATTTTACCTAGTTTAGGCCCCAAATAAGCGGCAAGGACGGATATAAAGAGTTAGAACTTGAGTTTCAACGTGCATGGACTTGATTTTATTGGTTGAAACCCACACTTATCGAAAGATTGAGTCATATCAACACGATTAAGCAGCTTGGCAATAACGTTAGCTGATCACAATAGAGAACAATGCTGCGGGACCAACAAAACCAGGGCCGTCTTTATCGCATATGAAGAGTATTTTAACTATATTTTAAGACTGTAAATCCCAATTTAACACATTTGGTGTTTACTTAACACATAACCTTAAAAATATACATTTTTGTAAGTACTATTTATCTAATGGGGCTAAGGTTAGCTAACAGTTGATCGAATAGGACCAGTGCAGTTTCCCGTAAGTTAACGATTTATTTGTTTTCTTTAAACTTTTTTTTAAAACGTATAAGTAAAACCAAACCATTTTGTGTTATTTTAGCTATTTGTGCTATTTCTGTTTACAACTAGAATATGCTGAGATTTTGTTCTGATGTTTTATCTGATGTTAGCATCATCTTTTAATAAAACAACTTGTATTTTTGTGTGATTTCAGAGAATCAATGATTTTCAGAGTCTAGAAAGTTTAAATGTTTCATTTAGGCCAATGCTTATTTTAGTCATGACTATTCAATCTGTGATAGACCTTAATTATCATGACAAAGCTTGCCAAGATAATGTATGAACTCCTGCCATTTTGGAAGATATCGGCATTTGCTAGTGGTTTAAAATGAGTGGCACAATGTTTTTAAGGTTATACATTTATCTACCATCTTGGTATGATGCTGATAGCCAGGAGGAAAAACTGTCTTTATGACCCAAGATGTCTTTTTTATCCTTACAATGAACCACCCCAAAAGCATTTATTGTGGTCTGTATACAGTGTACATTTCTGCGATTCGTCATCATTGTGGCATTTCATTTGAAATCACAAAATTAGCTGATTTTAGTACATGAATTGTATTGTTACATCAAACAATTACTGTAATTTATGTTATTGTTTTTGAGTTAACACTGTCATATATTTTTTCCTCGAAGCTTATTTCATCATCTGTGCTGAACAAACTTTGGCCTTTTGAAGACCCAAGCATGAGTATTATCCAGGACAAGCTAGGCAATGAGTTTTTGCGGAACGGAGGCATGGACCCCAACTTCCCCCCAAACATGATTATGTTTAGCCATTTACCTCCGGTGACCAGTTTCACACGGCTGACTTCTCAAGCCTCGATGGCAGATCTGCCCCAGGAGATGATCCTCAAGAAAGAGCGTGACTCTCCTGATCATGGTGGTGGCTTTCTCCATAGTATGGGTATCAAACAGGAGAAGCTCAGCGAGCTGGACTACCGCCTCCCGATGTATGCGACAGGAACTGGAACAACCGGAGGAAAAAGCACTGATATGCTGGACATGTCACTTGGCAACCACCAAAATATGCTTCTGCATGACCTAAGCCTTACCAATGTAAGTGTAACCAAATTAGAAATTGGTTTATTTGAATGTATTTTATACTCTAAATCAGTGGTTCTTAAACTTTTTTGTTGTAAGGCCCCCTTTTGTTGGGTGCATTGCTTTGTTGCCCCCCAAATAAAGACTTAATCCAACACTTAGAATTTAATTTAAATTAAACTAAAAACATATTCAGTATACAATGAACATCCGTTCTTTTTGTTGGCAGGCTTTTATTTTTCTAGGTTTGATGCCTAAAATTTACGATGAATTTCTTCATTTCATAAAATGCAATCTTTGAGGCCCCCGTTTGAGAATCGCTGTTCTAAACCATATTGTTGTCTTAGACAGTGTCTACATCGGACGCGACCCGACACACGGCTTGTTCTAACAGGATTGTTGCGCTGCGCCACATCCAGTGGGGACAAAATTGAAAATTATAATGGGTTCTAATGCATTCTATTATCTTTTATCGTGTCGCAACGCATCCAGTGTAGACACTGTGCAACAAATGCATTACCTT
The DNA here is from genome assembly GCA_008369825.1 of Triplophysa tibetana. Lineage (NCBI taxonomy): Eukaryota > Metazoa > Chordata > Actinopteri > Cypriniformes > Nemacheilidae > Triplophysa > Triplophysa tibetana. The sequence continues at coordinate 14,312,253 of CM017893.1, read as the reverse complement.
ACTGAATTTCCATGATTAATTTTGAATGCCAATATATTGACTTAAGTTGATCATTAAATAATGCTTTTAAATAATTTATTAAATGGTGCTAGTTTTCTCAGCCTGCCTTCAAACCGTCTTTGGGTTTCATCCAAAGTTTATTTTTTTTTCTTTAGCAGTTCTCTGGCAGACTTGGGAAAGACCCAAAAGAATCAGGAACTAGAAGAGGGAGGAAGACAAATGGAGAAGGACTAGAGGGCAAATCCAGAAGGAAACAGGGAGACTCCGCAAAGGTTTTTTGCTTTTATCTTTGTTGTGTAAAATATATATTATATATAAAGTAATTTTTTTAAGCTATATTGTTTTGTCACGGTTGGAATCATAAATTAGATCTTGCTAGATTGACCATAATGATTTCACTTTTTTCTAATGAATGTAGATGTTTTAATGTCTCTGTATTCTTTGCTGTTTTAGTCACATATGCTGGACGGGGATTCCGGGCCTCTTTCTCCCAACTCTAAACCGCACATATGCGAGCACTGCAATGCAGCCTTTCGAAGCTCCTATCACCTGCGCAGACACGTGCTCATTCACACAGGTGACAAGCTTTTACTGCCAGCTGCATTATAGGAGAGAGAATGACACCTTATGAGATGCTCTTGTATAAAACCTTATGTGGAAAATGCTGTATTTGTTTTTTGATCATGCAGGTGAAAGGCCTTTCAGGTGTAGTCAGTGTAACATGAGCTTCATTCAGAAGTATCTGCTGCAGCGGCATGAGAAAATCCACAGTGGTGAGTCTAAGTTTGCGTTCACAGTGAAGACAATGGAAGATGGCTTTAAATATGTAGATGGCGCTGACTTAGTTTTGCTTGCGTTACAGGAGAGAAACCATTCAGCTGCGACCAGTGCAACATGCGCTTTATTCAGAAGTATCACATGGAGAGACACAAAAGGACACACAGTGGGGAAAAGCCATATAAATGTGACACCTGTCTACAGGTAAGTCCTAGCAGATGAGTCATATTTGCACTAATACTGGACTGGTTGATGAAGCACTACATGAAATGAAACAAAATGATAACAAAAGTGAGCTAAATGTTATGTGTTATGCAAGGAATGCTGCGTTGTGCTCTTTTGTGTGTTTTTTAACGTCCCACAATAAATGAGTAATATACACCCACAATTAACAGATTTAATTGTGGGTGCATTCACAATAAAATCAGTTTTACAAAACAAATATTATTCTGTGATGTTTGTTATTAGTAATTGTGGAAGTAAAAGTGAAGCCAAGTGTGCTTCATTCTCTCTTTGTGGCTCCTGCACATTACGTGTGATTTGAAACTGCAGGGTCTTTACAGAATATCTGGATTTGTTACTGGTTCCCGCTCAATAATTGTGCCTCTGGTGTCTGTCGCTAGTGCGCCTCTTGAGAATAGAGAGTAAGATTTATACACTTCACAGCTCTTTCTAGCTGATATCTGTTACTGCTCTGTTTTTTTGACTGCACTAATAGCTAACACCAAACAGTCATAGTGTGCTGCTTTGTCTTATTTGATTGTGTATTTATTGCATTAATACAGGCTTGTCGATAAAGCATGCTTTGAAAGACTATAATTTTCACTCTGTGGAAGACAATAGACATAGAACAACCAAAACTACAATCATCTCTACTGTAGATGGTCAGCAGGAGTATATTCTTTCTTCTGAGCTCTGCTTGCTCTGGAGACAATAGGGTCCACTAGGTGAAAACACTCTTGGCTGTACTTTGAACATGTGTTGAACGTCTGTTTTTAAACCTGATTTTAAAAAACTTGCACATATTTTTTTGGGGCATCTAAAACGATGTCTAGCAAGTTTTAACAAATAATTAAAAACTTTGAATATGTTTTTGATCTCTTTTTTCAAAACGAGACTTAAAAAATTTCATTACCGTAAATGTAAAAATCTCATTTGCATAGCATGCTGGAAAAAGAGAAGCCACGATGTTTAAGCAGGCTAAAGCTTTTTAAAAATATGCACCGACCTCTTGGTAAAGATAATCAATATTGTTGTGTACACAGTGTGACAAGAGAACAGAAAAATCTGTAAAGCTGGTATGCATTTGGTCCTGGAAGATTACTGCAATTACTTAGATCTTTATTTTATGCTTGATTCTGTACTGAGTGTTCAAACAATTCTTTTAAAATTTTACGCAAGATGAGAGCATGGGTCATGAAAACTTATTTTTTCCACTATTTCTTATTTTACGTAAATATTTTGTCAATTTTTTGTCCTTTCAGACCGCCTAGTAGAACATACAATCTTTTTTTTCAGAACATTTTATATTTACTTATAGCAGGACGTGTAACGGTAATGAGTTTTAGGCAAAATTCGGTAAAATATAAAAAAATACATTCTTTGTGTGAGGCAAAGAACAGTTTTCTTTATTATCATTTGTTGTGTTACTAAATTGTTACTAAATCATTGCCATGATGTTTCAGTATTTTCGTGAAACTGACCCACCTATGCCATGAGACTAAAAATGCATGGGGAAAAAAACGTGACCTGACCACAAACTTCTCTTTCTTGCCCTGCAGTATTTCTCACGAACGGATCGATTATTGAAGCACAAGAGAACTTGTGGAGAAGCCATAAAGAAAGGTCTGGACCCAGAGATGCTAGATCTGGGAGATGAAGACATGGGAGAAAGCAGCTACTTACTCACTCAGGGAAACACCAGTGCTCCACCACGCAAGAGGGGCAAGTCCAAAAGCGCCAATGAGGGAGGAGAGCGACGGCGAAAAAAAGCTGCTGCAGGAGGAGGGGCGCAGATGACACGAGGACTCGGCCCGCAGGACTACGCTGTGGACATCCCAAGTGGATCAGGGCCGTCTTCGTCAGGTGGTCTGGCTGAGTCCAGCATTGACCACCAGGATGGACGCACACCCAAGCTTGTCTTCAAGAAAGGTGGACGCAAGGGAATGGGCAAGGGTCCGACGTCTATGGATCAGTCCCATCAAGCCTCTGGTCTTCATGAACAGAAGCCAGGCACTCTGAACATGTCTGGATCTGGAAGTATGGACAGTCTTGGCCTTCTCCAAACCTCCGTTGGACCCAAACACGGAGGGACCAGCAGCAACTATGATGATGCCATGCAATTTTTGAAAAAGAGGCGCTACTTGAATACTGCTAACAGTGGAGGGGCTGGAATTGACTTCAGCTCCATCCACCTTCCACAGCCGACGGTCATCCAAGGAGGTATAGGAGAACCCACGTTGGCCTTGCTTGACACGTCACCGCTGGTAAGCGTCGACAAGCATGACAAGTCAGGGATTCCAGATGAAGTGCTGCAGAGCTTGCTTGACCACTACACCCAGAAATCCGATAGCTCACACCATGATGTGACGTTTGATCTGCAAGATTCACACCATGTGGAATTGCAGCCAGCCTCAGCAACACCTGAACTGGTTCATGATGACGGTTCCCCCGGTAGCCATGGTGACAAGAGTGGGGTGATGAACGAGTACTCAAAGTTCTTGCTGCAGACCCTGGAGAGAACAAGCCATAGCAGTAGCTTTGTTTTGGGTCCATCTGGACCCTTCCCAACCCTTCTGTCATCTAGTAGCAGCTCTGCTAGCACTCTCTTCACAGATAAGAACATCTACACCACCTCCCCGCTGGACTGTGGATATGGTCAGCCTGTATCCTCTCCTCTTGCACCTTCCTCCTCTTCCCTAACCAAATCTCATTTTGGAATGCTGGTAGGCTCTCCGTCACCTTCCCACGCCTCACCCTCCTCCCAACAAGGCTTTCATCTCAGCAGCCTAGAACCAGCAACACACCAGCAGCTTACCCCATCTCAAGAGCTTACTGACCAGCTAGAGAAGCAGCACTCACCGCAATACCCTCTCACAACTCAGGAGCTAACCAATGGCGGCAGCCAAAAAGACCAGCAGTCGAAGAACGGCACCTCTTCGGCAAACAGAAACTGCACCGGTGGCAGCTCATCCAACGGCTCTGTCTACTCCATGGCCCAACCTCCTAACCTTACCACTTTGGAGCCCTCTAAGGAAGTGGACATGCGTGCCACCTACCAGATCGAGAACTTCGCCCAAGCCTTCGGCTCCCAGTTCAAGTCCGGTCACCGGACCCCGCTAGGCTACGGCGGGGAAGTGGACCACAGAATACAACGGACTCCCGTTTCAGAATTCTCAGGGTATACTAATCTGTTAGCAGATGTCAGTGAGTCAGCTAGCTCAGGATCCAAAACCCCCACAAGCCAAAGCTACAGGTAAGGGTTTAGGTAGCTCGCCTAACCCTGATTTGTGGGATGAGGACTTTCTCCAATGCTTCCTCCTCCTTATGAGTATAACTTTAATTATTACACTGCCATTAAATGTCAATAGAGGACTTTACCAGGGAAGGTCTGCAAGACCTCTAATGCAATTTCTCTTGTTCTTTTTAATGTATTTTAGACATTTGTTTTATTAGTGTAGTGGATGTAAGAATAGATTTGAAAGGAATTTTCGACAGAATTAGGCTAGCAAAGGACTTGACTTTTCCGAAACTTTATGGCTTAGCCATCATAGTCCAGTTGTAAGATTAAGTTAATGATGAACGCCAATTTACAATAACAAATGTCAGGGAGCGGCCCAGTATTCAATTGCAAAAAAATGTATTGTCTGTTACAAAAATCAAAAGTATTACTCAGGAAAAAAACAGTAACTTTTTTTAATGAGGTGTAAGAGCACCCTTTTTTACACGTGTTCTTGGAAACAACAGCTTTGTTTTTGAAATTCCTTGAAGACAATTAGGAATTCAGCTTTTGACACTGGTTACTCTTTCCACTACTTACGAAGCTTACGGTACTTCTTAATGTGAAAACACTTGCATACTTTCACTAAGGGCCATGTAAAGAAAAGTACTGGTAGGCAAATAGGATGATTTGAAAATCTGTAGATATTTATTTGTAGCTACATGGAACCACATAACTATTGTCTCAGGGTGAGCAGCAATTCTTATCCCCATTAAACTTTAATTTTTGTCCGCTGATATGATTTTTATATCTCAAGGAATCAAATAAGCACTTTGATAAACCATTAAAAAACAAGAATTCAGATTCAGGACACGTAAAACTGTTATTTTTTGATGAAGAAAGCTGTGATTTTAAAAAGCGGGGGAGGGAACACGGCGGGTTAACTGATCAACAAAGGGCATTGGAATCTTTGGATGTTCATTGGGGATATAGTGTTGTTCCTGTAATTGAAAATACTGTTATTAAATGCCACTTTTTTATTGTTGTGGTCCTCAGGCTAACAAAAGTACCCTTGCAGAGCAGAATACTGCTTTTGAAGTGTTATCACAACTGTTTGGGTCGAGTAGCAACAATTGGACTTCTACCTCTTACCGTGTCATTTTGAATTTAACGCCTGTGAAAATCGCAAGTTCCCTTTTAAATTGTTGCAGGGAGCAGTGCCCATTTCCGGAACGTACGAAAGGACCTGAACCTGTGATGTTTTATGTTTTAAATATTGTTTGATTTCGATTGAGGAACGAAGCCGATTACAGAGACTTCACGTTGAAACGAGGTTGTTTCCTCCCAATGCAATTTTGATGCCCTTGGAAAGAGTGGTGGGCAGGTATGTCTTCCACTTGCTGTGGATTGTGGCCCAGTGTGAGGTCCTTCACTGGTCCTATCCTGTTTTTCCCCCTTGCCTTTACGGAGTCCTGTCACAGAGAAATGCCATTGCTGTGACGGTGTCATGAACAAAGTCTGAATGCTGCACTCCAAACTCGTTCCATGCTTTTATAGAAAGAAAGAAAAAAAAGAGTGGTGTGAAGAATAGGATTGACCTTAATATACCTCATATCATTGTAAAAATGAGAAACCAGGGACGTGTGTATCATGTAGTGGGAATATTGTAGTTAATTGTATTGTATTGTGTCAGCTTATTGTATAATCATATGATACCATCTTAGTTTACAGTTTAAGCTGATATGATGAAATACAAGCGTAATGCTTTTTTGTCTGTTAAGCGGTTATGCCAAGCAGTGTTTCTTTGTAGAATAATCCCTAGAATTTCATGATTTTGTCCGTTTTCCTATTTGTTTTTGTTACATGCCATGTGTTTTGATATGATTTCTAGAAAGACATTGTTTACAATAATCTACAAAAACACTACCATGTTTTTGTTTTGTTTTTTGTTTCTGATATGCATGACATGAAGTTGTTTTGTTCCGTTTTGTTTATGGCTTTCCCCTGATCACCATTGCACCAGAAGTTTGTAGCATATGCATCCCCGACTTCAGTCTTGTTTCTGTGACGGGGCTGTACATGTCAGATGACTTTATAAATGATTAGGTAAGCCAATAAAAACCTTTTGTTATAAAAAATCTCGTTTTGAATTCTTTTGCATTGTTTGTTAAGGGCTTACATAGGGTTGAATGTCAACTTATGTGAACCTTTAGTCATTTTTAAGAAAGTGTAGTATAAGAAGTGTTATGCCATTATGAATATCGAGCAAACTTTTTTATGTAAATCGCAAGTCACCTATAAATCAACGAAAGTTTCACAGTTAAGACATTGGAAATAATGGGGAGATGACAAATTGAAATCAGTCCTGTTAAGTGTTATGTAGATTTAAACATCTTTCTTTCTCTAGATGTTGCCAATATAGAAATTTAGGCCAATTCGGTCTACTTCCATGGATATCTTATGTATTTGTATTTACTGAACCTTTGTGTTCTGCTTACCACTAGGTGGCAAAATCGAGCCATGTTTCACAAAATATTAGGAAAACCACATTCCACATTATTTATCACAAGTTGTTAGAGATTGATAAACGTTTTCTACGTATAAAGACGAGAACCCCAAAACAAGGATTTTAACATAGTTTAGTTTGATTTGTCAGTTATTTGATACCATATCCTATCTGACTGTACTTTGATTTGACATTGTTGACAAACAACGGGTAACACCTTACATAAGTTTTAATGTTTTTAACTGGTGTACCTATAGGTCCGGTGCACAGATACAGCTTCGTTTTAAGCCAGGAGTTTACCTTTGTTAAATTAAGATATGTCGCCTTTATAAAAATACCTTAGGAGAATACATTACTGGTGTGGATCTCGAGACAAAATAATGGCACTCATATATTTTGAGATATTTCTGGGTAAGTTATATTCAGTTAAGACGGGTCACACATTAGTTTTAGTCTGGGACTAGCCTTATGCATTGTCTGTGAAACCAGGCTAGAGTCGTAGTGACCTGTTTATGTTTCCATTTTGACACATTTATTGTAACATCATGGTACAAAGGGCTTGGTTTTATTTTATTTGCTAACACAAGGAGTTTTTATCGTTGCTTGGAAACGGAGAAAGAATTTCCTTATTGAACACGCATGATTTATCCAAATTGACTATTTTGTTCATTTTTATTTTTTCCATGTGATGTCAAATTTAAATGGAGATTAAATCTTTTGAATTACGGCCAATTATCTACATTAAATCAGACACATGAACCTATTGGCTATAAACAAATGTTCCTTGTTGTCTGTACAAAAATGGGTAGGGTTTTTATGATAGGTAAATAGAGTCAGTGACTTCAAGAACTTCCAGCAACAAGACACTATATTTCCAGTAAGTAATACTCATGGACTGGACACAAGGATGCTTTGAACTTAAAACCCTTATTTAATCACATTTAATTTGTCTGATTTAGTTTTTGATTGAAAATCACAACAACACTTATAAATTATGTGTCGATTAAATAATACTAAAAGCATACTACGTTTTCACATTCTATTTACATTATGGCAGACGCTTTTATCCAAAGCGAAATATTTATCCTATACATTTTACATAGGTATCTGCAATCCCCTGGAATCGAACCCACAACCTTGCATTGTTAACGCAATGCTCTTACCACTGAGCTACAGGAAAGCTATTCTGTTAGATATGAAAACTATTCTATTCTCATTCTCATTTAACTACTGTTTCTGATACTGGTTTTCAGGGTTGATATCCTCAAGGTCAGAATGAATAAGTCATGTTCAAATGTCTGACATCATACTCAACTCAGATTATGAGATATTTTCTTTGTGATGCACTTTGACCATTCAGAGGAGGGGCAAAGTACATTTAAATGTAGATGAATAAACCACTCAGTCTTTATGATTTCTGCCCTACCTTTTGTGACTTAAGTTGTCATATGGCTTTATTTGAGTAGCCTATCACCATAGAACTTGAAGCAAATAAGGATTTTTTTTGTTTATTTTGTACAATGTAACCCCTAACTTTGTTCTGTTTTCATAAAAAAATATTTGTACACATTATGTTGTTTCCAATACTGACTCCAACATATTACATTTTTTTTTACTTTTCTCATAGTGCTAGACTGTAATGTAATATTTAACCAAATAATTAGTTAACAAGAATTATTGTTGTCTCTAGCATCTAATGTTTTATTTTTTGGCTTTTCTAATGACTCATTGACTATAGTGAATTAATGGATAATGGAATAAGTGATTTATCACTCATTTTAAACTCTTATCAAAAGAATTTGCTATCAATGTACCTCAAATGGACCTGTAATATAAATATCTCATACAGCCTATAGCTTTTATTTTTAGAATTAAAGGGCAGGACTATAATATGTCAGCTCTGCCTTTTAATATAGAGTTATACATTCTTTAAATTTCTTTTAAATTGTCTTAATTTTTTCATATGTACTAAGATACGATTTTTATCAATAAATAATAAAAATGCATTTCGTCACTTAGTAGTTTTTTTATGTTACCTGCATTACCTTTCCGGGAGGCGTGGCTGTGAGCTTCATTATTAAGCTTCGCGCTCTTCTAAAGCAGACAGAGGGCAACACAAAGCAAGCTTTCAACTACACCTTATTTCTTGTGTACCACTTTGCAAATAATTGAAGGACTATCTGAAAATCTCAAAATGCATAAACTATTCAAGAGCATTTTGTGTTTTTGCTTGGTGGCTGCGTCGGCTGTACAGAGTGAGTTTCTCACATCTACTGTTATCATAAATATTTTAAATAACATGTAACATTAATTTAAATGGGTAAAAACACATAAGCCAACTGTTTGTTGTGAATGTTTTCTTACATCTGGCTTACATTTATGTTTTAGCAGATTGACTGGTAAATAAATGTTCCAGTTAGAAAAATTCCAAAGTGAAGTTTATGTCCATTAAACATTTGCTAACAGCTATTTTTAATGTGGTGACAACTCTAATTCATGTGTTGGGGTTTACATTTGTCTTCATTTAAGATCAACTAATACTTAATTACTTAACCAACCTTATACAACAGTGTGGCATAAGGTGGTGATTTAAAGGCCCACGCTCACTAGTCTTACTTTTACAATTTTGTGAATTGAGGATTTATTTGATTATGTGTAATTTTTTTTGTGAAGATGAGCAGATGTTCAGTTATTTGTTTCTATTTATATTGGGTCTTTGACAATTAAGTCATGAGAACACTCTCTGTTTATCCAGAAGGTGGCATTAAAGGTCCCATGTGTACTGTCTGAACTTGTGTGTCCAAAGGCTCTAACTTTCCATAGAAAAATTAACCATGGTTTATTACAGTGAAATATTAGTAACTAGGTTGAAAAATAAATAATGTTTTTATTGTGCTTTCCAGTTCGTATGGTTACTATGTATGGTATATTTACACACAAGATGGCTTCTATTCTATTTATCTTTCCTTGTATTTTTAAGAAACCGTTCTCCGAAACACTACAATTATGTTATTAACTTTCCACAAATCATACATCTTTACAAAAACAATAACTTGCTGTCTTTTGTGTAAAACAGAAACCATATTTCTGAAGAATTTGAGCATTCTTTTCCATATAATGAAAGGTGAATGAGTACAGATCTGGGGCCTCATTTATAAAGGGTGCATTTGCACTGATTTGATCGTTCACTATAAAAATTGTCCTTTGACATTTGCCTGTCCTCCGCACTTTTGCTTATCTGAGTTCCGCAGGTTAATATATCTTTTATATATCAATGACATTAATAAGACATTTTTAAAAGGCGGAGATCTGAAGTTTTCAGCTATACACAATTTCAAGGTCATTTGCGATGTAAAGATTTCACATCTAAAAGAGAGACGTACACATATTTTCTGTGAATCACACCTAGATTGGAAACAAATTTACAACAGTATCTATGCAACATTTTACAATCAGGCTCCCTGGTTAAGTCACAGTGACATCCCTAGGAGATTATCAACCACTAAAAAATTACTTTGATTTACAACGTTATGGACGTGACATTTTGCGTAATAGACGTGACATAAAATGCTCAGAGAATGAATTATATACAAATATATTGAACTATCTGTTTATATTTTACTAAACCCTTGTTGATATAGTCTAAACAGAAAACAAGTCAGTCTATGAACAAATTTTCTATTTTAAAAAAGGGAAATAAACATGCGTTATGGATGTGACAGAAAAAGGACGCGTTTTTTGGGAGACCACAAACTTTGTAGGATTTCTGTGAAATAAAGTCTCAATCCTGAAGCAACAATACCCAATTAATGGAGAAGGTATGCCTCTTTATAGAACATAAAATAGTTATTTTATTTTAATTTTCATGTGTCCATTTATGAGGAATATGTAGAGTTATGGATGTGACAATCCTGAAAATGGCACTTACCTGACTATGAAAAATAATGCACTGAAACTAAAACAAATGCTTTTAAAATTTGAAGAGAGATCTCACGTGGGTATTTGAACCACCAAATGTTAAAATCTGGGCTGTTACCATAGTAAAAACCGCTGGTGAAAACCTTATTTTTTATGGTAATGTTGACATTTCCACAGACTTGCCCTACTGTATATCGTACTACTCTTTGCACCACTAGTTAGGTGCTTCTTTAAAATGTTTGATACTTTGAGTACATTATGCAACGGATAACAAAAGCTATTTTGGAAAAAAATGTAATGCAGTAAACTGTTCGAACAGCCACAGTATGGAAAATCATTAAAGTTTCGGCAAGAGGTGTTTTATTACAGGTGCCCGTTAACCTTGTGAGTGGGAAATGACAACATGTACTTTGATATCTCCGTCATGAGACATCATATCAAACTTTTATTGGTTTCAAAGTCCTTAAATTTTTTTGCCTTATTTCCTCATCAACAATTAGCCTACTGAAATTACTGGATAAAGCCTCGTAACTATGGCCTCAAATTCTACAACTTTACCGACTAAACTGTTTTTCCATGTTTATTCTGTTACTCGTTAGACTTTTTATCCAAAGCAATTTAAAGTGACCACTTTTGTGTTAGGAAATAAATAATCGTGTGGTTTGTGGCCATCCCTTCTTGGAATTCAACTTTTGGGAATGTAAGAGATAACGTCAGAAAAACAACATGGGTGTATTGGATATTTTGTTTGTCCTGATTTGGCAGTGGGAATTTCCCCAGCTGTTTAAGCAGTAAATAAGAGCATGCTAATTTTACACTTTACACTTCCCGTACCTACATTCTAGTGTGGATTATTTTCCTTTTGACCATTCTTCTGGGTATCAAGCTGAATTATGACTGATATTTTCTTATTGTTCAATTTGTGGATATGGATGCTGTTTTGCAACGTTCCATAACAAAAAGTTTTCATTACAGCTAATAATCAGAGCAGCACGACCACAATCACTCAAGCCACCATCACTACAACCACGCTTCCCACCACAACTGGCACCATAACTGCCACTACGCCACCCACCACAACTGGCACCACGCCTACCGCCACAGCTGGCACCATAACTGGCACCACGCCACCCACCACAACTGGCACCACGCCTACCGCCACAGCTGGCACCATAACTGGCACCACGCCACCCACCACAACTGGCACCACGCCTACCGCCACAGCTGGCACCATAACTGGCACCACGCCACCCACCACAACTGGCACCACGCCTACCGCCACAGCTGGCACCATAACTGCCACCACGCCACCCACCACAACTGGCACCACGCCTACCGCCACAACTGGCACCATAACTGCCACCACGCCACCCACCACAACTGGCCCCACTCCTGCCACCACAGCTGCCACCACACCTGTCACCACAGCTGCCACCACGACAAAAGGTAGCAAAACTTCAAAATCAACATCCCCACCAGCAGGCTCAACATTTTTCATAAAGTACAAGAAGTAGCATGTTTGCCCATTGTTTTGACTGGGCAATTAAACAGGGTAATAATAATACAATAAGGTTTGGTGGTATATTGAATTAACACAAATAAAAAGGGTAGTGAGGGACAGACTTAAAGGTCCACAATTGCAGTTAATTAATTATTTTGTCGTCTAACATTTTTTTAAATATGTTTTGTCATCAACTTAAGCTGAATACAATGAATTAAACACCATGTACAACATGCCCTCACAACCTCACTATCATTCTTTTCGAGTAATTATACATTTTCCTGATGTACACAGTCTTTTCCTTAATGAATGCACTCTAAAAACTGTTTATATACCATAAAAATGGGGTTACGTAAATAAGCAACTTTTAAAAAAAAATATTATTTGAAAATAGCTTCTTTAGGTTACAACAAATTATATTAACTTATACATTGTGTGTATGAAGTTAGGACTACGATCTACAATGACCAAATAATATATAAATGATCCCTCAAAACTGCTGCTGGAGAGGATCCTGTAATGGTATCCTCTAGTTTTTACATTAGAGAAGTCCTCTTTGAATAACCAGATTGCTTATTGATTGTGAAGGACCCTGCACTGCAAATTCTTGTATTGGAAATGGAATTTGTGAAGAGCGGCATGGGCAGGTTTTCGTTTGCACCTGTCGGCCTGGACTGGTTTACGATAATACCACAGGCTGTATTCCAGGTATGACCAGTCCACATTTGTGCTATCAATGCATTGGCAGTAAAACACTGACTACATGAATATGCAAAATCAATGCAATATCAAAGCAAGCACAAATGCAATATCAAATTAATTAATTATATGCATCCTTTGCAGCAAAGGTCTTCCCTGGTGATTTTACCTTATCTGACGCTGAGTTTAAAAAGGAAATGTTGGACACAACAAGTTTAGCTTTTAAAGAAAAAGCTGAACAAATCCAGAAACAGGTTAGAATACGTTGCCTTTGAAGTGTTATAAGTACATGTTCGCATGGGTAAAAGTTCATGTTGTTTGTTTTATTCCTGACTGATATATAGCTCTGGTCTGTTCTCCAACATGATGATGGCTACCTTTATTCACTTGTTTTGAGTTTGAAGTGAGTCACAGTTTTTTCAAATAAGACATGATGTCATTTGAAATGAATTGTGCTGCATGCATCTTATTTTCCTTTATATAATGTCCACCCATACAGAGCGGGCAGTATTGTTGCAGAAGTGCAGAATTTCTATGGGATTTCATCAAAGGCCACAACAGAATCAGTTAAAACCCTCATTAGCGGTTTAACAACTGGATCATTTAAAGGTCTGTACAAGTTACAAATTTTTACGACAAGATTTGCTTTCACAGTTTCTTTTTTTAGGCAACATAAAGAAGCATCTAATTTGAAATCAACTGGTTTTCTCAATTCACAGAAAAGTCGGTGTGTGAAGTTGGTTTCTGTGATAATACCACCACATCTTGTGATGGTGATGGTATTGCAGTGTGTCCCTGCCTTGAGGGGTACATCAAGTCAGAATTCTCAAGTCAATCCTGCTTTTGTAAGTGTTTTTAATGACTCATTTTCCCTTGTATTCGTTTCAACGTATTGTTAAGACAATCAGTGATTCTCATCACTTGTCTGTTGCCTTACAGCTTGTCCCTCTGGGGAAAAAGCAGTTGATTCAACCTGTAAAAAGTAAGCGAGTGCATTATTCTTCACATAGATTCTTTGATGTAAAATAAGGTCTTGTGAACAATATTTGCTAAAATTGTCATGTAAAATGTATAAATCTTAAGAACTGTGTGAAAAATGTCTTGAAAAATGCCCTTGGATAGCAAATATACTTTTGACTACACTGAGTCCTAAGATACCACTTATAACCGGGGGGACAACTTTGTCACACAGCCTGTGATGGGCCCTAAATTTCATACATTGGACCTTTAAACGCTTATTTGTTACTAAAATTCAATAAATGTAATATAATTTACTGTAAGAATATTGCATATTTACAGTCTAACAGCTCGTCAGTTCAGTGGTTATCTAGCATCACTTACAGTTATGTGGTTTCCTTCAGGTGTGATTTTGGCTTTTCTGGATTCAACTGCAATGATCGTAAGTGGCCACAAAATATTATGTCTTTATCATCAGTCAGCCTAGATTTTTCTTCTTCTGTCTCGCACTTAGAGTGGCATTTGTATAATGCAGAGTCTCATTACAGCTTACCTGTTGGTCGTGGTTGTGGTGTCCTGCGTGATGGGCACATTGCTGATCATATTTGCTGTGGCACTTATAGTCGTGAGCAGAAGGTAAAAATCCACCAAATATATCTTATTTATGTCAAGTGACATCCATATTCACAGACACTTTCAGGTGGATACATGTAATACAAATATTTGTTTCTAAGTGCAAGTGTTTTTCAAGGAAACAAAAAGTAAACAGCTCAAAGTCTAAGGAAGATTTAACCATGGAAATGCAGAAACCCATTGAAGTTCCCAGGATCCCCCGGGTCAATCCTACTTCAAACTGGCAGCCTGTAAATCTGGAAGTGACCAATAGTGGGAGCACTGAGGCACTGGTGACCAGAGGTCAGCGAGACAACAAAGCGGTATGATGACAGCTAAAAAAGTTGCAGTAGTTGTGGTTCAGTTGTTGGCTTGCAAAAATTCTGAATTGTTTCAATTGCTAGTAATCAAATGTTAATACAAATATGTATTTTTTTAGCGCTACACTACTTATGATAATGACAGTGATGATGGGAGGAACGGGAATCGTGATCCTCAAGTGTACGGTGGAGTCAGGGAAAATGGTTTAAGAGGCAACCAAAACCCATACTATCGGCAAGATGAGGACAGAATGCGCAGATATTAGCTGCACGGGACAGATCCTTGTTCCTCAACTTTTTTCAAATAAAAGGCTGAATTACATTTTATTCATTTCTTAATTGACCAACATATTTTCAAGAAACACACATTACACTTGAATATATGTTTTTATTCTAATTATGCAGAAGCAGAATTCAGATTTTTTCTGTATTTTATCTACGGTATTAACACTCATCATGAACTTTAGCTCATAAAGTTTTGCTCATGGGTTTACTTTTGTATATATGCTTATGTTTTAAATATTTAAGTAACATTTAGACATGAGCTGTTTAAAAAGGAATTACAGCTATTATACTATCTTTTTATACAGACTTCCAAATGTGCAAGAAGTGATTTATGTTTGCTTATTACATTAACACACCCTTTAAAAACATATTTTTTTTTTCTTGTTTATGCAATGGGTTTGGATTTTCTTTGTTTTTGAATGTTGCTCGGGCTGGAGTTTATGTTCGCTGTAGATAAATCTAAATCATACATTTTTATAATTATTGTTCTTGGTTAGAAATCAAATTTATTTAAGATATTGAAACTGATTGTATTTTTAAATGTTGTTCTTGGTATGTCTATATGCCAACGATATTTATCAATAAACTAAAGTTTATCCAAAATAAAAAAACTGTAATCATTTACTCACCCTCACGTTCCAAACATACATGACTTTCTTTCATTGATACAAAAGACAAAATGATCAGAATGCAGATTGTAGCTTTCCCTTTTTGCCAGATGACTTCTAGGAGAATATATCAAATAGTATGAACTTTACTAGGAATTAACACAATTTCTGTAATATTTAATATATACTATTTTATATTTTTAAGTTTGATTAATTAAGTGTAGCAGAAGCTTAATTCTTTCTAAAAAACACAATTTTAAGAAACTTGCATATAATATATTAGCAAAGAAAAGGAAAGGAAAGAAAAAACATAAGCAATACAAAAAATCATCAGCTTATTTTTTTCTTTCAATTTATATATACACATTTTATATATATATATATATATATATATATATATATATAAAATTGATCTGAAATTCAATTAAGGAAGACTTTGAAAATAAATCTCTCTTTCCAGACCTGAACCCAGAAAATGAGTGGAGAGAACTAAAGAGGAGAAGTACCAACATGGAGCTGGAAATCTGAAGGTTCTTTATCAATTCTCTGGAACAGTATCCTGGCGAAAAAAAGAGGTTGTAAAAGGGGTTGAATAATTATAACCAATGTGTATTTGAGAAAAAACGTTTATTTCAAAAGACATCCCACTATTTACCTAAATGGGTTGAAAAATGTTGAGCTCAATTGTATAAGGAAAGAAAATAGTTCAGCCAGTATATTCTGTATAATAAATTAGGAAAAAAGTAAGAGACCATTCCAAATTTTCAATTAATCAGTATTTCAAGAAGTCCAGTGTCTGATAAATTTCAACAAAGTCAAACCCAAGAAGTGACCCAGAAGCAAAGTCATCCAGAAGCAATGTAAAAGACTGACAGCATTAGAAGACACATGAAGACTGGGATAAAAATCAGTGTTATTACGTAAAATTGTTTTGGAACCTTTCCCACAATACATTATTTTCTATTTAAAATTTGGGAGAAATATCAGATTTCAAGAATGAAACAAAAATGATAATTTTACCTAAACTGTAATTTCAAATATAAATTTGAAATGGACTTGAAATGAACTTGAAATGGACTGAAACAAACATTTTGGCATCCAATTCAAAGCATAAAGACAACAAAGAGTATCCAAGACATAAAATGATGTTAAAGCTTTCTGACGTTAAATATGATCAGTTATTCAAAAGGTACTTTTTAAATGAAGAATGGATAAGGAAATGACACAACTTGATAATTTTGTCAAATTTAAAAACTGAGATATTCACATGTCTAGTTTAAGCACTTGATTGTGTTCCTCTAACAGCTACAGGACCTTACCACCAATAAAAAACAAAAAAGGATGGTTCTCCAGTTACATGAACATGACATTGAAGTATTTTTCGCTGATGTTGACATGTTTTACTGGTAAAAGTTAATCTTAGATGAAATTCATAAGGAGACAAGGCTCATAAAGGGCTGTAACTTTGTGTCCTTCATCCAGTCCCTGTTTATTTTAAGAGAGAAGCCCATCATATAGCATTTGGATCCAGAGTCATCTCACCGTGGATAGATCGCTGAAACTCAAGAAACAGAGGAAGAGATTTATTCACTTTCAGTGGCCAGTTTTCATTAACTGTGCCAGAATTGTGAAACAAACGAAAAAAATGGACCGATTAGATGTCTATGTGGTGGCAGTGCTATGTTTAATCTGTGGACCCTGCTTTGTTCAAGGTATGTGTTATTTTTTAATTGCATTTTTCTTAAGTTTTGCGCTTGAGAATTGGGAGTGTAATGTATTTTATTGTTTAGTTTTACATTATCATGTGCATTAATGTTACATTATAATCCTGCATTGAGTTTTTTTAATGCCAGGAATTCAATTTAATCAATATTCAATAGATGTCCTATATCGTTTACCTTACATAAAATAAATAATTTGGTCTTGATGGTTTTATAGTATCTTCCTGTAGCTCAGTGGTAAGAGCATTGCGTTAACAACACAAGGTTGTGGGTTCGAACCCAGGGGATTGCAAATACCTTGAAAATGTATAGGATAAAGCAATGTAAGTTGCTTTGGATAAAAGCGTCTGCCAAAATGCCTAAATGTAAATGTAAGTAAACTATAGAAAGTTGAGAACAATGTCATTTAGAACAATGTCATTCAGTGAGTTTTAAGCCCATTTTGGAGCAATCATATTCATTTTACTCAAATGAAAAATGGTGAGTAAAACCGATTTAAACATATTCTGCAGAAACTAAACTATTGAAAGTTTTATGCTAAATGTTTTATTAGTGATCACATGAGGAAAGTTCAGGTCTTCTACACAGTAGTTTCAAAAAGCCATAAACAAAGTTACTTATTGATTATTATTTCTTGCAGAAGTGAAAATTATTTCTAAACTGCCCAATAAACTCGGCTCATTTGAGTTATTAAGATTTTCTAGAAAAAACAACCCGTACTCTGTTTTATTACCACATTAAAAAAACACAAACGCAATCCTTGGTAAATGGTTTCTCTGTTAATAATAAACAGTCTTTAAACACTATTATTTAGACTAGATGGGCACACAACTAATTTGTCAAATGTGAAAACTAGCGATGTATCGTCATATTATAAGAGACAGTTCAAACAAATCCAACTGAACATTTTCTGAGAAGGTCGGTGTGCCAGTGATCAGTTCCAGTGCAATAACGGCCAATGCATCGATCAAGACTGGAGGTGTGATGGAACCAAGGATTGTCCAGATGACTCTGATGAACTAAACTGTCGTAAGTAGCTCTCATGAGTCATGACTGACTCAGTGGAATGACCGAGAAATCTTTAAAATTCTTTTCCACTTTGTTTTTTTAGCGCTGTCCACCTGTAGCTCTCAGCAGTTCAAGTGCTTGATGGGTGGAGAGTGCATCCCTCTGGCATTTGTATGTGATGGGGAGCCAGACTGCCCTGACGGTTCAGATGAGCAAAGAGCCTGTGGTAAGTCTAAATGTCTTAAAGGACAAAACACTATTTATTAATTTAGGGCACGGATATTTGTAACTGCATGTTTGCTTTTAGGTGGTCAGACTTGCAGCTCAGACCAGTTCACCTGTCAAGAAGGCCAGTGCATTCCCAGACAATACAGATGTGACCATGTTTCAGACTGTGTGGACAACTCGGATGAGAACAACTGCAGTAAGATCATCTTTGAATTGTTAAAAAGGGGCATTTTTGTTGCTGTTGATGTGTTTTTTATTAAAAATAAATCATAATTGAATCTGTGGGCTTTGCATTTTCAATGTTTTCAAAACTGTTCCTATACATGCCCGATTACCTTTATTATGTCAGATCAAATAAAAGATGTACATATTTAATAGGTCTCAAACAACAAATAAGGGATTTGTGTCACAAAAACTTTGAAAAATGGTTATGGGATTGCATTGTTCGAATTTGGCCGTATTATTCAACTATAATCTAAATTTCAAGCAATAAAATTTATTGCAAACAGCCATGTAATGAATGGCATAAAATCCTTAAGCAGTATTATCTTTACAAGACCAAAAATGCATGACTTCAACATTTATTCAGCATGAATCAGGATGAATCAGTAACAGAGTGACAAGTAATAACCACTTGGGAACATTCTTTAAAGATCTCGAATCATCAAGGTTTGACAATAAAACACCAGTGTTTAACATATCCTGCTCTTGAATCCAGATTACCCATCATGCACAGAGAAGACATGTGCTAATGGAGCGTGCTACGACAACTCTCAGCATTGTGATGGGACGCTAGATTGTAGAGACGGTTCTGATGAATCCAACTGCAGTGAGTGTAAAAATTAATCAAGATGCCATGAAAGCGTGTCCAGATTAACAAAGCTTTTTTCATTGCTCAAATAATTCAAACAACATCTTGACATTTCTAGTAATTTCTCCTCACATTCTCCATGGTTTGCTTCTGAAACAGCAAGGTATTGTCAGCCGCACTCCTTTCAATGCACGAATGGATACTGTATCCCGATGGCCTTCGTCTGTGATCACTGGGATGATTGTGGGGACAACAGTGATGAGAAAGACTGTGGTGGGTTTTATACATTTCAGTTAATAATTTACTGATATTGTACATTTATCGTGTTTTTGTTTTTCTATAGGGTAGCATTTACCTTGAAGGAACAGTTCATTCGAAAATATATTTGAAAGAATGCTTGTAAGCAGACATTTCTTGGCCACCATTGACTATCATAGAAGATACATTTACTTTATAAATGTCTTTGTTCTGTTTAACACAAAAGAAGATATCTTGAAGAATGTAGGAAAGCATTTCCCTTGTAATTGTTCCTACTATGGTAGCCAATGGGGTCCTAGAACTGATTGGTTACAACATTCTTCCAAATATCTTCAATTGGAACAAAGACATTTACACAGATCTGGAACACCTTGAGGGAGAGTACATTTTTTGGAAAGGTGTACTGTGCCTTTAAAAAAATGAAATGTGTAATTCAACACAAAAAGAATAGGAAAAATAGTTTTACCCAGGTTTCCCAAGATGGTGAAATTTTGAAGCAAACTTAAGGCTGGAATGCACTACAAGACTTCTAAAATCTTAATTGATCTTTAAAATGTAGAAATCACACTTACAGACATTTTGAAAGTTTACAAAGAAAAACAGGGCACCACACAATGCAATAAAATCTGCAGACTAGTGCAACAAGTCCAGAATGAAAATCTTGGGAAGAACGGAGCTAAAGTCTTGTAGTGTGTTCCAGCCTTTAAGGGTTGCTCTGATGCAGGAGTGACATTTAAAAGGTTGACGCTACATTGGTGTGTTGTCTTGTTGCTCAGAGTATCGGACCTGTAGTGGGTCAGAGTTCTCCTGCAGTAATGGACGCTGTATGCCCCAGGAATGGGTGTGTGATGGCTTCAACGACTGTGGAGACTTTAGTGATGAGAACGGATGTGGTGAGATATCTACGCCAGTCTCTTCTCAAAATTAAACCAATCAAGGGCAAATACAAGTTCAGTAAAAATCTGATTGTGAGAATTGTTGGATGCTAAGGGTTTGTCATTCTATCAGACCCAAGCATCCGAGACTGTTATCCTGGAGAGTGGCCCTGTCCTGGCTCTTCAATGTGTGTGCCCATTAACAAAGTGTGTGACAATAAACCTGACTGCCCTGGTGGAACAGATGAGACCAACACTACAGCACAGCTAACCTGTGGTAAAAGTTTATTTTCACTCACTTATTTGTCACCATGATTTCTCTTCAACTTTTTAGAATAAAAGCAAACTTATAAATATGAAATCATTATGTTGTGACAAGAGCCATTGAGAGAGAGTCGCGTCTTATCCGTTGACTCCAATGGAACACTTTTTTCACAGTTTTTAATGTTCCCCGAAGTTACTTGAATCGCATGGAGCTGCGACTAAACAGACCAACAGAGGTACATTTCTAACCCAATTAAAGACAAAAGCCTTTTAATGAATAAACATTTAAGAAATAAAGCATTAAAGGAGAAAACACAACTTCTGTTGTGAAAGCTCCATGAATCACGTGACGCTCCAGCGTTTGGACTTCCGTTGGCAGAACTCTCTTTCTTAATGGCTCTGGTTGTGACTAAAGAAAGAACCCAACAAACCCATCAAAGATTAATTTATATGACCCAGCGGTTGGGTTTGTCCCTTTCTGATTCAACCAGGAGTTAAAATTAACAATTTTTAAAAGTGTATATTTGACGATAATCACATGTCTTCGTCAAATCAATACTGATCTTTCAGCCTAATAAAAGCCAATTTTACTAGACACTCACGTGTTATGCATTTGATTTTTTATGTTTTTATGTTCTAAATTTCAGCTGCTTGTGTCTGGCTATCATTTTATTGCAGCACAAATGCGCTGATGATGTTTGATGATACTCTCATATCACGTTATGCATGTGACCAT
Source organism: Triplophysa tibetana (assembly GCA_008369825.1). NCBI lineage: Eukaryota > Metazoa > Chordata > Actinopteri > Cypriniformes > Nemacheilidae > Triplophysa > Triplophysa tibetana. The sequence goes on along the minus strand of CM017893.1, from coordinate 14,290,730 downwards.
GTCAACTTAACTGCCTCACCTGCAGGTTTGAACCAGTGTTCTGCTCTCAGCTGTGAGTACCAGTGTCATCCCAGCCCTCAGGGAGGAGCCTGCTATTGTCCCGATGGCTTTACAGTGGCCAATGATAGCCGCTCCTGTGTGGGTGAGTGAAGTTCCGGTGTTCCTTTAAAACGTTAACGCAGTAATTTACACATTTTACAATTCAGATTACTTTTTATTACAAAATCATATAGTTTTGGCAAAGGATATCATTTGGTCAATACTGCGTTTTATTCACAATCAAATTATGGTCCTAATGTTTATGTTCTGTTAGCAAGACAGAATATTGAATATAGCAAAAATGGCATAAAGTGACTTCATCATTTTAATGATCAATGAATGTCCTATTGGGCAATTCAACTGTGCTGAAGTAATGGGACTATAACACCTAGTCTGAATATTTTAGTTAACATTTGTGTTGATATTTTACTTATAGGCTTTTAATACAATACAAGACTCCAAGCTGAAAAAACTATTTAAGATATTCACCTTTTATTTATTAGATTAGAATGAATCTAGCCTTCTTACAGATTTGGCACATATATGGTTTATCCTCAGACTATGATGACTGTGATATTTGGGGAATCTGTGATCACTTCTGTGAGGATCGACCGGGCACACATCACTGCAGCTGTGCTGATGGATATTTCCTAGAGCAAGGCCATGTTTGCAAAGCCAATATCTCAGGTAAAAAGAAACCTAAATGTTTTTAATGTGCTCAAAGAGTCAAACAGAGCTTTTGGTCCCTTATATCTGAATGTATTTTAGTGCCTTTATATTTATAGACAGACATATGAGTCCCTTTAAAGAGATAGTTCACCCAAAAATGACATTTCTGTCATCATTTACTCACCCTCATGTCCTTTAAAACCTTCTTCTGGAGAACGCAAAGAAGATATTTTGAAGAATGTTGGTAACCGAACATTGGTGGTACCCATTAACTTGCATTGGTTTTATATCCATACAATAGAAGTGAATTGGTACCACCGTTGTTCAGTTACCAACACTCTTCAAAATATATTATTTTGTTTTCTGCAGAAGAAAGAAATTCATAACAGTTTGAATTGACAAGAGGGTAAGTAAAAGATGACAGAATTTTCGATTTTGGGTGAACTATAGCTTCAACACAGTAATGAATTTGATTCAAACCATACTCTAAACATGTTTTATTTTGTTAAAGAAAAAGTAAAAAGTGTAAAAAGTGTTCACAGTTGTTTTGTTGTAACATGTCTCGCTTGCTCCTCACAGTGGGTTTACCACAGTTGATCTTCACTGATGGACGTGATATAAAGATGGCAGACATACACGGGAGGTTTGTTAGACTTTTGGTCCAATCAGATGGCAAAGGCTATGCTGTGGGCGTCGGTTATGATTGGCACAATCAACGGCTCTTCTGGACAGACACCAATTCTCAGAAGGTATATTATGGTTTATATGCAACATTACTATATAAATGGGAATAAAAGGATATTCACAAAAACATTTTTATTCAGATTTACTCCATAAACTACAATGGTGATGATAAGAAGGAGGTTCTCTCTGATGCGGTGCACAATGCGCAGAACCTGGCTGTGGACTGGGTCAACTTCAAGCTTTACTTTGTGGAGGAACGGGTGGAGAGGATTGAAGCATGTGATTATGACGGGGGGAACCGTGTCACCTTAATTGCAGAAAATCTGGTGACCCCTCATGGGCTTGCTCTGGACCCAACAGTGGGGTGAGTATGTGTGATGTACAGGATAATAGGGCATTTCCATGTTTTCTGTCCTGAAACTAACTTATAATCAATGTCATTCTCCAGTTATATGTTCTTCACAGACTCTGGCTTTAACACGGATGATGTTAAACTGGAGCGTGCCTTCATGGATGGAAGTAACCGGTTTGAGTTGGTTAAGACCCGGCTTGGTTCTCCTACTGGAATTTCCCTGGATTTGGTTACTAAGAGGGTTTATTGGACAGACAGCCATTTTAACCTAGTCGAGACGGTCACTTATAGTGGCTTGGAGAGGTATTCTGCGAAAAGGATGTTTTACAAATATTTTGATGGGTTAAACCAAATCTGTTGTTTTTAGAAGAGTAACATCATTGATTTTATATTGATCAAATGTGCTAATAGGAAAGTAGTGCTGAATGGAGGTCATCAGGTTCCCCACCCCTTTGGGATTTCTGTATTTGAGAACCATGCCTTTTTCACCGACTGGGTCAAGATGGGTGTGATTCGGACCAATCGCTTTAATGGCAGTGACCCCACTTTTCTCTACCGCTCTACTAATAGACCTGGACAAATTGTGGTCTCCCATCCGCTCCTTCAGCCCACTGGTAAAGTTTCATGATAAAATCAAAATATAAAAATATCCCTGCTAAAAAATCCACCACAAACCAGCTTAAGACAATTTGACTGTTTTGGCCCAAAAACCATCTAAAATCAGATAACAAATGCGTTTGACCAGCCTAGGAGACCATCTGACTACCAAATTAATTAAGGCTGGATTACAATGGCCATTCCTTTACCAAATTTTAATTATAAAATATACAAAGTTGTCCTTTTCTTATATAAATTAGTTCATAGTAGTTAATATTATCAAGTATACAGTACTTGGTCATAACTGCTCTTTTTTCTGACTGTAGTGAGAAGTCCATGTGGCAAACACAATGGCGGCTGTGAGCAAATTTGCCTTCTGAGTCACCGCACAGACAATGATGGGCTGGGTTACCGCTGCAAGTGTCGCCTTGGATACGACCTTCAGTCTGATGGCCACAGCTGCTTTAGTGAGTTTCAGAGCTGGGCTACAACACGTACAGTAGTGAACAAAAGTGATGTCTGGTGTCCTTATTTTTTACCATATTTGTTTTTACTCCTCCTAAAATTCTTGCCAAATATGAGCTACAGTTTGTAATTCAATGCAACATTATTACAAATGTGTTAAGTAATACATTTGATTTAAAATTTGAATTTTTAAATGCTTTGGATCTATTAAATGCAATATAATATACATAACAATGTCTTCAGAGGTGTATAAAGACCTTACATTATGAATAGTTTTTTTTTTACCTTAGAATTAGCTATTTCCATCTACATACACCGCGGGTCCCCTTACATAGAATTTGCCATGTTGTTCACACAGTAGCCCTAAATGGACAAACTGTTCTTCTCAGTGCGTTTTGTAATTATATTATCTCCTTCGGCAAAGAAGCAAAAACATGACAACATTTGAGTTCTGATTGTGTCAACAACCGTCAAAAGGGAGGGGTGGAGTGAGCCATTGGTTGCAATTTGCAACCTCACCACTAGATGCCACTCAATTTCATACACTGGACCTTTAACTTTACATAGTTAGACATCACTTTTGACCAGGACTGCATATTGTTTGTTTGTAAGTTAACCATAGCTGTCCAACTTGTAGAATTTAATGAATCTCCTAAAACATATCCTCTGTCTCTCTCACTTTCAGAGATTAAAGATTATTTACTGGTATCTAGTGTGACAGCAGTCAGAGGGATCCCTCTTAATGTGTCCTCTCAGGAGGACGTAACACTGCCATTGGCTGGTTTGACCGGAAGCTTCTCTGGCTCTGCTGTGGAGTATGACGGGTTTGAAGAGAGTGTGTTCTACAATGATCGCACTCGACAACTCATATACCAATCACCCATCAATGGCACCAGTGAGTCTGTAAAAATTCTGAACTTCATAGAATCATTTTCCACTAAACAAACAACACAACTTGTGAACTTATTACTTCTCTCACTCATCAATGTGAGAGAAGTACAGATTTGTTTATAAAATGTCCTTTAAACATACAGCTCTTTTTAGCTCTTTTATTCTATTATATTACAGATCAAAAGATTCTGACAGGTTACAGAGTAGGCTCTGTGGAGTCAATGGCATATGATTGGACTTCAAAGATCCTCTTCTGGACCTCCAGCTCATATCGAACCGTCTCAGCTTTTAAAATAACCGATGGATCCAGAAGAGACATTGTCAAGAACCTGATTTACCCCCGGGGTATTGCAGTGCATCCTAGTGCAGGGTAAGAAAGAATGGTCAGGAATCCAGTACACCGTTGATTTCAAACCATGATCCCTCTCAAAAAAGTATTGATGACTCAGTCTGCACTACACAGGTTTTGGTCCTTTCCACCCCTAGGATAAATAAAATCTCCCAAAACCACCAACAATCATGACTTGTGGCAATGATGCAATTAAAGCTATTGTTTATTTAAATGAATGTATTTGACATGCCAGCTAGAACTCTGTTTCAATAGAAAAATGTCAGCACAGGTAATAAAATATCTCTCTTTTTTGGCGAATAAATTATTTTCATAATATAATTGTAGGGAGGCAGAAAGTGATTTTATAACCATTGTGGTTCTTAAAGCGGTCATATGACACTGCTAAAAAGAATATTGTCATTTGTTTTAGAGGTAGGCCTAATGCAATATGTATACACGATTTAAGGTTAAAAACGCTGTATTTTCCACATACCATGCATGTTTGTATTGCATCTTTGCCCCATGTCTCTGAAACATGCAGATTTTTTACAAAGCTCATCGATCTGAAAAGCGAAGTATGCTATGATTGGCCAGTTAACCAGTGCGTAGTGATTGGTCGAGTACTGCAAGCGTGTGACGGAAAATGTAAAGCCTCTTACCATATTTGGAACATCAGGTTTCAAAGCAATTGTACTGACAGATAACTAACTTGTGTTCTTAATCAGTTCGTATAATGAACTGATGTAGGTTTGTGGGAGTGTGGTTACAAAAGGCGTTTCAGGCAGGTCTGGGTGAGGCTGCGCTTTTAGATAGAATGCATCTTTTTTTCCGACACTTTAATTTTAGCAATTTACATGTCTAATACATGCATGGGCAACTTATAACACTAAAGACTCGTATTCGCGCCATATGAGCCCTTTAAGGCAAAATTTTAAATGGTGATGAATTATTTATATTTCAATGCCGGTATATTGTGACACCCTAATTTGAGATGCGAGTCAGCATTTTTTTTTATTTCCGATACACATCTCTATCATATACTTTCAGATACCTATTTTGGTCCGATTGGTATCGTCCAGCTGTGATCACCAGAGCGTATACAGACGGAAGCAATGCTGTTCCTCTGATCAATACTACACTTGGGTGGCCTAATGGACTTGCTGTAGACTACCTGTAAGGAAGACCTCCTTTCCACATTATCAGCTTTTAGTATTTTAATCGGAATTAGGAATTTTTGTTATTTAATTTGGACACATCAAGAGATTTAGTTTGGTTTTCATAAATGAGCCTGTGAAAATGACCTCAGAAAGTTTTGTTCATGCTCCACAGAATGGATAGGTTGTATTGGGTTGATGCACAGCTGGATCGGATTGAACATGTGAGCATTGATGGCATGGATCGGCAGGCATTTTCCAGTGTCGGACAAATCACTCACCCATTCTCGCTTACGATACACTCAGGTCAGCCCCATTACAGTACTCGTTTGTTATCAGATACATTTGGAAAAAATGTGATTCTTAGACAAATATTACCATGTGTTTAACTGATTATGTTCATATAAAGATATGAGGAAATCTAATGATTTACTCAATTCGCTTGTCAATGATTGATCTGTTTCTGCTGTTTGTTAGATCATCTATTTGTGTCAGACTGGAGGACAAATGCTGTGTTCCGTATGAGGAAGAGGGATGGTGGAGAAAATATAATACTCAGAAAGGGCATTATGGGCATAATGAATGTAAAGGCTTATTCAGCAGATATACAGAGCTGTAAGTGTCAGAATGCTCCTCCTTAACTAGTGATTGTTTAACTTTGTTTAACTCAGGGAAGTTTCAATGATTTTAAGAATCGACTTTGTCTCAGACATGTCCCCTAAAATTCCTTAGATAACATTAACAGCAAAAGCCCAAATAATTGGGTCGTGGATTAAATAATGAAAAAATATTTAGGTTTGCTATCTGACTAAATCTGAGCACAGTTTGGTTTATTGTTGTGAACTATGTATGTTCTTTAAGGGATGTATGTAAATATCTATGTACTCTGTCTTGATAAAACTATAGGTTTCATGCTAAAATTATTTTTGCTTTGTTTACGTCTATTGCATCAGTGTTCAAAAGTAGATGCAACTTAATTCCAAATGGCCGGTGCAGTCACTTCTGTTTCCCGACGCCCGCATCCAGCCGTGTGTGCGGCTGTCCCTACGGCATGAAGCTGCAGGAAAACCATCAAGACTGTGTAAAAGATGACTCTGAGCCTCCACCAGATAATAACTGTGGAGATTACTCCTTTCCCTGTGATGAGGGCCGATGTGTACCCAATTCATATCGCTGTGATGGTGTTAATGACTGCATCGACAAGACAGATGAAACCAACTGCACAGAGCCAGGTGTGAATACTATGTACAGGGGTTAGCAGAAGCACAATGGACCTTTTTAGGGGGGGGGCATGCATCACAAGCTTTTAAACAAAAGTGCAAATGCAGGAACAAGTCAAGACATCTGTGGATGTGAATGGAATCAACCTTTGATAAAACATTGGAATATGATACACTAGAACAATACAGAGTAAATATAGAAAAATGTTTAAAAAATGCTTGCATTTAGACCCTTTCTCCCTTTATTTACTATCTATTGTTTCAAAACATGCAATATATGTATGTATGTACATATTTAAAATGTTATTTTAATCAAATACAATTTTATCAGGGGCAACCTGCTCCCCATACGCCTTTACCTGTGGAAACAAGCACTGCATCCCTGCTAGATGGCGGTGTGATGGACATGACGATTGTGGTGATGGGTCTGATGAAGATAACTGCCCCACACGTGGACCAACCACCTGCTCATCACACCTCTTTCCTTGCACCAATGGAAACTGTATTCCTAAAACATGGGTGTGCGATGCCTTTAACGACTGTGGTGATGGGTCTGATGAGAGAGACTGCAGTAAGTTATACACGTTAACATTTTGGAAAAAAATCAGATTTAAAAAATCTCAACAGCACATACTTAATCTAATCATTCAAAACGTATTTTACTGTTTTTAATATTTGCTAGAGACACATCTAAGATTAATATTTTTAAACTTTTATTTAACGATTTTAACGTTATAAAATTCAGAACGAACACACATATTTGATATCCCTCTCTATGTACTCTGCTTTCAAAAAGTTTGAAACAGCATTACAAATGTGCCTTTAAAGTGACAAAAATTCTGTCATAAATGACTCACGCCCTAGTTGTTCCACACATGAATGCATTTCTTTCTTTGGTTGAACACAGAGAGAGATATTGACTGCTACAGTAAAAATAATTACAATGGAAGTCAATAATTGCCCCAGAACTCTTTGCTGTCCTACATTCTTCAAAATATCTTCATTTGTGATCAAAAAAAGTATTTTTTCCTGCAATCAATAGGGTCCAAGTACTGTTTTTTTATAAGCAACCTTTCAAATATCTTAAGAAGAAATTAAAACATATTTGGAACAACCTGAAGATGGATGAATGATGACAGAATTTTAGTTTTGGGTGAATTGTCCCTTTAGTGTTTTTAGTTGATCTATCATCAGTTAATAAGCACGGCTCATACCCTTTTCTAGATGCAACTACTACCTGTCAGCCTGGTTTCTTTCTTTGTCCTGATCATCGCTGTATTTATGGGTCATATGTTTGTGATGGAGACCAGGACTGTTTTGATGGATCTGATGAGAAAGACTGTGGTAAGACGTGGTTACATTCACATCTCATGTATTCGTATTTCTAAACATCTGCTAAATTAGCATATTGTTCTTTGCTCTGGGTAGAGTACTCATGTGGTATTTGGGAGTTTGCATGTGCCAGTGGAGACCAGTGTGTGAGTCAAAGCTACCGCTGTGATGGGATTTATGACTGCAGGGACCACTCAGATGAGAGTAACTGTCGTAAGTTACACGTGTCCTCTTTCAGTCTGGTTTTAAGATTTTCCCAATATAAAATTAAGATTTTTTTTGGTGAAAGTGGATGAATTTTGGCAGTTATTTCAATTAATTGCAAATAAAAATGTCTTCTTTTATGATGCTATGTGCATCGTAGATAGATTTTAGTTAGAAAAAAGATTAATGTAGATATAAGCTACTTTATATGTTATGAATTCATTGAGAGCAATTTAGGTGAACACTAATATTTTATCACATATACAGCCACACGTGGGCCCGGCCTCTGCCATGACGATGAGTTCCAGTGCCAGGTCGACGGATTCTGTATTCCAAAAGTCTGGGAATGTGACGGCCATCCGGACTGTGAAGACGGCTCTGACGAACACAACGGCTGCCCGCCACGCACCTGCCGATCCTCAGACTATCGGTGTGCCAATGGAAACTGCATTCCACAGAGCTGGGTTTGCGACGGTGATGACGATTGCAGGGATTTGAGCGATGAGACAAACTGTCCCAATCCTCCATTCAGCTGCCCGTCGGGTAAATGGTTGTGTCCCACAGACCAGGTGTGTATCACCGAGGCTCAGGTGTGCGATGGCCAGAGAGACTGTCCCAATGGAGCCGACGAATCTCCCCTTTGCAGTGAGTACTGATCCTGGAGAAACAGATTTGTTCAATAAGCTTCAATCTAAACATCTTCCTTTTAACATGTGTCTTACTTAAAATATGTTTAGATGGAGATGACTGTCAGGTGAATAATGGGGGCTGCAGTCATGGTTGTATTCAGGGTCCGTTTGGAGCTCTGTGCACATGTGAACCAGGATTCCAACTGTTGAATGACTCGAAGACCTGCGATGACATAAATGAGTGTGTGATCCCTGGTTTCTGCAGCCAAACCTGCTACAATGAACGCGGCTCTTTCCGATGCTCATGTCACCACGGATACCAGCTGGAGCCTGATGGACGTACATGTAAAGCCATATGTAAGCGACATCCCCATTGCTTATATTTTAAACAGCATGACCGAGATGGTTTAAAAAGGAGTATGTTGCTCGTATGAAATGGCATTCATGTAGCCTTGAACCTAATATCTCTGTTTTTGAATGGAATCCGCTCCAGCCCCAGGTGATGCATTACTTCTGGTGGCCAGACGCAGCCAACTTATCGCTAACCGCATCAGCTTTAGGCCGCAAATCATCCAGCCCATAGCCAGCGGTGTGAGCATCGTCACGGTAGATTTCGACAGTGTCAGCAAGAGGGTCTACTGGGGTGATGCAAACTACAACATGATCTACAGTTCATTCCAGAATGGCACAGACAGAAAACAGGTAAGTGGTATAAAGAAAAATATATTGCCTTCTGTTGCCCATGTCTTTTTTAACTGATATCCTTGGTTAACTCACTCATTGATGCTGGTATATTAGGTGTTTCCATCAGGTCTTGTGGTACCTGAAACTATAGCGGTGGATTGGGTGGGTCGAAACATTTACTGGACCGACTCTGTCATGGAGAACATTGAAGTATCCACTCTCGACGGCCGCTTCCGGAAAGTTCTGATAGCACAGAATATCACAAGGCCACGAGGATTAGCTCTAGACCCCCGCAACCAGTAGGCAGTTTTTAGTGTTTTGTACTGGTATCAAATTAATTGCAATTAATCAATTGCAATTTTTTATGTTTGTATAATATGTCTATGTGGCATGTATATTTAAATACTCAAACATACATTTATATATTTAGGAAATAAGTGTATTATACATTTAGATTTATACATAATATAAGTAATATTATATTATATATAAATATAATTTGTTGTAATATATACATGTGAATATTTTATGTACAGTATATACAGCATGTGTGTTGCATATATATATATATATATATATATATATATATATATAATTATCGATTAATCACAATTAATTGCAACTAATCACAGTAAATTGCGATCAATTTAAAAGCACTTTTTCTCTTTTTCATTATCTTGACAATTAAGAGGATAGTAATGATTGATTTTAATGAGTTTTGTAATATATCTTAGCACAAAATACAAATAACACATTTTTCCACTGTTTTCTTCTTAGCACAAATCTTATGTTCTGGTCGGATTGGGGTCAGAACCCCCGTATAGAACAGGCTAGTATGGATGGGTTTGGAAGAAGAGCTATTGTGACTAGTAAGGTTTACTGGCCTAATGGCCTGACCCTGGATTACCCAACCAGAAGAATATACTTTGCTGATGCCTACTTGAAATATATTGACTACTGTGACTATGATGGAAAAAATCGGCGACAGGTCTTTGCAAGTGACTTGGTAAGAGTTCCTCTAGCTACAGTCTGTTGCAAGTCATATGGGTCATTTAAGTCATGCTTCACATTTTCATGTTTTAGTCATAGGATTTATTTAAAGATTTATTCATATTTATATTTTACGAAATAATAAATTATTATAATGTTAATCATGTTAAATCATGTTCTTATATACCAATGAAAGAGACATGGAGTGAAGAGGGAGCAGACATTAAGTTTTCCACTTAATTTCTGTGTTTGCAGGTTCTTCAGCAACCCCACGGGATAACCATCTTTGAGGACAACGTCTACTGGACTGATCGTTACACAAGTCAAATAATGATGACCAACAAATTTCATGGAGGAAACACAACCGTCCTTATGTCCGCTGTATACCAGGGCATGGGCATCACCATAGATCACGTTGTAAAGCAGCCTTCAGGTCAGATCTCCAAATGGATTGCTGATAAAACAAACACATTGTTTTTCATGACTGTAAATACAATATTGTTGTCTTCCATACAGCGCTGAACCCCTGTGAGAACCATCCATGCAGTCAGCTGTGTCTGTTATCGACCTTAAGACCTCGATACTACAACTGCGCCTGCCAGTCTGGATGGAACCTTGATAGTGATGGCCGCACTTGTACTAAAGGTTTGAGTCATGACAAACTTCAAAATATAGTGTTTAATCATAGCGTGCTATTTTAGTTTATTTGAAGCAAAAAAATTTGAAGTGCTTAAATAAAGTTTGATAAGACCTTCCTGTCAATCTCCTTATTTCTCATATATTTGTCATTAGACCTGAAGAGACTGTCTTTTAAATCTTAGATGAAACACCTTTCCTGATGGTTGTTAGGGATACAGTCATCATGGGAATCCCTCTTAACCCCAATGACACAACCAACAATGGCATGACACCAATTTCAGGCATCACACAGGGCAGAGATATTGATTTTGATGACCAAGAGCAGCTTGTCTATTGGGTCCAAGGCACAGTGAGTAACCCCTTCGTAATTATATTTTAGAAAAAGCCTATAATATTTGTTCAAGTTAGAAACAACATACAGTAAGAGTGTGTAAATTTGGAATGTTCTTCATCGCCTTTAAAAATGGTACAAACTGGTCAAAATGTAATTTATGATATTTAGGAAACTAAGGTTATACTGTATCTGTGTTTTTAGGGTTCTATTTATAGGAGTAAGACAGATGGGACCAACCGAACTCAGTTTGCACCAGCTGCTATCATTGGTTCCCCCTCTGGTCTCGCATTTGATTGGATAACTCGAATCATGTATTACACCAATCCTTCAACCAATAGCATTGAGGTGAATACAATTTCTCAAGTGAAATAAAATCATATTTAGTGTATGTTAGTATATTTGAAGAAGAATTTGTTTTTATTCTCCTTTAGGTTATTAGGGTTGATGGATCGCAGCATTACAGGAAAACTATAATCACGAATACAGGAAAACCAGAGGGAGCAGGAGAACCAATAGGAATCTCTCTTGATCCTGCCAGAGGGTAAAAATCTTTATTCTTGTACTCTTGTACTCTTGTGATTGTAATGTGGTTACTTAAGTGTCTTTGTATAATAATGAATGGTCATCTTCAGGAAACTGTTCTGGACAGACAGAGGAACAGGCAGTGGTGTTCCACCGAAGGTGGCGAGTGCAGACATGGATGGTAGTAACCTTAAAAACCTCTACACTGGAAACATGGGCAACATTGAGTTCATCGCTGCAGATATTGCTGCCAGCAAGCTCTACTGGGGTGTCCCACAAACTGGGATGGTGAGAACTGTTTTACTTACATATCAGATGTTTCATATACTGTCAAATCAAATGTATACCTTCGCACATTTGCTTAGTTTTGGTAGAATCCCAACCTTACTGGCATTTGATGCAAATATGTATTGCTGTCTTTATGTTATCTCTGGGAGTTTTGTGGTATAAACACAGTTACTTAACCATTTTTGTCACTCAGATTTTACTTTTTGATTGTCAGATTGAGTGTGGAACCATGGATGGTGTGAGTAGGGTGACTATTGTAAGTGGGTTATCTAACCCCTGGGGCATCACTGTCTACCAAAACTACCTCTACTACACTGATCTTGACTATGAGGTCATCGAGAGAGTGGACAAGAACACTGGCGCAGACATGGTGGTGATGAGGAGTGGCATGGCTGGTGTGCGGGCAGTTAAAGTGCATGCCAGAGATAGTGAGTGAATTATTGCAGTACTTCATGTAATGCCTTCAGGGAAGAAAAATCACGTGATGTCTCTTTGACATCATTAATGCGATTAAATAGAAAAAAAATTGTATCTTCTTATATATTAATTTGGAAAATGTATTAAGTTTTGATTATTTATCTGTTAAAGTTTGAAACACGGTCTTGTCTTGTGCAAGCGATGGTGAAATACTCAAACCTAAAAACCAGAATTGAGAGACAATATTAATTGAAACGTTATCCTGCCTTGTTTTATTTTTCCTCAAGAGTTTTTCAAGAAACATCTTAAACAATTTAAATACTTAAATGCAACATAACATAGGTCTCATTTGATCTATTTTGAAAAAATACAATTTTCTTAAACGCAAATTATAAGAGGAGACTGTAGTTCAGGGTTCCTCAAATCTTACCCTGGAGGGCCGGAGCACTGCAGAGTTTAGCTCCAACCCTGATCAAACTTGCACACCTGTGATTTTCTAGCGATACTGAACAGCTTGATTAGCTTGCTCAGGTGTGTTTGATCAGGGCTGGAGCTAAACTCTGCAGTGCTCCGGCCCTCCAGGGTAAGATTTGAGGAACCCTGCTGTAGTTTAATCCTCTGGATTTTCCTTTTTTTAATATAATTGTGTTCTGTTCCCCATTAACCCATAAATTCCAGACTCTGCTGGAACCACTAATGCTTGCAGCACAAACAATGGTGGCTGTCACCACCTGTGTCTTCCTAAACCTGATGGACAGAAGACGTGTGCCTGTACCACAGGTTTTGTCCCATCTCAAGACGGCTCCCAATGTGAGCAGTATGAATCTTACGCAGTGGTGTCCTCTTCTAAATTTATCAGAGGATTCCACATCAACAGCTCTGACCACTCTGAGGCCATGGTTCCTGTGGGGGCTGGTGAGTATTTATTTTAATGTTCAACTTCTTGACCCCAATCAGTATTTCATATGGCAAAAGACAACCTACACAATAGCAGGCATGGAATAAGATTCCAGCGAAAAGCATTTTTCCCTGTTACTATAGTTGCTCATTTCGATTTCCATGTAATTTAGATAGGCATTTTATAATAGTAATAATAACACTTTTGTTATTAACAATAATGTCATATTACATCATTTATATTATAAAAACCCTAAGACATTTGATTCTCTGTAACATTCTGTTCGTTATTTATAATGTAATATTTGCTATTAATTCATAGGTCCTTACTCCATTATTGGCCCGTTGGACATGCATATTGCCTCTGGGTTTCTGTACTGGATTGATAACAGCACCTACTCATCCTACAGAGGCATTTACAGGGCCAAAACAGATGGTTCCCGCTATTCTTCCATCATCACTCAAGTGGGTGCAGGAAGGATTCAGAGCTTGGCTGTAGATTGGATCGCAGGTAAGTTACTCCACAAGAATTGATTTTACTACAGGGAGTGCTATTAATTTTTTGTATGTATGTATGATATATATATACTTTTTTCTGTCAGGAAACTTGTATTTCACTAATACATTCACAACTCATACATACCTCGAGGTGTTATGCTTGAACAGCAGCAATCGACTGATCCTGGTCAAGAGTTCAGATAATCGTCCGCAAGATCTTGCTGTCAGCCCCAAACTGCGTCTCTTGTTTTGGACTGATGCTGGCCAAACGCCCAAGATCGAGAGTGCTCTTTTAGATGGTACCAATCGTACCATTCTTGCCTCTGAAAGCCTTTCATCCCCTCGAGGGCTCACAGTTGACTACACCAATGACTTCCTGTACTGGGTGGATGACACGCTGGATATGATCTCCCGCATGGCACCCGATGGAACTCAGCGTCAGATCGTACGGTACGGCAGTCGCTACCCAGCCCCATACAGTGTTGCCATCTTTGGCAACTTCATGTTATGGGTTGATCGCAAGCTTGGCAAATTATTCCAAGCCAGCAAGCTCCCTGGAAATACAGACACACCTGAAGTCATCCGTGATAGCATTGCAGATCTGACAGATGTTGCAGTGTTTGACAGTCATGTTCAGCCCACCAGTGCCAACCAGGTGGGTTTCAACCCATGCCAGGAGGACAACGGGCGGTGTGCTCAGTTATGCTTTGCGATACCTGAACAGCAGCAGCCCAAATGTGCATGTGCACATGGCTCTTTGCTCAGCAATGGTGTCTCTTGTGGCTTTGGCCTTGATGAGTACCTCTTCTTCACCACGGATTACACCCTGAACAGCATCAGGCTGGACCCGGAGGACCACAGCTCCCCATTTCCTACGTTCTTCCTCGGCTATGGTGTCGTGGCCACAGAGTTTGATTTCAAGGACAAGAGAGTGTTCTTTACCCAGTATGTGGGTATAGGAACAAGCAAAATCGGATACATCACAACCACCAGCACCACAAGCCCTCCAATCACCATAGCCAGTGGTATAGTGGTCTCAAGTTTTTATATTTTCTGAATGAAGCTGTAACAAGTCAACAGAAATTTTTTAGAGTTTTTCTGTGTTTCACAGATCTGGATGATCCTGAAGGTCTGGCCTATGACTGGATTCACAAGCGTCTTTATTTTACCGATTATTATAATCGGAGCGTACAGGCTATCAGTATAGATGGCCAAAACCGCTCCTTCATCGCTCATGCCGACCGCCCCAGAGCTATCGTAGTAGATCCCTGCTATGGGTAACCTTTTGAAGTTTTTTTTTACCCCTTTAGAGTTAAAAATATGTTGCAGAAGTTAAAAAAACAAAAATCTTTCTTAGATACTTGTACTGGACCGACTGGGGATACCCTGCTAAAATTGAACGAGCCACACTTGGTGGAAACTTCCGGATTCCTATTGTAAACACAAGCCTCTCACAACCTAATGCTCTATCTTTGGATTACGAGGAGCGAATGCTGTATTGGGCTGATTCAACATTGTGAGTTTAGACTTTAAATTTAGAGATTCATGCTTTTACATATCACAGTATCAGTTCTGCAAGTGGAAATCCTCTCACATTTGTTTTCTCTGTTCCACAGGGACAGGATTGAGCGTGCGTCTTTGACCGGAGCCAACAGGGAGGTCATTCTTACTCTCACGCAGTACCCCTTTTCTGTGACCGTATTCCAGCAGGACATCTACTGGACAGACTGGAACACTTGGACCGTATTCCGCGCCAACAAGGACGACGGCTCTGGGCTGGTCATATTGGCCACAGGTCTGCAATATAGACCAAATGACATCCACGTCTTCTCCGCCAGCAAGCAGGAGAGCTGCTCCAGCCCCTGTCAGCTTTTTAACGGAGGCTGCAGTCATGTTTGTGTACCAGGTCAGTCTGAGACCCAGGTGTACCAACTAATCATAATTGATACAATTTAAGTTATAGACATCAATGGACATTGACCTGAAGGGCATCAATTGACTACCAAGAACCTTACAATGACAATTATGAATGTGTTGAATAAGTGTAAAGTATTAAACCAAATTAAAATGACTGAGAATTAAAACAATTTTAAAACAAACTATGTAACAAAAGTAATGTAAATGTGAAACCATTTTTTTCCAGGTCCAGTTGGCCCAGAGTGTCAGTGTCCCAGCACTGGTAACTGGTATCTGGCTAACAATGGGAAAGACTGTATCCATGACAACGGGCAGCGCTGCCATCCGGACCAGTTCACCTGTCTGGACGGAGACTGCTTGTCCCAGCGCTGGAAATGTAATGGCTACAAAGACTGCATGGATGGATCAGATGAGCTTGAAAGAGTTTGTGGTGAGCATTGACTTTTATGTATTATTTTTTTCCCTTTATACATAAAGAATAATGTTGTTGCACTGAAGTAACCTACAATTACACCAAAACGCAATATAGTAATACAGTAAATACAATAAAATACAATAAAACATTGCTTTAGTAAATGGCAGGTTTGTCCTTGGTAAATTCAAAGCATTTTTATGTTCTACTTTGTTTCATAACAAGTCTTCAGTTTTAACCCCATATTCTCCATTCCTTTGCAAGAGGATCTTTCCATCATTTTTTTATTTGAACTGCTTTACCAGACCTTATACACAACACACAACGTATAACTTATCATCTCTCTTAAAAACTAAATGCTTCATCATCAAACCATGCCCACGAGCAATAGGACTTTTAAATAGAAAGCACTTCATTGGGCATTTTAGTTTGAAATTTGATAATTGGGTATTTTAATTTGAAATTTGATAATTTAACTATACTGCACCATATTTAAATTGAGAGAAAAAAATTGTAAGTGTAAAGCTACTAAATACCCTTTATGCCCCTTATAGCTTTCCATACTTGCTCACCCACTGATTTCACCTGTGATAATGGTGGCTGTGTGCCTCTACACTATGTGTGTGACTACACAAATGACTGTGGAGATAACAGTGACGAGGTGGGCTGTCCCTTCCCCACCTGTAACCCCATCACTGAGTTTACCTGTGTTAATGGACGCTGTATCAATGCTGCGTTTGTGTGTGACGGATTCAATGACTGCAGAGACAACGGCACCACTGATGAGATTAACTGCCGTGAGTGACAACAACATCTACATCAATGATCTGTAAAAGATTATCTTAAAGGAATTGTAAAACCCAATATTTTGTTATCATTTATTCACTCTTATGATTTTTCAAAATCCAAATGATAATCCTCTTTTATATAGCGGACAGAACATGCGCGCCTGGCTTGATAAAATGTGACAACACCAACATCTGCATTTATCCAGCCAATTTGTGTGATGGGTTTAACAACTGTGGGGACAACAGCGACGAAAATCCACTTTTCTGCGGTGAGTCTCAGAGGAGTCAGATGTCGCCTGCAGATTTGCTTCAATAATGTGTAGTAATGCTTGATACGGTGAAATGCTTGAAATGTGGAAAAACATGATTTGCATTTACATTTACATATATGCATTTGACATGATGAGATGACATTCTGTTCTGTTATGGTCACCAGCTGGCCGGACTTGCTCCCCAGATGAATTTGGCTGTGATGATGGAAAATGCATTCCTCAGTCATGGGTGTGTGATCGAATCCCAGATTGTTTGGATGATAGAGATGAGCCCCCCACATGTGGTAGGTATCAAACCCCTTTTAGACCGTGTTCACACTTGACTTCTTTTTGGACAAGTAAAACAAAACGATCCCAGCGTTGTGGTTAAAAATAGCAGCCGGCAATGTTCAAAGATAGCATTTGTGCATGAAGTCAGCTTGGAGAGACAGGCTTCCTAGGAAAGTGAAATTTATTCTTGCATTTACACAAAACTGTGCTCCAATGGGCGTTTCGGCCCCCATTTTAAGCTTGAGCCTCCTTGACCAATCACGCTCCTCGCATGTTGTTATGTAAAAGACTGGTCTCTGTAATTGGTTAGCTGTGAAAAAGGTGCTTGACGTTTGCTGTTTAATTTTTCAGAAAATAACTTTTTCAACCTCAAAAGACACTCCGACCTGCAGAAAAAATGCTGCCCTTTAAAAACGCACGCAGGACTTTGTTGAAAACACAGTTCACTCCATTGGATTATAAATGCTTCATAAAAGAAGTTAAATGTGACCACGGCCTTATCTTTCTGCTATACAGGATCTGATATTCAGAAAATATTTATTTGATTATCGCTTAAGATTATGGGACAGGTGTACCAGGTGTTAGGGAAACTCTGTTTTTTACAGACTATCAGGCTTCAACTTGTAGCCCACAGCAATTCAGCTGTGCAAATGGACACTGCATACAGACATCTTTAACATGTGACGGCAACAATGACTGTGGAGACAACAGTGATGAGGCCCCAGAACTACAATGCGGTAAGAGCTTACATTCATTTCCAATGTATGAACTATACAATTCCACAATACCATTTAATTAATTAAATTAATGAACTTTGGTATTATTTGCTTGTGTACTATAATTTTGTACATATTAGGATCGAGGACTTGCAACCCCGGTGAGTTCACGTGTCCCATTTGGTATCCGGGTTCTCCACGTTGTGTCCCGCTGAGCTTTGTGTGTGACAGTGAGAAGGACTGCGCAGACGCTGCAGATGAGCTACAGAACTGCCCAAATCGCACCTGCCACATGAACGAGTTTGCTTGTGCCAATGGTCGCTGCATTCTGGTACCTTTTCAGTACGTTCCTCTTTCTCCAGCCATACACAATAATGACACATTTATGTTTTCTCAGTGTTGAAATTGTGTTGGGGAAGGGAAGTGTCATAAACACCCTTAGGTTTGAGAATAAATAATGTCTGAAAATATGCTCAATTAGGTAAAATTAGGAATTAAAATTCGAGGAACATTTTTAGTTCCTTTAGTCCCTTTTTACGCATATAAGGCAGTCCGAGAAAACCCCAGACATCTCTCCTATATCTAAACACTGTTTTCATCCATACAACAGACAACCAATCAGAACAACAAGTTAACTGTGCATCTAAAACTTCTCTCATCAGCTGTGACCGTGTGAATGACTGCGGAGATGGCAGCGATGAGATCCGCTGCGTGTACGACACCTGCTCCAGTCATGAGTTCACCTGCCAGAATGGAGTGTGTATCCCATCTGCGTTTGTATGCGACGGAGATGCAGACTGTCGAGACGGCTCTGATGAGCTGGAGGGACTGTGCAGGAGCCCAGAACCCACCTGTGCACCCGGACAATTCCTGTGCCAATCTGGGGAATGCATTGAAAATTCAATGGTCTGCGACCAGCAGAGGGATTGTTCGGACAATAGTGATGAGAAGGGATGTGGTAAGATATGAATTTAAGTTTGCAAAATGACTTTGTCACTTAAATCTGACAGTAATGACCTGGATTTATTCTATAGTTTACAAAACTGTACAAAATTAATATTATTATAATTTTTATTTTATTTTGCAAACAGCAACACAAATATAAGCTACAGAAATTATTTTGTCACAAGTTTAAATGAGTCTATATAAAAAATGCTTTTCAATGAGCGTAAAGGGATAGTTTACGCCAAAATGTAAATGATGTCATCATTTACTCACCCTGTTGACATTTCAAAACTGTATGACTTAATCTTCAACAGAACACAAAAGAAGATATTTTGAGGAATATTTTAACCGAACAACGTTGGTCCCTATTGACTTGCATTGGTTTTGTGTCAATACAGGAATAAATGAGTGCAACAATCCAGCCCTGCACCAGTGTGCTCACAGCTGCACAGACACTCTGACGGGTTACTACTGCTCCTGCAGAGACGGCTACAGACTCATGCCAGATAAGAAGGCCTGCGAAGACATCGACGAATGCAAAGAGAAGCCGCAAGTGTGCAGTCAGGTGTGCGATAACGCCGTGGGCTCCTTCTACTGCAAGTGTGCCCCGGGATACCTACGTGAGCCCGACGGTCGCACTTGCAGGCAGAACAGCGGGATCTCCCCGTACCTCCTCTATAGCAACCGCTACTACATCCGTAACCTGACTGCAGATGGATCTTCGTTGTCAGTGGTGCTGCAGGGTCTGTCTAACGCCGTAGCTCTCGATTTTGATACATATGAGAAGCAATTATACTGGCTGGATGTTGGCATGATGCGCATCGAGAGGATGAATTTAGATGGGACAGGAAGGGAGGTCATCATGAACCATGATCTGACTGGAGCAGAGGGTCTGGCTGTGGACTGGGTGGGGCGGTAAGTTCATCAGGATCATGAAATGAAATCATCCATTTCATGGGCGATTAGGCTTCTTGAACGCTCAAGCTCTATTGATTTTGTTTTGTCAGAAAAGAGGCTCCCAACGTTCATGCTTTGGGTCATGACCCTTGTGACCTGTATTTTACTTAAGGCATAACGTTTTATTGACAGGAGTTCATGCTTAGAACTACACATGAAATATCATTTTTATCTTGGTCTTAAGATTTTAAGTAAAATGTTGGCAGAGGATGCAAAGCTGGGCTTAAATTGGTTGCTACCAAAATTAAACTAAAAGCATCACTAACAAAACTGTCTGCTTGTACATATTTGTGTCAAGTTTACATTTAGTATAATTACTTACATAATTACATTAAAAATTGTTAAAGGTGTGGATCTATGTTTCATCTCCTGCAGGAAGCTATACTGGGCGGATGGAAATATTGGTGCCATTCACGTCTCCGAACTTGACGGGCGTTACCGGAAGAAGCTCCTTAAAGATTGTGTTGATGCCAACTCTACATACTGCTTTGCCAATCCTCGGGCTGTTGCTGTTAACCCTAAATACGGGTATGCAAAGTAACATGTGTTTGTTGGGTTGTACATGTAGCATTTTACAAACGCAATTCCTAAATGTTCTCTTTTTTTCCGAGTCAGATGGCTGTATTGGACAGACTGGGGTCGAACACCTTTTATTGGCAGGGCTGGCATGGATGGAACTAATGCATCCGCCATCATCTCCGCAAAACTAGTGTGGCCAAATGCCCTGACTATTGACTACACCACCAACAAGATCTTCTTTGCTGATGCTCACCTTAATTTCCTCGAGTAAGATCCTGGGTTATAAATGTTTAGTTTTTATTCAATTTAATAATTTAGTTTGAATACGTTTTTCAATCTGACTGTATATTTAATAAACGTTTTAGTGTTTTGTTACAACACTTGTAATATCAAATTCTGCTATCACACTTTCCTTTTACAAAATCAGATCTCCACGCATCATTTAGATTTCAATACGAAGATTAAATACTTTTTTCAGCAAATACTTATTTTCTGAAAGATAAAATTCCACTACTTATCATTCAGATGATTGTTTTCTGATTCTAATAGTTACGCCGATATGGATGGACAAAACCGACACAGGGCCATTCCTGGCTCACTGCCTCATGTTTTCGCTTTGACCCTGTTTGAAGATTCAGTGTTCTGGACCGATTGGAACACTCATACTGTAGAAAAGGCCCACAAGTACACTGGCGCTGACCGCGTTATCATGGGCAACAACACACACCGCCCTAATGACGTCCACATCTACCACCCCTACAGACAGCCGCGCAGTAAGAGTCATATGATTACAGTTTCCTGTAGTCCATGGTGCCAGCAATACGTCATCGATTTTTAAAGATGATAAAACGTGTTTACTTTTTTAAGGTGAGAATCCCTGCAATGGGCATGACCTGACCTGCAGTCACTTATGTCTGATTGGGGCGGGCGGCACAAGTGCCACATGCGAGTGTCCCGATCATTTTATTGGTTTGGCTATTGGGTTTAGGATCCAGTGTGTGGCCGATTGCTCCAGCACTCAGTTCCGCTGTGGTGACAATGAGAAGTACGTTCTTTTATTAACTTTGTCTGATGATTTTGATGTGGATGGGCTCGTGTATAAGAATCTTCCTCTGCCACGTGTCTTCTCACTCTGTCCGTTCATCTCCAGGTGTATTCCCATATGGTGGAAGTGTGACGGTCAGTCGGACTGTGGTGATGGATCTGATGAGCCTCAGACCTGTCCTCCACGTTACTGCCCCATCGGACGCTTCCAGTGTCAGGATGGGAACTGTACCTACCCGTTCCTCCTGTGCGACGGACACATGGACTGCCATGATGGATCTGATGAAGACGCAGCACTCTGCAGTATGCATCCCTTATTTCAGCTGTATCAAATGTGTCATTCTACAAAACGGGTGAAATTTAGATTTGAAAACTAGACGTGAATTTGTATCCACCGAATATGCATCAGTCCTGTTGAGCATCAGAGTTTTCTCTTTTTAAAAGAATCCAGTTAATATGTATTAAATTACATTATCCACTTATCTCTTTAAAACGAAACAAATTCCAACTAAACTATATTTTATTCTTTACATCCTACACATCTTGTTTGTAATCCAGGTGACTACCGTTGCTCTGAGAATCAGTTCCAGTGTAAAAACAAGCTGTGTATCCCTATATCCTGGCACTGTGATGGTATACAGGACTGTGCAGACGGCAGCGATGAGGAATCCGAGAGCTGCGCAGCGAAGACCTGCAAACCCGGTCAGTTCCAGTGTAAAAACGGGCGCTGCATTCCACCGAGCTACGTGTGCGATGCTCAGGACGACTGTGGGGATAATTCAGATGAGCCGTACGATGTGTGCAGTGAGTGTCTCCATTCTTCAATCTTTGAAGAGATCACATAAAATAAACATTTGCCCTGATATACAGTATGTACTCTAGAAACAGCACTTTTGTGTTCTGTGAAAGAAAATGTCATACAGTAAATGAGTAAACAATGTCGAAATTGTTTGCACCATTCCTTTAAGACTATCTAAGTTGAGATGTAAGACATTTTTCACCTTTTGTAGTGGGCCCAGACCATAAGTGTGATGGCGATACAGAGTTCTCCTGCAAGACAAACTATCGCTGTATACCTCAGTGGGCTGTGTGTGACGGCACCAATGACTGCATAGACAACAGTGATGAGCAGGGCTGCCGTAAGTCCCATCTAATGCTAATTAAAAAAAGATTCACATGAGGTGTTGACGCAAGCCCCGCTCCTATAAGATGCAAACTTGTTCTTCGGTATTGAATAGTGAGCGTGAAATATGACATTCTAACTTCTGTTGCACACTTTAAAGTGAAACAAAATTGACAGTTCGGTCATCATTTACTCACCCTCTTTTCATTTCAAACCTTTATAACCTTCTTTCTTCCACAGAACATAAAAAAAGATATTTTGAAGAAAGTTGGTAACTGATCAGCACTGGCCCTCCTTCACTTCTAGAGAGGGTATGCATTAATGCCATACCCTCTATTGTATGGACACAAAACTAATGCAGAGTGAATGGTGGCCAGTTAACAACATTCTTCAAAATATCTTCTTTTGTGTTCTGTGGAAGAAAGAGAGTCAAACAGGTTTGAAATGACAAGAGGGTGAGTTAATGATGACATAATTTTTATTTTGGGTTGAACTATCCCTTTAATGTAATTTGTAAATAGGATGAAGTGCTATGGATTACAAATACAATATATATTTTTTATCATACCTCCATAATATGATTAGCAAAATTTCACCACATAAAAATACTTTAGTATAGGACTATTTAGAATGTATTATAGTTAACTGCTTTACAATATTGCAGTATATAATTCTGTAATACAGTAGTAAATTGATAAATTGTGTTAAATGTAATATTAATACTAATTTACTATAGAAACTATACCACTACTGTAGAAAGTGGATTACTGTAGAATGTGAATTAACCCCCAACATATTCTGCATGCAGATGAGTTGACCTGTGACCCTCTGGGTGATTTCCGCTGTGATAATCACCGCTGTGTGCCCATTCGCTGGAATTGTGATGGCAACAATGACTGCGGAGATGGTTCTGATGAGCGAAACTGTGGTGAGTAATACTTTTTAAACATCCAATACCTCTCAATAATGTCCGAAAGTCTTCTCATTGTCGAGCAAGACGTATTTAGTCGGGTGTTCCTTGCTCGCAGAACCCAGGCCCTGTTCAGAGAGCGAGTATCGCTGTGACAACCAGCAGTGCATTACAGGAGCTTGGGTTTGTGATCATGAAAATGACTGCGGGGACAATTCAGATGAGCGTGACTGCGGTGAGTTAACGTGAAATCAGATTATTCAACCTGTGAGAACTTGAGTCGTTGAGAATTAAAATGTATTTCTTGTCATTCTAGAGTTGCTCACCTGTCGTCCTGGGACATTCCAATGTACATCTGGACATTGTATTCCAGAAGCTCTTAGATGTGATGGCCGTCCTGACTGCTTGGACTTCTCTGATGAGTCCACATGCCGTGAGTATGCTGGGCTGAAGCTATATGCCTGTTCAAAATTCTAATTGAAGTTGTTTCAGACTTCTTGTATGCCCGACAGCCACCCGCTATCCCGGAGGACGCTGGTGTTCTTCATACCAGTTTCAGTGTGA
Organism: Triplophysa tibetana; assembly: GCA_008369825.1. Taxonomy (NCBI): domain Eukaryota; kingdom Metazoa; phylum Chordata; class Actinopteri; order Cypriniformes; family Nemacheilidae; genus Triplophysa; species Triplophysa tibetana. The sequence goes on along the minus strand of CM017893.1, from coordinate 14,266,457 downwards.
CAACAAAGTGTGCGTGAACCAGCAGTGGGTGTGTGATGGCTTCAACGATTGTGGAGACAGTTCAGATGAACAACTCAACCTATGCTGTAAGACACTATTACAAAAACACATTGATATCATTAGATTCTGTCACATTATCAGTCATTAGTTCTTAAAGTGATGTGTCACCCAGCTTTCCTGTAGCTCAGTGGTAAGAGCATTGCGTTAACTCCACAAGGTTGTGGGTTCGATCCCAGAGGATTGCAATTACCTATGTAAAATGTATAGGATAAAGCAATGTAAAGTCGCTTTGGATAAAAGCGTCTGCCAAATGCCTAAATGTAAATGTAACCCCAAATTGAAACTTCATCATTTACTCACTCTCATGTCATTTAAAACTGTGGAACACAAAATAAGTTCTTCCAAGAAATGTCTCTGTGGTTTTGTGACCATACAATGGAAGTCAATGGGGGTCAATATTGTTTGGTTACCAGCGTTCTTCAAAAAGTACTTTTGGGGTTCTACAAAATAAAGGAGGTCATACAGGTTTGGAATGACATGAGGATGAGTAAACGAAATATATTTTTTGGTATTTTGAGCGGTTAAGCAATAGAACTATCAATGTTATTGCTGCATGGATACCAATGCACAGCTGTTTTGTGAACAGGGAACATCACATGTGAGATGCCCGACAAGTTCCGCTGCGACAATGGCTACTGCATTTACAGTGGTCTCATGTGCAACAAGAAAGACGACTGTGGAGATGGAAGTGATGAAAAAGAGGACCACTGTAAGAGATTTACCCGTTACTTTAAACTACAACTGAAATTGAACTCTTGAATTCGTAAACTATACAATTTGACTTAAAGGCATTCAGTTCAGGCAAATGTGTTTATAACCAGGTCAAGACCCCACCCTTGCTCCCTGCACACCCAATGAGTTTAAATGCACTAATGGCCACTGTGTGCCTCTGCCTTACGTCTGTGACCACAACAATAACTGTGGAGATCTTACTGATGAGCTGGGCTGCAGTAAGTCTAACCAAAACATTGTAACCTTTACTTTCGTGATGTGGATTTGGTCATTTTGTACTGTGTGTTCATAATGAAACTTGCAGTACTTTAAACTCTCGTAGTTGATCAGTGATTGTTTGCAGATTTTGGCCATGACCGCAACTGCGATGAGAAGTTATGCCAGCATGAGTGTACAAACCTTAATGGCACAGGATTCATCTGCTCTTGTAAACCAGGATATGCTGTGGATACGGACAACACCTTCCGCTGCAATGGTACAACACACCTCAGGGTGTTAAAGCAACAACAAGACCCATGTGTTTGATAAGCGCAATTGTCCGTTATAAATTTCGTAAATATTGTCCCTGCATAAGCTTCCATGTTCGCAGGGCAATCCACGTGAATTTGTTGACTAGGCATGAATCGCTGTTACATCACTTCATTAACTGTGCATGTACAAAAGCACTCTTTTGGCTCCTGCGGGTTATACTACTGGGCTATACTAATAGTTCAAACTAGATTCTGAGGTAGCAGTTGGTTGTTAGCCGTTAGCGCATAGAGCGCTAGCAACATTGCAGCTAACTTGCTAGCGTTAGCTAGATAACTCATTTGCAGTCGCCCAAAACACAACGCATGAACGTGAACGTGTGTAGTTACCAAGGCAACTTATTTTCTGTAGTTATATTTTCGGAAACACACTCGCTGCCAGGTTGTGTTTTGTGTAATGTGCAATCAGTAACTTCCACTCAACTCGCTATGGGAATAGTGCATAGCACAGTAACTATAGATTCCGATAACATTAGTCTACTTGCATGAACTAAGGAATCAGCAACTTTTGACCATAAAACATTTATTGTGGTTTGGTAGTCATCATTTTCAACACTAAATTTGTGATGAGGCACGATCATACTACGTAAGATTTTGAGACCTGGCAACATTACATAATCTCTAGTCTACCTTACGGTTATAAATTGTGAACCAGTAACGTTAGTGAGCCAATAAACAACTTGAGCAAAGCCGAATTACTAATAAGCTCTAAAGTACAGGAAAGTAAGAAAAGATCTACATATAAGACTTTCAAATCCAGTAGGAGGAAGGCTAACGTTAGGTCTCCATCTGTTTTGCAACCAGATGCCTCTTGCAGCTCGCTTCCCCGAGTGTAAGTCCGTCAGATATTGATTTGTGTCCGATCACGCTCTCTATTTTCCTCTCTGTTTTACTTGGTGTCTCTGCCATGGTGATGGTTTGGAGACTTGCGTTGAACTAGATCGTTTCGTCTTATTGAAAGCTGTTGGCTAACTTCTCCCAGGCTAAGAGTAAAACGTGACGTATGCCGTAAAGCAGGGGATAGGCCGGGCTTGTACCTTCCCGAACACCAAAGTTACAAGTGCAATTTCAGCCGATAGGAGGCTGCTTAGGGAGCAACGGCAGTAAAATTCGTACAGTTAAAAGTTGTCCTATACACTAAAATAATTTGAGAGACAGTAATTTAAGTCAAAAAGTTGCTTGTTATCGCTTTAAGTTGGAATTTACAATGAAACATTTATAGAGCTACAATTTTTCCACAATGACAGAGAACATTGTCTGATGTTTTTTCTGTTGTTTGGCACCATTCTTGAAAAATAAAAATCATGTAATATGAAGATATAAGGTTAAAAATAATTAAAGGTTAAAAAATGAAATAAGCATACAAATAAAACGTCTTGGTTACGTCTGTAACCTCAGTTCCCTGATGGAGGGAACGAGACGTTGTGTCGAGAACGACAGATGGGGTTCGTTCCTGAGAACCAATCAACTCTGACTGCTATAGAAAAGGCCAATGAAATTTGGCGAATGAAATTTGCATGCCGGACTCCGCCCCCGGATATCCGGTATAAAAGGAAGCCGGCGTGCAGCATTCATTTACCTCTTGTTCTGAAGAGCCTGAGAGCCTCTCAAACTGCAACAGAAACGATACAGGTTTGTGGCATAAGGGACACAACGTCTCGTTCCCTCCATCAGGGAACTGAGGTTACAGACGTAACCAAGACGTTCCCTTTCTGTCGGTCTCTCGACGTTGTGTCGAGAACGACAGATGGGGTTATGTATGGAAAACGCCACAAACGCTGTATCGCGTCACAATCTCAGCGAAGCGACGGTAACAAGCCTGGGCGTGTCAGCTCGAAGCTTCGCGAAACTTGTAACCTTCCAGTGTGGTGGTCGGGGGGTTCCAGAGCTTTCGAGAAAGATGGATACAGCCCTGACCGGTAACTTTCACGAACGGGGCCTTAGCTCTCTACAGGCGAGAGGCCGTCCGGATCGGTTTACACCGGGAAAGCGCACTCTTAAGCAGAGAAGCGCTGCAGAGGCCACCTCCTACCCGTGGGGAGGAAATTGGTGGATAAGTATGGTCTCGTCCTAGGAGGAGAACGCATGGAACGTGCGGACTGGATAGTTAACCGCGAGGTGGAGGTCCACCTGGGGAAGCTCATGGGTTACCGAGTGTGGGAACCAGTGTCATGAGGGTATAGCAGACGGAACAGCCCACGGAGGGGGTGTTACTGCGTCTGAAAGCACAGGTCCGGTTAGAACTAAGTGGTAGGTCAAGAATGTCCCGGCCTAAGGGGGAAGGCTGCTCTGCTCAGCCAACCCCGAGGAAGTGCTTAGTGATGGATGGAATGCCTGTTCTTAACCAAGGAGTGGGTAAGAAGGGAGGCTGGTGAGGTACCAATTCTCTTAGCCAGGGTTGGGTAAGAGGAAAAGGGTAGATAGCACACTGACCCAACCTCTTGGAGGGTGGGATGGTGCTTTCGCAGGCATACGCCCCCCCGGATGCCAGTCCTACATGTCGCCACGCAGGACGTGGGCTGACACCGGGTTTACGCGAAGATTGTAAAACCTTGCGAAGGTGGTGGGCGTAGCCCAACCCGCAGCTCTACAGATGTCTGCCAGAGACGCGCCTCTGGCCAGTGCCCATGAGGTGGCTAGACCCCGAGTGGAGTGAGCCGTGACCGACAATGGACATGGCACATTCTGCGATCGGTATGCCGTCGTAACGGCATCTACGATCCAGTGCGCTAATCTCTGTTTGGAGACAGCCTTCCCCTTCTGCTGACCTCCGAAACAGACAAAGAGCTGATCAGAACTGCGGAAGTTCTGTGTGCGGTCCAAGTAGAGGCGCAGTGCGCGTACTGGACACAACACGGACCGGGTTGGGTCTTCCTCCCCGGTGGGGAGCGCCTGCAAGTTCACCACTTGGTCCCGAAAGGGAGTAGTGGGAACTTTGGGCACGTATCCGGGCCTGGGTCTCAGGCGAACGTGAGAGTTACCAGGGCCGAAATCAAGGCAGTCCGGGGACACAGAGAATGCATGGAGATCCCCTATCCTCTTGAAGGATGCGAGCGCCACAAGAAGAACCGTCTTACTCGATAGGTGAGGAAGATCGGAAGCTTCAAGGGGCTCAAAGGGGGGCTCGGCTAGGCCCCTTAGGACCACGTTCAGGTCCCAAGAGGGTATGGAGCGGAGACGAGGCGGATTGCGTCGTCTCGCGCCCCTTAGGAACCTAGTGACCAGGTCGTGCTGCCCTAGAGACCTTCCGTCCACTGAGTCGTGATGAGAGGCAATAGCGGCTACATACACTTTCAGTGTGGAAGGGGAGATGTTGGTCTCCAACCTCTGTTGTAGAAAGGACAGCACGATCCCGACCGAGCATCTCTGTGGGTCTTCTCCGAGGGAGAGACACCAGGATGAGAAGAGGCGCCATTTGTAGGCGTAAAGCCGCCTAGTGGATGGTGCCCTAGCCTGTAGGATGGTTTCAGCCACAGGGGGGTCTAACCTACTCAGGATGTCCTCGTCCCGTCCAGAGACCAGACATGGAGGTTCCAGAGGTCTGGCCTGGGATGCCAAAACGTGCCCATCCCCTGAGAGAGCAGGTCCTCTGTCAGGGGAATGGGCCAGGGGGGAGTCGTTGTCAAGAGCATGAGCTCCGAGAACCAAGTGCGGTTGGGCCAGTATGGCGCAACCAGTAACACCTGTTGCTCCTCTTCCCTGACCTTGCACAGGGTCTGTGCAAGGAGGCTCACTGGGGGGAAGGCGTACTTCCGCTTGTCTCGTGGCCAGCTGTGCGCCAGGGCATCCGTGCCGAGGGGGGCCTCGGTCAGGGCGTACCAAAGCGGACAATGGGTGGTGTCGCGGGAGGCAAAGAGGTCGATCTGTGCCTGTCCGAACCGCACCCAGATCAGCTGAACTGCACGAGGGTGGAGTCGCCACTCTCCGCAGGGTGTGTACTGGCGAGAGAGCGCGTCGGCTGTCTCGTTCAATACGCCTGGGATATGTGTGGCCCGCAGGGAGCGGATCACCTGCTGACTCCAGAGGAGGAGGCGTCGGGCAAGTTGTGATAGTTGCCGTGAGCGCACGCCACCCTGGCGATTGATGTACGCTACGGCAGAGGTACTGTCCAGGCGAACCAGTACGTGCTGACCTTGCACTAGAGGCCGGAGCCTTCTGAGTGCAAGCAGCACAGCCCACAACTCTAGGCAATTGATGTGCCAGCGCAGCCGGGGGCCCGTCCAGCGCCCCGCTACTGCGTGCCCGTTGCACACTGCACCCCACCCCGTCAGCGAGGCGTCTGTCGTCACCACGACGTGCCTCGTAGCTAGGCCGAGGGGGACTCCCGCTCGGAGAAAGGTCATGGAAGACCATGGGGCTAGGGTGCGTCGGCAAACAGGAGTTACCACCATGCGCCTGCTGCCGGTGTGCCACGCCGTCCTCGGAACTCGACTGTGTAGCCAGTGTTGAAGCGGTCTCATGTGCATCAGTCCGAGGGGTGTTACTGCCGCGGAAGATGCCATGTGGCCCAGGAGCCTCTGAAATAGTTTCAGGGGGACCGCCGATTGCTTGAAGTGTTCCAGGCAATCCAACACCGACTGGGCGCGAGCTGCGGACAGCTGAGCCACCATGGTGACAGAGTCGAGTTCCATACCGAGAAAGAGGATGCTCTGCACAGGGGAGAGTTTGCTCTTTTCCCGGTTGACCTGAAAACCCAGTCGATCTAGGTGCCGGAGCACCATGTCCCTCTGGGTACACAACAGATCTCGCGAGTGAGCCAAGATAAGCCAGTCGTCGAGATAGTTGAGTATTCTCACACCTCTCTCCCGGAGAGGAGAGAGGGCGGCCTCCACGATCTTGGTGAAGACTCGTGGAGACAGGGACAGACCGAAGGGGAGGACTCTGTACTGATATGCCCGACCCTCGAAAGCAAACCGTAGGAACGGTCGGTGTCGAGGAAGAATCGAGACATGAAAGTAAGCGTCCTTCAGGTCGATTGCCACGAACCAATCCTGACACCTGATAGATGCCAGGATGCGCTTCTGGGTTAGCATCTTGAAAGGCAGCTTGTGGAGGTGCCTGTTCAGGGTACGTAAGTCCAGAATGGGGCGCAACCCTCCGTCCTTCTTTGGAACGATGAAGACGGGGCTGTAAAACCCGCTGAACATCTCGGCTGGGGGGACGGACTCGATCGCCTGTTTCGCCAGGAGGGTGGAGACCTCTACCCGAAGCACGGAGGCGTCTCTGCCTCGGAGAGAGGGGGAGATGATGCCCCGAAACCTGGGAGGGGCCCTGGCGAACTGGATCGAGTAGCCGAGACGGACCGTCCGCATCAGCCACCGAGACAGTGTGGGCAACTTCTGCCAAGCTCCCAGGGACTGTGACAGGGGGACCAAGGGGACGGCCTGCTTCACCATACCCACGGAGGGTGGTTCGACGGCGGGTGGAGCCAACCGGATGTCGCCGGGGCTTCCCCGGAGGGATGGTTGGCTCCACGTTTTTGCCTGCCTGGCGGGACAACGGCACGCACTGTCGGATCGAGAGTGGTGACGGCTGTCGAATGAGTGCGGCCTCACACCTCGCCAGGGTGTGAGGTCGGTTCGCCGCGCACAGTCCGGGGGAGTGTGCGAACGGCTGGGTAGAACGTCCGGGGGAAACAACTCTCTTTGTGAGCAAGTGGGCGCCAGGCCCTGATAAGGGCCCGGCTTTGGGAACGAGGCAGGCGGCGTCCCATACCGACCGGTCAGAGGTGGAACTGTGACGGTCGGGCCAGATGTTGTCTCTCCCGGAGTCGTCTCGTCAGGGCCGCTTCCTGGAGGGTTGCCGACGAGGAGGGGGCCTAGGCTTCGGGGTCCTCTTCCGGGGTGCAGCCTGGGGGTGAACTCTAGCCGGAATCGGAGTCGAAGAGGCCCTGGGCTGTTGGGGAGCAGACGGTGCGCGGGAAGTCGAAGGCCGGGGGGCCGTCGAATCACGGCGCGGAAGAATATGGCTTATCGCCTCCGTCTGCTCCTTCACCGCCGAGAACTGCTGCGCGAAGTTCTCGACGGTGTCACCAAACAGCCCACCCTGCGAGATGGGTGCGTCGAGAAAGCGTACTTTGTCGGCGTCACTCATACCCGCAAGGTTGAGCCAGAGGTGTCTCTCCTGGACCACCAGAGTGGACATCGTCCGACCCAGGGCCCGCGCCGTCACCTTAGTCGCCCTTAGAGCGAGGTCAGTGGCGGCGCGGAGTTCCTGCATGACACCCGGGTCGGCCCTACCCTCGTGGAGTTCTCTCAACGCCTTAGCCTGATGGACCTGCAGGATGGCCATGGCGTGGAGAGATGAGGCAGCCTGGCCCGCAGCACTGTAAGCCTTCGCCACCAGGGAAGCAGAAGTCTTACAGGCCTTGGACGGGAGACGAGGTCGGGTCCTCCAGGTGGCAGCCGTCTGCGGGCATAGGTGCACCGCGATGGCACGTTCCACCTGGGGGACTTCGACATAGCCCCTGGCTGCCCCACCATCGAGGGCGGTGAGGGAGGCGGAGCTGGACTGCGTGGAGCGAGCCGTGAGGGGGGCGCTCCAGGTCCGACACAGCTCCTCATGCACCTCCGGGAAAAATGGAACCGGGGGTGGGCGCGGTTTGGAACCGCTTTCCGACCCCAGGAACCAAGTGTCCAACCGCGAGCGTTGGGGGAGGGGCAATGACGTACACTGCAGCCCAATGCTCGCGGCAGCCCGGGCTAGCATGGCCGACATCTCGACTTCTTCCTGAGCTCTACCCCCCGGGGGGGGGAGCTCGGATTCATCATCGGATACCGGCATCTCTCCCCCCGATGCTGCGATCGACATCTCATCGGCTCTGCGGTCCGTTTCCGAACGCGCAGAGGAGGATCCGGACGGTGTGCCACCGCCGGATGGAGAACGATCAAAAGAGCTTGTTGGGGTGCGACCGGCCCGTGAGCGCTTGGCTGGCGGGTGTACGGTCACAGAAGTCCCCAAATCACTGACGCCGCTAACCGGACCGGAGATCTGGGCCGTAGCCATAGATGTCACAGCCCGGGTAGCAGACGAAATGTTGGCTGGTCCCCGTAGGAAGACAGCCAACCGTGACCGCAACTTTTGGATGACAATCTGCCCGCAGTGCGGGCAAGATGTGTCAACGAACGCTGCTTCGGCGTGCTGGACGCCCAGACACCTAACACAGCGCTCGTGTTCGTCCCCCTCCTCGATGAGGGTACCGCACCCAAGAGAACAGCGGGACATGCCACGCTGTAGAGTGAGTCCTGAAAAGGACTGTTGTAGAAATTATCTCTGACACCTACTGGAACCGCCGAGACACCCAGGGGAGAATCGCTGCAGGAGGGATGATCCGCTGGGACAGTCGTAGATCCGGCAGTTGAGGCAGAAGCAGAGAGAAGATACTTCTTTTTCGCTTTGCTCATGAGTCGAAAGGCTCTGAAGAACAAAAGGTAAATGAATGCTGCACGCCGGCCTCCTTTTATACCGGATATCCGGGGGCGGAGTCCGGCATGCAAATTTCATTCGCCAAATTTCATTGGCCTTTTCTATAGCAGTCAGAGTTGATTGGTTCTCAGGAACGAACCCCATCTGTCGTTCTCGACACAACGTCGAGAGACCGACAGAAAGGGAAACAAATATTTCTATGGGTTCAGGGCACATAAAAAACTATTCTAAATCCTATTATATTTGCTACATCATGATCCACAACCCTGAAATACTATCAACAGAATATTGGCACATTAAAAATGTGAATAACTTTCTTTACAGTACATTAAATATCAGCTTATACTTTGGCTGTGACCCATGCATGTTGGAATACTAATAAACCTTTATGTCTACTATATTAATATTTTGACTCTTATTAAGTCTTGTTCCTGTGTCTTTTTCTCATTTCAGATATAGATGAGTGTTTAGAGTATGGCACATGTCTACAGGTCTGCAAGAACACTAAAGGTGGCTATGACTGCGAGTGTGCTCAGGGGTACAGGAAAGTGGGCTCAGGAAATCAGTGCGAGGCTGAAGGTAGGAACATTCAATTACTGAGCATAAGTTTTGAACTAGTTCATATGAAATAATTCACCCTCAAATGAAAATTGTGTTATGATTTATCCCCACCAGTTTTTCCAAACCTATATGACTGATGAATGTACTAGTCGCTCTTTCTTTTAAAAGTTTATAGGAACTTGGACTGTCAAGATCTAAAAAATTAAAATAGCACTATAAACGTCCACACAACTTCTGTGCTCTATTAAAGGTTTGAAGGTTTACTATCTTTTTGTAAACTCGACAGGGGAGAGCATGATTTTAACAAAAAATCAACGTTGATTTGGTCCCTAAACATGGTCCCTAAACTTGGTCCCTTAAACTTTATGGTTAGATAGACTGCTTTTATCATGCTGTTCCTTTAGTGTTTTTTCACTTTCATTATATATACACCTGTATATATATAATGATTATTCAATAAAAAGTTCAATATTTTCTCTTCAATATTTCTTCTTTTGAATGAGAAAATGAGGATGGCTGGAAAAGACATGAATTTCTACTTTTGATGAAAAACAAAAGTTAGTAATGTGAGTCTGGAAAGAGTAAATGAGTGTAGGAGTCAATTGTGACAGAATATAAAAGTACATACATTTTTTCTGCTCTTGTCCTCTAGGTCCTGGACCGTTGCTTCTGTTGCCAGAGAACATCCGCATCCGTCGCTTCAACCTCCAGACAGAGGAGTATCATGACTTTCTGCAGGAAGAGGAACGCATTGTGGCTCTGGACTATGACTGGGACCATAACAACACTGGACTCAGTGAGTGCTCTCTATCAACGGATATGAATAAACTATCATTCATTAGAAAATCACAAATCAATAACATTTTGATTTTATCACTTTCAATAATGTATTTTTTGTTCTTAATGTGGTATCTGTCTGTGTGTGTTAGGTGTGGTGTATTTTACAGTAGAAGGGAAGGGTGCGACACCTGGTGCTATCAAAAGAGCATATCTGCCAGCTGTGGACGATCATAGCAATAACATTGCGGCTGCTGTGAACCTGGACATCAAGTATATCACTAAGCCTTATGGGATTGCAGTGGACTGGGTCGGCAGGTAGAGCATTCTTTTTATTGGTAAACTTCTACTGGACCTTAATGATTCACTCTTAAAAAGAAAATCCTTTCATAAAATTTTTGCAGAAATTTATACTGGGCCGATGCCCAGCTCAAACGTCTGGAGGTGGCAATGCTGGATGGACGTTACAGGAAGCATCTAATCAAAACTGACCTTGGAGAACCAAATTCTGTGGCCGTTAACCCTCGACTTGGGTGAGACGAGTCATATTTGTTTGTGGTCTGTTTTAGTTGACCTACATTAACATGTGCTGCAGATTGTAAAATTGTATTCTGTGATGCAGAATGCTCTACTGGAGTGACAATGGTCCGACGCCCCGCATCGAGGCCTCCTGGTTGGATGGCCAGCAGAGGAGGGTTTTGGTGGAAAATGCCTTGGGTTGGCCTACAGGTTTATCCATCGACTACACTAACAACGACCGCATCTATTGGTCGGATGCGAAGGAGAGTCGCATTGAGTCCATTCTGCCAGATGGACAGGGCAGACGCACGTCAGTTTACATAGGTAGGGATTTGATTGGTTTAGCAATATGGTTAGTGCAATCAGAATATCTAATGGTACTGTTTCAGAATTCCAGATTTATCAGCTTAACTAGCGACAGGATCAAACCAGCAGTAACAATAACGCAGTTAATAATTTACAAAAATTCATACCTTGTACCACTCTCCTGACTTAGATGTGAGAAACCCTTTCAGTGTGGATGTATTCGAGGATCACGTCTACTGGAGCACACAGGAGAAAGGCGAAGTGTTCAGACAGGACAAATTTGGCATAGGTGCCAAAACCAAACTTCTGACAGCAGGACCCTGGCTCACCCAGATCAATGTCTACCAGCGACAGAAATACAACTCTATAGCCAGTGGGTAACCCAAGTAAACCTAAAGACTTCCATGTGACTCCAGTCAATATTCAAACTTCACTTTTTGCGGATATAGTAAAGATAATATAGGCATATTACGTATATAATACTTTATACATATGCATATATGTATGCATGTATATATATACACCCCCCCCCCACACACAAACACACACACACACATAAAGACATACATACATAAATATTTGAGTCAAAGACGAAAAAAGGTTTAAGCATAAAAATAAGTGTAATACCGCTTGAAATTTTTGATGTCCAAAATTTTTTTTATTGAAAATGTATATGATTGCATGTTTGTTTTCGTTTTTCTGAGTGAAAAATAAATATCATACATTTTTCCTTGATTTACAGAAGACGCCCACTAAAATTTGTAATTTTTCTTGAATTTGCCACTATCCTAGGTTTTGCCCATTTGTCAATAAGATTTTTTTACTCATTTAAAGCACATAAACTCTAATATGCTCCCTTATTCTTTTGTATATTTTTGTATGTTTAAGTCAAAATAAGCATGTTGTTTGAATTTGTACATAATTATTGTGATACACTGAATGAGTATGTAACCTCATTACAATCAAATTTTGACATTTTATTCTCAAAATACACACTTGTGTGAGTGTGTGTGTTACAAATGCAGTCTTACGGGTAGTAACTGTTTCCCCCTTACAGTGAAGAACCCTTGTAAGGGCACATGCAGTCACCTGTGTCTCCTGAGGCCGGGAGGCTACACCTGTGCCTGCCCAGAAGGCACCAACTTATATCCCGGTAGCAGCACTGAATGTGACGCAGGTGACTTAAATATCCGTTATCTGTTTTTATAACACATTTTAATGACATGCCATGGGTCATTTTAGCTTGTGAAACATTACTGACGTCAGCCTCCTGGTTTCAGTAATAATACTCCAGGCAGTTTGATTCCAAACATTGACAAGTTGCCCTCATTTGACTGTTTATTCATATCTTTTTTTGTGCAGGGGTTGAGCCTGAACCCACCATGCCCCCTCCCTGCCGATGTGTAAATGGCGGAACATGTTATTTTGATGACAATAAGGCGCTCTGCATGTAAGCTTGTGATTATATTGTTATGTGTTAGTGCCACACATGTTCAAAGGTTACAAGGATGAGTGGACGGATGGATGAATTTATGGATATGGTAATGTTTACTTTTAATTCCCGCCTCACAGTTGCCCCCCTGACTGGAATGGAGATTTCTGTGAAACCAGTGTTTATGGCGTGGTGTCAACCTCAGGTATAATAATGCCAACAGCCAATTACCTGCAATATACCTGAACATTGTTACTGTGTATCTTCTGAATGAGTTTTAAGGTTTCTTTTTTATATAAGGCCAAACAAACACTAGCGTGCGGTTTTACTTTAGCTCACCTAGTAGTACATTGAACTTGCAAAAGCAAAGCCATTGGTTTTGTTTCCTATAGGAAATGCACATACTGATCAAACTATAGGTGGCTTTGGATCAAAAGAATTAATGTAAATGTCAATGTCATTCTTTTTTTTATCCACAGTGGCTATTGCTCTTGGAGTCACGGCGGCTGTGGCTCTTTTCCTTGGATGTTTGATATATTCTGCCCAAAAGAAATCAAAAATAATAAATGTTCTTCATAATATCAACCTACCTGTCAGTATGCCAAACTTCAGTAGACCTAGTTTCTGGTAAGATTAAAGAAAATGTCTGCATTTCTGTTTTTGGGAAGGAGGGACCCTTTTTTTTACTGACTATTTTTTTTTATTTTATCCCTTTTCTTAACCTCACACATTTATATTTATACAAATTTTCCACACATATTATTGATTTTTCTTTAGTTAATTATTTTGCCGAAAATGATTGGCATCAAATATAAAATGGTAATATAACCTTTTAAAATATAATGTTGATTGTAATTGGGAAAAGTAAACGTCTGTAAAATATTTTTACATTAACAAAAAAACTAAATAATGTTGTGGATCCACTAGACTTGCAAACATTGGCTAAGTAAGAAATCCCTGAACAATACAAGGGTTAAACAGAAGATATAATTTGCAGTGAAACACATGCAATGTAGAGAAAATTCAACCTGTTGCTGTTGTTTAATATAATTAGGGCTGAATTCTCCAACTCACCTGAATCCGGACAACATGAGATCGCCAAAGAGGTTTGTATTTACCATGTTTTTCATATGTTATAACCATATCATGTGACAGCATAAATAAAAGTGAAAATGTGATATTATTATGCATTGCAGTAATATGTATAAGAATGCAATATATATGTATATTACTGCAATGGTTTTTATTTTGTCACATCAGAATGTGTAACGCCTATTCAAAGGTCTGGGTTTCTTTCTTATAAGAAAGCTTTTATTCTGTGGTCAACTGCAGGAGTCCAGCACATCGATAGAAGTAGAGGGAGCAGGAAAGAGTTTTGAGAATCCAGCATACAGCACCGGGGAGGGAACACAAGACTCTTCTGCAGCTCCAAGGGCTGTTACAGCACCTGTCATCAACGAACCTGCCAATGTATGTCTGTTACTGCCCTCTAGTGGAGAAAATGTATAATGCCTTTTCATATGTTTTCACAGAAATTGTATGCACCACAACAGTTTTTTTCATTGTATCCCGTGTTATTTTAGAGTCAAAATGTGTTGCTCTTTTTAAAATAGCACTAGACAACAAGCCACCAAATTGTCATTTCTTAAAGTGTTTTTTAATATTTCAGGAGAGTGTTGAAAACCCAGTCTATTTTGCTGAGATGAGCTCTGTGACCCAGCCAAACGGTTCTGTAACCTCTGTCAAAGCAGATGTCACCCAGGTCAACACTGAGCCTGACAAGGTTAGCCATGGTGACATTCAGCCAAAGACACATGATTTCTTTCCTGGAAATGATTTCACTTGCAGTATGAAGACCTTTCAATCCAGCCTGTCAGTAGGATAAAAAGCACATGGAACACTCACTTTTATTCACACTCACATTATTTAAAACCCATACAGTATGTGACTCTTTCTTCTGTGGAGAAGAAAATGAGATTGTCTGAGAAATGTTTCTTTGGATTTATGCCCAAACAATGGAAGTCAGTGGGGGTCGATGTGTTTGGTTTTCAACATTCTTTAAAAAAAAAATTAATTCTGCAGAAGAAAGTCATACAGGTTTGGAATAAAATTAGGGGGGATATCGTACTTGGGTGAACTTAGGTGAATCGTACTTGGGTGAACTATCCCAAGTTAAATTCTAAATGTTGGATCGTGGGTAAAAAACTAAATCTTTAATAGGATCTCAAAAGAATGTCAGTTCAGTGGTGCCTTAATATAATGTTATAATAAAAGAACACCCTAAACACACCCACACACCAGTAGTTATTGTTCCCTGCTAAAGATGTGACAGAAAAAGCGATGAACAGTACAATATGTGGGACAGAAAGACACAAGAGTTAGAGAGACATCAGTAAATAACAACACAAGCATACACAGTAGCGCAGAGATGATCGGTTCTGATCTAATCATTAAACTTATTATGACGCTCTCTTTACTCTTTTACACAGGTTGATAGTTCACAGCTACAGTCTGACGTGGGTACAGATGATACATTTACTAACCCCATGTACACGGTGAGATAATCTTTGATTGAATGTGGTCAAGCAAGTGTCGCTTCCATTTTTATAATATTTAATATTATTTGAATAAATATACATATCACTGCTGTCCTTCTAAAACCTTGTTATTTGAATTTATTTGTATATTTCTCTGCATAAATAATTTTTATTAGTTACCTTTTATGCTTGTCACAGGATTTTGCAAATAACACAGTATAACAAATTTTTGTTTCGCTCAACCCTTTTATTGTTCTTGTTCGAATATCGTAAATAAAAACTGTAAAAATGTTCACATATTTCAACAATTATTTTCCAATTGTCACTGTCTGGATGTCTGGAAAGGCCATGATGAACACCATATTTTTGTTCAATTTTTAAAAGTGGGGGAAGCATGTGTCCTAAAATGTATTTGGCACTTGGCCAGCCATGTTGACATTGTCTCTCTCCTTATGCTGTTAAAAGCTGAGAGATGAATGTTGCAGCACAATGAAAGCTATAACAGCGTACGGAGAAGGAGGGGCTGCTTTTAAAGGCTCATTGAAGGAAGGTCGAGGCCTTAGATCGAAAAGAGAAATGGTAGACAGGGAATGAAGGACAAGAAAGACCTTTAAAGACCTTGAAACCTTGATGAAATTATTGAGTGATTTGGAGAGGTGGAGGCACCTATTCAGTTGTCGCGATTGAACAAACTGTAGGCATAAAGGAAATTGTTTGTACCCTCAAATTTGGAATACATCAATTGTATGCACAAATGGAAATAAAAAAATTTTGATTGTTGCAATTTGCTGCAGTTATGTTTTCTGAATATGATCCTGTTAGCTATCAGAGTGTTCTCATAACATATCGGTTCCCCTATTTTCTGTGGTTCACATATGTCAGTTGAGACATGAGCTGTCATTTAGAATCAAAATACATTTGCATTAGACTAATGAAAGGTCAAGCCCTCGGTTGCTTAAAATATTACAGTGACACAGATCTAGTTGTGTTTTGCTCCATCGAGCCCTGAGAGTAGATTGATTTTTGAAAATGCAGATCGTGTGAGGTTCGCACTCATACATCATTTGGTCTGTGTAAGGTGACATGATGATCTCTTCCCCTTAGCTCAATCTATACTCAATTAATAACAACTGAAACTTGTTAAATAACAATGCAGTACATGTAGTGATAGATGAAAATATCTGGTATAGTATACATTTAAGGAAGGACGTGTTTAATTTCATAAAAGTGTCTTAATTTGAAGAATGGCAGTTAATACAGATTTCTTGTGTTGCTTCTTTGCAGGATTCATCAGGCACATGCAGTCAGGGAGAGTCTACAATCTGAAGACCATTTGAGATCATTTTACAGGACTGGCTCTCAGTCACTTTGCCATCTAAGACTTATGGGTGGTAAATTATGGCTGCAGTATATTCTCCATCTAGTCATGATGATTAACGTCTGAGTTTGCAGGGAGTTACAAGTGTTGGCAAACACCCAAACATTCATCCTGTGAGACTTCAGTTGATTCTCTTATCTGTAGTTTGGTGTTATTTCTTGTCAAATTGTTATTTAATGTCAAATATATATATATTAAATGTTCATGATCAATTTCAATACTTATATATCTCATTTTGTTTATATTAATAAA
The DNA here is from genome assembly GCA_008369825.1 of Triplophysa tibetana. Taxonomy (NCBI): domain Eukaryota; kingdom Metazoa; phylum Chordata; class Actinopteri; order Cypriniformes; family Nemacheilidae; genus Triplophysa; species Triplophysa tibetana. The sequence continues at coordinate 14,249,951 of CM017893.1, read as the reverse complement.
GTATAATTGTAAAGTGGGCCCATTTTATTGGTTCTTCATAAAAATTAAAATGCATAAAAATTGCACTCACCCCGCTATAGTTCAGATTAAAGTTTAAAACCCTCATCCTTAACTTGGCTATTCAGTTTTTTTCATACTTTGTTTTATGAATGTTCTTGTGTAACAGCCTTTGAGATGTGTGCTGTTGTAACTGTCATTGATTGTGTTGTCCCCTTTTTGTTGTTTCATTTTTATTTAAAAAATCAATAAAACATTTGAAAATATGAACCGAAGACCCTGTTTTCTTATGTTAACTGGACCCCATTCACTTGGTTTTGTCTATATACAATAGAAGTGAATAGGGTCCAGTGCTGTTCGGTTACCAACTTTCTTCAAACCACCTTCTAAGGTGTTCTGCGGAAGGAAGGAAGTCAAACAGGTTTGAAATGACAAGATGGCAAGTAAATGATAAAAAAATGATAACAAAAATGAAAAATCTGTCATCATTTATTTACCCTCTTGTTATGTCAAACCTGTAGGACTTTTTTCTGCTGCATAAACAGAAGTTATTTTAAAGAACGTTGGTAACTGAACGATGGCGGTACCCATTCACTTCTATTGTGTGGACACAAAACCAATGCAAGTGAATGGCTACCGCCATCGCTTGGTAACCAACATTCTTCAAAATATCTTCTTTTGCGTTCTGTAGAAGAAAGTCGTACAGGTTTGGGTGAGTAAATTATGCCAGAATTTACATTTCGGGATGAGCTTTGCCTAGAAATGCATTGTGGATAATATATGTCATTTGGGACACAACCATAGATCCCAATGTGCATCCTTTAATGATGCTAAAACGTCTATTCATCCGATACAACTGTGATCAAGTTTCCAAATGTATTTATGTTTATTTTCTCGTGTCCATGCTTAATTTGCCCACAAAAGACAGCCTACTTCTATTATCTTATAAAAGGTTGATAAAGCCATAGGACAGAAAACACAACTTGTGTTTGATTCACGCTTTTGATGGAACCGAAGCACTATACTTTATAGAGCCAAGCTGAAACTGCCTATCAGCTCCTGGTATATCACAGCAAGAATCATTAGATAAGAGAGAGAGGAAGAGGAGCAGTGGGGGATGGTGATAGTGCAAGAGATTGAGGGAGGGCTGAAGATTGTGTGTGTATGTGAGTGAGAGAGTGAGGGAGGGAGGGATGGAGGGAGGGAGGGGGAAGGGAGTGAACGAGACATACTAACAGAGATTTGAGTCAGTTTAGCAGGTATTGCCACAGAGATGCCGAGGGTATCTCCATGTAAGCGGAAATACTCTCTCTCGCTCACACACAGACACACACACAGTGAAAGGTAAGCGATACAGGGGCGTTCTTTTGTTTGCATGGCTTGATGTTTAATGCGCAGACAGAATGAACAGCGGGGGGGGAGGAATCAGTACTTAAAAGGATCTCAGCATCCAGTAATGTTTTTTCTTTTTTGCCCACGTTCAGTGCCGGACCGCTTTAGACTCTGGGATGCACATCTGTGATAAGGTAGACACAGATGCTGGGTATCCCTTAACAATCCTTGGATTCCCTTTAGTTTGTCACAGTGATGTTGCTGTTTTATTTGAGATTAATGAAGATGTGATGTTGTATTTTAGAGTTCTGCAGACTGCTTTCTTTTTTCCCTCAAGAGCTTCTCTTTCTTCTGCTGCTTGGGGAGTCTTGAACGTCTTGCTATGAACCTGTGATTTGTCTTGTGTCATGACTGCGTGCATGTCACGTTCTGAATACCCTGTGGGGACCAGCCAACTATGTCTGAATGCAAAAATGTTTTTGCAAAGATTAGGGGATATAAAACATCAATAGCTCTTAAGAAGTCAATTGAAACTTTAAAAGAAAAGCAAACATGTGTACATGCATACTTCTACTGTATACGTCAACTAATGATTCTACTCTTATAAAAAAAAAAAAGATTTCAGGTGCATATATTATGACTCATATTGTGATGAGTTTTGATTTGACATGTAGTTTTCTGAAAATCTGAAGTTGGTTGCATGTGGCTGTATCCCATAGATCTCAAAGACTGCTGTTAATGGCATTTAAATCAATCTGCTTCCAAATGATTTTTATTTGATGTCAATGCTTGAATTCAAGCATCTACAGTATGTATCCTATACACACATTCACAAAAGGGAAAGAGAGAAAGGCTGAGCTGTCATTACTAGTGGTGTTCTTTGATGGTAGAGAGGACAGATGGTAGCAGAAGGATGGCCAAATGACCTTGTCCCCAGCGGGGCATGTTTTCAGCCTCACATGAATCAGTCTGTGAGAGCAAGGACTGGGCAGAAGACCCCCTGTTTTATTATAAAGAGAGGGGATGGCATTGAAAAAGTCAGACAGAGCACCAGACTTCATGCAAACAGGAATACATTCATTTTTTGGTAGCTGTGGCTACTAAAATTGATGAATGTTTGGCAGACATTAATTAATTTTGGTGCCTGTTTATGTTACAGTCCATTCATTTATATTTATTTAACTTGTGTAATGTAAACAAATCAACATGAATGTCTTAAAATATACTAATAATTATCATATCACAGGTAATAAAATGGAAGGGCACATGATGAAGCCAAAACAAAACGGACCCTAACAATGACTAATAGATATTTTACAGTACAATTAAAAGACATAAGAACATAAGAAATCTATTTCTAATCCTGTGTTCACTACGCTATGCTTCGCATTGGTGTGAACACACAACCCATTCTCAAAGGAGTGGCATAGGCACAAAATTTGGAATCTATTAATTTGTGTACATGGTCAAGAATTTCTTCCTTTTTACGTTTTACTCAGCATGACTTTTATTACACAGATCGCGTGTGTACTTATGTACATTTATATATACTGTATATAAACTTCAATTTCAAAAGAAGTCTTTTTTTAGGTGGTGGCCAACACCCGTGCAATGATCATGCTGTCTAATCAGAATCTTGACATGCCATATCTCTGAGATGGATGGATTAACTCGGAAAAAGGAGAAGTACTCACTATCACAGATTTAGACCGATTTGTGAACAACATTTGAGAAAAATAGGCCTCTGTGTACATAGAAAAAGTCTTAGATCTTTGACTTAACCTCATGAAAAATGGGGGCAAAAACAAAAGTGTTACGTTTACAGTTCGTGACAATGTCACAAATTCCCTTGAGACCGTGTTGGAGCACCACATTAGTCTACAACAACGAACTTAGTATTTAGTTGGTTTGTGCCCGGCTGCTCGCATTTAAAACCGCTGAGTTTTGTATATTAGACATAACATAATTCAAAGTTTATGGCCAGTTTTAATGTCCTCAAGGGTTATTTTTTAACAGTAGGATTTCGTGTGAACATAAACTGCCTTTATAGACATTGCAAGCTGAGGCTCTGAAAGATGCCTGTCAAACAGATTTGCTATATTCATGTTTGTTTAGTTTAGGGTTGCATAAACATTTTTGTAGCTGTGTTATGTCTGGTCACTGCTTCTCACCTCAGTGTATTGACATTGAGTCATTTTTTTTCATTGGCTGGATCTCCCTAGCAAATGGTTGCTTACCATATGTTAAACAAGTGTGTCCAAGTGTGGAGATGTAGTTGGAGTGAACCAATAAATTCAGAAATTCTCAATGTGACTGTTAACTATTGAACTCGAATGACTGTGATGTGATAAGATTTCTTATGTGGGTGCAGGTAAGATAGATGTCACTTCAAACAGAAAGCTGGGCTGTAAAGTAGCAGTGAGAGATGCCTGATCTGAGCATATGTCTGGTGAGAATCCTCCTAATGCATCTGCAGCATGAGATAAAGAGAGACTCAATCCTGCGTAATCTTTCCATGTAGCACGTCATGATCAGAGAGAAAGAGAAAATGAGAGATGCTTCTGGATTCAGGATGGATTAAACGGCTTTCAGAAAACCAAAAGTCCTGGTAAGGCTGCAGCTGGTCTGGTACAAGCTGTACCAAATTTTAACATCGTAACAACCCTCAAAATTTGACCACACATATCAGGGTTTGAACTCCATGTGTGAAATATGCCAACTTAAGAATGCTTTCTACATTTTTGATAAGCTGAGATAAAAACTTTGGGCCTGCATATGAATTAAACATCTTCAGCATGCTTTTAATTACACCACTCATATTTTTTGTAATAGGCCTATTCTTTGTTAAGTTTACAAAATATTTTACAAATACAATGTTTTTCTTTTTCATGTGCTAACAAATGCTTTTTCTAAATATTCACAGTTAAGGGAATCAAATTGAATTATTGGTAGTGTTTATTGCCATTTGGCTGTTCTGATGTGCAGACAGGATCAATTATTACATTAGCTCAACAATACTTTGTCCATCTGAAAGTAATGCTTTTTCAGCAGGACTAAATCTGACCAAAAAATGTAACAAGTTTAAAGCAATTTATAAATAACTGTCCTGTAATTTTGCCCCATCTCTTGGGGTGAAAGGATGTGATAAAATATTGATTGTTGTTGCCATGAGATTATTTTCCATGGGACTCTTTTAGGGGGTTAGGTGATCATGTTTCTACTTCACTATCTTGCTCAGATCTAGTGCCGACCATAGCTACTATATACCCTATTGAAGACTGATGTTTTGTTATTTGTTATTGTAACTTGAAAGTGATGCAACATTTTATACTGTGATCTTCTAATGTAACTAAATTTTATGAACTGTAATGCCATTTTGAAGATGTTTTTCATTTTCTTTTAATAACATTTTGACTATGAACCTCTGTATGTAAGCAAGCAGTAATATTATCTGTAATGTAAATATGAAATGTAAATGAATGCATTTTAATGAAAGCAGTCAAATGAGCATTAGATTTTTTTATATGATTTGCCTCATGAATTTGGTTTGGTCCAATACTATTAAATTTATATTTATTATTTACAACACTTGCAGAGGATTAGAAACAGATCAGCCAGGGGGTTTCCCGATGCCGTATTGTGCAAAAAAATTATGTTGATTCTTTCTTTTTTGTGGATAACAGGTCTTTCAGATGAACCTACATTCTGAGTGACCTAAGAGAAAAGGTAGAAAAATCGTTTTTCCACCATCTCTAACTGTCTCATGAGCAGTCATGCCTGTTCTGTCACCTGTCACCGGTGGGTACTTCATTCAGCAGTCGTGATGATATCATTTAATCCCTTTCAGCATAACACTACAATCTCAACACTGCATTATTTTATTTGCTGAAGGTTTACATGAGATGCTAGCACTCCTCACCTCTCAGCTTCACCCAGAAGCAAACCATAAGGAGGACCTGGTCTTTCTCAGAGAGGTCTTCAGTGAAAGGAGCCTCAGCTATTTAATGAAAGTATGTAATGCATGGTGACTAGCTTCTATCATTCTGAAATCTTGTATCTCTATACTTCATGATTGTTTTTCCAGAAATGATCATCGGTCACCCTTTATGTTTGTCACTAACCGTACGTCCGATACTATATAGGCGAAAATTTGCATAAGTCTTGAGTAGCATGTCTGAAACTTCAGTATGCACAAAACAGTAGGCAAAAAATGTTTGCCGAGATTTGTGAGTGTGCATCAGATGTACACTTCTCTATCCCATGATGCCACGGGAGTTGGGCAACGGTCAAATTTAAAAAGTGAATTGAACCACAATGGGGGCACGGTGGCTTAGTGGTTAGCACGTTCGCCTCACACCTCCAGGGATTCCCGCTTCCGACTTGTGTGTGTGGAGTTTGCATGTTCTCCCCGTGCCTCGGGGGTTTCCTCCGGGCACTCCGGTTTCCTCCCCTGGTCCAAAGACATGCATGGTAGGTTGATTGGCATCTCTGGAAAAATTGTCCGTAGGGTGTGAGTGCGTGAGTGTGTGTGCCCTGCGATGGGTTGGCACTCCATCCAGGGTGTATCCTGCCTTGATGCCCGATAAATCCTGAGATAGGCGCAGGCTCCCCGTGACCCGAGGTAGTTCGGATAAGCGGTAGAGAATGGAATGGAATGGAATTGAACCACAATAGCGGAAAACTTCAAAGCTGTGTCCATATTTAAAATTTAAGTACAGATTTATTAATTTATTTTGAATAAATTATGTTTGCACAGACGCCTAGGTACAGATTGATGTTAATACGTCATAGGTCAAAGAGCATACGGGTGAAATGACAATAAAACATGGAGGATGCTGTACGTCCGATATCTAGTGATATGACCCCTGCACATACTATATAGGAAGTACTGTTTTAACAGTTGATAGGTAATTCATATTAATCAGTGCATACTTTCATAGTATACAATTTCGGATGCAGGGTTGGTTTTGCAAATATGTAACCAATACAAGGTCAAGACTGTCAACTTGTACAACAGTATTTAATAATAAAAAAATACAGTTTTTTTCATTTCCTGAAAATCAGCGAATTTGACGTAGGTACGAGGCTTCAAAAGGACAGCGACATATGTTCTTATATTATTGCAGTAGCAGTTTAGCAACTAGTTACTGAATGCATATTGCACACGGACATTCCTTTATTAAAAATGTGAAAAGATAAAGATTTGTAAGTTTGTATTCAGAAAATTAAATTTTTCAAAAAACAATTATGATATATTGACCGTTATTTGCAGATCCATGAACGATTGAGGCAGTTTCAGCTCCAAAACCCGATCCCTGTGCTCCACAGCGCCTCCTATTTAGCGGAGGACGTGAGTGTGTTTCTCCTCTTACTGCAAACGTTGACTGATAATTTGTTACGGATATTCTTGCTGTGGTGACACCAAAAATATGGTTGTCTCAACATTGATCATGTGGTTTGATTGACAGGTTGCAGAGGAGCTACAGAATGGACCACTAAATGAAGATGAGAGAGAATTATTAACACTACTGACTGCTCCACATGTGAAGGTTCAAACCTCACACAGTTAATAAAAAATATTGAAATAATATTTTTTTAATTAATCAAAATTTCTAGAAATTACCAAAAGCTGTACTCATCCGTAAAAGTATTGTTCATTGTAAGTTCCTGATAGCTAGCTATTCAGCTACTGTAAAATGTTACATTCGTATTTTAATCTGTATTTATTTGATTGCATGACGAAACAGAGTCAAAAACTTATATTAGACTTATATTAGATTGTGTTTTATTTTTTAAACATAAATGCATACATTTTACACACATAGGTCTATGCACCTTTTCTTCCACATCACTAATAAAGTAGATTTACAACTATTGTTGTAATTTTTCTCCACCAGGCAGTGCTAACAGTACATGACACCGTGGCACAGAAAAACTTTGACCCTGTGCTGCCCCCGCTGCCAGATGATCTAGATGATGAATTAGAGGAAGAATCTGTGAAAATTGTCAGATTGGTAAAGAACAAGGAGCCTCTTGTGAGTTTCATCATAAAACATCGGTTTCTGCAATAAATCATGTTATATTAATAGTGGGGGATAGTTCACCCCAACAAGAAAATTCTGTCCTCATAGAATGTTCCAAACCTGTATAAATAAAATAAAAAATTCTGCTAAACACAAAGGAAGATATTTGCAAGACTGTCAGATATCAAACAGATCTCATCCCCATATTGACTCCCATAGTATTTATGTACCCTACTATGGCAGTAAATGGGGATCAAGCTAAAGGTTTGAGAGTAAAAAACATATTTCACATATGTCAGTTTTCGGATTGGATGGATTTCTGTTGGTTGAGCTGCAACTGACATTTTCAACGTTTATATGCTGTATTTACATACCTTTATGTTATGTCATTGATTGTGATTAATGTGGTCTGCTGTAGCATGTTGTTTTGTCTTTTTAGGGTGCAACGATCCGCAGGGACGAAGTTACTGGAGCGGTGGTAGTTGCTAGAATCATGAGGGGCGGGGCAGCTGACCGCAGTGGTAAGTGACAGCCTGGACACTCCCCCTTTCTACATAACCGTCACATGTGAGTTTTTTCACTGTGGCTAGATAATAAAGGCAGATTTGGTGTAACATAATCTTTGATGACACAGATAGAGAGCATGTAAATCAAAAACTGTGAAAGGTGACATGAATGAAAACATGGGACAAATTCCAGTGTCACACAAATAATTAGAATAATTAAGAATCACTAAAAATATACAAAACAAAAAATAAATTTTAAAAAGCAATACAGAAACTGTACTCACAGCAGAATCATGATTTTGTTGATATTAATAGCATTCTGGGCAGCATGATTTTTAATAACAAGCAAAATATTGACTAAAATCCTTGAGATTATGCTCTGCCGGGGATTACAGATTACACTGGAAATCTACAAAAATGGATTTTATGCAATGGAAATTTTACTCTATATGAAAATGATTTATGATTGTATTGAATGACACTTAAAGGGATAGGTTGTCCAAAAAATGACATCATTAAAAAACTCATCTTTTACTCACCCTTCTTTCAAACCTGTATACATTTCTTTACTTGGTTTAACACAATGAAAGATATTTGGGAGAACGTTAGCAATCGACAGTTCTGGGAAACCATTGACTTCTATATAAAATAATTGTGTTATATTTTTTGTTCTATTGAACACAATAGAAGATATTTTGAGGAATTTAGGAAAGCAATGCATGTAAAATTGATGGTAGACCCCAATGTGTTTTGAATGCACTGTGACTAATGTTGCCTGAATGCTCCTCTAGGTCTGGTGCATGTTGGAGATGAGCTTAGGGAGGTCAATGGAAATCTAATCATACACAAACGTCCTGAGGAAATCAGCCAGATTCTGGTGTGTGCACCATTCGTCCTTACTTTCACAAAAGCTGAGTCATTCCCGACCATATACCTTATCAACCAAAATGCACTTTTGTGATTAAATGTCCTTGATGTTTATTGTCTCGCTGGGATGCAGTCTCAATCTCAAGGCTCGATCACTCTAAAGATAATCCCTGCCATCAAGGAGGAGGACAAATTCAAAGACAGTAAGGTGAATAAAATCACAGTTTTCAGTTTATTGGAGTGACAAAAAAGATATTGATATATATATATTTTTATTAAAAAGTAAAATTGTGAAGCAACAACAGCATTAGGAAATTATTTTATGTTTGTATTAAGGTCTATTTAAGAGCCATGTTTGATTACACACCATTTGAAGACAAAGCCACACCCTGTCAGGAGGCTGGACTACCTTTCCAGTGTCGGGACATCCTGCAGGTGGTTGGTCAGGATGACCCAACATGGTGGCAGGCAAAACGGGTGGGAGACAGCAACCTGCGTGCTGGACTTATTCCTTCAAAACAGTTCCAGGAGAGGTACAACAATGTCAACATGATCATCAACAACAATAACTGTTTATTTACTGTCACCAGCCCCGTGACACACACATCTGAATTTGTGTCCAGATCTTGGAAGATAGATACTTATATTAACATGTTTTGTCATTATCTCTTAAATTTTTAGACGACTACTGTATAGAATGAAAATGGGAACTTACCAGAGCCCCAAATCACCCAGAGCAGCACCATGTAAGTTCTCAGAAGCTACTGCTCAAGGTCACCCGCTACAGTATAGCTAATGATCCATCTGTGCTAAAACACATTATATGCAAATGCAGCTATTATTGACCAGACAACTAGAAAATTTCTAACATCTTTGCCGTTTGATAAACCTTTAAAAAGAGAAATCAGCAAATAGTGGAATGTGCTGGTATGTTGGAAAATCTTAAAACTACAATTCCATGTCTTTTTTGGATTTGGAAAAAATCTTCGCTGTCCTTACAAAACCATGTTACTGGGTTTTGCCGTAATCTAACAATGAAAAAGTATTAAAAAGTGCCTGTCAAGTTTATATTTTTTTAAATTATTAAATAGTGTATTTCAGCGTTTTCCTTCTTCTGAAAAACAGTGAATTTTTACATACAAGTTTTCAGAATGAGAGCGATTATATTTTACTGTACTCAATAATGACAATTGGGCACTTGTTGCAGCATTGCTTATTTATTCGACTTTTGAATTTATTCGTGTTTCAGCTGTTGTGTTTGTTTCCTCATTATGCTTTCCCCAGGTGATCAGACTTGTGATAAAGGTAAGTGATTTTGACGAAATGCAGTCGAAAAAATCTTTGAGTCATAGGTTTTTAATGTTCTCAATTGTAGGTCTTATAAATACATTAGAATGTATTTATAACATATTTTTAGACAAAGTTTGTTGATTAGAACAACCTAGTTTTAAGTAAGTTAAAATTCTTAACTATATTCTGATAGTGTATATAGTGACAGTGTATATATTTTTAACTGGCCCAAAGTGTCCAGATGGTTTAACTGACCAATTTAAGAAGTAAATCCTATATTATTATTTGTTTTGCTTTTTTGGCTTTTTTTACAGATATTGTCACATTTAAAAGTTTTTTGTTTACCGAATTACAGTAGTTGTGCACTCTTAAAAAGCATGTGTTAATATTAACACACTGTTTGTGGTATGCTATCTAACACATTACGTGTTCATTTCATGTGAAATAAATTAAAGGGACAACCCTGTACAAGTTATGTTTAAGTAACACAAAATGTGTAAGACAGAGATTTGTTCAGTTAAGGATAACAACTTAATGAATAAAATGTGTTGTTTTAACACAACTGTTTTTAGAGAGTGGTATAGCTTATCCTAAAGATATCAGATATATTGACCTTATTTTTAAAAAAACAATAGAAATCACCTTGAATTTTTTATTATTATTGATTTATTCAAATATACATTTATTAAAGACGTATGTACATATAATTTTATTATACACGTAAAACCAACATCAATAAATTAATTACATAAAAAATGACTTCCTGAGACAACATCATAAAATGATGAATAGAAAATGAATGAATCCCGCACAGTGTTTCAACTGTCTGCATAAAAAAAGAATAGGTTTGCTTCCTCTATTTTACCGTTGTGGTTTGGCTTTGCTCTCCAATAATTCTGTCCCCTGCTGAGAAACCTATAAAATATCCTTGTGAAATATTTCCCACACCCTACTGATTGTCCTTTCCTTGCTTGTACCCCTTCGTGCCATCTCTTCTGTTCTCCCTGACCCAACCCACCTACCAGAAGACTGTGATAGTGAGGGCAGTGGAAGTGGACACCACATTGGTGAGAGCATGCACTCCCCATACAGTAAAATCCACTCCACATTGCATTGGCTCTGGATGATGCTTTGTTATGCAGAGTGAGATGCTTTAAATGTCTCTTAGTTTTATTGTGCACTTGACTGCGTTCCTCATGGGCTTGGTGCATCCTAAGATGCCATGGGTCATTCTCGTAGTGACAGCCCGTTGCTCTGCTGCTGGCTTTGAACATTTTTTCAATGCGTGCTTTTGGTCGTTTGGGTTTTAATGTGTTCTGTTTGCTAAGAGCGACAAAGAGAGATACTCGTTTTTGTTTGTGGAGCGAAGGAGCACTGCTGTAGTCAGGGGACTATTGCATCAGGCAAAGGCTTATGAAGGCTTTGGCATGGCTGAATGCTTGCGATGGTCTTTGTGGAGTAATGTTGGATGTGTGACGGTCTAACATTAGTTGTAGTTTCTCCAAAGTGTAAGGCGGTGGCACCATCCTGTGGCCAGGCTTTTTCCTGGGAATTTTACTCAGGTACCACATTTCTTTCGTAATTAGGTGAATAGATTGTTTTATCTGTAGATGCTGCTTTATTTACGCTTTGCATACTATACAGAAAGAAGACATTGAGTTTAGTTAAGAGTTTTTTGTACATTGTAAAAAAATCTATTAAAAATATGAAACTTTCTGGCAGCTGGGATTCCACCAATAAACCTTAAAACAATGATAATAATATGTTTTCCATGTTTTTCTTGTAAATTTGTGATATTCCTGTTATTGTACGTTTTTGGACCGTATTTTAAAAAAAAGCTAAAATTACCCTTTTCCCAGTATACGTGAGAAAACTGTAAAAAAATAACAGAAAAATTCTGTACCCTTATATATAATATAGTTTATTTTATATTTTTTGTTTTATATGTTTTTGTTAATTTTAGTTTAATATAAAGAAAATACTTTTTTCGTTTTATGATTATTTATTATAATATTTTGAAATGCTATTTAATTTTTATATTTATTTAATTTTTATTTAGTTTTTTTCACTCAATATTTCTGTTCCATCTACTTAAACTCATTTTAGTTTATTGCTTAGGTAAAATTTCTACTTTTCTTTCATATATTCATATATCAATATTTTATACATCATATTTAGAAAATATGTATATAATGTGAATTAATAGAACTGTTGTAAAAGTTTTAATTTAGTAAACTTTAATAACTTTTGCTAACATTGTGTGGTGAATTCCTTCTTAGATCATTCTTACATAAAATCAACAACTAAAAGCTTCTTTTTGTGTCTTGGTTCAGTATGAGGCAGTTCAATTCTGGAGGAGGCATCACTTTCCACTTTTTTGATGTGATTCTACCATCGTCTGTATATCCACTGTATTTTCTGTTCATATATCTAATCTTTCACAGCTGGTCTCAGGAGAAGTTTCAGGCTGAGCCACAGGGATCATCAGGGTTCGACAGCAGAGTCTCATACAGAGTCTGGAGAAACTGAGTTCTTCATATATGAAGAGGTGACTTTATATCAGATGAGACCTCACGATAAACCAAGACTTGTGGTGCTAATAGGTAAACTCAACACAATACAATCTAACTTCTTCGTTTTGTTTACCTTTGTACTTCAGTTTTGCTGTCTTCTCCTCCTGCAGGTTCTCTTGGTGCTCGAATCAATGAGCTGAAGCAGAAGGTTATTGCTGAGAATCCTCATCGGTACGGCGTCGCTGTGCCACGTGAGTAACCGTTCTCTGTTAATGTTAGAGATTAGGGAAAACTTCATATTTTATTCTCTCACTTTGTGCCTCAGGCAAGGTTAGTCACGATCAAAGCAATGTTGAAATTTAGAGTAGTATTAGTATATTAAATATTTTTTGTTTCATGTAATAGGGATTAGAAAGAGGTCAGAAATTCTGATCTCACATAATTTTTTTAAATAAATGTAAAAGGATACCAAGTGATCATTATGCATTTTGAGTAAGATGAGGGTGAGTGTTTTATTACTTTTTTCAATTTAAGCAGTTCATGTACAAAATGTTTGATAACCTTCTTTTATTGGCTCCCCATTATTAATCGCTTTTTATAGTTTTCTTATTGCTGTAAATCGCTTTGGATAACAGCTTCATCTAAAAGCATATACTGTATGTAAATCTAATTGAAATGTAAATGAACTGCATGTCATATATCAGAAATCACTACACTATGTTTTTTTTCTTCACAAAACTGCACTGCTACATGATATAATATTTTACTGTTTCTAACAGATACAACAAGATCCAGGAAGAGCCACGAGAAGGAGGGCATTGAATATCACTTCATCTCTAAGCAGGCCTTTGAGGCTGACATCCAATCTAATAAGTAGGTTAGATTTATAAAGAAAATGTATTTCTGCACCATTTTTCAATGCTTATTGATTTATATATGCCATACATTTTCATGGTTGTTATAATGACGTGTACATTTACAGTAACAACCGCATACTCTGTATATCCAGGTTTATTGAATATGGTGAATATAAGAATAACCAATATGGGACGAGTCTTGAGGCGATACGGAGTGTCCTGACGAGAAATAAAGTTTGTCTGGTAGACGTTCAACCTGAGGTAAATGTTACACTTATGTTATTTACAGTTCTCTTGCAGTTATCATCTAAAGCTATGGTCCCAATGTGGTTCCGTGGCCTAACATTGGCCTTCAGATGACTAAAAAATTTTAAAAGACTTTAAAATTAGAACCAAATTGAATATTGAAGATGTTGCTTTCTTGAGAGTGGCTATAATGAAACGACAATTAAAGTAATTTACTCTATAGCTTTACTGTAGGTATGGACTCTCTTCTTGGTTCTTTGAGTAGTACATGATTGATAACTTTTTATACACTTTGGCTATTTTATGAACCTTATTCCCAGGCCCTGAAAATTCTTCGTACACCAGAGTTTAAGCCCTACGTGATCTTTGTAAAGCCTTATGTTCCCGAGACTCGCCAACAACGCACCACATCACCAGGAAATGAGGACAATGGACACATCACAGTGAGACACATATTACCCGTAGTGCCGTACTTCTATGTTATTTTACTACCTTAATCTTGTATAAAATCGCATATAGTCTATCAACATATTGTTTTTGTGTTATACTTCCTGTCCTGTTGTTAAAAGGATGAAGATCTCCAGGATATGAGGCAGTCAGCTGAACAGATGGACCAACAATATGGCCATCTAGTGGACAGGGTCCTAATAAAACAGGACTCTGCCAGTGCCTGTTTGGAGCTGAGGAATATTCTGGAACGACTTGAGAGAGAGCCACAGTGGGTGCCTGTCAGCTGGGTCCGATCTTGATCTTCTGTGCTTCCCATAACTATTCTTGCATATGTTGTAATGGAACCATAGTCCTATCTGCCTCTGTCTGTCTCTATCTGAGTCTGTTGTTTGTCTGTTATTGTTTAATTCTGTTCAACTGAAGTAAGACAAAGCGAGATTAAAGTGTCAAAGTTGGAAGTCCTGGCGGTTTCTTGTTCAGCTGTACTAGTGATTTATATTTTGCATGGAAGAAGCTTATCAAGAAAGCTCATCTAGCAGACGTCTTTATCTTTATATAAATATCATGATGCAAGACTGCTCGGCTGCAAGTTTACTCACAGTGTCCAAGATGAGGTTATGTTTACATCAGGCAAACCGTCTAGCGTGAAGGCCTTTTGTTTTGTTTTCTTATGCTGGCTGTGTATATTTAGATGAATGTAACTGAAAATGTTGCAAATTTCACACTGTATATTTGCAAATAATTTCTGTGTTTTTACTTGTGTAAAATAAGAGGCAATATTTCATATCCGGACACAGCCTCTCATTATACACTTGTAATTGTTATTGTTTTTTGTTTATCAAGTTGATGACTGATGTATTTCTGTGCGATGTAGTTCATAAGGCAATTGCTACATTGACTCAAAAAGCATAAAGGCATGATGACATCAAAAGGCCCATTTACAGTGAAGTGTTGTTCAAAATGTTATGAATGCTGTTTAAAATGTAACGAATGTGTACCATTTTAGAATATATGTAATATTTTTGAATGTAGATTGTTATTATAAAAGCTACTTTTAAAACTGTGTTTATTAGTATTTTTTTCAAATAGGTTGATAAATAATACATCTAAATATTAATACTCGTATGACTACATACAGTTAAATGACTTTTTGACATCTGGTTAGATTTATTTACATTACATGCTGTTAATACAGCTACCCAGCAGCAGATGGTAGTAGTAGTCAACACAAGACTTGTTCATAGGTGATTGTTTAAACCTCTCATGTGTCATCAATATCTAATCCTTTGATCAATTCACAAATCATAACAAAAATATACTTGGTGATAAACAGTTATGTCAATTTATTATTGGATTTAAAATAAAGATTAAACCGGTCAGCTCATTGCAACCTAAAGTGCAACACATTTTCAAAGCATGTCATTGGGTTGGTTGTTTATTGTGCTTGTAAATTCCCAGCGATATTTCCCAATATTGCCAACATATCAGATCACTGAAAAATGATTAGGAAATGTCATGTAGAAACATAATGCCACTTACACAGTCATGTACATTCATTTTAATATTTTATTTATTTAATGTTAGATTTTTTAAGCTCAGTAGACTTCTAATGTCATTCAAGGGTAATTTTTTTCTCAGATGATTCTCTTAAAATAAATTGTATATGATACATCCATTTATTGATATGATGTATGCATTTATTGATATGACATATATTATACTGATATTATACTAAATAAGTTGGATATTATAGCCAGATCATATGTATAAATATAAATGAAATAATTTCTTGAGAAATGTTTGAAACCAATTTGAAATCTTTGCCTTTTGATTTCAAAATTGCAAGTTTGAGATCTCTTCTGTATGCATTTGTTCTCAATTTAATGTCATAGTAATAATATAGTTGGAGATTTTGTTTGTTTTACCTTTGGGTAATGCTCCCATTAAAAAATTCAAAGATTTTTTAATGTATTTTTCCCACCCTGTAATGGCTGACATACTGTATATGGGCTAACATGAGGAAAGTGAATCAGGAAAAATGAAGAAATCTTTGCAAGCTCTTGCATGTATCGCACCCTGTTTTACTTAATACATGTTGGAATATCTGAAAACACTCACACCCTCTATTGTCTAACCCACATCAGGAAATGATCCATAACCAACTCCGCTCGATAGAAAACAATAGCTATTAAAAGATATTCCAAAGTTCATAACAAAGGACAAAATCTTTACAAGCATAACATAATTATGTTCATCAGTCATGTGCATTTTAATAAAAAAACATTTTAAGGTTGCAAACACCTGACTTAAATGAAAAGCAAGGACTTTGTTATGAAAATTAAAGAACTGATGTTCCCTTCTATAATCATAATTGATCATATAAACATTAAGTGTAGGCCTAAGCCTAATATAGCATTCTGCTGCTATAGACATTTGTGGCTAAACTGTAGACTTCACTTCCTGTTTTGCAAGTCGCCTTAGACCAACAGTTACCAATCATGAAATGTCCTCTCTTGAGAGTGTTCGGTTTAGATTTAATCATATTTAGCAAGCCATCTAAAGGGAGAGGGGGCATAATTAAAAGGTAAGACATGATTTGTTCAGACATCAATTATTTATATGAGTATCTTGACATTGAACTCAAGGCATTTGGGCCTTTAAAATTTTTATTTTACATTTATTTTTGAACTGCTGTTACGGTAACACTTTACAATAAGGTTTCATTTGTTAACATTATTTAGGGTGCATTTGTTTCCATGAACTAATAACCTTTTACTAATACATTTTTAAATCGAATGTGTCAACATTAGTAAACAGTCAAAAAACTAGAATCTAACAACAATGCGCAGCTGTGTCAAGACATCAAGAAAGATGCAGGTTCACATATGCTAAAATAAACATACGCTAAAATAAAGTTTCTCATTGTTCGTGTGCTTATGCATTACTGTAAATGACACCTTAGAGTTATACTGTATACATGTATTATTAGCATATTTTTATTAGCCACTAGTCTATCCTGGTTTCATAGCAAACCTATACAATTATCCATAAAATATGACCAACCACCCTTGCCTTTGACCCAAGATATGCTGGGATAGGCTCCATCACTCCCTGTTATAACCCAGGATAAGAAGTAAAGATAATACAGAGTAACCGTACAATAATTGTATTTGCAGATGTGAATTACTTTTAAAAATTATATAACAGTATTTGACATGAATATATTACATAAAGACGGAAGTTTGCTTGATCAAAGTAAAGTTTTAAATGTTTTAACAAGAAGGACATGTTCATTTATGGTACATGTACTGTAAAGTTAATTTCATCAGACATATCACAGTATTTTACAGTGCATAGCAGTAAAAACATTTTTGTAAAAATTGGGAAAAGAGTCAGTTGGACTCTTCAGTATAAACAAGCATCACATCATGATAAAATGAAATTTATATGCATTTATATATTATTATAATATAATTGTAATATAATAATAATAATCGTAATATTAATACGTATTATTATTAATATTCTTCTTATTATTAATTAATAATAATTGTTATGTTCTAAATATATTATTATTAAATATAAATGCATGTAATAAATTACATGCCCTAATACACATCTTCATTTTATCATGATGTTATGCTTGTTTATGCTGAACAGTCATGATGTCTTATTTCCCATTATTTGCAAAAATATTTTAGTGGTTTTAACTGTAATATTTATAAAATATAAAATGATTATCCTTTACTGATTCATTGGTAAATTCAACGCCCATGAAATGATCATTAACTGACTGAACAGGACAATAAGAAATATATACATTCGTTTACCACCATTTACATCAGAACTGTCAGATTGCAATTGCATTTATCTGTACTTTGTAAAATGTTGCAATAGTTAACTGACTAATGTAGGTCACATTACTCAACAGTCTATTGACATTGCAACATACAATTGATTGTATACCGAAACAGCTGTAGGGTATCACAGCATCAATTAATGTTTAATCTCCAAAATTGACTGTTAAGGTTAAGATTATTTTTGTGCACATTCATATTTTTTGCCTTTTTCATTGAATATTTTAAACTTTATTTAGAATCAAAAGGGAAGTGTGTATATGCTTGAAAGTGTTTGCAGATATACATATATATATATATAAATATAGGCCTATTTTATGTCTGCATTTATGAATATTCACATAATGACTCATTATGTTACAGTTTTGATAAAGATTTATTTCTTATGACATCAGAAAGCATACAAATATTGTCATATTTAAAAATAGTTTGTAAAAATTGCCACTCAAAAACTTTTATAAATAGACGTAGGTCTGCGTCGTTATAGCGGAAATGACTGCTTGAAACACTTTTAACATATCGTAGCTCCAGCAGGGTCAATACAGACCTTTCATCTAAATTTGTGGGACGCGCTCATCCGCCACGCCTCCCTTCGAGCAATTGCCGGGCTGATCCACCTCGCACGCGCTCAACGAATGATCCTGTCCTGTGCACTGATTGGTCGATGGTCTCATATTCCTGCCCTCCCATTGGCCGGTACGTCATGTTCCGTGAACCAATGCGCTCAAGGCTTGATGTTCATGCTGAATGCGCTTGACTTTAGCAGTGCAGCTGGTCTGCGAGGGGGGCGTGTCGCACGGATCGTCTGCTCTTCAACGGGCTTCTCCTTTATGTTGTTTGAAAAGCGTTTTAAATGAAGTTTTAAAGCACGTCGGAAAACCTGCATTTGTTCCAACTTAAGCAGAGCAAATTGTATCTGTCGTTTTGGAAAAATACAACGTTTTTCCGATGAATTGCACCAGGTAAGATTACTTAGTGCGTCACATTCGAGCGAGAGACAGAGAGGATTTATCACTTCTCTGTACCCGTGTAAAAAGAAGTCTAATGTCTTTTTTTATATCAGTGTATATTGAACATTTCTTAATTATTATGAAGGCTTGTTTTATATATGTGTTAATGTACGTGTTTGAAAGAGGTTGCATGTTTAACTTCTATTGCAGAGAATGGAAATCCACATTTCTTATTATTTGTTTAAAGATTAGAGTTAAAACAAAAAGTAATGGTCAATATTATATTTCAAGATCTCAAGTGGCTATATAGTTGTGTTTTTTTTTTAATATTTCATGGTTATTGTTGTTTTAAGAAATGTTGTGTATTGCATTTTTGCCTCATGCTGTTTTATCCCAGTTCTTAATGCGATACAAGTTTTTGCTAAAGATTAAGTTAATTCATAATAATTTACATTGTAAATCAGTTACTATGTCACTCAGTAACTAGCTGCAATGTCTTTTTAATGTGCTGTCACCATTTTGTCTTCGCTTCTGTCTAATTGGTCATAACAGTGTGGTTCATTGTTCTCTGTATTACAGGGTTCTCCATATCCTGAATCCAAGGCCAATGCCAGGTCCAATTATGCCTGTGGATGTGGCCATGAGAATCTGTCTGGCACACTCGCCGCCTCTTCACAGTTTCCTCAGTTCGTATGAGGACTACAAGTCCAGGATCCTGATCAACCATTCCAGACCTCTGAGATCCTGCATCAGCTCCAGGACAGAACTGGATACCGCCAACTTAGAATGGAAGAGTACGAAAACCAAGGCCAAAAAGAAAGTGTTTTTTGCCGATTCCAAAGGCATGTCATTAACAGCGGTCCATGTGTTCAAGGAATTTGAGGAAGATGTATTAGACCTGCAGTTTGAGTTATCAGACCTAGAGAATGCTATTGTTGGCATGAAGGTCGAGAAAGATAAGAGTTTTGCTTTGGACTTCCCTCAGCCCGCTGCAGACTATTTGGAATTCAGAAATCGTCTAAAGAAGAACCTGGTGTGTTTAGAAAACTGTATAATTCAAGAGCATTTGCTCACCGGCACAGTGAAAGTTTCCAATGTAAGTTTTGAGAAGGCCGTCATTGCGCGAATAACATTTGACTCGTGGAAAAGTTACACTGACATTCCTTGCACTTTTATGAATAACGTTTATGGTTGTGAAGACGTTGACACTTTCTCATTTTCAATTGACCTGCCAAGTTTTGTGCATCAGGATGAGCAGGTAGAGTTCTGCATATCCTACAGAACTCATGAAATGACACACTGGGACAGTAATGATGGGAAGAATTACAAGTTGGTACATGATGAGAATGAGCCTGGTCGGTCCAACCATGTAGTGCAGAAGATGACTGATTTTAAGAATCAAGCTAAACGGCCAGAAATGGAGTTTGATCAGTTTGGAAGCCCGAGGACATCCAGTGGCTTCTTCCCCGAGTGGCAGAGCCAGGGCCATATCGGGAACAACACCCCCTACTGGTAAAACTTCATGGCGCCAATGAGCTGATGTCATTTTGGTTAAAGCTCATGAAAGTGGGCACATGAGCACCTGATTCTTTTCAGAGCTGATCTGATTTGTAGTCAGCTGCATATTAAAAAGTCAGACAAGTAAAAAATGATTTGTTTATCATCAAAACAAAGGGCCTTTTAGCCATGATTATTGGTGTATGCTTCTGGAGATACACGCTTAGATGTAGGGCTCCAAAATAATGCAAAATTTTAAACTAACCTTGTTAACACTAAATGATGGCAATTATTGAAATGAAAAAATAATTTTATTTTGTAGCACTACATTATTTTCTAGATTGCGGTAAACCAGTTTTCATAACATAGATGCCTTCCTATGTGATTTTCTGTTATTGTTAGTTTCACTGTAATATAGTGACATCATTTGTTAATATTTACAAACATCCTTGTTTAAAGTGAACAACTAGCGCTTGCACCTCTTTTTTTATTCTTCACTGTACTATTTTGATATCTTGAAGGATACTCATTTTGATGAAAAGCATCAGTCTTACTTCTGAAGTCACTGAATTTTGGGAATACTGCTTGAGAATTGTAACCGATATTAATAATTTAAGTCATCCTTGAGAATTAGAGAAACCAGCACTGCATTATTTTTTTCACAGATTATAAAATGTAATCTTCTGGTATGAGATTGCTTCATATTGAAGTTGTGTATCTCATTTCATACTACCACTTCTTGATCACTTTCTTGCAAGTGCAGTGAGTATGATGCACTATAAGGAAGTCTGTGAGAAATAATGATGCCCGTTAAGTGCTAAATTCCTGAACTTCCATATTTTCCTATGTCTGTTCTGCTTTTTAAAAGCTGCACTCTCAGTGTCTTTTCCTACAACATTTTGCTGCTATGGATTTGTGAGTGCCTGTGTTTTCTGCTTCATGGTTTATGACGTGTGTGGAAATTTTGTGTATTCGGACTATAAACAATGAGTGACTTTGGATATAACTTGGGAATTAATGGTAGGTATGGAAATGTGGAAGAGAAATATAATATAAAACAAGAATGTTTTGTCGCCTTTTTCATGCTTTTTGTTCTGCAATAGAAAAGCAGGTTGAGGTCGTTAGTTGAAAGTGATTGTGAACTGTGATGAACTTTGCTAGCTGCTGTAATTGTTAAGAGGGTTAATGTAGGTTGAATGAAAATATTGTTTTGCACAAACATGATGTACACCAGAATATTTTTTCCCCGGCAAAGAGAGCTGTTTGTTCAGAAGAATGTTGTACTGTACTCTGTGTTTCTCTTAGAAATAAAACCTAATGTTTCTATTAGAGTGTGATGGTGTATTTTTTTACAGCTAATTTAAAGGGATATTTAACCAGCAAATAAATAAACAAATTTCGCTAAGTTTGCGCGAATCACTTCAAGCCGGAGTACTTTATCAACCTGGGACAGTACAAGCAGGATTAGCTTCAAAGAGGGATCGAGACTAACCGAACGAGACTAAGCTGCCGATGTAAGTAATATTTATCAATAGTCTGAATTGACGTTCATGTACCGTAAATATAGGAGCAGGATGAAGTTACCATATGATAGCAAAGGGAGCTATGTCAGTCACAGGCTAAATAAAACATTAAAAGCAAGTGCTAACTTTCTCTATGTTTATATGTTAGTTGGCAAATGGTCTGTTGGAATTTAGCTGTATGTATACATTATCTGCGTTAAAGGGGTGCTGCAATGTTGTGTCCTGCATTCTGACTTCTTTACAATTTCAAACGTGCTGTCTTCTCATGCTTTACATGGTCAACTTGTCAAAAAACGAGTTGGGTATATTACAAAGTATTTCTATGCATGTTACACTCCCCCATGAGGTTTCGGAAAGTTTTTTTTGAAACATATAAAACTGTTTCGTAAACAATTTTTCTTACTCCCTTATTTGACTATCTCCCGGAAAACACACGGCAGCGAACAGAGCAGGAGAAGGAGCGTGCTCAGACGTCAAATTCACTTGTGTGCAGGAAAGAGAGAGAGTTAGCATACCTTCGCGAAGTGCATGTGTTTGTTTGTTCACTGCATTTGAGTGATGAATGTTATATAAACGGTGGATATTACTCTGGATTTGGAGATCGTTTGAAACTGATATATGGAGCCGTCCCAGCACTAAAAGATGCCAGACATGAAGCCGCATGCGGTGAGTGCAACTGATGTCTGTGTTTTGTTGACAATGTGATTTCCGAAAGAATCGTACAGCTGTATCTATCTTTTATAAATATTATCAAACTAAATACTCTTCGAAGCTACAAAGTATGCGATACCCTATAGTGCTCAAGATTAAATGAGATTGGCAGAAACCGCGTGTGTTAGTGGCGCTTTAAGCAAAATATGTTCCAGACATTTCATAAAGACCCATAAATCATATAAACTTGTTGAAAGTGCTCATTTAATGAGTCCTTTATATAAATTTGGTGTGAAAAAAACATAAAAAAAATAATAATTTAAATGTACTTTGAAAAACTGTGTGCAAAACTTGCGCAAATTAAAAAGTGAATCCTATAGTTGTTTTTCACAGTTAACTATATAACAGGAGTATTTCCAATCCTTTATACACAAACAGGTCCTTTAGCAATCCATGCACATGTATTTACACTAGCAAACAATGCAAGTCATAAACAGCATCCAGTATATGGTGTCAATCTACCAGGATGCATGTTTATTCTTAATGTCAAAAAAGTTTGACTTTAGAACCAGTTCTTAACCACCAAATGATAGAAGCAAAGTTGTCACCCACAAAAAGTTACTTGATTGAACCAAACTATAAACAAGAGGCAAACCAATTATTCCACAATCATGGTATTGTGTTCAGTGTAATGAACGCTGGAGGCAATTTTTATGAGTGTAAACTGTGGCATAAACTTCAAAGAAGTTCAGAAACTCTCCAAAGGCCCTTGAGTAAAGAACTGGAAGTATGTGTTTCATTACAACCTCCTTCCGTTGAAGAACCACAGCAAACCAGACTTCTGCTATTAAACCAAACTAATTACAGTTCCAAAATTACACACAAAATGTTCAAACAAATGAAACATTGCATGTAATGGTAAAATGCCAGCAGGGCAGTGCTTTAATGGCATCAATGTCTAGAGCAATGCAGACCTAACAAATGTCTGAAATTAGGTTTGAGTCTGTAGATCAGTATAAGCTACCTTTCTCAGACGGTCATAGATGGTCACAGCATTTAACCTCAAGGCGCTTAAGGGGTATTATCTTCTAAGTCTGTTGTGATTGTGAGTGACTAGAGATCTACTCTCTAAATAAACATTACTGAGGTGATCGCATACCACCGGTACGTAGGGAATGAATATAAATATTTAATATCGAATGTTGCACACTTTGCTTTATATAAATACTTTATATAAGATTAGCAACAAAAGTCAGATGATTTGCCTTGAAATTCCTTAAAAAGTGTTCTTGTATATGGAATAGTTTTTTAGCACCTTTTATTGGCATGTTTGTTATAAACACAGGACGCTCATCCAAATATCTCAGAACAGTGTGTACGAATAGGCGCCTAGAACCTAACAAACTAAAATCTCAAACTCTCCCACAATCGTACTTGACGTACATCTGTAGCAGGTCTGAACTCAAAACACAGAACGCTTTCAGAATTGAAGATGTTCAAATATGGAAGCATTGTGCCGCTCTGATTAAACACGACAAACTGGAACACAAGCAGCTGATTAAAATTCCATCTTTATCAAGCTTTTATGAAATGGTCTACAATAATAAATTAACGTTAATTGCTGCAAAGAGAGGATACCAAACAACACAGATAGGTTTACTAAAACAGCTTTATTTTCAGATCAATGCATCACATTATATATAACATTTGAATACGGTGGCCGGGAAGTGCAAAACTAAAACAAATCTAAAAGCAAAAACAAAAAAATAAATCAAAGTGACAAATCTGAAAACATTATCAAATCTAAAAACATAATGTCAAATCATAATACACAAAAACAATTTGGTAAGCAAAACGTCAAGTCAGAAAACACAACAACAAATCAGTCACCCCCTTTTGTAGGTATTTTGTTGGAATGGGATAGCTACTGTTGATTGGACGAAACTCCTGCCAATCAAGATATCCAGGACACTCAATGTTACCATGAGAAAGGACATGCATATGTGATACGACTCATATTCATTGATTAAGGTTCAAAAGTTTAATTTTGCTAATAAAGTTGAAACGGGGTCATCTTGCATTAGGAGTAGATGGGTGTCTGTTTCACAACCTGTTTCGCCCTGAGCTGCACGTATAGTGCAGCTGAAATATATAATGTCATGTACTTAAATCTGTGTCCCTGTTGGTTATGGTGAGAGAGTGACTGACGCAATCGTTTGTTTTCGCATATAAATATAAACATAAGCCTATAACAACGCAGTGAAAACGCTCATCTGACGCGTGGGGTGTGGCTGAGTTGTTCTAAAGTCTCTTTATATTCGTTATATATTTTTTACAGTTCTACAAACAAAACCATACCAAATATCGCTTACGTCTATTTGACATCTGCATTTACATCTTACAGACATCTGCAATACGTAGTTTGCTCATCTGCAATACGTCTCGGAGACGTTTGATGTCTGTAATACGTCTGCTAAAGATCTTGAGATTTGCTGAGTAAAAACATCTGCTAAACATCTTAGAAAGAGCAGATTTATATCCATTCTAAATCTTAAACATCTTACAGACGTCTTCAAGATGTCTATATAACGTCTGACAGCAGACGTCTCCAAGACGTATTGCAGATGAGCAAACTATGTATTGTAGATGTCTGTAAGATGTAAATGCAGACGTCAAATAGACGTAAGCCAGATGTATACGTGCTATCAGGGAGGCTTATGTTTCTATTTATAAGCGAAACAAACAATCCCTTTCAGTCCCTATCTCACCACAGATTAAAGTACATATCATGTTATATGCTTATATTGTATGTTTCTTTTTAGGGTAAAACGATCATAGATGGTGCACACGCAGTTACTTCGCATGTTGCTCAAGGCTCACGCAGCCCTCATGCATGCAGTGTCAAACATACACGCATCTGCTATGCTACTAGCTAAATGTGGCTTTTGAACGTTAATCAATAAATATGCGCTGTATCACAGATGAATGTCCTTTCTCATAACATCGAGCGTCCTGGATATCTTGATTGACAGGAGTTTCATCCAATCAGCAGTAGCTATCCCATCCACTTGTTGATGTGGTTTCTGATTTGTTATTTTGTTCACGAATTGTTGTTGTGTTTTATGATTTGCTATTCTGTTTTTAGAATTGATATTGTGTTTTCAGATTTGTCATTTTATTTTGTATTTTTATTTTATTTTGCTTTTAGATTTGTTTTTAGTTTTGCAACTTGTTGTTTTGTTTTTACTTCTTGGCCACGGTATGTCTATACACAAAACAACATGTCAATCAAATTAATAGTTGCGTTTGGGCTCTTAATCATATGATTTTTTCCATCACTGATCTAGAGTGAGTATCTCATCAATCTAAAGCAGCATATGACCTTTGGAAAGCTCTCAAGAATTTCCACTCCCCTGAATAACTTCATGGGTCAAGCCCAGGCTGGAGGACTGAACCTAATATTACTCAGCACTTCAAATTCCCATACGTATATCTTGCACCGATTGGTCTGGATGAGTGTTTGCGCAGGAAGAACTGTGGATCAGTGCTGCTTTTAACTTCTGAATTCATTCCTCTTCTGCTTCTCATGCAGACAAGTGCGGTAAATGTCAAGCATATTTAACGATGTACATAGATTCAATTCAAATAATGAAGGGCCCGACAGAGCCCCCAACACATCCAGAAAGGCCTGTATAACACTCTATAAAGATCATAAAGAGACTTTGAAGGGATGCAAAAAGTGTCTTGGGTCTGAATAATTGTACATCTGTTATCTGATAATAAACTGATAACTTGTGTTTGCAAGCTAAGATTAAAAATTAACTTGTTTAGAAGAATATTATTGTATCATGTGGTATCTTTACCTGTCTATAAGCTTTGATCTATAATACTGTCTCAGAGTAGAGATTAGTCAGATCATCAGAAAACTGAGATAAGATTACACAGACATAAACCATTTGAGATGTGTGACGAATCCGCTAATCCTGGTCGGCAAAGTCTGATAATGTGTGCATGATGCCCCTAAGCAGAGTGTGTGCTTATATTAAAAAGATGAGCCAATGTCAAGATGTATCTCAATAAACAACACAAATGATCCTTTGTCAGACTTTTTAGAAAACAAGAGATTTGCATGCCAGATAAAGATATGAAGGAAAGGAGTTTTAAAATAACCAACATTGATTCACACTGTCGTTGGGAAATTTATATCAAAACTGATGACAAAGTAACCCAACAGCAATGCAATTTTTTACATTTTTGAAGGTATTCAATTTTTAACCAATGCAAGTAAAACAACAAATAATACATTATTATTTTGACACAGCTATGGAGTTGTATGAGGGGCCGTTTGGGCCTTAATTATTGAAATGACTCTTACAAACACAAGTGAAATAATAACATTGATCGAACTTAGTGAAATTCATTCATATGTATTACTGAAATACCTCCTACAAACACTGGTGAAACACCACAGACAGCGGAACATTACACCTCCGAAAATGACGGAGCACATTTTATAATACAGTGTCATTATTCTGCCTCATTTTTCAAGGTTCTCGACTCTTGTGGCAGGATCATGACAGTCCCACATGTTTTGTGTGAAAGCGCATGAGCATCAATTGTTTTGGCATGCCATGCACTCTCCCGTCTCGTCTATGTCCCCGCCCTCTCGTTTCCTCATTAATTGTCTTTATATAGTTTTATTCCTTTCACCTGTTCCTCTTTTGATTTTATCCTATATTTAACGCCCTTGTGTTTTCTGTCTTGTGCTGTTCGTTTTGCCTGATCCCCTGTTCATGTTCGTTGAACACAAGTTGAGTCTAGTCAAGTGTTTAGTTGTAATCTAATCTAGTCAGTGTTTTGTTTTTGCCAAGTTTAGTTTGTTTGTGCCTATGGTTATGCCCCCTTGTGGGTTTGTTTTGTGTTTGTTTATATTAAAAGTATTTTTGTTAACCTTACCTGTCTGCACTTGGGTTCTGTCCTCACAAACTGTGACAATAGGTCAAATCTGCGCAATACAGCCACTTTTGCTTGTCATATTGCTCCAATTGTGTTTTTATTTTCATGTATATTTTTATATTGTACAATATCAATATTTATTACATTCTCATAGTGATATTTGTATCTATTCTTAAAATATTTTGAAATACAAGTTATCTTTTGGGAACGCTTTAGATTACGGCCCACAATGTATCGCAAAATTAAACAGAATTTACAGCGTAACTAATTTTAACAATAATGTACCTCTATAGTACACATCTGTAGTAAGAGGAACAATATACAAAGTTTGGGGAATAAAGAATATTTAAAGAAAAGAATTATATTGTAAGTATTTTAAAACGAAGGGATAATTATTTTGATTTAATGTGGTGTGAATGACCTGAAGAATGCTATACAACCATCTTAGCGTGCACTGCACTTTTTGTATTCACAATGTAGCCAGAGCTACTTTGGGGTTCTGATTTTGTTATTATAGCAAACATGAAATAATGGGAAATGATGTGTTTAGATTTTACGCAAGCAAAAGAGCAGGACGGAACCACACAGACATTCTTAAAAAAAGTATTTTTTTTGTATTGATTTTAGGATGGATTTTTATTTGATTGTTTTAAGGTTTGTTGGTCACAAATAATTTATTTTCATTAAGAGTTATTTGGAGAAGTTTTAACATTTTAATGCGTTACCCATTTTTTTTATCCGTGGGCTGAAAGAAAAACACATTCCATTGTAAACAAGTGCCACTGCATGAACACATAACTTTGACTTTGGTTATAAATCAAAAGCCTGTCTTAGTCTTTGTGTTAACAGAGATGCTCCAGTTTAGAGAATAACCTACTCTAAATCAACTGCTTTACATCAACAAAACTGCTGGTGTATTTCTGTAAATCATATCGACTGCTTTTTCGAACGTATTCATTTTGCATCAAGTGCATCTGCACATGAGAGATCAGACCTTCTGCTGTATAGTAAGAGATTAAATATGACACATGACTGTGGGCAGGGCCTGTTAAAGTAGGACACAAGCAGAGATTATCATGGCCAGTGTTTATCTCTGAAGTATGAAGGCAATTGTTGGACACTAAAGTCACAGAATAATTCAAACCGGCTCAAGTTCTTCACGTAAAGGATTGACGTCGCAGTTGAAGTGAGGTGTTTAATATTCGCTCAACTGAGATATTGAAAACCATTTAAAAACATACAGATGGTGCCTTTTGACCTAATACACTTTCTAAATTTATATATGGTTACAATTCTAATAAAATGGTTGCTAATGTGGCCCGGGTATTTGTAGTTAAGACCCCCTTGGGTTGATTTTACTCCTAATAAATGGCCTACCAAACTCTAGAGAAACTCTCTAAAACGTCACCTATCAGCAATATCTGCTCATGGAAATCCAAGAGAAACCTTTATGAACCTTTATGCTTATACCTTTAGGCCAGTGGTTCTTAAACTTTTCAGATTAAGTGCTAACTTTAATAAAATTAGTTGTTCCGATTACCACCTAACGACCGCCATAGAAAATCACAGAATAAACACTCAAATTAATAGTAGAACTGTGAATCTTTATCTTTACACCTCATCCTCTGATTCTAATGTTTTATCAATAATAAGAACACTTTTTGTGATCGGGGGCAAAACAGCGTGTGTCAATCATAATATTTGAACTCGTAAACCACCCATTAAAGAGGCTCACTGATGCGTCGCAGACGCCAGACAAATATCTAGCATGATACATATCTGGAGCTGTCGCAAGAATTAACATCATGTGATTTCAAGTGATGTGACGAGCCTGAGCCAATGACAGCAAACCATGGGTTAAGGTCACCGGAACTGCCCCCGCATGCTGATCCATTCTTTCACCCATATCCTGTGTTTTTTCCTTTTTCTAGGTTTTTCCAATATGATCATCAAGCAAACAGCTTTAAGTGCAAATTTCTATCCGAAGTCAATTTTCATATAAACAATTCCCGTGTCGCATGTTTTTCAAGTCATTCCCTGTTCCACTTCTTCCGTTTTTTCTTGACAAAACATGTTTTGGGGGCCATATTGAATCAATGGGTGAGAGAATTGTTCATGGCTCGTGTAGTGTGTCACCTCCTGTTGCAGATCATTTACGTAGTGTCACGAAGTGTGAACACATTAACAACTTGAAGACTCCAGAGTTTACAGAGAGCAAGTCATGAAATCTGACCGGCTGACGTTTAAAGTTGTGTAATGTGAACTTGGCTTTAGTCAGCAATAATAGTGGCCACAAACCCCTTTTCTGCTGTGCACAGTAAACAGGGCTCTGTTACTTTTATGGGAGATTTCAGTTCAGTTTGAGAACCAATGCTCAAGGCAGTTTTTACGCTTCCTACTTGGAAACATACCATAACGATTTAAGGTTTTATTATTTTTCCCTGTCCAATAGAGGAGGCATGCAGTGAGTTCATAACACTCACAGTATGGCATTGATGAGAAACAGATTGTTTCTAAACAGGAACAAACGAAAGATTATGAAAATGGCGAGGTACAGTAATCTTTTGGAGATGGAACGGAAATTGAAAAATTCACATTCAAAATCTTTCCTGAATTGTCTTTTTAGTGGCACGCTCGAGAGAAGCATCCCAAATCCTAACTTTAGGGCTGCTAAATCTTTCTCCATCACCCTGGTATTCACACACAGGGCAAACCACAATGAAAAGCACTTAACCTGACAGGTCTTGGGACACACAAATATCAAAATAATTCACACTTGACCACTGAAAGCTTTCTCAAAAAATACTAGGCCTAAAGAAAGGATCCTCAGTGATATCATTCAAGGACACTGTGACCCAGCTGGTAAAGCAAGTAAGGAGGCTAAAGAACATGACCAACACAAAATAAGTGGGGTAAATGTCTTCGGACTCCACGCTATACAAGGTGAACTGGGCTATAGGCAAAAGCAGCTGATCTCTCTTCACATACCTCCTGCATTTAGCACTGGTAGACCGGATCATATGATAATGTCAATCTATATGTGACCACAACTGACAGGTACTGTGTTTTGACACCTGAATGATCTGATTGATATTTGCTTGTGTATTCTGAGGTCGAGCACTGGTTTCCAGTACAGCCATTACCAGTCACGTTAGTGTTGGCCATATACCTGACCTTTGTCTAAGGCATAAACAAGGGAGTAATGTTACATTGGAAGAATAAGGCTTGTATTTTATTATTTTAAAACATTCCTCATATACATTGAGATTCCGGTATTATTCCGGCATCTGGTACGTGAGGATAATAGTCAATATTTTTTTTTGTAAAGTAAAATTACACGTGTTTAGTCATTTCTTTATCAAGCACAAACAAAAGATTGTAAAAATTACGAGCCACAGTAATCTTTCAGAAATGTGACTGAAATTTAATGATTTTGAATGGAAACTTTTGTTAAATTGAAAATTAAGAATAACGCTTGCATTCTGTTATTTGTAAGTATTCCTCACACAATAGTATTCCTGCAATATTCCATCAGCTGTTGGGCTGGGAAAAAGATACATACACTTTTAATAATGTTGTTAATGTTTTACATCATTTCTTCTCAAGCACAAACAAAAGATTGTCAAAAGGTGAGCAACAGTTATCTATCGAGGAGGGATAGAAATAAAATAAAAATTAAATGTTATACTTTAGGGCTGCTAAATATTCCTTACACATATTAATTTGCCAGTAATATTCCGGAAACTGGTGCGCCACGAAAAAGTTAAATAAAATTGCATGTGATTTCATAATTTTTCAGAATCACAAACAAAAGATTGTGAAAGGGATAGCCTTACTTGTATCTTTCAGAGAAAGGACATTGTTGTAAAATAAAATTACATGTTATTTATCTTACACACAACTTGAACATTTTTATTTCTGTTATGTGACCTAATTTGAGTTTTTGAAAAACTAAACAGTAAAATTCTGTAAAATTATTTTTTCAAATTTTCTCTATATTGTATATTTTCAGTTATTTTCATATACTCTTTTCACATGTCTTCTGGAATAAATTGGTTTCTGTTAGGTTTTTTTGAAGCATCTGTGAGAATCAACAGCATCTTAAATTCAGAAAAATCAGCAATCCAATCAAAATCTATGTTTTGTCCTGATATTTTATTTAAAATTGTATTTGAAATATTAGATTGGTGATACGAGTAAAAGGAAGAAACAATCCAAGTTTTTATTATCTAAATAATTTAAATAAAGTAATTCATCATATATTAAAACATTTGTGGCGTGGGTCAATATAAATCATTGCTAACCTTTGCACATAACAGAAGGCTTAAACTCATTTTGAAATGTATTTAATTCTGTAATTGCGTACACGAACCATAGCGTCACTTTTCAAATGATGTAATTTTAATATAATAATACACATAGGGAATCATAGGTTGTTTTTGGAATATTTAATTTATGGTTAAATAACAATACAAAGTTATTAAAACAATAAAAATGCCCTAAGATTTTTTTTAACATTTAGAAATGAAAACACCTTTGGTACAAAACAAGGTGTGTAAATTGCTAACAAGATAAATAGAGCATAAATCACACACTATCCTGTCAGGATATGTGGAAGGAGAGAACCCAAATGCAGGCAGCGGTGGTGGAAAACAAATGTTTTAATTACAAAACACAAAACAAGACCCACTATGGGGTAAAATAGGAATGACAGAAATAATAACTAAACAGTAACATAGACTGACTAAACTGACACTCGACATAAACTTACACTAACTTGACTACACTAGGCACAACTCGAGGAACACGAACAGGAACAAGATACAGTAACTTCACAAAGCTTAAACACTGGCGAGTAATACAAGTTCATACAAAACAAACGAGCACAGGACAGAAAATACAAGGGCATTAAATAAAGAACTAAATCAAGCAGGCAACAGGTGAGGGACATGAAACCGTAATAAGATAATTAACGAGGTAACGAGAGGGCGGGGACATAGACGAGACCGGAGAGAAAGCACACTATGTTGAGACCGACAAAAATGTGTTTCTCTCCACACAAAACACGTGATACTGTCATGATCCTGCCCCAAGACAGGAAAAACCTGACAAGAAGTGGCAGAACCAGGACAATCCACACTCCACCCAAAAAACAGAGCTGGCACGTCCTGGCATGTCATCAGAAAAGTGTGTAAATTCTGCTTTAGTAGAATCACTATGGGAAATTGTAAAAATAATTATCTCTGCATACTAAACTACGAAAGTATAAATAATTACACTGTAAAACGTCTTGGCTACGTATGTAACCTCAGTTCCCTGATGGAGGGAACGAGAGGTTGTGTCGAGAACGACAGATGGGGTTCGCCCTTGAGAACCAATCAACTCTGACTACTATAGAAAAGGCCAATGAAATTTGGCGAATGAAATTTGCATGCCGGACTCCGCCCCCGGATATCCGGTATAAACCGAAGCCGGCGTGCAGCATTCATTTACCTCTTGTTCTGAAGAGCCTGAGAGCCTCTCAAACTGCAACAGAAACAATACGGGTTTGTGGCATAAGGGACACAACGTCTCGTTCCCTCCATCAGGGAACTGAGGTTACATACGTAACCAAGACGTTCCCTTTCTGTCGGTCTCTCGACGTTGTGTCGAGAACGACAGATGGGGTTATCTATGGAAAACGCCACAAACGCTGTATCGCGTCACAATCTCAGCGAAGCGACGGTAACAAGCCTGGGCGTGTCAGCTCAAAGCTTTCGTGAAACTTGTAACCTTCCAGTGTGGTGGTCGGGGGGTTCCAGAGCTTTCCTGGAGAAAGATGGGTACAGCCCTGACCGGTAACCTTTCACGGACGGGGCCTTAGCTCTCTACAGGCGAGAGGCCGTCCGGCTCGGTTTACACTGGGAAAGCGCAACTCTTAATAAGAGGAGCGCTGCAGAGGTCACCTCCT
The DNA here is from genome assembly GCA_008369825.1 of Triplophysa tibetana. Classification (NCBI taxonomy): domain Eukaryota; kingdom Metazoa; phylum Chordata; class Actinopteri; order Cypriniformes; family Nemacheilidae; genus Triplophysa; species Triplophysa tibetana. Next base: position 14,216,486 of record CM017893.1, on the reverse strand, counting down.
ACCCATGGGGAGGAATATGGTGGAGATATATGTATGGTCTCGTCCTTGGAGGAGAACGCATGGAACGTGCGGACTGGGTAGTTAACCGCGAGGTGGAGGTCCACCTGGGGAAGCTCATGGGTTACCCAGTGTGGGAACCTTTGTCAAGAGGGTATAGCAGACAGAACTATGTGAGATAGGTCATAAGGTATCCCGGCCTAAGGGGGAAGGCTGTTCTGCCCAGCCAACTCCCAGGAGGTGCTTGCCTAGTGATGGATGGAATGCCTGTTCTTAACCAGTGTCTGGGTAACAAGGAAGGTTGGTGAGGTACCAATTATCTTAGCCATGTGTTTGGGAAAGAAGAAAAGGGTAGATAGCACACTGACCCAACCTCTTGGAGGGTGGGAAGGTGCCTTCGCAGGCATACGCCCCCCCGGATGCCAGTCCTACATGTCGCCACGCAGGACGTGGGCTGACACCGGGTTTACGCGAAGGCTGTTAACCCTTGCGAAGGTGTTTGGGCATAGCCCAACCCGCAGCTCTACAGATGTCTGCTCGAGAGGCGCTTCTGCCAGTGCCCAGGAGATGGCTAAACTCCGTGTGGAGTGAGCCCTCACTGCCAATGGGCATGGGACAGTCTGACATCGGAATGCCGTCGTAACGGCATCCACGACCCAGTGCGCCAGCCTCTACTTGGAGACAGCCTTCCCCTTCTGCTGTCCTCCAACACAAACATGCGGTCCAGGACACAACACGGATGGGGTTGGGTCTTCCTCCCCGATGGGGAGCGCCTGCAAGTCCACCACTTGGTCCCCGAAGGCAGAAGTGGGAACTTTGGGCACGTATCCGGGCCTGGGTCTCAAGATAACGTGAGAGTTTGCCAGGGCCGAATTTAAGGCAATCCGGGGACACAGAGAATGCTTGGAGGTCCCCTACCCTCTTGACTGAAGCAAACGCCAACAGGAAGGCCGTCTTACTCAGGAGAGGAAGATCGGAACCTCCGAGGGGCTCTCAAGAGGGTATGGAGCGGAGATGAGGCGGATTCCGCCCTCTCGCACCCGTTAGGAACCTGGTGACCAGGTCGTGTTGCCCTCGAAACTTTCCATCAACTGACTCGTGATGAGTGGCGATTGCGACTACATACACTTTCAGTGTGGAGGGGAGATGTTAGTCTCCAGTCTCGTGAGAAGTTAGTCTCCAGTCTCGTGAGAAGGACAACACAATCCTGATCAAGCACCTCAGTGGATCTTTCATTGAGAAAGACACCGGGAAGAGAAGAGGCGCCGTCTAGAGGCGTGTAACCGCCTAGTAGATGGGGCCCTAGCCTGGGTGATGGTCTCAGCCGTATAGGGGGAGTAGCCATCTCAGGATCTTCTCGTCCCGTCTAGAGACCAGACATGGTGTTCCAGAGGTCTGATCTGGGATGGCAGAACGTGTCCTTCCCCTGAGAGAGGAGGTCCTCTGTCATGGGAATGGTTCAGGGAGAGTCACTGTCCAGAGCATCAACTCTGAAGCCAAGTTGTGTTAGCTGTCGTGAGCACACGCCACCCTGGCGATGTACGATACGGCTGTCGTGCTGTCCCGGAGGACCAACACGTGCTGGCCCTGCACTAGAGGCCGGAGCCTTCTCAGCGCAAGCAGCACAGCCCACAACTCTAGGCAATTGCATGCCAGCGCAGACGGGGGCCCGTCCAGCGCCCCCCGCTACTGCGTGCCCGTTGCACACTGCACCCCACCCCTGCAGCGAGGCGTCCGTCGTCACTCTCAGGATCACTCTCAGGATCCACCGTTTGCATATTGTTTTGCACTATCTGCCTGGCCGGGGGGGCTGCTTTAGAATTCAGAAATTAGACATAATTAATATTGCACATAAGAATTTATAGTCCGTTTAATATTTGACCTGTGGTTCTTTCTCCTTTATCGCCAATGTGTGCTTTCACTGTGTGTGTGTGCGTCTATGTCAATGTGTGTGTGTATGTATGTTTGCATATTGTGTGTGTGGAGCATTTGTATGTCTGTCTTTGTTGTCTTCACCTTTTTCTTGTTTTTACAGGTATATGCCTTTAGTTTTTTACTTGTATTCAATGTGTCTCATGTACAGCTGCTTTGTAACAATGAAAATTGTAAAAAGCGCTATATAAATAAAGTTGAGTTGAGTTGAGTAGCCAGTGTTGAAGCGGTCTCATGTGCATCAATCCGAGGGGTATTATCCCTGCGGAGGACACCATGTGTCCCAGGAGCCTCTGAAATTGTTTCAGGGGGGCCGCCGACTGCCTCAAGTGTTCCAGGCAGTTCAACACTGACTGGGCGCGTGCTGCGGACAGCTGCGCCATCAAGGTGACAGAGTTTAGTTCCATAACGAGGAAGAGGATGCTCTGCATTGGGGAGAGTTTGCTCTTTTCTCGGTTGACCTGAAATCCCAATCGATCTAGATGCCGGAGCACCAGGTCCCTCTGTGTACACAACAGATCTCACGAGTGTGCCAGGATAAGCCAGTCGTTGAGAAAGTTTAGTACCTGCACACCTTTTTCCCGAGGGGAAGAAAGGGCGGCTTCCACGATCTTGGTGAAGATGTGTGGAGACAGGGACAGACCGAATTGGAGGACTCTGCACTGATATGCCCACCCCTCGAACGCGAACCGTGGGACCGGCCGTTGTCGAGGGGATCGAGACATGAAAGTAAGCGTCCTTCAGGTCGAATTGCCATGAACCAATCCTGACACCTGATAGATGTCAGGATGCGCCTCTGCGTGAGCATCTGAACGGCAGCTTGTGAAGGTGCTTGTTCAAGGTACGCAGACCGATGGGGCGCAACCCGCCGTCTTTCTTGGCAATGATGAAGTGTGGGTCGTGACCCACTGAACATCTTGGTTTGAGGGACGAACTCGTTGCCTGTTTTGCCAGAAGGGTGGTGACCTCTACCCGAAGTACGGAGGCGTCCCTGCCTCTGACAGAGGGAGAGATGATGCCCTGAAACTTGGGAGAGTCTCTGGCAAACTGGATCGAGTAACCAAGACGGACCGCCCGCAAGGCCAGCGAGACAGTGTGGGCAGCTCTCGAGCTCCCAGGGACTGTGACAGGGTGACCAAGGGGACGGTCTGCTTCATCATTCCCACAGGGCGTGGTTCGTCGGCTGGCGGAGCTAACCATCTGTCGCGGGTGGTCCCCGGAGGGAAGGTTGGCTCCGCCTTTTTACCTGCCTGGCGGGACAACGGCACACACTGTCGGTTTGAGAGTGGTGACAGCTGTCGTATGTGTACGACCTCACACCTCGCCAGGGTGTGAGGTCGCTTCGCCGAGCACAGTCCAGTGTAGTGTGCGATCGGCTGTAAGTACACCCTGGGAGAACGGAAAAACTCTGCGAGTAAGTGGGCGCCAGGCCCTGACAAGGGTCCGGCTTTGGTGACAAGGCAGGAGTCGTCCCGTACCGACCGATCAGAGCCGTGGCTGTGAAGGTTTGGGCCCTAAGTTGTCCTCCCTGGGGTCTTCCCGTCAGTGTCCCTTCTCGCGAGAAGGTTGCTGACGGGGCGGAGGTTTCCCCCTCGACCTCTGCTACCGGGGTGCCACCTGTGGGGGCACAGGAACCGGAGCCGATGTCGAAGGGGTCCTGGGTTGAAGGGAAGCAGACGTCACGCGGGATCTCGGAGCCCTCTAGGCGGCCGAGTCGCGGCGTGAAAAAATGTGGCTTATTGCCACTGTCTGCTTCACCGTCAAAAACTGCTGAGCACAGTCCTCGACGGTGTTACCAACAACCCACCCTGCGAGATGGGTGCATCAAGAAAGCGGACTTCCTTGGTGTAACTCCTCTGCACAAGGTATAACCCGGGGTGTCTCCCCCGGTCCAGCACAATGAACGCTGCTTCAGTGTGCTGGACGCCCAGACACCTAATGCAGCGATCGTGTCCATCCCCCTCCTCGATGAGGGTACCGCACCCATGAGAACAGCGGGACATGCCGCGCTGGAGAATGCTCAGTCAGTCCTTGACTTGGACTTTTTAGAAAATCTCTAACACCTCCGGAACCGCCGAGATGCCCAGGGGAAGGTCGCTGCAGGTAGGGACGATCCGCTGCAACACGTCGTAGCACCAGCAGTGTAGCTTGTAAAGGATTTTGAATCCTGAGTTGTACTCATGAGCGAAGGCTATGAAGAACAAAAGGTAAATGAATGCTGCACGCCTGCTTCGTTTTATACCGGATATCCGGGGGCGGAGTCCGGCATGCAAATTTCATTCGCCAAATTTCATTGGCCTTTTCTATAGTAGTCAGAGTTGATTGGTTCTCAAGGGCGAACCCCATCTGTCGTTCTCGACACAACGTCGAGAGACCGACAGAAAGGGAACTTTGCTTTAGTTATTGGAGCAGGTTTGCCAGTAACCAACTGTAGATTTAATTACAACTTAAGATACTTGCCAATAATAACTGTTTCCATTTTCTTTTATCAAAATTAAAACACTTTGATTATTGAGATTTCAAAATGAGAAAGAAGAGACTGGCATTAGCACAGCAACACTGCTAAAAGTGACATTCTTCCTAAGCATGTTTCTCTTTTTTTCTGTAAAAATATTTAAAACTTAATTTACGAAACATTTAGCCTACATAACAAGAAAGGTGACTCAATATATTAAGTCTGGTCTTATGAAAGAAAAATATACAAACTAGGTAACTTTATGCTTAAAACAAAATTGTACATTAAATCTACTGTAAACTACTGGCAAACCTGCTGCAAAATTACAGTGTAGTGGTATAGAGAATACATCGATTATGGAGGATGGATGGACGGATAGATGGTTGGATGGATGAAAGAATTATATAATGAACACTTTGGTAGAGTAAATATATATGAGATTTTGTGAAGCAACAGTGGAGCATGGTTAAAAAATTAACTTACCAACTTTACTCACCATTTCTTATTTTGAAAACCAAAACAGGATGGACAGCCACTCTCAATGATAACAGGGAGTCACAAATTAGGTCTATTTTAAGAAAGGGTTTTGAAAGACACAGAACCAGTCCAGCGCCTGAAGCTAATAGAGCCAAAATCTGCTGCTTCATTAAACTTTAGGGCCTGACTGTGTCTGACTGCAACACAACAGTTCAAAAGAGCTGAGGAATGAGGCCTGACAAAACCATTAACACACATTGCTCTTACTACACTGAGAACTCAAACTCATGCATGTCTATTTATTTACACTTTTCTTTATCATAGCGTGAGAACTGTATTGCAGTCATTGTTTTCTTAAACATGAGGATGCATGTTAACAAAATAATTCTGGTCCTGCATTAGATAGACTAACATAACACACTTAAAGAAACAGTTCTCCCCAAATTAATTTAGTTTTTCAAAAATAAATACAACTTTAAGTCTTGTTCGTTATTGCATATCTTGTGCAGAAACGCTCCTATGACAGCTATGCTCATGAGTCATACGAGAACCAATGAGATTTGAATTTATGTATGTGTCACCATACTTAAATTTAGAACTAAGATCTGGATTATATTTCAGTTTCGTTAAAGAAGATGAAAATAAACCGTTTTCCCTCAGAAACCTATGTTTTCACTTTAAAAGATATTAACTAACTGGTGTCATTTGGATTACATCAAATTTTAATGCACTTGAAATACCCTGCTAGGTGTGATTTGACCTGTATGCCAAGTATTTGGATAACATTAATATGATCTAGCAGGAAATGTGTTCAAGAGCCCCACCTTGCCGCAGGCAAATGACAAAGGTGTTTTGTGAAGGACATTGCTTTGAAGGAATACAATTCACAAATCATGCATGAATTTCTATTGAAATGCATATGCTGCCACATAATGATGTGAAATCATGGCTTATAGTTGTTAATACTGCTGTAAAGTTAGCAAAGACCTTGCCTACATTGGGGTCAATGAAAGGAATAAAAAATAAACCAAAATAGGTGAAAAGCAGCAGTCTATCCCTAGAGTCTCCCGCAGATTTTGAAATTCAGCAAGTGCATGTGCTATGATTTAATAAAATACAAAACCTGTAGGATCCTTATTAGTTTAACATCACATGAATATTGAGTATTGAATTACATTCAGGTGGCATAGATCTGGAGATGGCCTTAAATGGATAGACATTGAGCAACGTACAGATTTCCAGACGAGTCTGTGCATATGCTGACTTTGCGGACACTGGTATGTAACAGAGAAAGGGTATCTACCGAATGTTCAGTCTAATCTTAGATCAGGATGGAGTAAGGTGAGCTGTCTAATGTGATAGACTGTAATCTACAGTTAATACATACACAAATACCTAAAAAAACATGAAAAAAATAGGAAGTAACTCTTCAACCCCTCAGCAAATTATGTACATTATAAAAATAAATGTCTCAATTTAGTCTTCAAGTATACTACATCAAATCATATTACATATTTTTATGTATCCTCATTAAATTAATATTTTTTTTACTATTTAATTATTATTCTGTGCACTGCTCTTTATTTTTTCAAAAAGTATAAAACGATTGTTATTTCACTCTAGGTGTCACATGCAGTTTATTGGTATTGACAATAAAAAATACATGATTATTAATAATGTGTTAACCGGATAAAATCATTATAATTCAGCACGGTTTAAAATATAGTCTGCTTCTCTAGATTCATGGTTTTGATAAAAAAAAACATAATATAAAATCTTAGATGGTGTTGATAGTATTATTTATTCTATTTTCACAATAATATAGTTATCGTGAATTCTTCTGCTTTAAAAATTTAGGAAAGAAAAGCAGCACTATAATTAAATATGATAAGTTTCTTTTTTTCTAAACCATTTAAAAAAAATAGACTAATTTGTTTAGTCATTTTCCCCTGATTTTTACATGCACTTAGTACATTGTGTGCACCTTTCATATAGTTATATAATCTGACTTTGAGAGAATATCTGCATTTCTTTAGCCTTGATTATGGTCTCCAGTATAGATCCTTTTGCAGTAGTAATGTAATGACAATATTAACATGTAGTTAAAATATGAAATAAGAGTAGGCTTTACTGTTCTATCAAACAGTAATTCAGTTTATATCATATATTATACAATTTTAGTTTAACATGTTTAAGAAGTACAGCCTCTCTTGATGTTAACAAGAAGTGACAGAAAAGACTGGGAGGGTTTGATTTGGCACCAGCCCAGCGCTCAAAGCTGGATGAGCCAAAATCGTCTGATTAGAATGGCCACTGAAGATCTTGCTGTTGTAGTCAGAAGTAGTCAGACAGCACTATTCTGACTTAGCTAGAGCTACTAACACTCAGTAGAACCATCATATCTGCAAGACAATTGTATATAAAAGCCACCTCTGAGCAAAGAGCTAGACGTAAAGCCATTATAAAGAAGTGAACCAGGCAAAAACCTTTTCTTATTATGGCAGGTGGCTTTGTTATAAGTTTACAGGAGGGTCGCATTTCCTTCACAATGTGCTGAGCATAAAGTAATTTTCTAACTTAAGAAATTAAAATACTGCTTTGTGATCACTCTCGTGTCATTCAAAACCTGTACAGCAGTGATGACACTCTATAACAGCAGTCTCTAACACTATCCGTCACTAACACTGTGGCCAACATCTGTTGTGTTTGACAGAAGAAATAAAACTCCCATGGTTGTCACAGTAAACTAACAATGTAAAAACATGACAATAATTAATAACTCATTGCATTTATATAGTGCTTGTAACATTGAATTTTCTTTTTTAAAGTGATAGTCACCCAAAAAGGAAAATTCTGTCATCATTTTTTCAACATCTTGTCATATCAAACCTTTATGACTTTCTTCCGCAGAACACAAAAGAAGATGTTTTAAAAAAAGTTGGTAACGGAACATCACTGAACCCCAAATGGGTCTAAAATATCTTTGTGTTCTGCAGAAAAAAAGACATATAGGATTGAAATGTATAGGATAGTAATCGATTACAGATTTTTTTAGGGAGAATCCTGCTGACCTAGGGACTACCAGTCACTGCTCTCCTCTTTCTCTGCTAGTGTTACCAAAGCTAAAACGTCTTTCTATACCACCAAGGTGAGCAATGCAACTAACACTCGGCAGCTTTACAAGAGATTTAACACTCTTCTTCGCCCCCCTCTTCCCCTGCCCACCTCCTCTCAGACAGCAGAAGACTTCGCTGTATTATTCACTGAGAAAAGATCATCCATCAGCAAACAATTCTCAGCACCTCAGACCTCGGTACACACCACCCTCACTTCAAACATTGAACTCTCCTCTTTCATCCCACTGACTGACACTGAAGTCACAAGACTTCTCTCCAGCCACCCCACCACCTGTCCCCTTGACCCAATCCCCTCCCATCTCCTTAAGACCATATCCAGAACACTCATACCTGCACTCATACACATCATCAACACATTCCTGCTCATCAGCAATTTCCCATCCACGTTCAAACAGGCCCAGGTCACGCCCCTACTGAAAAAACCCATATTGAACCCCTTTACTCCCGACATTTACAGACCTGTCTCTCTCCTTCCATTTATTGCAAAAACACTTGAAAGTGCAGCTTTCAACCAGGTGTCTCAATACCTATCCCAGAACAAACTACTGGATGACAAGCAGTCTGGCTTCAAAATAAACCATTCCACTGAGATTGCACTGCTATCGGTCACAGAAGCACTGCGGCGAGTCAAGGGGGAATCTTAATCCTCGGTCCTGATTCTGCTACACCTATCTGCAGCGTTTGACACTGTCAATCACCAGATACTGCTAGCAACCCTGTCATCTCTAGGAATTTCAGGCTCTCCTCTCCTCTAGTTCAAATCCTACCTCTCCGGCAAATCCTTCAGGGTGTCATGGAGGGGCTCGCTGTCCACTGCTCACCACATGATCACTGGGGTCCCTAAGGGATCGTTGCTTTGACAGCTGCTTTTTTCCATCTACACGACATCCTTGGGACCCATCATATGGGAACATGGCTTCTCGAATCATTGTTATGCTGACGACATCCGTCATCTCGTTTCACCCAGACAATACCTCTGTAGCAGCTCGCACTACAGCCTGCCTAAAAGACATCTCAGCTTGGATGAAAGAGCATCACCTCCAGCTGAACTCTACCAAGACAGAACTACTTATGTTTTTCGGCTCACCCCGTGCTGCAACACGATCTCACCATCCGACTTGGCATTACCACAATCAGTACCAGAACAGCCAGGGACCTCAGAGTCAAATTTGATGAACAGCTGTCCTTCAATGATCACATCGCAAAGACAACACGGTCATGCCGATATGCCTTATTCAACATTAGAAAGGTTAGAGCCTATCTCGCGAGCATGCGGCACGACTCCTTATCCAGGCCCTGGTGATCTCAAGGTTGGACTACTGCAATGCTCTCCTTGCTTGTCTTCCTGCAAAGGCTATCAAACCACCCCAGCTTGTTCAGAACGCAGCAGCATGTCTAGTCTTCCAACAGCCCAATAGGCCTCATGTGACACCCCTTTTCATCTCCCTCCACTGGCTACCGGTTGAAGCCCGTATCAGATTCAAATCACTAATGCTTGCCTACAGGACTATCACTGGATCTGTACTAGCATACTTTCATACCCTCCTACACCCCATCAAGATCTCTGCGTTCAGTAAACCAGAGGCGTCTTGTATTGCCTTCCCATAAGGGCAGTAAATTGCTTTCCCGTTCATTCTCATTCACAACTTCCTGGTTAAATATTCTTCCTAACTCGGTCCGATCAACCACATCACTCTCAACAAACAAAAAACCCACCTCTTCTTTGAATACTTGACAGACAAAAAAACACAAACTCTCTCTTTTTCTCAACAGGTAGTGGTCTAGCTTTTGTTGAAACCAGTAACTTGGAAGTGGCACCTATTGTAATATTGCTCCTGTATGACATATCGTGTATTGCTCCCTAAACTCTTTGTAAGTCGCTTTGGATAAAAGCGTCTGCTAAATGACTAAATGTATTTTTAAGAGCCTTTTATATCGTTTTACTCATCAGGCTTTCAATGACTGAAGGATAAAAATCTTTTTTTATTTTCATGTTTTTGGTCTAGGCCAAATCACTTTGACATTCCTTTGCGACCGCCTTCTGAGTAAACAATAGTTCTATCTGTGTCAGTTACCCCATAGTTACAATAGAGGAAATATAGGGTAAAGGCAAAGTAGTATTATCAGTAACATAAACATCTCAGAGAAAGCAAAACATGTGTATGTTCTATTAAATAGTGGTCATTCGTTATTATTTTAAATTAATTAAAAAAAGACCCTTACAGACACCCATTCAGGTGTGACCTGTCAGTCCTAAATCGGCATGTTTTGAGGTTTTACCCGTCATGTGCAAGCAGCTGGGGGCCTCTGATATATGGTATGCCAAACAGCCTGGTTTGGACGATCGGTCTGGTTGCAGTTTGATGTCACAGCTTTCAATGGGCCAGAATGTCTAAGCCGGTCAGGCAAATATAGAAAGGTCCTTGTTTCGAGACTGGAGCATCGCCACACTGCTGCAGATTATGAAATAATCGTTTGCACTTTATTTTACAGTACATATGCAATTTCAGTGTATTAATATAATAATATTATTTAGGGATAGTTTGCCTATAAATTCTGTTTGTTTACATTTACTGTTGTTTTTTGGTCAAGCTTTTTACTTAATTTATGTTCATATTTTATTGTAAATTAATTGTATTAAATAAACAATTTGTTGAATTAAAGCCAAGTAATGGTTCTTCTACTGGTAAGCCAAAATAATACTAACTAGACTTTTAACTTGCTAACCAAATGATTTACATGTTATGTCTTTTTCTTTTTACCAGAAATATTAAGCAGAGACTCTATTCTTTGCAAATGTGAACCGAAAGTTTGAACCACAAAAGCACATTTGCGCAGTACGTTTGTTTATGTTGTTGCTTTAAAACCGTCTCTAATTGCATACAAATACTAATTCAGGTGCTGAAAACTAAATTATGGCCGTTTAAGATTAAACATTTACATACAATATTTCTTTCTGAAGCTACTTACTGAAGTCTTATTGTAATGATGACTGTAAACTATCTTTGGGGCCTAATTTAATACGCGATAAATTAAGATTTTATGCATGCAACAACATACACTTTTGTGGGTGGATTCATTTAGTTTTTAAGCTAAGTTTGTTTTTAGCATGTGATATGTAAAAGAAATCTCTACTATTACTACTTTAATCACAAAATTGTTTTCAAAATCAAAGTTGTTTATGTTTCGAGCTTCTATCTCCAGTTCTTCATTTGTCCTTTATGTCCATCTTATGACTTTTAATAGCTTTAAGCTAAAATTTTAGTCATTTTTAACTGCGGTAAAGGTAGATTACATAACAAAAGTTTAGTTGCGGTATAACTTTATTCATTATAAAATGAGCCAAGTTTAAATAAATACACGGTAAACACATTTGTATTCAGTCATTAAACAACACAAACCATAGCATTAAGTGATTCCTATTGATGAGATACAAATAAAGCCATCGCATGAGTCCAATGAAAATCTGATGACATGATTTGCAAGGAAGATGTGACCTTATGACATCAAAAGCATCCAATATCACATGAGCCAAGAAGAAACTAACAGCTAGAATGACAACCTACTGAATCGACTAAAGGTCAAATAGTAACACTGTGTCTACACCGGATGACACAAATAAATACAATAGAATGCATTAGAACCTTTATAATTTAACTCATTAAAATCCATTATAATATAAAAAATATTCCACACAAATCCATTATGAACAAGCCGTTGGCGTGTCCAGTCGGTCACGTCCAATGTAGACACGGTGATACATTTTGTGACATACTGCATTCTCATTGGTCCTCTCAATTCCTGTCAAATCAGTATGTGAAATACTGATGACACAGGGCGGAGCATCAGTCGTAAAATAAATAAATCAAGTTTTATCTAGTCGAACACTGTTGCGAAACCACACAAATAACCAGAAACACAATGAACAGAAATAAACAAACAAACAAATTGTTCATCCTTGTTATGGCTAGTCGACAAACATAAAAACAATCACTTTACAAATATTCCTTTCATGCCCGAGAGGTTAAGAAAGGGTTGTCATGAATTACTAAATTATACTCAACTGCAACTTTTGAGCTCTTGACATCTATAACTTTTTAACAATTACATTATAACATCTCACCAGTAACAGAGAATGCTGTGAGTTAGATAACATTTCACAGAGAAGCTTTTATTAAATGTGGACTCTCGTCAACTGGGAAACAGAGCGCTGTCTCTTTAAGAATGTGGGGAGGGTTTAACAAACTATTTGCCAGGCTATTTTGGATGAGATCAAGCCCATTCACAATCTGCTTTCTGTCTTTAAATAGGGTAGCATAGGACAGAAGCCCAGGCTCATGTTAAAGACAAATCCCACACATTTGAACACTATATTAGTATTATTATTAAAATAAAAACTCTGATGCCACATACAATGTTTGGTCTTTCACTCAAAGCAGTTGACGAGTCAAAATTACAAAGACAAACACCATAACTGGATTCCTCATGGAACCCTGGTTCACGACAAATATTACTACACTATACATAATGCAACACAGCAGTTGTGGCTACTTCAGAAAATGTACATCTAGAGCTTTTTGTTGGAGTGCGTAGTCCTCATGCATACCTGATATGGTTTAAAGAAACAAATTTTACAACCAGCATGACTTTCTGTTCTCGTATCTCCTGAAGGCACTATAAACTACTCCAATCCAAAGCCCTCTGCATTCGAAATGGCAATTGTTAACTTTTGCCTTAGTTCTTTCTTGCTCTTGTACGGAGGTAGACAGATCTGGTTGAAGCATGTATGCGACACTGGCAGCCTGCAAAGAAAACATCCGAAAATGAAATTACTGATTGAGCACACTGAACCAAGTTTTTTTTGACTTATCTGTTGTGTTGGTTACCAGTCGGTGGAGACATCAATCTTGGAGACCTTGAAGTTGAGGTCGGCCATTCCCCCCACAGGAACGCGGTCACTTCCTGTGGTGAAGTGGAGCAGTTTCTTCTGCAGTTCCAGAGAAAAGCCCAAGACCACGTCCCAGAAGGCCCTGCAACCCCAGACCAAACAGTCAACGGACACATTGAAGCATTGCACATACAGTCAGAGTTATGAAATATTGTACACAAAACATTTACCGGATGGTGGGATCAGTCTTGCTGTAGCCTTCATATTGAACTACTCGCTGCAGAGAGCTCATATCCAGATTAGGACTGCCACAGACCAGGATCTCAACTTCTTCTGGCCTCAAGAGCTATACAGTAACATGAGAGAAGCGAATAAGTCTCTGTATTTTTGTATTTGGATGATGCTGATATCCACCGTAATATCGAAGTTTTTTTTGTAAAGATGCGTTTAAAACATACAGTACAGAACGAACGTTTGGCGTCAATTAATTACTTTTATTTATATATTTTTCAAATTTTCGAACAATATATGGTAAAACATATTTGGTAAAACCCCCCAAAAAACGTTATGTGGCACAATCTGAGCTTCCGGTAGACCTCAGCAAAGAATCAATAACTGTTGAGTAGTTTTAAATTCATTTAATATAATTAATATGCCATAAAATGTTAATATTAATGTAAATTAAATCTAAAATAAATTGTTGTATTATTACCAAACATAGACGATAACTTCAGGCCAGCACGTGCATCTGATGCCACAGTCTATAAAAAAATATTTTATATTTATTTCATCTGAATATTTTATTGTATATGAATTGTATTAAATTAATTTAAAACTACTCAATGGATTTTAAATCTTTGCGGGGGTCCAAGTATGGGCCACACAACGTTTATGTACTTGCACCTGAAACGTCTATATGTCGAATGGTAATGTATTGTGAAAAGTGCTTTAATGTAGTATTCAAACTACACATTTTATAAGTTTGTGCATTGCCTAAAAAGCCTAATGAACAGTATTTCGGTCAATTTCCCCGTCAAAATCCGAAATATGCTAGATTGTAGGAGTCTGCTACATCCATCACTGTCAACCTATAATCCCGACCTGCAGGGGGATCAGCTAAGTACACATTTATGTCATTATGTGCATAATCATTTTGGTGAATGATGCTCTAAAAAACTATGTGAGCAAATAAACAAAGCTTTCTGCAGTTCCAATTCATTCTTATTAAATTCCTCCTGAGGGCTTTTGTAGAAAATATTGTCTGTTTTGCATTTGTATTCATCAGCACGTTTTTGATTCCACATCAAATATTTCTTAAGGGTTTGTTTGCGCTTCTCTTATCATATATGCTGTTAATCTCATCTAACCCTTAAATAAAACCCATTTTATTGAAAACAAATATTGCCACAACCCACGCACTGCACGTACACCACTGTGCTTTGCAACATGTTCAGAAAGAGACACACACTGAGACATGGGAGAGAGAAAGAGAGAGAGATAAAGATAGGTCTTTAAGCCACAGAATGGTTGGGATTGGTCCAAACCAATCAGCCAAGTCCTTTTCCTCCAATAACCCCACCCTGCCTTACACTATACCAGAACCAGCGAGTGAGATATCACAGTTACCAAACCTCTTACATAAGCAGCTAGGGACAGAGTCAACTGTTGCATAACCTTTAGAGACATGAAGGAGGGTTTAGTGTTGATCAGGGCCAAGGAAATACAGCCAACAGAGGTTTGAAATAGTTACGTCTTTTCATTGAGACACTATTTCACTGCCGCCGATGCTGTTAAAAGAAATCATACATTACTGACCCTACTGCGTACAGGTAATTAAAAAAGAAAAACGCAGCTAAGTGCAATACAGTGAAGCCACAAAATACTTCTTCTTTTTTTAAAGAAGCCACAAAATACTTTTAACGTTTAATGGTCATTGCGTGGAAAGAGCTGTACAAGGGAGCGACGGTGAATAACTATTTTTATTCCTTTAAAGTGGGCATGAAATCAAAAATGATCATTCTAAATGTTTTACACAGTGGTGAAGTATTTATTATAAATTATTTATCCGTGTATATCATTATTTAAAAAATATTTGTTTGCACTTGAAATCTTTAAATCAAACTTTAACTTCATCCCCTCAAAACGACCTTACTTCATTTGTAATCATGAGGAATTGTTCAAGGGCGGGCTGCTATGACTGATAGATTACAAACTGCTGTTCAAATCCTTTTAATGATCAAATCAGTTGTCGGTGGATGAAATCAAGTCCCGCCCTACATTTGTTTTCTAATTTCAGAAGTCGTTTCCCTCAGGGATACGTCCTGATGCGGAAAAAAAGACAATCGTTACTTCCATTTCATGTCAACTTTAAGAGAAAAGCTTGTGGTAGCACAATATAACTGCCTTGCAAAATATGAAATAAACTTGAAAAAAATAAAAGAAAAACAGGGGCAAGTTTATTTTATGCATAAGGAGTAATATCAAATAGGACTACATTCTCATCTATAACACCAAGGGCCCGATTTATTCAGAGCTTCCAAAAGCGCAAATGCCTTTTAATAGAAAATATCTTAATTTGTGTTCTGAAGATGATCTAAAGTCTTACAGACATGAGGGTGGGAAAATTACAGAATTTTCATTCTTCTGTGAACTATTCCTTAAAATTATTCTAAGATATGCAAACAAGCAACACAAAAAAATGCTAACTTAACTTAAAGCATATTTGTATAATGCATTATAAAAGTAGTTATAATGTATTAATTATGGCTTGTTATGCACCATATAATACACCGTAGTGTCTCATGAATAATTGTAACTACAGTTAATACATTGTAACTCAGCAATTCATTGTTACACTTTGCATTTTTTAGTTGGTCAAAATTCTTATTATTATTGGTTATGACAACATTTAATGTATTGCACCATACCCTATTAAAGTCTCCTCATACGACAACTTTCAACAAGTTGGTTATGAACATTAAATGATAATGATACAGCACACCCCACCCCCCTTCAGTCCGGCTTTTCAACACACGCGTAGTACTGTCGCTACCCGATCCGTCCCGGACACACGATTTGTTCCTGCAAAATTTTCGGGAGTTTAAAAAAACAAGTAGTTTGACAACTCGTTCCAAACCTAAATATTTTTTTATAAACTCTTAATTGAAAATTGCACTTAACATTTAAAGACATTAAACAAATTACAATTTGTAAGGGTTTGGAGAAATGTAATGAACGAGGGATAGGCTACACTACCCTTTTATGAGTGGAAAATAGTGTTTTTTAAATTATTTTTCACTGTTTTATTTTTTAATACCAATGAAAATACAATATAAAAAAATGATATGCGTCAGGAGTGAGAAATATTAAATAGAAAAACTAATATACAATACGTTTTATTAGCAATTCTCTTTTTTTGGCAAAACAGTCACGGTTAATATGTGGTACAAATTGTTACCCCAATAAAATAATTTATAATTTTTTTAAATCTAACATAATAGTTTACATTTGCTAGACACCATTTAGTAAAGTGTTAGTTTAATTTTTAACTTATGCTTTACATATTTTAGCGTACTTTAACAAATGTCTGCATTTAAGAAACACACAGAATTTTCTGAATTCATTCAATTTATTTATTTTATACATTTTCATCCTTCGCCTTGGAGAATTGATCCCTCAGGACCTTTCAGAGGACTACAACTTGTAATGTCTTTTGATGTTACAATTTTCAAAAAAAGTGTATATAAAAAAAACATAACTGCCGTAAATTGTTTCGGCTGGAAGTAGACGCACTTTCGCGGAACAAATCGTGTTTCCGGGATCGATCGGGTAGCGACAAGTACTGGCTATCGTTTAGCTAAATTTTCTCTGCGGTTAGGTCATCTTAAACGTCTCGAATCATTCGCCCGGGGACCAAAAAATGTGTCACAGCAAACAGTGCTCACGATATGCGTGTATGCTTGCCTAAAATCCAGACTGTGCACCTGAGATCTCAGCAGATTAACGTGGATTTAAGCGCTTGTCGGTGACAAGTAATAACGTTAACTGTTACACACACACCGTGAAAGCATAACTAGTAAGCTGTAAATTATTTTTCAGCCTAAGCTCGAATAATTAGAGACGGTTAAAATGAAACTAACCTGCAGTGTTCTCCCCTGTTCATTAGCAAAACAAACCGCTTGTCGCAGTTAAACATATTAACGCACAAAATGTATTAACATTCATACAGTTAAACTCCAAGTGTCCATCTGCACTTATAAGTTTAACACTGGCTTTGAATGTTCTATTTAGCCCGTGACTGAGATAGCTCACTTCAATTTCATATGCTAACGTTATCCTCCTATATATATGGTTAATTTATGCCAATTAAGACTGTTGATAAATATTACTCATATCAGCAATTTTGTCTCGTTCAGTCGGTCTCGGTCCCTCTTGAGGAAAAACTTTGAAGCTTATCCTGCTTGTGTTATCCCAGGTTGAAAAAGCAGTCCGGTTGAAGTGATTCCGTGACACTGCTGTCTCCTCCTAGGTTTGGACTATTAGACTAACTTTAGCTATGGTGTCACATACACCACTGTCGCTTCTGAAACAACAATGGCGGAGCACGGTGGGTGAAACTGTGTAGATTAAGGGGCGGTTACATTATAATAAAATACGCTTTGGAGATCACAAGTGGAGCAAAATCTGAACGGCTCGATTTCTCACATGCTTGCAGGGAAAGGCACACCAAAACAAACTTACTGGGTTCTTATTTTTCGAATTTCTGGGTTACTAGATGCACCCGATTTCAGCATTTAGACACAGAAAAAGTGAGGTTTTCATACGATGTCTCCTTAAATAGTCCTTTATAATGCATTATATATAAAGGGTTTAAGTAAAGTGTTACCCAAAGACATTTTCCATCTTTTTCAAGTATGAAACTACATGCACTTTTATCCAGTGCCTAATAAATATAAACAAGTACCTACGTATGTGCATTCAATAGAAAAGATTGATAAATCCACAGAATCTGCTTTTGATTTGGTCGTGTTTAAACCCATATAGAAGTTCATGTTAAATGACAAACACATCATGAGCTTGTGCAAAGTCTGCATGAGAGCTGAGTCTTTGTTTAGATTTTAATTGACATGCTAAGCAGCCCAAGAGATTTGCAATTTTCAGTCTCTACGTGTTCATTCTATATAACATTGAAGTCTGAGGTTCTCTTGCTGTCAGTAGCTGGAGAGCCTGGATACGGTATAGAGATTGAACAAACAAAGAATGCCGGTTACAAGGCACCATGCCAACAGAGGGGGGAAGGGACGGACCAATACACAATTGCAGCCTTCAAAAACACACATAAACAAGACCCCTCTAAACTCTGCCTGAGAGCTACTTGTGGAATCATTCTAGCATTTTTCGGGCTTCACGACAGCATAAGCTGTTACTTCTTTGGTTCGGTTGCTTATGATGCAATGAAGATTTTGGTTAAACTGAATTTTAAATGTTATGGCAAACTTACCATAAGAGCATTGGAGGCACATACGCTATGAAAACCATGATAGAAAGCAGCGAACTGTCTGTAGATGGACTTATTCAGTAGGAAGTCAACATAGAGCTGAACGTATTCTGTGCGGGAATGAACAGATCCAGCAGTCAGAAAGACAACGAGGCATTTAATGTTCTCATTGAAAGCCAAATTTCGAACAGTCAGTCTTACTGTGTGACTCTCTCACCTTTTCGGTTTAGGTTGGTAACAGGAATCTTGTCGCCTCCTGGTTTCAGGTTATATGACTTCACCACTCCAAGTTCTTCCTGATAAACCTAAAAACCATCCGCAGGGTTTATCTTCTAGATCAACATGCTTATTTCTGATGTAGTATAAAACAAAAAAGAAATCATCAAGGGCTTTTGAATGTTTTGATAAAGTGCAAAAGAGACTCACCTGAAAGGTGGTATAAAAGTCCTCCTCAACGTTGCCCTCATAGCTGAGGAGTTCCCCAAGACCATGGGCAAGATCCTGAAATATGTCATCAAAATGTTGACATTAACAAACTATACAATTTCTACAACTCTCAGACTAGGGCTATAAATGATTAAACGCAATCACATCCAGAATAAAAGTTTGTGTTCACATAATATACTGCATGTCTGTGCATATTATTTTGGTATTTATGAACACAAAAACATACACATAGATGTATATACTAAAGAAAAATATAAAAATCAATAAACACAATCTTTTATTTTGGAAGCGACTAATCACGTTAAATTTTTAACACCCTTTAAATTCTACCTTTAAAGGTACAATAGCCGTCTCCTTTTTGTTCTTCTACAGGTACAAACCATAAATTGTTTTACCTTTTTGGGTACATAAATTAACTTTTGTGCTGAAGCAAAAACAACAAGGCACAGCCCAAGACACAATAGAAAATGTGAAGGTTTTAATAGTTATATGGGAATTGTATTGATTTTAATGGAAACTATAATGGTATACTGGTCTACTGGTATATGGAAATACAGAATTGTACATAGATAGATAATTTTCCCTGACAGTGTACACTGTAAAAAAAATGTTTAAGGGGGAATTACACTGTAACAATAACAGTAAAATAATGCTTTTCATGCTTTACTGGTACATTTTCAGTCTTTTCCTGATAGATACAGTTTTTGACTTAAAATTTCTGACTTTTGAAATTATGTGTATGCAAATCCTAAAAAAACTAATTAGAAATATCAAAATACTCTTGTGGCTTACCCTTGTTTATGATTTAAATCTGCCATTTGGGTCAGTCTTTCATTCTAGTGCAAATGATCTGTGCAAGTAGTAGCCTAAACTAATAGAGATTTAAGAGTCTGTACGGAAAGCGAGCTGTGGAAACCTTGCAGATATTTTATTAAAAGTAACTTTGGAGACTTTTAGAGACTCTGCATCACCTTTGGAAAGTTTGAACAGGGAAGCAAACAGCCCCTGAAGACAGTTATGTAAGTTTGGTGAAGCCAGAGACCCTTAAAACAGAACATCTGCCTCTTATAAATCGGACTCTGCAGTAACCAGAGAATGAAGAGAAATAAACATGAAAGCTGAGCTTGACCAACAGAAGACGTTTTGTTATAATACACTCCACTTTAATATTATATTTAAGCAGTCAGTACTGTACTTTACTTGGCATTTTTATGACATGAAGGCGGGCTGCAGTGGTAATGCCTGATATTGAGCGCCCTCTGTTGGACAAATACAGTCATTGACAATGTTTGGAAAAAGCCATTGTCTGACATAATTTCTTTAAAAAAAGGAAAAGCTACAAAAACTGCATAATTATACCAAACCGGGGTGTCACAAAAAAATCGATATACACACCATACTTAACCTTTTTTCTAGGAAAAAATTTCTAGTCAACACATAAACATATATATATATATTCGATGAATTAAAAAAGTGTCCCATATGTGCTATAATAAAAATATTTATGATGGGACATTCAATATAGATATTAGTTTATTGGACAAATATCTTTTTATGGGGCTAGGCAGTTTAAAGGTAAAAACAACATGAAAACAGAAAACACTACATTGATTGACAGGACATGTATGGCTTTATCTGCTGAGTTGAAAGGTAGCAGAACGCTGCAGCTGTGGTCCTCAGAACAATGAACCATCTGAAGCTCATTTACCTCATCCAGGCAACCAGACGACAGCCGTGTTTGAGCCAGCGACGGCTGGGTGAAGTGCATGCGCTATTTTTAACCCCAATGACTCAATGCTTTTGCTTTTCTATCAGTTATCCATGCAGCTCATTTATTATCTACTATTCAATGCTTCCATAAAAGGAAATATGCGTTTTATACTTTAGAAACATGTATGGATGTCATCATTTTATCTTTATGTTGCAGAAGTTTAAGAGGAATTATTTGTTGACGTGTAAATGATTTTTCCATCAGTGTTTGACAAATGCATCAGATAGAAACATTGCTGGCTGCAAAAGCCGATATAACATCACATGTGTGTGTAACAGCTTGTGTACATACGGGCATAACCTGCTGAAGGTCTTCCAGGGTGAGTGTCGCCATGCCGACGGGAGTGTCGGGGTCAAACGGCACAATGGGCGGTGTCAGCAGCTTCTTGTAGACGCAAGGGGGGAAGCGGATGTCCAGTGTGATGCTGTTGTACACAGCCAAGCCCATGAGCTGACAGTTGGGTTAAGTGTGCACAGCTGTGAACATTCACTGTCTCTATACACAGTCACACACCTCACACACACCTCAAACTTTCTATTAGACAAAACCGAAGGCTGCTGCCATGCTGCCCAGACAGTCAATAACTTAACAGACAGCATTTTTGTATGAAGTCACATTTAAAGAAAATGGTTTCAGATTGTCTTTCAAGGCACCGTAACGTCACGTCTAATGGTCTCATAGAAATTCAAGTGAGCTTAATACATAACCAAGCAAATATTTAATGATATCAGTCCGAACCGGATCATAAGTTCTTCATTTAGACGCTCAATCATACAACACTTTTATTCTTCCAACTTCTAAACTAAACTGCAAGCAGAGAATTGTGAAATATTAGGCAGTGAGGGATAAATCTATGCTGTCGCACAAGTGCATTCATTGCATCAGAAATATTTTCCTTGAAAATCATATTATACAGCATTTTGTATCATCATTTCTATTACACAGTGCTGTTTTACCCGACCATTTTAAAGGCTAGTTCTTGTACAATTATGTGGTGCAAATTATTGTGGTTATATTTATTTTCATGTAGCATCAATGTTGAAGTGTATATTTAGCTCAAGTAAGTTTAAGCTTATATCATTATTCATAGTTCATGATATATTGGGTATATCGCAATTAAACAAGAACTGTAATACAATTATTTTCTAATTCTAGAAATTTCTGTAGATGACAATATTAGAGTATATGTGCATGTAAAAACTATATTTAAATGGAATTAAATGTAAACGTTTGAAGTTTTGGATGACTAATTTTTAGTAATACTTGTGTTAAACGTTTTTTTTTTAGCTCAGTGTTATGCAAGTACCTTGTCATTTCTAAGTATGTGTAATAATAATGTGTTTTTGTTTTGTTTTAAGGGTACCGTCGATGGTACAAATAATTGTTGATTGTATTCAGCATGTTAAACTTCATGAAGAAACTTCAAGCAAAGCTCAACTATATAAAAAAATGATATTGTCTTATTATAGTGATCATTATTAGAATGGGTGGCAAATACGGAGAAACATTTTCAACTGAACAGCCAAATCAATTCCAATTATGAATTGCATTTATATGGTGGATTTACATAATACAGAAGCAAAAATATAATTCAAAGTTTAATAAAGTAATTGTATATAGGCAACAAAGACTTGGTTTTGTTAATCTAGTATTCCTTGCAGATCATTTTTTGGACAAACTATTTGCTCATATATTCTTCTCTCTATTACTTTCCTCCCTATCCAGTATACAATTTCCACCATAAATGCACTTCACATGTAATGGGTCCTATTGTATTCGCTGCTAAACTTGTTTCACCAGCAGCCTATGGTAGCCACATAAGACGCATGGAAGAACACCCAACAGGTGTACAATATATTTAGAGGAAAATGTGAAGAGCCCCGCACGTAAGTACTTTCAGCTGGAGCTGACAAATCGACTCCATGTGCTCTCCATATGTGCGGTGAAAGCGATGGAACAAACCCTCTCAGCCCAAGAGGGAAAGAGAGTGAGACAGGCCTTGCAGACAGGCGGGATAGTTTCCATGAGGACGGCAATGATAAAGACAACACAAACCGAGCCCAGGCTGTTCCTAACAAGACAAAACAAAAGAATCTTTATTTCATAATTTTGAGCTGACGTGACACAGCACTTCTGTGCTGGAAAGCTGGAAAGAGGGGGTGACGGCACAGGGCGCCTGCTGTTCTGAGCACCGGGTGCGAGCGGTGGCCAAGCACTGGAGAGGTTGCCATATGCGTCCAGAGAAATAAGCCAGAGGGGACAATTAGAGGGGTAACGGCAGGACATGGCAAGCGTTGGCTGCCACTGAGTCTCCACCCACACGTCCCTCAGAGCTCAGCGTGGAGCGCGTCACTTTACTAAACCGTATCATAACCATAACTTAACATGTGAATATTTAATTATGGTCTAATTGCATTATAAGGCTGGGTGTTTGCCATTTGGAAAGGTCATGAATAAAAACACTTCTCACCGCTGTTAAGAAATGAAAGGACACGAGTGAACTTGGGAGTTGACTATATATTTATGAGCTATTTTAAGTTTCACCCACTCTTGACCACCTATACTGTTAAAGATGCAGGGAAATGAAAGGATACGGCTCCAACCAATCGGAACTCAGAGTAGTTGTCACATTTCCAGCTGCTGAACCAATGACACTGAGACTCCTTAACGTACGTGAACATGCCTGCAAATGACACACAGACAGAAAGGCACTGTTAATATTAACATATTCATTATCGGTTTTATGTGAGTTAGTAAGCTGTACATTTTTAAACCGAAAATGAATAAAAACATATACGTGACAGTCTGTGAAAACCCAGCTAAAGCACTTTGTGTGAAAATATAATCTTGATATCTTTAGAAAGGCCATGTCAAATATTAAATTAGAATTAAAATTAAGGATGCACCAAAGTGCTCCGATTGCACTAACAAATATTTATCGTGAACTAATAATTTCTGTGGAAAAAATGAGTTGTACATTAAGCCTACAATACTACATTTTATGGAGTAGATTCATCAAGTTTTCATAAAGTTTACTTTGCTACCTAATATACTTAAGTAATATTTAACTGATTTGCATGGGTTGTATTTTTTAACCCCTAAGAATATTATTTTAAGATATGGTTAAATTTACAAAGCTGAAACACATTTGAATATGCATCATACAACACAATACTGTATTAGAGAGTACTGTAATGCGAAGCTCTGTAGACATGTAGAAGAATTGTTACATTTAAGGATCAACTTTGTCTCAGATATTTCTCCTCAAATTCTTTAGGAGAAAGGAAAATAAATATAAAGAATTGTTGACACAGTAGATTATAGAGCTATAATATTAATGTAGATAGATCACAGAGTTTTTTATTACAGGAAAGTTTGAGCATAGTTTGAAACATTGCTGAGACATCCAGCACAGTCTTCTGTATGTGAGATTACGAGGGTCTAGAGAAAAATCTGAAAAGCAGATCACACTACTCTCAAGAGAAACAATTGGGATATTAAAGAGATCAGTTTTAACATTTCTTTCCAAAACTGCAGGGACCTGCACTATTAGTTTTTGATAGTCTTACCGTAGTCTGTGTGAAAAATCTGTCGAATCAGTAGAAGAAACCACTCTTTTGTGAGTCCACCCATATCCAACCCAGCTTCCCCAACGAAAGTCACTTTCAGTTTTTTCTTCAGATCCGCTCGCTTTCTCGAAAGCTATTAAAAAAAGGAACACGTTTATGGCGGGGCCATTTTTTCCAAATTAAGTCTTAGCCAGACTTAGAACTTTCCAGAACATATCGCAATGCTTTACTTCCAAACCCCTCACAGTCTAGGAAAACATATTTTAGATGGTGGAGCTCTGTACAGAGCACTGCACCCCATAAAGAAACCATTGGTCGTCCTCCTATAGAACTTTAATAGTCTTCAGTGGTTCAAAGGAGTTCTTGGTAACATCTCCAAAAACAGACATATTCTACATTCACAGATTTGGACTGAGCACTATTACCTCATCGAGTGAGTCACTGACCAGCTGCAGACGTCTGACTTTTATGTTGAGAAACAGCAGACTCATATCCACCCTCTGCCTCCGAGAGACCTTGTCCACCAGCGTTTGCTATATTACAAATAGAGAGCAATGCAATTATCACTTAGCTTTCCCATGCACGAAACATGCATACATAATATCAAAATTTTAGTCCAAGTTTAAAAATGTTCCTCTGGTAAGTCATCTCTTTGTAGTGTATGCTGAAAAAGTAGAAAGTCAAATATTTCCCGGTGATCTCAGGACACCACATTTGTTCAGTGAGTCTGTTTATCCTACGTTCTGGACACATGTTTGGGAGGGAACCGAATAAATAGCCGATTACTGCTGCCCCACCCATTCTAGGATTGTTATCAAAATACTGCCAGACAAGACACATTTTCCAAACTCTAAGATGTTTCGATAAAACTTATATTTGAAGGTTGAGCGGTAAGGCTTTACCCTGGCCATGCTGATCATTTGCTGCTCAGAGTCTCTCTGGATGATGGCCTTCTTCACCACAGTGGACAGGATGAAGGGGAACTGACAGAAGGTGAACCTGTCAAGATTTGGCACAGAAGTGACTTGGTGTGAAATGTGGTGACATTCTCTACAAAAGCATGTATACCCGTCACATTTACTTGCTCTGAAAAAAAGTCCCCATTACATCAAAAAGTGATTCACCCAGCCTTAAACTAGTGTACATTTATAATATACAAGCATCCAAAACTAGTATTTTCTTACTTCTGCCAATATGTATCAAACATCTTTATGACATCATCCTATATTTCATCTACTCATTAAATTCCAGATTAAGACAACTAAACATAATTATATAAATGGGGGAGGGGCTACAAAATATGCCCGCCCTAATTGGCTGTTTCAGCGGGAATGACATCAACACGAATTCTAGGCTGTGATCCCGACCCCACCCCTTCTCTCTCCCACTTCGCCTCCTGTCCAAAAATATGTTTTTTCTATAGGTTAGCCGTTCGAAGAATAAAGATTTCCAACTGACAGCAACGTTATGTTAAATAGTGTCAAGGTAAGAAAATTCGGAGCTACTGGTCTGGACACAGAAAATCTTCATGAGCACAACAAGGTGTATTTCTTTTTCTTTAAAGGAGTCATATGACACGGCTGAAACAAATATTATCGGTTGTTTTAGATGTAATGCAAAGTGTATACACGATTGAAGGTTAAAAAACGCAGTATTTTATGAATATGGATCATCAGGTTCCAAAGCAATTGTACTGACGGTACTGACTTTTGTATACATTTGGGCGGTCTTACTCAACTCATACCACAAACTGATGTAGATATGTTGGGGTGTGGTTACACATGACTATTCAGGAAGGTCAGGGTGAGCCTTCGCTTTTAGAAAGAATGCATCTTTTGTTCCGAAACTTAATTTTTGCAATTTTACATGTCAAATACATGCATGGCAACTTGTAACACACCAAAGACACAGAAAAACACGTGTTTCCGCCATATAACCCCTGTAAGACAACCCGAATTATGACTGCCAACCAGATTCACGGATATCTTTCTGCTTATGCACCTGTTTGAATTTCCATGAGCCTGCCACGTGTGGTAATCCTCCATAAAGTCAATGTGATCCAGTGTTAAATTGTAGAAATCAGAGAAAGGGATGATGGGAGGACAAGAAATGCTGTTCGCCGCATCTGTTACAACACAGAACACATTGACATCTATGCAAGGATTGATGTCAGAATCAGTTTTTTAGGATCATAAGAAGCATTTTCACTCGCACACTTCTCCAGCACAGTAGTACTACTCACTGAGCAGGGAGAGGACTTTAGTGGCTGAGGGAATCCACCAGGAGCATTTGGCCATGGGCGGCAACTCCTCTGGCTTGGCAGGAAATAGTCGGGTGGTGATGAAGAGCTGCAAACGCTCCACCAGCTGTTTGAAACGCTTCTGAGGAAGCCTAAAAGCAAAGAGGATCAATCCATACACTCTTTAGAAACCAGCAAATCCATTTTTCTGGAATTCTTTGACTTTTAATGACGGCTTGGCAATGTTATAGTCTATTTAAAGCCTTTTACAATAAATGCCTTCAGTTGATACATTTATAGGAATTCCAGGATTAGTTAAAACAAACTATAAAAAATAACGTTTTGAAAACCAAAATATTGAAATAGACAAACAAGAGAAAAGAATCTAAACTTTTCCTCAGTGAAATGCTTTCCTAGATAAACTGGAGTGAGGCTCCTTGTGTCAGACTCACTTTTTAAACCAGTGCATCAGGAAATGATGGTCTGCTTCAGCCAGAGCTGCTATTTGCCTCAGTAAGTGTGCATAGATGACATATGTTGCCGGGCTGGTATACTGAGGGTTCTGCAACACAGACAAGCATTTAGACAAGCTTCAAAAAGGAAATACGTTTTCGTTTAGGAGCGGAGAAAGAAGTCTGGCTTTTAATAAAAAGTGGCATTACAGCGGAAACCAGCCCTTTTCCTCTCCAGCATGATCTCATCCCTTCCTTAAGCGCAGCGAACACAAATAATACAGAGGCTCCCAGACATTAGCAGCGGGCAGATCGGTAGAATAATTGCATCTCCTTTAAAATCTCCCCATGTCCTCCCGAGAAATGTAGGTCAGGGAGCCCATCAAGAGTCTGGAGACGGATAACATTATATGCTAACTTCAGAGATGTAACGACCCTAGTGTGCGCTTCTGTTTATGAAAACAGAAAAGTCCCACCATCTCAAATCTCCACCATACGCAGAAAAAATATATGTTTCACAAAGCTAAAAAAACTTGCACGAACAAAATCTTAGCTCAGTTAAGCCATCATCTCTCTCTGCCCACGGCTTCTCAGACTTCAACCCAGTGGCTGTGTCCTTATTTGGACAGCCTCAGACCGGCCTGCGCTGGTCATGTGTGAAGTAAACACAATCTGTCTGCACCCAAGCACAGCTATGGCTGGACTCAATGGACCATGTGCTGAGAGAGAAGATCAAGACGTTCCCAAAACTGTGATTCGCCTATTATAAGCCCCGGGGTGTTTAACGTGGCCGCCAACAGAAAGGGCAACTGGGAGACAGATTTCGGCAATTTTAAGTGTAAGTGCACATCTGTAGACTCACATGGAGAAAAACGCTTCGGGTCTAGAAAGGAAATTATCGAGAATATCACATGCCTTTGTGTTCAGGATAATGGAGGTAGTTCTGTATAGACCATTTCATTGTGCCTAGACTGCAGTAAACTTACAGGCTGTGTTTGATTTATCAGTCTGGGTAGTGTCTAATTATATAACTATTTATGTTGATATTATTATTTTATTGTATTATAATTTTATTCTATCATTGTGTGTTGAGTTTTGTTGTATGTTAATTTTATTAAATAAACAATTTGTTGAATGGGTCCTGTAGTATTCAAAATATTGGAGAGGCAAGTTTAGCCAAGTCACGGTTCTTCTCGGTTTCTTTTGCTTGTTATCAGAAATAATCTACAGGCAATCTATACAGTAAATGGACTGGGATTGGTTATTAGTAGGAGTGTAAAGCAAACTTAAGATTGAAACTTTTTTTTAAAGAAATTTACAAGCAATAAGGTACTTGAGGTTGTGCTTTATCATGAAAAAGGGCATTGTTAGGCAGGAGGCGAAGGCCTTCAGTTTTATTCATGATAAAGCACTAGCCTTGAGTACTATATTACTTTTATAAACTGTTACAACAAATTACTAATATTAAATCAATGCAACTATCATGAAGTAAAATAACTTAAACACATACGCTATAAAAATAGTCTTTAAAAAAGCTGTCCATTTACTGAAGTTGCGGTACTTGGTACAACTTGACTGTCTGTTTAACATATAAAAAGTAAACCCCAATTATGTAAAAACAAGTAATTACCTGCACAAGAACAAAATACGCTCTAAGGTCATCCTTCGTTCGAGGGCTGAAACAAACAGATCGTACAGTTATATTTTTCTAGCGCTGTTCTCCACAAAAATGGAATGTACTTAAAAAGTGGTGGTTCAGTGAGAGAATACAACATAACACTTACCCTTTCCATCCTCTTAATAAGCTATTAATGATTCCCTTCAGAACTGATTTCTGTGTGTCCGCAGGCTGAAAATTTGTCAAATTACATTGATTCGATTACAACCAAAAAAACAACAGACAGCGAACAATGGCTTATTGTGAAGTTTAATTCTTCAATATTTTGGTAAATGTGGCCACAGAGAGTTACTTTACATACCGTATGAAGTAAAGCATCATACACAATATTGACGAATCTGATGTTTATTCCTGAGTCTTCTATAGTGTTGAAGGGAGCATTTGCCTCTTTCTGCGGGGAACATTAGAACATAAAACCATCGATGCACGTTAATAACACTTTTTACCACCCGTTTTTATGACCCGTTTTATATACACTTCCATATAAAATGGACGGTAAAACGTTCACCTTATATAATAACAAGATTTTCTAATGAAACCGTATGCAGATGTTGTTTCGTACAACTCCTTGAATGAGCTCATTGATTCGTTTGGAGACTAAAACGTTTTGCTTAGTTCCAGACTTACAGGGTTACTTTTTCCACAGATATTCAAGAGTTCTCATTAAAACACTGGCGTTGCCTAAAAGGATGCTCATAAACTACTTTTTTTCAACAGCCTAAATTAAAGCCTGTTTAGATAAGTCAATTATGTGCAATTTTTATTTCAGAACTGCTCAAATATTTCAAAAGCAATTAGATTATAACTGACTGTTGTAAAAAGTTTACAATCGCCAAATGAACTGATAGTTCACAGTCGGCTGCGGTTAAAATGGGCCCCATTGTGCTCACTTTATGCAATATGAAAACAATTAAAAGCAACATAGTTAAGAAAAACACACACACATCAAACATGAAAAAAACACTGTAGTGTAAGCAAGCACTTAAAACTACGTCAACGCACCTTAAAGGCAGCATTGAGTTCCAAAAAGGAGTCAAATGTGGTCAAGTAGAAATCATGGACTTGTCTCCAATCCCCTGAGATAGTAGCTCTTTCAAGATCCTCCCTAAAGCCAGACACAGCAAAAACACTGTTTAACATTACATAAATGGAAACAATGTACTACTATACGAGGAGGCGTGCGTACTGGAACTCTTTGGCAGTTTTGGTCCGAATGGGAATTATTGGTTCTGAGACGAAGCGAGCCTTTACTTCTGGAGGCAGAACATCAATAGCGATACGATGCTTCTGTCTCACATCTGGACATATCGGGGGAAGCTCTCTTACTGAAAATAAACAAATGTACACATTGAATCAATGAGACAGTAGCTTTAATATTAGCTAAATACAATATGCTGTTAATCATGTTCTCAAAGGTGATCTTTGCAATTATCTTACAACTAAAAAATGATCAGAAACTATCTAAACAATGACTCTCATTATTCCAGAGACTACATATAAAATGCAATTACCATTAGTTTAAGATTGTAGCGATTAACAGAGAGAACTATTAAATCTAACTACACTTGGTTCTCTTGCGCTTAAAAGTATTTATTAGGGCTGATTAGTTCAGGCAGGGGTGTCCAATCCTGCTCCTGGGGGAGCCTGTCCTCCTCCATAAAATGACCCTAGCTTGTTTGTACAATTAGTTTATTATGACTATAAGGTTGTAACGGAATTAGATTTTCACAGTTGTATCTAATCAATCAAATGATTGCATAAAACGTTAACATTTTGCTTCATTTTTAGAAATGTAACCAAACCAAATATATAAGAACTAGATTAAAATTTACAAAATGTATTAATGCTCAGAACAAAAATCTGATATATTTAATTTACATACTCACAGAAAAGAACATCGCACAAAAGAGCATAGAACAACTATGCACGTTTTACGTGTAAATTCTATACATTTCTAATGTACTGTAAATTCTATGACTGAATTCCAGGATTCCCTCTGCATCACGGAAATAATACAAATGGCTCGTGTGATCAAAATGAAGCAGCATAACATCTTATATGACTGTGTGCGGTGGAGCAAGTAGAGCGCCCAGTCAAGTGAAAAGACATTCGCTGTGTATGCGCATGAGAGTTTTACTCATCTGGTTTATTAACTTATTACTATCGCAAATAACAAAATGTTATGGTATGATAATCGTATGCATTATTATCGTGATGTACCATCAAACTGATGTACTGTTGCAACCCATAGTTACTTCAAAAGTTAAAGTTCTACCCGAAAAGAAAATTCTGTCATCCTTTACTCACCCTCTTGTCATTTCTAACCTATATACATGTACATTTGCATTTAGGCATTTGGCAGACGCTTTTATCCAAAGTGACTTACATTGCTTTATCCTATACATTTTACATAGGTATTTGCAATCCCCTGGGCTCGAACCCACAACCTTGCGTTGTTAACGCAATGCTCTTGCCACTGAGCTACAGGAAAACTATATGACTTTCTTTTTTCTACAGAAGACAAAAGAAGACATTTTTAAGAATGCTTGCATTGGTTTTGTATCTATTTAATAGAAGTGAATGGGTGCTGCCACTGTTCGGTTAACAACATTCTTTCAAAATATCTTCTTTTGTGCTCTGCAGAAGAAAGTATTACAAGTTTTAAATGACTTGTGTGAAGAGGGTGAGTAAATGATGACAGAATTTATTTGGGTGCACTAGCTAGTCATGTTGTACATCGATACCTGCACTTCACATTCGCTGTATATGAAAATTGATTTTACTCTAATGTGTGTACTTTTTACATGGTCCCTTAAATTGCTTTAAAGATGGGATAACATATGTAGTTTCTGCCAATCTCATATTAATCTTGAGTACCTAAACAGTAGTACAGGAGTATTTAGTTTGATAAAATTTATAAACTAGAGATATAGCTGTACAATTATTTCCGGAAAAATCCGAGCTGCTGGAGGCGGGCAGGGGGGATGGAACTTCAGCACGAGCACACAATACATCATCACAATATCCCATCGTGTTGTTGACATTATGCACGTACATGTCGACTGCCAACAAAACAGACATATTACTCAGTTTGACTTAGCATGTGCAGTTCATGTCTGGCTTGTTCTAGCACTGGGACCGCGCCATCTATCAGTTTCTAATGATCTCCAAATCCAGCGTTATATCAAGTGTTTATACAACATCATCACTGAAATTTGGTGAACAAACAAAAACACCTCGACTTCTCTCACTATCGCAAGTGTAACGCCAGTCTTGATAAGAGAGTCTTCCTATCGCTCATCTTTTGGCATGCGGGCAGACTATTTGCTTTTCAGGGAGAACTGCACAATAAAAAATAACAAAGACTCATAAAAAACTTTCCGAAAGTAGAGAAATACTACGTCATATGTCCAACTTGTGTGACTTCAATCCCCCAGAGTAACTTTCTTTTTTTACTCCCTTAACCATTCAATTTAGCTATATTATAAGATAAAATTCTCTCTTTTATCTCCCTCTAGAGTTAACACATTCAGGGATTTGCCAATAGAAGGGATCCCACAAATAAAACCAGACAATAAGATGTATTGTTCTTTAGCCCGAACTCTAATCATAAACACTTGAACCAGACGTCATACAGAATATTTAAAAATTACAGGCAGGTATATTGGATTGGGGTTGGAGCTAAACTCTGCAGGACTCCAGGAGCAGGACTGGACACCTCCAATTTAAAAGGTTAGCTTGCCAAAGAAAAAGAAGATCTGATCATTATGTATCTGTGGATTTCAAAAGGATTGTTGTACAGAACGTGCTGGTTAGTTTTTTCCATGGCAAGAACTTCCAAAAGTCATATAAAAGTCAAAAAGGACCATAACACTATAATTGGTCCATAAGACATGATAGCTTTTTGTAAATAACAGAGCAAATGTTTTTGCAAAGTAAGCTTAAAATTCATTGAGTCAACATTGACCTCAAAAACAAGATTCAATTCCAATTCATAAAGCCAAATGAAGTGAATCATTTTGAATCATCCGTTTGTCAGCTGTTATATGATTTCACAGGACTTGCAAAATGACACACAAGCCGTCAGTGACCAGATTGCCACTGTATTACACATAAGGTAAATTATGTAAATGGTACGAAAATGGCAGAACAGTGCATTTTTGTGTCAACTACTCCTTTAAGATTCACAAAAACATTTTACAAGAGTAGGAACAAATGACATCTTTACTCTTACCACTGTGAATTTACAAGGAAAAGTGAGAACATTTATAAAGCTTTAAAAGCCACATCAGGCCCAAGTCCATGTAGTTTCTTCATTAAGTCCCCAGCTCATCGAGACATGCTAGGCGTGAACACTCCTCTCTCTTGCCTATGTGATGCATTCAAACTCAAGTCTCTGACAACAACTTTGATCTCCAAGACAAAGAAAGGAAAACACATTGCCCGAAACAGTGAAGTGGTTATTAATTAAAAATACATCTCAAAGGACTGCTTTGAAATGCAATGAGTTTTTTGGTCTTGAGATTTACAAGACATTAACCTTTAAATCACCCATGCATATCATAAAAAGGGCAGAGTGACCTTAGACAGTTTACCTGCTCATAGACCTAAAGCTGTGGATAGATACATCTTCCCGAATTCGTTTGATAATACAAACAAATGCAATCTATTTACATCTAACAAAAATCAGCCAAAACAGCAGTAACGGAAGAGGCCTGACCTTGTTTAACTGCAGGTAGCAGCAAATGCGATGAGAAGCTATGGCTGCCGGATTCTCTTCTGTGATTCAGGGTGGAAATGAAGCTTCCATAAGACGGGAAAGGGAGCTTCGGTCCACGATCCAAGCCCTGTCAATAAAAAGCCTTGTGCGTTAACAAACACTTACCACACTGGAAACCAGATATAAAAACATATATAAATGATAATACTGATGAATTATTGAAATGTAGAACTTACAGATCAATAAATAAAAATTAGAAGAATATAATAAAACACCATTGCTCCGCCCCCCAACAATGACAGTGTGTGCAACAACAACTACAAAATATCTGCTTGGTCTTCTCTAGTATTAATAAATAACACAAGGTAATGAAAATGCTTTACTTGTTGCATAATCAGTCACGTCAGTTTTGTTTTGCAGAATAAACATGTCTGATGCTTTCTTCCTTAAACTAACGAAATATAAAGTCTATGAGAAAATAAGCAATCTGCAAATGTGCTTGAGCTGAATATTCCATGACTCACATATGGAGCTTTTACTGTGACTGCGAGTTATTTAACAGTAGATTTGTGTTGTCTCAGCAGGAGGCGAACTTTATTGCTTTATATGGATGCAGTAGCCAAGCTATAAATAATTCGCATAGGATAATTACATATAACAGCACAATTAAATACAAACAAGGAAATAGTAAACATTTTAAGAGCAATTTTATAATATACGAAAAACAACAAATACCACAATACATTTAACATTACCTGAATCATTTATGCATATTTAGATTCAGTGTTTCATGAAAAAATACTTACATGATTGATTATTGGAGGAAGTCTGTCTCTATCCCGTTCTTCAAGCGGATAGTTATTTTCGCTCATGTTTAAATGCATGTCTTCAGAAGAAAACGCGTTCGAGCACAGTTACATGGCTTTATTTTTCTGGAAAAACGTTTTCCCCGTCTGCGTAATCTCCGTCCGCGCTTTTCTTTCACTTTGAGAAATACAACAGCACAAAGTGAGAGAATCCAGTACGCGCTGTTCTTTCTGTAAAGCAGGTGAGTTTTGGTAATCAAAACTGGTTAAATTTGCCTACCAAAGAGAGAACACGAACCTAGTAACAAGAAAAGTCAAAAGAAAAGCAAGAAAAAAACTTCGCCACGCTGCGTTTGGTTACTTAACCAACTTGGTGGAGAAGTATCCTGGCGGCTGTGTGCGATCCAGCTGTACGCTGGCGCCATGTTGTTGAGGATGAGGAGGTCTGTGCTCTGTATAGTTACGGACTTGGATACGGTCGCTGCGTAAGAGAGAGAGAGCGAGAGAGAGAGAGAGAGAGAGAGAGAGAGAGAGAGAGAGAGAGAGAGAGAGAGAGAGAGAGAGAGAGAGAGAGAGAGAGAGAGAGAGAGAGAGAAGAGAGAGAGAGAGAGAGAGAGAGAGAGAGAGAGAGAGAGAGAGAGAGAGAGAGAGAGAGCTTTGTTACTGAGTCAGATTTATTGCACACTTCTAATTAAAACCAGGATTTAGAGATACGCCCACCAGATTTAGAATTTGCTGTAGCCTATTATATAGGCAATAGACATACAGTATACAAGGCTATAATAGGCAAAACCCTATACAGAATTTTGTAAACTAATTTGTGTGACTGTGATTGTCACCAAAACCATGCAAGCCACTGTGTTTTAAATAATATTTACGTCAAAGAGTTAAAGAGAAAACCTTAAAGATGTTTTGAAGGATATTTGTGTTAGGGCAGTCCACTCCAAATATATAATCAACCAATATATAATACAACCTCATAATACAGGGTAATAGAAATGCGATAAAAAGGTTAAATCATATGAGTTAGGAAGTATTTTGTCTTACAGTCTGTAATTACTTTTTGTAATTGAATATAATTTATTATAAATATATCAGCACTGTCATCAACATTGTTGTTTTAATATGATGAAGTAATTTGCAATTGGAATATTGTATAGGCTAAATATAAAATATATTTACATTTAGTCAGGTTTCTATTGGTTTGTGATAATGAGAGGATGTATTGTGAATTGGGTTCAGTCATAGGAATATAAGAGAGATATGTGCGTCAGCTTTCCTCTATTATCTCTCATTTCCATTCACTTTTGCTGCTCTAGTCATTTACCTTTGGTGAGGTACACAGTCCAATTATTGACCATCAATATTTGTCGGCTTTTCTAGACATATACATTTACAAAAGAAGAGACAGTAATAAAGGAAATTACAAACATATGTAAAAGTGCTCACAGTCAGAAGAAAAAAGAAGATAGCTTCCGTCAGTATGAATATGATGCAATGAATATGAATTAACATTCCAAACAGATTTTATATAAAATATTAACACTAAAATGTGTCTAGCCAAACAACAGAACATCAGATTGTGACTGTTCAAACGATCAGCCAGTAGGTGGAGGGAGAGATCTTTCTGTCTTTCTGTGTAAATAAATAGTCTACACATTGCTCAGTTAGACATGTAACCTGTTGTGCTTATTAAATGTGTCTAAAATGTATATCATATATGCTATATTTTATCATCTTTACAGTAGTTTTAATGTACTTTTGGCATTCTTGGAATTGTTTCAAGGGTATAGTCCTATTATACTTTACTGCTTTTTAAACAGTATCGAAGGAGTTCTCATGTATTATGAGCTGTTATAAGATTAATGTTTGTAAGCAATTGTTTGTACTTTTAGAGAAGTAACTAATATGTTGTCATGATTAAATTTTTCTCCACATTATTGACGTCAATCATTTAGAAATATGCCTTGAAATTAAAGGTCAAGTGATGGGTACACAATGTAGACAATTGTGTAGTTCTTTATGATCTCTTAAATCTCTTTATGATCTCAACAATGACCTAAATAATCTATGCAACATGCATTTAGCAACTAGTAAGATTTACTTAATGTTTTGTGTAAATTTGCCCACAGTTTTTGTAAGTAGATGTCTGCCACATCTTTTGACCATATCAGGCACTTTCCAAACACTGTCTCCCACTGTACAGTCAGACAAACATTTCTGTTCAGTAACATGAGCGTCCGAGTACACGACGGCTGTTGGCATTGACATACAGTAGGATATGGCTCAGGTGACACTGGACAGACACCCTGTCGGACAACTGACCCTGTCAGCATGACATTAAGCTATAAACTAACACCACACTTTACTGTTTGATATGTTTTAATTGTCAGATTACTGCACAATAATTACTGAGATGCTGAAATTAGATGTCAATGTCTGACATACTGAGAGGTTTTACAAGCATTTTCATGAGGAAAAAAAATATTTCGGATTTATAATTTTTTTGAGACAAATTACACAGATACAGAAACAAATTACACACATACAGAAACAGATAATTCAAGAATAGCACAGCTTGTTATACAAAGTGCAAAAGGCCCATCTGACTGTGTTCAGCAAATACCTTTTAAACTCTACACCAACATAAACTTGTGAACATGCCGTTTACATGACTCGATGGTTGTCACCTCATTCATTGACCGCACCAGGAGGAATTTCACATCATGGATGAGCGTACTGAAGCTTCATCTTTTTCCAGCTGGCCATATGCCATTCCAAAGTCATGCTGGAGTGATGCTGTAAAAGCCAAACCCAGCAGGAGGCTCTGGTTTAGAACTGATATCAGTCGCCTGAAGGTTGCAATGTCATGGCTGAGCTTTTCACTCTGTTATAAATTGAATCTAGGAGCAAATTAAGGGATCACT
Source organism: Triplophysa tibetana (assembly GCA_008369825.1). Classification (NCBI taxonomy): domain Eukaryota; kingdom Metazoa; phylum Chordata; class Actinopteri; order Cypriniformes; family Nemacheilidae; genus Triplophysa; species Triplophysa tibetana. Next base: position 14,179,494 of record CM017893.1, on the reverse strand, counting down.
TCCAAACAAAGCATGCAGAGACATTTCTGATGCGGATGATCTTTAATGATGAACATAAAAGCCTTTTTATATCATGGCTATCAAAATAAAATATATTTACGATCTTATGTGATGACATCTTCAGGGATTCCAAGAAATACAGCCGTGGAAAAATTAACAGACCATTCCAAATTTTCATTTAATTTGCATTTCTAGATGTAATGGGCCATTCCAGTCCAGTTTATGTTTAATTTCAACAAAATCGACATAAAGTCATCCTACAGCAATGTGAAAGACCGACAGCAAGACAAAACGCAGGAAAACGGTGATGAAAATCTAGTTAATCACATAAGAAATCATTTTTGAACTTTTCCTAAATACATTTACAAATTTAGTGTTGTATTACTTAAAAGGGAATATGAACTTGTTTTCTTTTCAGTATTTGAGGTCTGAGAAAATACACTGCATGTTTTCTGTTATTCTCACTTTGTCCTAAATGCAAATAGAATTTTTTTTTTATTTCAAATTTGGAAGAAATATTGTTAGTGGTTCTCAGAATTAAATAAGAATAATGATAATTTTACCTGAACACATAGCAAATAAAAAATGTTTATTTTGAAATGGTCTCTTTTTTTCTGTGGCTATATTACAATTCCTTATTGCGACTGCTGTCAAAATTCAGATTCCTTACAATGTAATCTGTTGCACTGTTATGAAAACAGTGGAAATCTATGAGATGCCACAGACTTACATTATAGTGAAACAAACCTGTGTGCATGTGTGTGTGTCTGTGTCGATGCCATAACAGTTCTTGTAGTGGCCGAGTGTGTCACAGAATGGAGCTCTTTGTCTACAGCACTGAGAAACTCAGGGACTGACTGCATTCACGTTCTTCTGACCTCGCTACTGCTTAATTTAATTTAACCTATTTTACATGACATAAGAACATGACACGATACAAAAACAACCACCCGTTGGAACTCAAAAATACCAACAGCCTTGATAATTTATATTCACTGTTATTTAAAAATTAAGCAGGCGTAAATTCTGAAATACTTTATTTTACATTTAGAAATATAAACACTATTTATAAATTTTTAATAAATATGTGGCTTAAATGTTCTAATGGATTGTCCTATGTTTTTGTGTATACCCACCACGATAATGGGGTTTTATAGGGTGTAAGTTGAATAAAATTACAAATTTCTTAAGAACTTTCCCAAACTGTACCAAAATGAATAAATATTATTGGTATGTAATTTCATACAACAGTTTCTATCTGAAAATCTCATTATGCTTTTATAAATAAACTACAGGATTTATTAATGTTTGATGTCTAAGTCTTGCCAGACAATTTATAAACAGACGCTGATATAGCAGTGATATGTAAACAAATTTAAATAATAAATAAATTTGTTAAAATTAATATTTTTGTAAAGCAGTAGATTTAGTGGAGTTAGAATTGGGTATAGAATCATTCAAACAATTGACTTTACTGGCTTAAAGTAAATGTTAGAAGTCTGAAAAGAACTGCACCATATCAATAAAATATTTGTGTTTAGACAGAGGCGTGTTTACAATGCATAACAATGCAAAATGCATGATGATTCATCTGCTGGTAATCATATGTGCAGTTTTTTGCATCTAAATCTGAAATGAACGACGAGTACAAAATGTCAACACAACTTGTTCGGTCATCTGCTCCCCTGCAGCACAACGAGAATTATTTGGTGCTGTACCTCTTAAAGTCCACTGACATTTGACCGGAATCCCTTTTTTGTGACAAAATAGAAAGTTCTTCGAGTATCACAGCGGCGCCCAACCAAAAAACATTATGCAGATTAGAGACAACAAACAACCTCATTGATTTGTGTCCCTTCGGGCTTGTCATTTGTAAATATGACTATTTGCTTGTCTGAGAACCACTTCATCAACATCATGTTAAATTATACTATATTTGAGAATTTGTTTTGCTAAAATACTATCTGGAACATATTAACCCTGTAGAAAGTGAACAGATGTTATTTCTACCCAATACTGCAAGATACACTAGCACCCCCTTGTGGTCACCTGGGAGTCTCCATACCTACATTTGGAAATCCCCTGAATTAAACAATACCACAGATGACTGTCAGAATTAAAATGACTTCTGTAACCATATGCCAGAAACTTGGTGCAGAGACTTTCAGAGTCTTCATCACCCTGAATGTTCGACTGGCAGAAACTTAACTTAGCACATACAGTATTTATATATATAATAAAAAAGCTGAGAGTGACGGTCATAAAACTGATCCCTGTAGAGAGAATTATCTTCGGCTCTTAGTGTACAGTCTGTTTTTTTACAGAACAGTCTCAAATTGAAACTTCTCCCAACTGTTTATTCAATGGAGTGAAACCGTGAAAAGGGCTTTAGTTGAAAGTGTGACACAAATGTTTGGTTAAACATCTGGTGAGCCAACGCAGACATATAAATGCTTACAGCTGAACAAACAAAGATACTAATGAGATCAAATTGAGATGGCAAACTGCCTGCAGAGAACATGATGTGGGGTTTACCCTCAAGTTATGGAGTCTTGATTCCTTTATTGGTGCCTTAAAATGTGCATTTTTTGAGAAGGGACAAAAAATAAAGATAAAGGTTACAGTAATTCTCTATTGGACAGACATATGCATTTGGCACAGGTGAGAAAATGCATATGTCTGTCCTACAACAGAAGCTAGACAGAAGTGCTTCTGGAAAATCTGACTGCTTGACTGAAGCAGAGAGTGGAAATCCAGACCTGGGGTCACCGGGTTATTTGAAAAAGAGGAACCGACTTTCATAAGAGGAGTGCAACATTCAGAAGATTTTACTAACAGCAAATCGATTGGAAAAGATTCTGTATGATCTTACTAGAAGCAGAGTAGTGATGCACACACACACAAACACACAGCTCAATGATCACATTGGCTCGTTAACCTTCAAAATAAGTATGTGTGTGTTTGTGTGTCTGTAAGAACTGTCTCATTTTAAAGTGATATTTTGGCAGCGTGATCTCCTCACCAAAAGCAGTGAAAGCTGATTCACATAAAAAGTCGATGGATTTTAGCAGAGAAGAAATTCCATCCTTGGCAGATGAACATAAGATGAAATCACAGAGAAAATATGAGGCAGTGTCGCCGCACCCAGAGCTCCACACACCGCAGCCGCAGTGCAACAAGATCATTTTCAGAAGGGAGAGAGAGCTTAAAGCTGTAGTTTATCTTTTTGTCAGTGTAAATGCTTTCTTCTGTTGTCTATAAAGACCTTCTACGTTTGTTGGCTTCTGGTTTACACACTTTCATTCACAGAAATCCTACAAAGTATTTGTCACTCAAAAATCTGCATCCTTTGGCGTCATCCATAACACATGAATTTTTCTCTTTTAAAAGAGAAAACTTGTCCATTGACTGATATTTTTCTGATGTCTAGACATTGTCATCAGGGGTTTGGTAGAATATAAACAGATGATTTAATATATTGGTAAGAAATACATTTTCAGAGAATTTATATTTCATGTTTTGACTGAAAATGTCACATCAACACTGGAATTGCCCGATTGTGTTTGGTGATGCTAGTTGCATAAATAAAAATATCTCAAATGATACAAATAATGGATACTGTTTGTCTCTTGTCATTTTGAAATACCACAAGGAAACAATGAAATCAAAAAGGCACAGATATATTTACCAATATTAAATGTATTTTTCTTCTGAACAACGACACACAAATACAGTAACTGGCAGGTGTTATATAAACACGTCCAATTTACATAAATTACCACATCACCTTACATTGAAAAATAGAATGTTCTAAGCAGCATTTTATGTTTATTACACATTCAACATACATTTCAATTACCTACAAGGACATCTTACAAAAATACATGTTGATCATTGCAGCACAAACACATTCCAAGGTCTATTCTAAACATGTCTTATTACACCACAAAACAACATTTTAATCTCTAATGAGATTAGTTTTCTGCAAAATATATATTTAAAATTAAAAGACATAACACAACAGTTGCTTAAAGTCAAATGTATTGGCTTCTGTCAAATTATTTTAACTGAATTTACAGAAAAGTCTGTAAAATAAGTCTGGAACATTTGCAAAAAAAAAAAAAATCACAAATATGCCCCTGATTATTATTTTTTTGCACACTGTTTGAGATATTAGGTAGTTTTATTCTTTTTACAAAAAGTCAAGCTTTATTTTCACCAAATGGCCTCTTATTTGTGATTATTGTAGCTGTAAAGCAGGGCGAACCATTTTTAGCATATGTCCTGGTGTGATGGGTTGTCTTTGGTGTAATATGCCACTAATAAGAATCCACCTCTAGGTAGGCAACCAAATCCCATATTTCTAGTTTGCCATTTTTTTCATTTAATTAAATATCTAATTTAATTTAATCTGACACTCAAAAGTGGTTTTCTTAAAACCACTCGATTTAGGGTTAGTAGACAGGCTGCAGGCACACAAGACTCATTAAAACCTTGATTTAATTTCAACATTATACTATTATATAAAAAAAAGAGAAAAATGACTAATTCGAGTTCACCTATGTACTTTAATTTTTAAAAAGAGGCACAAATGGAGAAATTCACCAAAATCCAATAAATAAAAAAGGTATTTGTGTAAGCACAGAGATATGGCCTAAAATAAACCCTAAGGGCAAAAACAGACTGAATTTTAAATCCAGCCCAGAACCCATTTTGAACCACTTAATGCTTTTACAGTATTGTTGAGATCTCAGCATGACTAAAACAGTCCTATTCTATCCTAAAATTCTTATCCTGTCAAAGAGAAGCTGTAAAGATAGCCACATGACAGGGCACCTTCGCACATCTTTTTCTATATGTATTAAAAAACATCAGTTTTAAAGGCACTGCCGCATAAAGTTGAAATTTTTTATAGCTTGTAGCATTGCAAAACTGAGAAACAATCATATCCTTTAAAGGCCCTTAAACTTGACTGTCATGTCACTTTGGTAAATCAAACACAACATGATAAAGACATAAGTTACTTTTCTTACATCTGCAATGAGCCATAAGACATTTATAGTATGTGTCTCCGTGGCTGGGAGTTAGGATAAAAGTTTTAAAAAAGATGACAAACTGTAAAAACTTTACAAAGAAAAGTAAATGTTCCAAACTGGAGATCCATTCAATTTGCTGTCTGTTAATGGGCTGAAATTGGTGCAGGATTTTTAAACCTAGCCAAAGTCAATGCGTGGTCGATATTCAAGTACCATTGGGTATACCTAAAGAAAATAACAGTGCAGATTTTAAATTTAAACATGTTTTTTAATATCAGCATGTAGGCAATAAAAGCAAAGTCATGAAATAGGAAAATTATGCTATTGACTACAATTAGTATCGTTTAATCGGTTGAAGGGAGCCATTTTCTCTTGTTTAAAACAAACATTAAGACATCTACCAGTGTCCAAAAAAATGCAGTCACCAGCACCAGCACCAACATTCAAGATACAAACTCTCACAAGTACACTTTATACCTGGTTTAAGAAAGGGAGGGAAGGAGATTTTTCTACTGTATCAGGGTGATGTGGTATGAGGCGCTGGACCCAGTTCTGTGTCATTCTATTCCAGAATGAATTAATTTTTAACATAATCATCATACACTCGGAAGCTTGCCAGAAAACTATTTGTGAAGCAGAAGGTCAGAGGCTTAACTTTCGACATTGGTGAGGATTAAGCTGGAGTTCAACAACTTGAACAATATTTAAAATATTAGTCTTTGGTGTCAATACTTTATTGAGGTTATGCAGGTAAAAAAAAATGTACAAATGTCTATTTTTTAAACCTTTTTTGTGGTGATGTCGGTGAAAATTTGGCTATGCTTACTTCAGTGGATAAATAAAAAGATAGATTTATTGTTTGGTCGAAATGATAAATGATTAATACGTAGCCTGTTAGCAGTTACCTGTTCCGTATGCGGGACACCTAAGTTTGCGTCAATATTGTGCATGTAAGTTCTAATTGAATCATGACAAACTATATATCATTGGAAAGGTATAAGACTCTAGAATAAATTTCTTAGTTTTCTAAATAATTTATGTAGCGAGAGTAATTAATTCCTTCATATAAAGAGTGTGCTTAGATTTTTTGTTATCCTTTTGCGACCCGTATTTTTTTTAATGTATTTTTTTATCAAAGAAAAACATAAACTTTTAAATTATTATTTTTTACAATAAACCTAACAACAAACCTTTAATTTTGTGTGCGTGTGTGTGTGTGATTTTTTTGTTTGTTGCAATAATCAGCTACTTTTCTTTTTTCAAACGAGACCAACCGTAAGTCTGTATTTCAAAGAATTCATGAATTACTGCCATTTTAGTTCCAACATGCGTTTTTATGTGTAGGCTCAAAAATTGGTGCAGTTCATGTCCGGCATGTTTTAAAACATATACTATCTACCATTTATATATATATCCATCACTGAAATGCGGTGAACGAACAAACACACTATCGCAATAGTAACCAGCTGCAGGCCCACAGGGCAGCCAATCTTGACGCAGCGCAGCCAATCTTGACAAGCGGCTCTTCCTATAACTCGTCGGCGAGCTATTTCCTTCGCCCACGAGTCACGTCAGAGAGCCGTGTAATAACTTTTTTTAATGTATAACTATATAATTATGTCCTAAATTGCTTCAAATCTCATATTTAAATAGTTATGTTGTTAAGCCGTAAGCATACAGTATGGACAGGCCAAACAAGTGTAGCAAGGTAGGCAGAAAAATAGGCGGGGGGGATTTAAGGTTAGTCTCAACCCCGTCATCAAACTGAAATAAGGCACGATGATTTAAACGACAGGCAAAAGGACGGGCAGCTGGGGTCCTGTTAGCATTTGGCAGGCACTCTGTGTGTACCGCCGTGGAACTTTGAGTTCTGGTGAATGCTTTTTGTGAATTAAAGGTAATTTTGTATTTCAATGTTTTTATGTTTGTTTTCTCTTGTTTAAATCAACCTCAACAGGGTTTGATGTATTGTGTGTGTGAGTGGCTGCGTTTAAATATGTATTTATTAGCACTACAAAGGATGGTGTGGATTAGAGTGAGTTTGGTTTAGGACGCGTCATACAATTATGTAGTTCATAACTGTGTCTGTGTATATTTTATGGGTGGTTTCAGATTTGTGTATTTGGATTAGATGGCCATTACCCACGTGTATCTGTTTGGTCCCGGTAATTGAGGTTGGTTTGGTTACTCTTTGCTAAAAACTGTTTGTTTTTGTTTTCTTTTCTTTGTTTGGTTGTCTTTAATCGGTTTAAAGTGATTTATATTTGTGTAATCAGAATTTGGGTTACTGAAGCTTTGGACGACCGGGTATTTCACTGGCTGTGCCAGGTAAAAATTACGTTCACTTTTTTTTGTTTAGTTGAATGGGAATGTTATTCATGAAGTCATTCATTGTTGTAGGATTGGACAGTTATCGTTAGATGTTAGTCGCTGTTCTCTTCTTTTTTTTCAAAATCCATGTAAAACTAAGATTGTCCCTGCTTTGAATGTATACTTTTCCTAGCCAGTTTTGTGATGAATTGTGTTCAGTGGTATTTGTGTTTGAGAACTGACTAGGGTTTATTTTATTCCTTTATTTCCCCCCCCCCCCTTTTTTTTGTTAACTATATTAACTTCCTGGGTTCACTTTTCTTTCCTCTTGTCTGAGCCCATGGGGGTAGCCTCCCACAGTAGTTCAGATGAAGAGCTGGGCAGAGATTAACAGAGCACCTGCAGGGGTGGTGGGCCTAATGGTGTGATTTGAGTGTAAATCTTCATTATCTAACAGTGTGTTTTCTGGGTGCAAATGGAATCGAGTTTCCTGGGATAGGTGGGAATGCAGTGAAACTTCCCCCATGTTTAAGATCAATCTGTTCTTTCTGTGTCCTGGCTGTTTGACACTAACATTGCTGCCCCCTCTGGCCGATGGAGCCCAGGGTTAATAGTTTGAATGCTTTTTTTCCAATAAAGAATTATGATTTTTTTCTGAGATCTCTTGGTAGTTGTAGTGAATATATTCTTTTTTCCCTCCTGTGGCCCCCTTCAGGTGTTACACAAGGAACATTGCTGAGATGTTACATAACCTTGTGAGGACCCAGAGTATGCTGCAAGAGGACACGCTCGGGGCATAAGAACATGGGGACCCGCTGGTGGGGCAGCTGTCTCCCCCTTTACTACTACAGCGATTCATGACCTAACCTTTGACCTCATAGCTTCTAAAGGCATGGCAGCTGTGTGTAAAAGTGACAATCATAATGCTAGAATTAACTCTGAACTTGCTCTAGACCAAGATCATCATCATCTTGCTCAGATGATGAGGGGAGAGTGGAGCTGACCTGCCTTTATTGTGGAATAAACAGTTTAAACGTAACCATACCATAAAGAGCAAAGCCATAAAACTGTCTATGAAAGAACTGTTGTTACAAAAATATATTATATAATGGCTAAAATCACATTTAAACTTTTTAATTAAAAATGTAAAAGTTCCCTTTGAGACTCAAACTCATGCTACTGTACGTTATGAATATAGTCACAGCTGATGGGGTTTCTGTTGCACCTGACTAAATCCTTTAGCTGTGACTATATTCATAACGTACAGTAGCATGAGTTTGAGTATATAGCACAGCTTCTCATACTTTGGAAGCCAACAGTGTTGTTGTGTATCCACACAGTTAGGCAGCCTTTAAAGTACTGCTATGCTGCTCACTCCAGCAGAAAAGACATTAGATGGACTTTAGTTTACACACATGGCTAAAGAGGAGGAATACTGGTTTTATTATGGCTTACGTTTTCCCCCCGAAGCCTCCAACGGGTCATGTAGATGAACTCCATGGTGTGGTCCTTGCCCATGATCTCACCATTGCATAGAACGTCTAGCTGCAGAAAGAGACTGTCGAATGAACTTCATTTTGTCAGAGCAAAACAATCCAGCAAAGCTCATACGATAAAAAAAGAAAGATGAGGCCACAAACCAGTAAACTAATAAGATATTGACAAAGATCACAATATCTAATATTTTCTGTATCACTATGCTGTTATTTGCCATCCTCTGGTTGCTGTGATAGACTAAAGAAATCCAAATTTTACCTCGTAAGAACTTGGAAGCTTTAACTTTAGACTTAGAAACTTCTTGATCGTCCCAACAGTCACTCTTGTCGAGCAGCGAATAAATTTCTTCATTAACCCCTGAAAATAAAGCAAGATGGAGACTGTCACATGTTTTAAACTTGCCCAACAACTGTTACTCGTAGCTAAGATGTCAATATTTTGTGCATGTTAATAGCCATGTGAGGTCTCAATGTTTTTAAAGCATTTTTTTAAGTTATATTTTTCACAATCAGGTATCGCTTTCTGAATAGTCACATCCATAACATATTCCTCATAAATGAGCAAATTCTATTTTAAATATAATATTTTATGTTCCATGAGCTATGAGGCATCCCTTTTGTATTTGCTGGGAATAATTGCTTCTGTTTTGTCATTTTAATTCACAGAAATCCTTCAAAGAATGTTGTCTCTTAAAAATGTGTGTCATGTTTTGTCACATAACTCATGCATATTTACCAAAAAAAAACGTTAAGGAAAATATAAACAAATCAGTTCAACATATTCATAATACATTCTGTATTTTCTATGCTTTGACTGCTTGGAATTGTGTGTTAGTACTGAGTGAATGAGTGAGTGAGTAAAGAAGGAATAAGGGAAGGACAGAAGTATGTATAAATGAGTTGTATAGATGTCAAAGACAAGGATTTTGAGGAAAAGCATGATCCTGGATTAAGCCTTCCTTTAAAGGGAAACCGAGGGCAAGACCAACGCAGAATTGAAGAATTGAAGGAGGAGACATAGTCACTGAGAGAGGAGACGGAGAGATGTATAATTCAAGATGGCTGACCTTAACAATGCTCTCTCCGATCTGGCCATTGTTCCGCAAGCTGTCGAGACAGATGGCTATCTGAGGATCACTTCTGTGGTAGTCTCCATCACCTTTTTCATCCTCTTCTTCATCTAGTCTGGCTTTCTTACAAATAGCGCTGCCCTCTGCAATAATACAAATCAAATGATGTCAAACTATTTTGATTCATACAGTTAATTATGCCTTCCTTCCAAATTTGTCAAAAAATCTGCAGCCACCAAGTAAAGTAAGGAATATAAACAGGTAGACATCAATTTAACTTCCTGTGAAAATTGCATAAACAGCTAAAAAAATGATTACGTGCTACGTTATGTGCTTTTCGGACTATGTAGCGCACAAAAGCAAAACATTTCAGACAACCAATGAATAGATATGGTAATGCAAAACAACATGTGCATCTTTCCTCAGTTTTTCTTTTATACCAAATAGATCATATTCAGTAAGAAGCTATTGGGAAAATTACAAATGTGCATATTATCTCATGGTTAAGAACGGCTTACAGCTGCAAACACTTACAAGTTGCCTTGGAGACTCCAACCATTATGAAAGTCTTTCATGCTGGTTCATACATTAAGTACAAGAGCAGTAAATTAGGAAATTTTGTGCTACACCATGCCTTTAAACTCTGTATACTACATCCTACCACATTGGAAGATATCATTTAACTTAAGCAAAGACTGCATGCAGTACAGTAGCTTTCTCTTATTTTATTTAACCTCTGATGGCCCAAAAAAATAGAAATATGGGATTTTCATCATGCCATGATGCAAACCGATCCTTAAAAAGGTTGCGCATTGGGCGATCCGGCTTGGATTCCCGTATCGTGGTCCTTTTCCGAACACACCCCCTTCTCTCTCATTTTCACTTTGCTTCCTGTCCTCTCTCTCAATAACTGTATAATTAAAGGCAAAACAGCAAAAACAAATCTTTAAAAATGAAATAACTCTAAAACATATCCGATATGCTTAATAAGCTGATGACGTGTAAGGTCATGCTAACGCTTAAAGTTTTTCTTTTATCGGGGAAAGCTTATAAACGGCGTAAGCAAAAAACGCTTGGCAGAGGTAGTTTTTTACTCATTACTACGATTTCACGTTGCATCTAAACACCTTAACCGTTTTTTTCTCAGTTTTGTTTATGTGCATACAGTATGTCTGATAGCACAATAGTAAAAGTCTCAAACGGAAATAACAGTAAAATAACGCATGAAAATCCGCTCTCGAATCATGCAGTTGATGTAGAAATGGCAAAATGAAAAACTATTGTTGCATATGCAGGTACTGCAGACATGAGAAGAGATATCAAAATACAGCTTCTGGCAGATTTCCCGCAGCATTTTTAATCACTAGACCGATTATCGATGGGGACGTCACTGCACGCACGAAACCTGGAAAGTCTCAAAGTTCCTTGTGAACATGGTTTTCTGCATAGCCAGTTTAATGATATGCATGTAAACATGTGAAACCTGTTTCTTTTGTGAAGGTAAATGCACTCAATGTGTATTAAATATAGCAATAAGGAAGAGATTTAAAGTGATGATTCCCCCTCTTGTCATTGCAGATATTCTATATTGAAGAATATTGGTAACCAAAAATAGGGGTATTTTTTCAATTGTATACACACAATACCAATGCAATGCAACCAGTGCACAAAAGTCAATGGGTATTTGCATAGCTTTGTTACCAATATCTTTCTGTTCTGCAGAAGAAAGAAAGTCATACAGGATAAAATTATATTAAATAAAATTATATTAGGGTGATTCATTTTTGGGTGTGCTATACCTTTTAACTACAATGTTAAAAAAAACGGTCAAAAAGAACTCATGGGTTTCATTCCAAAAGAATGTACATCAATTTAAAAACTTAAAATGTAAACTTGATGAGGTCACTTTGGATAATAGACTCCAAACTGCATATGTATTGTAAATTTAAAATGATTGCTTCTTGACAGAATTACACTTAAACTAGAGAAAAGTCAGCAAAGAGACTTTGTAGTCAAGGTCAAAGACACAGATTCATATTAGCTATATGCATTACATTATATGGACCAAAAAGGAAACCAGAAGTCTGGTGAAATAACTAAAAGGGTAAATGCTTATTAGGCAATTTAAGATGGTCGATATGGAATGACTCATGTCCAAATGAAAAAGAAAGAAAATGGTATTGAAAAAAAATAATGATAAATGTACAGAATTGAAATTTACCATCAAGGTTTTCTTTTGACTCGTTTCTTCTCCAGAATTCTTTTTCTTGCTGCTGTTCCTCTTAAAAGAAAAAAGCTCAATATTAACATTTAATAATAATAATAATGTATGAGTTTGGTATTTGTACAAAAGACAAGGTTTGTGTAAATTAACGGATTAGGAATACAACACAATTTGTAGTATTAATGCTTACTTTCTCTAAGACCAGGCACAAGTTTGAATATGATTTCTTCTAAAGTGTTGTCCAACCTTTGCAGAAAAACAGTAAAAGAATGATGAGGAAAAAAAACAGTAACATGTGAGTCATGCGAATTCCCTTTTAAGACTGATCAATAATCTGTTGACCGGTTTCAGACTGATACTGCTCTATACTCGTTGATATCATGCTATCATAATCCTGTGTGGTGTAGGGGTGGAGATTTATCGCAGGTGTGGAGAGGCAAGACTGCGCTGGGAAGTCTCGCAGCTGACATTTTGGCTCCAGAAAACAGTCCGGCTGCTGCCTGGAATGTTGCCCAACTAGGATTAAATTCAGTGTCAGTCTAAAACTGTGCTACCCGAAGCCAGCCAACTGTGGGTAAAAAACGCTTGGATCTACTATGCACAAAACTTGAAGTTGTGTATTGGCCTAACACTTCAGGATTATTTAATCAACTGACTTTTAATTTCCTTTCTATCTGTTTTAAATGCAGTTCTTTCTGAACCTGATCCCAGACCACTCACATTTACTGAGGTGTTATAGTATGATTTAATGGATCAATGTGGTTACCTTAACATCTCCAGGGGATTTGTTTCATGAACCTGGATAGCACATTTTGGACAGTCATTGCAGTCTTCAAAATGCTGGACTATACAGCTTTTACAAACTGTTAGGAATTGACAAAGAAAAAGATTATTCTTAAATTATTTAGAGACAGAAACAATATTAACCGCTCTGATAAAGCAACAGTTTTTGAAAAAAGAGGTTTTATACATCTTGGATTGCATGAAAATGTAAATCGTGAGAGAATTTTCATATTTGGGCGAAATGTTCCTAAACTAAAAGTAGGTCAAGACCTATTAACAGCTGGACATCTGAATGGCTTCCAAAACAGAACTAACTGCCTCTCTAATCTGCTAAATTCCTTACATCTGCAAGAATGACCACACACTACAAACCAAGTCTACACTCTACTTATGACATTTACAGTAAATAAAGCTTTAGCTTCTGTATTCTGACCAGACAGACATCCATCGATTCCCACTATCAAGATCACAGCGTTGACATTATTTCTCTGAACACACTGAGCGCACGCACACGGACACACACAAACTTTGTCAAATTTCCTCACCTCACAGCTGGTGTGAACTCGCTTGATCAGATATAGTCACTGCCAACTTGAACACACAGTTTGACATTGATATAACAGAAGACATTATCAGGTCATAATGTGTGGAACAAAAATAATCTTCTAAAACAAATGCCTAGTGCATTTTTAATGAAATGAACGCATCAAATCATGTTTTATTATAGGCCAACATACATTCATTTCTAAAGCCCCGGAAATGCAAGCCCGTCCAAAGATATTTTGCATTTTGATGCATGACAAAGTTTGAGTTTGGATGACTCTGACCTGCGAATTCGCGTCACGTTAGTGCGTGAGACCAATAGAAGACTAAATCGTCACAGTGTGACCTAGGTACGGAATAAAAAAAATTGAGGAATCGCTCCCGCCCATTTTCATAGCACCATCCGAAAGAATTTCGCATGATCAAAGTCAAGTCTGACCGCGGAATCAGTATGTGCAATCCCTGGACTTAAACTCATGACCCTGGCATGGTCAGTGCCATGCTCTAACCCCTGGAAATGCCATGCTCTAACCAACAGAAAAAGCTAACCTTTGTATTTGTATATGTATCGCATATTGCAAATGTGTTTTGCAAAGCAAAAAATTCCCATAACTATTCACAATTTAATTGTATTGATCAATACTGTGTTACAATTACAGGGAAAATCAGCCAAATAAAGAAAATTACGCCATGAATGAATCACCCGCGAATCGTTCGAAGAGCCTGGTACATCCAAGAAGATAGTTTAGATGAGGTTCGACAACACAACTGACATTTTTCACTTTGAAAGTCAGTTGCTTTGGTGTCTATGGGCAGGAGTCAGAAAGCTCCTGAACGTCATCAAAACTTTCTTCATTTGCATTGCCAAGATGAATGGATGTCCTATGCTTATCAAATGAAAAAATCATGGGAGAATTAGCATTTTTAGGCAGAGTTCTCCTCTAAAACAGCAGTCCATTTAATCATCATTTAACACCTTACTTGAAAAACTGCCAGGTCTTTTATCAAACGTTCACAGAGAATTTAGATACTCACAGGTGTGCAAGCACTCTGTCACGATGGTGGGCTTAATCAGGTATCCTTTACAGACATAACAGGTGATGAAATGGTTGAAATCCTTCACAAGGTGTTTTCTCTGTGATGTCATTGTCACGAGTTTCCAAGGAAAAACATACGATGCCAGGATGAGGTGAAGATTCAATGGCTTAACTGCTCATGTTTGGCTGAAGGGCCCCTGGCATCCTCCTCTGTCATGACATTATGGGCACAAGCCTATTACACAGACCGGTCAAAGTCAATTTAATAATTTTCATTTGAAGCAAAAGGGTTGATACAATTTATTAATAATATGTAGGCTATTAATACCAATACATAGGCTATCACAAATAATCATTTAATGTTTTCAGTTGAATTATTAATTATGTGTTTTCATCTATTTAAATTATGTTTTTTGAGCACCATATGTTTTTGTGTAGGTTGTGTTGATTGGTAATGGTTGAGATTTGAGAAACTGAATGAACTTGGATTTGTTTGTATACAGGTGCATCAGGATACAGTCGAGTTAAGCCCCGCCCCCCGGGCGTTCAAATCGAAAGTGGAGAAGTCTCCGACTCATTCAATAAACGACAAATAATATTCATACACTATAACTTGCATTATAACTTATTAGAATGCAAGTATACATAATGAAAGTGTGACACGTTTGTATTGTAACAAAAAGTCGTTTTAACAAAGCACTGAGCCTGTAGAGAATGTTGTCATACTTTGAATTAGTTTGACGACTTGGTTGCGACTTAATATGTAGAATTAAAAGTGTTGAGAAATAACACAGCGGGTTTGTCATATAGTAGTACTGTAAAAGCCCCATTGGTCTTCGTTACTGTACGAACGTCGTTTATGTATCGTGTCATCCTCTATAGGAAAATGCCACAAATTCAAAACTGTCAAATCTACTTGTCAATGCGGATTAAAATAATTTGACCATCGCTAGCGTCATGATCCTACTAAATTTCCTTATTTACCTTCATAAAGAATAGCAAGTGACCAGAAACATCGCGAGCTCTCATATCAAACTGACTAACAGCTGAGCTTGCAACCATTTGTCCAAGTGTCACTTTCTGTTAAGGACAGACGTGTTCTATCGCTCACCAGTGCGCACTAAATTACCATTACTACCCTGACAAGTAGTATCCAACAGAGACATGCTGACGAACTTGATATATGACACACGACTGCATTCCCATCCCACCCGAAACTTTACGATACGAGAGAGCTGAAAGCGATAGGCAGCTCTATCGCGACCGTAACCACCATCTCTTACCTTCTTCATATCACGGCTCCATGTTGAAGATGCGCATTGATTTTTTTAATATAAACGCAGGGCTTCACGAATTTGGGCTGATAAACGTAATGGTTCTAGTAGAGGCACGGAACACGGAACTGGTTTCAAGGGGGCGGAGGACTTTCCAGTTCTTGTTTACGCATTGCTGTTTTATTCATTCCGTGGCAGATAGTCTCTGATTGGACACAAACTGGGGAGCAGCCTTCAATTACCAACTTGTCCAGTAACGGTGCTTTATCAGACGTGAGTGACAGAGCCTGTTTATCAATAAGCTGTCTCTGTCAAGCTGGGTGGATCAGAAGTCATTATAGGCTACATTTCTATTTTGTATGCCAGGTATCTGCTATTAAAATGTGACTTATCAGTCAGACAGGAGTGCACTGGATATATCCTACATTGCAAAGGCAGCATTGCTGCATCTTAACCGGTAATCTACTACAAAAAGTTGTGTTTACACAGAGACAGGTGCATAGATGAAAATCTGTTAAGAATTTCCTATTTATTATGGCTTTTTTCGGGGAGGGTTACTCCCCTAAAGACTTACTTACAATAAAGTTTAAATGAAGTTTAACACACTGGAAAATTAATCTGTTATCATTTATCCCCCTTATTTTTTTCTGTTCTGAGCAATACAAAAGAAGATATTTGGGAAATGTGGCTTTGTGCCCTCAAGGCTACTTCACAGTAATCCAACAAACTCCAACTTTATAAATGCTCATTCACACTGAAATGCCAAAAGCGACGTTTTGTTATACTTTGTAATTTGTCAGTTACATGTGGGCTTAATTTGTGTTAAATCATAATCATTCTTGTCTTTGCATTGTCAAGTTTAAGTCTGGGTCAAGACCAGCCTGTCAAACTAATTTGGAGGTAGGGACAGATTTTGACCCATGGACCCAAAATGCATCACCCAAATGTGACTGTTGTAGTCTTAACAGTTAATGAACGAAAGAAAATAGTTTGTAGGAACTAAGGAAGTAGGACCGATTTTTAAACTGAACAGTGACTATGATGGAACTGCAAAGGTGAGAATGAATGTGATTCTAATTACAAATAATAAAGGTTAGGGTTTAATAAAATAATAATAAAAAGGTTATTGACATATTATCTAATTCGTTACATTTATATAGCGCTTTTCTGGACAATCAAAGCGGTTTACGTGAAGGGGGAATCTCCTCAATGTAGTATAAAATATACTTAAATATGTAATTGATAACTTGATTTGTGAGAAATTATGTAAAGCTAGCATTTTACATGTTTTCAAAGAAACTGACATAACTACTTCAAGCCAGTTCATGTAGCGAACATTCTGTTCTAGCAGTTCTGAATCTCAGTGGCTCACCTCATTAGGAAGCATACCACACATTCCTGTCCCACTGCTGTGTGCACTCACATCAGTTACCATGATCACACCATTCACAGACTTTTTATAAACCATCAGATAGAGAAAATATGTCCATGTGAATGGTGAAAATATTATGAAAAGTTGATCTGTCTAAGAAAAACAAGGAAAGCTCAAATGAATACGGTTTATGAACGAAAATGGACTATTTTGTCCCTAGATGAGAATGAAGTGTGCAGCCGAATAACTGTGAGCTATAGCTTGTTCTCGCTTGTGCTAATAGCGTTGTTCGATTCAAGAACATTAAAACCAAATGTTAAAAAACCTCTAGAACTGATTTAATGATTTTACCAAGCTCACATGTTTGTTCCCAATCTTCAGGTATGACACACGTTTCCTTTATGGAGACGCATGACTTGGATCGGTCCTCGGGTAAGAGGATGACTAGAGTTTCAGTAAAAATCTCATTACTCATTGAGGCAGGATCTATTATCTCTTAGTTTTCACTTTTTATCCTAAATGACTTTGTACTTAAGTTGGCCTCTCAAATGTCTCATCTTAACAAACCTTAATCAGCCTTAATGACTTAAGTATATTTTCTCATAAATACATCCACTGGGGTAGCTGCTCAAAAAACAGTTATGTACCTTCTAATCCCTGCTAACACCCCACAGGATAAACAGTTTAGTTAGTTAGACAAAAGCCCCAGATTTTATAAGACAACAGGCACTTGTTTGGAAGGATGGATATCTGTCTGCAAAGGTTATGTGATCTTTTAATTGTTTGACAAAAGATCCTTTGCACTCGCCACAAATTTACATGTTTAACTTTTATTTAATGGGTCTATATTTATTTATTGGTGTATATTTTTACAAGCTACACTTATTATGATGAAAGATTTGATTATATTCTCTGTCATAAGATGTGTCAGGATCAGTGTTGGACCTAGATTTCTCTCTCTAAATTAATATTGTTCATAGTATCCTATGCTGGATGCTGATAGGTGCAGCACTCTCACAGTGAATACATTCTTCAGAAAATCACCTGACTGAAAACTCGAAGCACAGATTGTACATTTAATACGCACATTTTCATTGGAAGAACAGTGCAGAGAGAGCAGCTACAATTCGCTTGATTATCCTCAATGTCTCTACATCACTGATATTATTGTTAATTATAACACTGGCATGTAAGCATTGTAATTCAGCTTACACTACAAAAAGTATTGTATTTAAATTAGTATTTTTGTAATTTCATCCGGTAAAATATATCAAAAAATATAATTACAATCTGAAAATTGTGTTAGATATTCAGATTTTATTTGTAAGATATTAAGACCCGCTTTTAGAGTAATTCTGAATAGGTTTATTTGCTCATCTCATTGTTAATCCAACTTTTAAAAAAAGTTTACTGGACCTAACCTAATTACCCTAACAAGACATAATTAGTGATCTTTACTAAAAAAGCCTTACAGCATTGACCAGGTCACAACAGGACAGATCAAGTAGGCTGTTACAGGGAATTGAGTCTAGAAATGGTTGAAAGGTATTCAGCCAATGTGTTGAGTTACATCTCATGTTTTACAAGCATTTTCATTTCATTCTGAGAATGAGTACACATAAAAACACAAGACAGTTCAAGCTTAACCTTATATAGCCTGTCAGCTATCTTCCCTTATCTGTTTTATAAAGCTTTAGACCTTCACAATATACACATATACGTCATAGCTGAGATCCAAAACCTCATATTTATGGGATGAGACATGTCACAGCATTCACATGGGACAGGTCAAGCATTTGAGTCAGGGTGCATTTGACATAAAAAGGAGTCATGTGATTGGACAGTGAGAGCACACCGCATTTCTGAAAGAATCAATAAGTGTAAACGCCCATTTGCCAACAGCGAACCAACTTTTTACATCTAAAACAACTTGCATGATTAATGATGTAATTTATTGTAATTCCATTTGTTTTGAATGGATCCTTAAATATCTTTATAATGTTAATTACATAAAATGGGATTACAAAGACTTATTTTCTATTGACTTGTTCGACAAATAAAATAAAAAGAAATTGAAGAACATTATCATTATAAGTCAGGTCAAACTTAATCATCGAATGTTATCTTGATATACTTATTTAAATAGAAGCATGTTCTATAAGCCAGCATCAATAAATGAACATCATGTTATTTCTTGACCAAAAGATTTCTTGAAACTATTCCACAAGGTTGCCAGATTTTCATCTTTAAAATGAACCCAAATGATTTACTGTACTTAAAAATAAGTATTTACTTAAAATACATACTTCTTGAAAATCACTCTATAGAAGTCATAAACACTCAAAGTTTTTTTATAAATAACTTAATTTTACCTTAAGAGTGACCTCTTAACATTCATTATCTGTCTTTAACACATGAAATGAAAAACAACCCATGGCTACAGTTTAAAAATATTCAATTTCTGCAGGACAACCGTGCAACTGGCCACCCTATACTGCAAAACAAGATAATAGAAAAACAAAAAGAAAAGAAATGAATCATCCTTGAAGGGTTATAAAATGGCCACAGTGAAACACCTGAGGTATGCAGGCACCCAATAAAGACTTGGTAATATTTTCTCTCTCGATGCTGATGCCACAAACAAACATTAGGTGCTATTGCATCTCTGTGGCTGTGATCCATTCAACTTATTAAAAAGATGCCTGTGGAAGCCTCCTAAAGAGCCTAAGAAACCTTTTGAAACTGACACTCACTTAGACATGGTGCAATGTACAGTATCGGCAACCAATATTACATTTCATACATAATCTTTTTATGCTAACATTCTAATTTTTTATTTTATAGGCATTGGACACGTGTCACACCAGTAACATGGCAGCTGTCATGCAAGGCGCCTAGCCTTGTGACTTCTTACTGCGATTCAAGTGATTCACGGCCAGCACGATTCAAAATAGGCTGTAACAACTTGCTCTCGTAAAAGAAACAAAGTGATGAAATCCGAGAAGAAAATAGTATCATAAACGAAGACATCATTACAGTCAACTCTGATTATGATGTTGTGTCATCCTGTAACTCCATATACATTTCCTGTGATCTTTGTGTATGATATGGTGTGGCGGACCCCCCGGCTTGGGGGCAATGGCAGCTAATATGTACTAGTGCGTCTTTATGGCAGGCACCTCAAAGTCCGCTTCATGTTCCGCTCAAGTTACAGCTGCATTCCACCCAATGTCTAAAGCATTTCACTCCTCAAAGTGGTTCATTTTTGCCCCCTCTTAAATGCACCTGACATCAAATCACACACAGTGACGCATGGAGCATGACTCCAGTAGTTCCAAAAAATGCTCAGTTGTGGGAGGGGGCAGATGAACATCAGGGTTGGCGTATGGCTATGTCTGTCGCCACAACATATATAAGTGATGCTTGGCTCAGATGCTTTAGATTTAACAGAGTATAAACCAATATTGAGGAGAATTGGAACATACACATTTACTGGGATCAAGTCATGGGAATCCTACAGGTTGATGAGCTGGTATGCACTTTTAAATGATGTTTCAAGAACACATTTATTTGTAACATGCAGGATGATTTAATATTAGAACTAATGCTCTATTTTCAAGACAAGCTCTTAGAAAACACGCTTCAAAATGTTATAAAATAAAAATGTTTTGGCTGAATGGTTCTAGAAAGAACCTTTAACATCCAAATCATAAAAAGTTTTTTTATAGGGTTAAAACTTTCTCTAGATCATAAAAAAGAAGGAAATATTTCTTTCCGAATATTCTTATTCTATGGGATCTCTGTGAAGATCCTTTTGAGGCACGTTAAGTTTTGTTTTATAAATATTTTACGTTAACTTTATTATTTTTATTTTTTTACCTTTAGTGCCTTAAGCTTATTTTGTTTAGTTTTAATTTGTTAGCTAATTTAATTAGTAAACTAACGTAACCTGGCATGGTCACATCTTGGATTAAGACTTTTATGTCATAATCTCTTGTGTTACTTTATATCTCAGCTCAGGTTTTATACTTGTCCAAAGAAAAACAGGTAAATTGAAGCTACTTAAGATAAATATTTGTAAAGGTAGAACACAAAAAATGCCCTTTTAATGCTTGTCAATGCCTTTTAAAATACTTGACATACTTAAATATGTATTACATCTCTTTTAATATTTATTCTATACTGTCAGGGTTGTTACATAGACAGTAAAATAAATCGTTTCTGCATTCTGATGTTAGGTCACAGGGATTGGAAACAAACAGGAGGACCAATATCTACCTGAAGAAGGCAGGAGTTCAGCAGGCAAATGGAAACAAGATAATAACCTTCAATGTGAAAGTGAAGTTATTCTCAATAGCTTTAATGTAAGATTAAATATTTATTTCATATACCTTGGTCACTCTTTATCTTTAAATGTTTTGTATACTCATAACTACACTAATGACCTCCAGGTCCCAGAAGACAGTCAAAGAATAAACACCAGGGCACCAGAGATAGTGGTAAATATCTCAGCAGAGTGACTACATTGGTAATGGGTTTTCAAAATAATCATCATTAGTAGGAAGGCAAACCCGGAAAGAATAATCTCTCATCATATCACAGAATGATTTTGTCGATGAGGATGACTTCCTGAGGGCAGCACTGGAAAACAAACTGCCAATGATCAAGAGTTACCTTGCCAGGGGTGCAGATCCAAATGCAGAGGACAATGTGAGTGTTGAACCAAAGTCAATTCTATTTCATAATATCCAGAATAACTCAAATAAGAAACTTTGTTCTTTGTAGTTTAACCGGACAGCTCTACACAGAGCTTGCTCACAAGGCAACGTCGAGATTGTGAAAGTGCTTTTGGAAGCAGGGGCTACAATAGAAAATAAGGACAAGGTATTGCATGTCCATGCATAATTCTGTATCATATTTTTCTGTAGACATAAACAAGGATATTTTTGTATCCATATGACAGTATACAATATGGATACATCGTGTGCAGATTGACATTTAGTCATTTGGCAGACGCTTTTATCCAAAGCGGCTTACAAGTAGGGTGCAGTGGGTATCACTGCAGAGCAAACAGGGGTAAGGTGCCTTGCTCGAGGGCACTTCAGTCATTTTCTGGTGGTACTGAGGTTTGAACCAGTGACCTTCTGGCTACGAGTACAACTCTCTAACCACTAGACCACAGCTGACCACATTGAAGGTTTTCCTATAACTCACAAGTGCTAGATCAAACAAACAAACAACTGCATTTCTTATATTTCTTTGGTTATCTTGAGGAATTGCAGGCATGAAATTTGTTTTCTGACTTTGAACATCTAATAACATAAAAAACAACTACATTACTTTAGTCATGGATGTGTTAATCTCGTGTTCAGCTTCAAGCAACTGAAGTTCACTGTGCTTGTCGTGGTGGAAGCTTGCCTGTGCTTGAGGCACTACTTAACCATGGCGCAAAGATGGATTCAAGAGACAAGGTAAAATACAGTCATTTAAATAATTTTTATAAAAAAAAATTGATAATGTAGCTGATAATATTGTTACTGCCACGGAATGCTCACGCTCAGCTAGGCAGCACACCCCTTCACGTGGCTGTGAGAACAGGAAACTACACATGCGCCGAACATCTCGTTCACTGTGGAGCAGACGTAAACGCTAAAGACGTTGTAAGAAACGTCACTTACTTGTTTTAATAGTTAAGAAAGTAAAACTCCAAGCCTTAAACCGATATCGTTTTGTTTACGTTGTTTTGTCTCAGGAGGGCGATACACCAATACATGATGCAGTGAAACAGAACCGCTTCAAATTCATACAGCTTCTTTTGTTGCATGGGGCCGACTTGAAACACAAAAATTTTGTAAGTATTTCTGAATAATAATAAGGAAGTTGGCCATGTTTATTTACACAATTTAGACCCGCAGAGGTTTATCAATTAAATGGATTTCACTGATGCATCTTTAAACTGTGCATGGCTCCATCTGCTGGCATTATGTAACATTAATTTCCCCTTAAAGGGATACACCACCCAAAAATGTTGTCATGAATTACTCAACTTTAAGTTAAAAAAATACTATTCCGTTTTTCGGTCACACTTTATTTCAAGGTCTTATTCTCGGTATTTATAAACCATTAACTATGATTTTTGCCTTAGTAAACTAATAATTAGTTGCTTAATAATAGTAAGTAAGGTTGTTAGTTTAAGTAAAATATGGTCATGTTGAATGTTCTTTATATCTACTAATAACCAGCCAATATGCATTTACAATTACATTTATGCATTTGGCAGACGCTTTTATCCAAAGCGACTTGCATTGCATTGTCCCATTCATTTGTTTCTAAGTATGTGCAATCCCCTGGGATCGAACCCAGGCATCTAATAAGCAACTAGTTAATGTGAGAATTGGTCCCTATACTAAGGTATACCCCTTTTTCTTGTTTCTTTGATCTGTTCAACACAAAGAAAGATATTTCAAAGAATATTTAGAAGAAAGTTGGCAACTGAGATTTCTGGGGTATTCAGAAGTGCCCCAGAAATGTTTTTTCTCCTAAATTCGTCAAAATATCTGAACAGAATAAAGAAAAATGTATTCTTGATATTTTTTCTATATGGCATTCAATGGCGCAGCAGAAATCTCAGTTGCTAACATTTTTCAGAAAATTCTTTGCCGATTTTCAACCAAACAAAGAAATGTATACAGGTTTAGAAGAGCTTGAGGGTGAGTAACTCATGACAGAATTTTCATATTGGGTGGACAATCCCTTTAAAAAGCTTTTTAAGTAAGATAGTAGTTTAAATATTTCACAATATCTTGTATCGGGGCAAATTGTTTTAAATATTGTTTGTTTACATACCTTTGCTTTGTCTTCTTTAAGGAGGGAAAATCACCTATGGACTATCTTTGTGATTGGCAGAATGGAGCTAAAAGCCTCTTTAACAATATTAAGGATGAGAAAAACTAGAAGCCTGTACATGGAAAACATTTGTCTGACAAACATATTGTATTGACAATCAATATCTGGGTTTATACTAAAACATCTGCATTATATTTAAATCCCAGAAAGGTGCTTCACAGCACTCTACGTGAGATCACATCTTAAAAAATGAGTGTTTAAATATGAAGCATGGTATAGTCCCTTTTTAATAAATGATATATGAGACAGAGAACCCTAATGGAATAAGGTGCTTTCACTTTTCACATGAAATGGATTTTCTGAATATCTCAACCATTGCTGAGATAACATTTACTTTAAAACCAAGTTTGGGCATGTTGAAGGTATTAATATGTACGTATTATAAATGATTGTGTTACTACAAAATGTAGGAAAGCTTGGGTAATTTTGTATTTTGTTTAATTCATCTGTACATTTTGCTTGCAATCATTTTACAAGTTGGCAAGGTAAATCAGGAATGTTACCCTATGTTTATTATATGTCTATTTAAAGTGGATTCCAATAAAGTGAAACAAAAAAGCTTAAATGAAAAAATGCTAATGTATATTTAAAAACGCCCTCTACTGGCTATGCTGTTTCTGTTTTGGCCTTTTTGGATGCCGGTTTGTCCTCTATTTGCTCCTCGAGAGTGTGTGGTTTCTTCATGGTGTAAACAACACCAGATGCAGTGGCTCTCGTCTCTGTTTTAAATGAAGCATGTAAAGTATCTGTAAACATATAATTTTAAACCCATCCATATCTAATATACATGAAATATTGCAGGATCAATGCTACACCTCTCATACCCATCATTCTAAATGCACATACAGCAAACCAATAGCGATCTTACTCCAGACATTACACTATACAGATGTATGCCCGTACCAGAGAAATAAAAAATAGTGCATCCCTTGCAAGTCATTTACCTCCATGCAACAAGACAGATCTGCAGTTAGTAGAAACTGCAGCTTTCGCGTCTCCCTCAGACAAGCCAAACACAAGCCCTCTGTAATCTTAATTAAGAAACATAACACACACACTGACGGCACAAATGCAGTTAAAGACTTAATATAGTTTCATTTTAAAAGGATACAAATTGGCAATGTCATATGGCCCTCTCATCTCAAGAGACTAAAGAACAGGGAGAAAGATTATTTCACATCATACTGTCCACACGCAGGGCTCCACAATAAAGACAGACCCCTAGTCCATGGTCAGCATGTTAAGAGTTCCATTTACATTTGCATTACATTTAGTCATTTGGCAGACGCTTTCATCCAAAGCGACTTACAGGTGGGGTAAGCAATGGAAGCAATTGAGACAGCATAAGGACAACAAAAGCATAAGTGCAATCAAAAAAGTAGACTAGCCTCATATTACCTAACAAAGTACACAGAGCTATTTTTTATAAAGAGTAGAGAAGAAAATAGAAGTCATAACTGATCAGTCAGGTGTTGACAGAAGAGATGTTTTTTAAAGATGGTTACAGAATCTGCAGATTTTGTAACAGCGGGCAGATCATTCCACATAGACATCATTTACTGAACCATGGTTTGCCTTATCACTCGTTCATCTTTTACACATTTTATGCCTTAAACTTGTGACACATTGCTAAGAAGTCTGTTGATTATGTATTATCTAGCTGGATAACATAGATACATTTTTATGTAAATTGTACTAATAGTTTGTATAATCTAGCAGCATCAATGAATTTATAGCTATCATGCAATTGCATGATAAC
Source organism: Triplophysa tibetana (assembly GCA_008369825.1). Taxonomy (NCBI): domain Eukaryota; kingdom Metazoa; phylum Chordata; class Actinopteri; order Cypriniformes; family Nemacheilidae; genus Triplophysa; species Triplophysa tibetana. The sequence goes on along the minus strand of CM017893.1, from coordinate 14,153,684 downwards.
ATTAAACATGCAATTGAATTTAAACATGCAATTTTATGATAGATGGGTACTCTCCATATATTTGTCATCTGGTCCTTTTAAAAGTATTAACATTTAAAGAAAAGTAATAAATACTTATTTTGGCACATTATAATATTTTGTGATAGTCCTATGCAAATATGCAGTGCAACTGAAAACATGAGGGAAAAAATGTGAACCCTGCACACGTTCGCTAAATATACAGTATTAAAGTCCATTCTTAAATATGATGTCAACTGTAAATTACGACTTTTACCTTCTCAGCTCCACTGGATATGATGATATTCTGTAGAAAGCAGTGGTTTATTAAATATTTAGAACCAGAACATATTTCATAAATCTTTGTAAAAAGATATGACATACTTTGCCTTTGCAGACTTCCATAAGGCAGGTGGCATTAGCAATGGTATATCTCCTCATGCTGGAGTCTCTGATTGCTGCTGTATAACTTATGTCAAAGAACACTCCCCTGTCAATCGCCTGCATTGACCAACATTGAAATATAACAACAATGATGAGACCCATCATCTACTTTTACAAAAACCCTCTATAAAGGGATCTCTCTATTAGATTCACAGTGTTTATATCCTATTACTATTCTTCACAAACATCACTGACAGCATGTAAAATCGGGATGCAAAATGCTTTAACTCACCCCATTAACTGGAGCTCTTTTAAAATGGAAGGGCTGCCTTTCACCTACTGCAATGCAGATGATGTCAACATCAAAAGTCATGCAGGCTGCCTAGCTCAGAGGGGGAATAAGATAAATATGAATGTTTATCTAACAGTAGTTTGTTGTCATCGGAAATCAAAAGAAAACATTCAACGTATTTGTCAGAATAACAGGAAACACTTACATGAAAAAGTTTTTCTGTTTTAGGGTACACAGCCACAAGGTCAAAGAGTTTGTAATCATTTGTGGGCCTCTGAAAAAGAAGAGTACCAAATTTTTAGTGTAGAAAAATGCACAACAAATGTGTCATAGCTGTTGTTAAGGTGCACTTACAAAATGAGATGCATCAGATGCCACAATGGTCAAGCGATTTAATACTTTGATGGGTGTTGATTTGCCCTATAAAAAAAGCAGTGATTTTTATTTTTTAAACATAACAGTCCACATAATTTAAATATAATATTATGGAAACATACAAGTAAAATAACATACCTGTACCATAGGAAATTTCTCAAATATGTCTGATACACTATGTGGTTTAGGAATTTCCTGTAGTAGTTGGAAAGAATGCCATCATCACGTCATGTTTCTCTAAATTTAGACCATATTGTTAAAAAAATGTATATCATACCTGTTTCTTCTTTTGTGGTTCAATAACATAGTTTATTGCCACTGTTGAGTATCCAACTAAAATATAAACGTGGTAATGGCATCAAATGTAGAAATTAATCAAACTTAAATAGTAAGCCTTCACAACCAAAAGTGAATTATTTATGAACAATGTAGATAATTAATGAGCTACGCGCTGACGTTAGACAACACTGATGCTGCAAATAAATCTGCTAACGATTCTACTTACGGTGAGCAGCGGTTTCTATTATGCTTGTGAGTTTGTTCTTATCGTGACTATTGACGATGTTTAAATCCATAAACACAGACATCTTTAATTCATTAACGCTGATATGTTAAGTTTTTATCGTAGAATTTCTTTAAACTCATGTACTGAGAGCCACATGCGTACACACATCCTCCTGCTAAAGCGTGAACATGACGCGTGCGTAACGTGAACGACCGGCGTTTTGTGGGTTTTGTAGTTCTTATGTGCTTAATCCAGAACTAATCCCCCTTTCCAGCCGACCGTAAAAACTACAACGCCGTTCACTTCCTCTGATGGGGCGGAGCTACTCTCTAACGATAATATTCTGATTGGTCTGATTTGAACAGAAAGCCGCGCGACAACAAGAAAGACTCGTGTTAGCGAATAGCATCGTATTTTATAAACAAAATAACCAAACAAAATCGAGTAAGAAAAGCGTGATTGTAAAATCAAACGTTAACTTTACACGCAATTCAAGATGTATTTCTACATTCATGTTTAGAAGGGATACGTGTTTAAAATTCAGAAGGGAGACGTCTTTAAGGTATGGGCTCATTTTTCCTACTCGTGGTTTTTGTCTTGTTTGAAGCATATTAAACAAAACGTTATTATATTTAATGTAGAATTAATGTATTCTATTAGTTAACTAAACATTTTCGTATTTCTATCAGAACAATGGAGTCATGTCTGGACTACAAACCCGAGCGAGTTGGCTCGGTAACGGTTGAAGACTTAAAAAAGGATCTATTTGCGGAGTTCTCCAAACTATCAAGGGTATTATTCGCATATATTCTTTATGTTAAAAAAAGATCTTGAAATCGATACAAATGTATTTAGTCTTGCATGTTGGACCTCATTTCTGTTCTCTGCAGGAGTCGGTGTCACTGGAGAAAGAGCATTTGCAGGTCTATCTGCGTGTGCGTCCGTTCACTGCTGCAGAGAAAGCGGAAGAAGAGGAGCAGGTTTATATATTTATATAATAAATTCTGAAACTATCTAGATATGCGTCTCATTCTGTAAAGAAAACAAATCTGCAATGTCACAAATGATTCTTCACAAACAGAAGTGCATCTCAATTGAGGCACCGGATACTGTGGTTCTGAAGGCACCAAGAGCATCTTTGACAGCCAGACAGAGTGAGAGACTTGGAACACAGCTTGCACAGCGATTTCAGTTCTCAAAGGTATAAGTACAACCGCAGGCAAAGTCTTTCATTGTTCAAGGCTTGGTAGAGTTGACATGTGTTTGAAAAATATTTTCTTCAGGTGTATGGCCCAGAAACAACTCAGAGACAGATGTTCGATGGGACAACAAAGAGTCTTGTGAAAGAAGTTCTGGAAGGAGGAAATTCCTTGATCTTTACTTATGGAGTTACCAATGCTGGGAAGACATTTACATTTCTCGGTGAGGATATTTTGTATAAGGCGTCTTGTAGTTTGCTCTTGATTTTAATGTTAGGAAGGATAGTGGAACTAAATTGTTGGCCATTTTCCTAATATCTGGTAAAAGCAGGACTCCACATGTAGGCCTTATTGTATTATGACTATTACAGTTATACATTTATTTATAAGTTTTGACACATTTGAATTTAGTGATCTCATTTTCACATCATATTAATCTGGTTATTTTATAGTCTTGATAGCTGTTAAAAAAAACTGGAAAAGTAGTGTATACAGTATAATCTACAAAAAAACGTAATACATTTTTAAGGACTTGGTGTGTCCAGCAATATTATGATCAGTAATGTGCTGTGCTGCACCTTTAAAGTGTTGCACTGTTTAGTATACTTTATAGATGTCTGTTTGATGTTATGTTTTGGTACAGGCCCTGAATCAGACAGTGGAATTCTGCCGAGGTCCCTCAATGTGATTTTTAACAGCATAGAAGGCAGAATTTATTCTCAAAATAACATCAAGCCTCATCGATGTGTTGACTTTACAAGACTCACTAAAGAGCAACAGGATGATGAAGCTGCACATAAGAGAAACCTTCTCAGACGATTTAAAGATGTATGTATGGCTTATTAATTGTGATGTGTGAAACTTTTCTCAATGCTGAAAAACTAACAAACAACCAATTGTGTTATTTACTTTGATTATCAGAGTGACTCACAGAAGACCATGTCAAGTATCTCTAGTTGTTCGTCACTTGAAAGTAAGAAATAACAAATGTTAATTTACTGCATTTGCTTTTTTCTGACTTTGAATTTTTTTGAAACAAAGAATAAGCCGATGGAACGTTACACATGTTAAGTGTATTTTTTTTGTCATTTTAGGCTCTACCTCTAGTGATATAGATGGAGACAGTGTGTGTTTGGATGAGTCCTCTCATGTTAAATTCTCAGTCTGGGTCTCTTTTTGTGAAATCTACAATGAAAACATCCACGACCTGCTTGATGTTGTTCCAAATGGCTCTCAGAAGAGGACCACTTTGCGGTTAGCCCAAGATGTTAAAGGGAATGCTTTTGTCAAAGGTAAATCACTTGTCTAAAAGTACTGTTACTATTATACTGTAGGCTTACTGAATAGTTTGTACATTATTTTCTTTATGGTTACCTATATGGCTATGAGTATTGTTGTTTTTCCAGATCTGAAATGGGTTCAAGTGAACAGTGCAGATGAAGCATACAAAATTGTGAAAATCGGAAGGAAAAATCAAAGTATCTCATCCACTAAGCTCAACAACATCTCTAGCAGAAGGTAGCAATTTTCAGATCACTTTAACATGATTATTTACAAAATGACCTCAGCTATTTTCCTCATCCTGATCTTTTCATCTGGATATTTTTATAGCCATAGCATATTTTCCATTCGAATATTGCGGATTGAAGATGTGGGTGTTCCTCGAATACAGACAATAAGCGAGTAGGTGATCTCAATCCTTTTATACCGCACTCCTAATTTTACTTCAGCTGGATATAGAGATATTTGGAGCACACACACCATTTAATGTACACGCCATGTATTGCACCACATACATTTTTCACAAAACTATTGTATAAATAAACTGTTTTACCTTAATGAATTAGCTTCACATGAATCTATTAATTTGTTTGAAATTTGATTTTTAAAGGCTGTCATTATGTGATTTGGCTGGATCTGAGCGATGTGCAAAGACTCAGAACAGAGGAGACCGGTTGAAAGAAGCTGGAAACATCAACACTTCACTGTTAACTCTGGGAAAGTGCATCAATGCTCTGAGGCTCAATCAAACTCAATCCAAGTAAATCTGAATTTTGTCCACCTTTATTCATGTAACGGCTGCATTAGTATGTATTTTTACAATGATTTTAATATTCTAACATAAAATTGCCCTGATGTTCTTTTCCACAGGTTTCATCAGCACATCCCCTTTAGAGAGAGTAAGCTCACACACTTCTTGCAGGGTTTCTTCTGTGGTCGTGGAAAAGCCTGCATGATCATCAACATAAACCAATGCGCCTCAATGTACGACGAAACCCTTAATGTCCTCAAGTTCTCAGCAGTGGCTCAGAAGGTCAGTAGGAACCTTCTGGAACTTTAGAATCACTAGTCTTTTGTTTTCTTTGCAGTTTATTTATTTTGCACTTTTACATTTTGACATTTATAGGTAGTGGTCCTCAATCCAAAACCAGCTCCTACCATCGTAGCCAAGAGATCTGCAAGAGATGTGTCCATGATTATCAATAATGCTGACCAGAAGAACTGGACCAGGAGAAGCTCACTGATGAGTTGGGAAATGAGCCTAGAGGATGTGCTGGAGGATGAAGATGATGACATGGGTGAGGAAGAAGTGGAGAGTGATGATGAGAGCATGGAAGAAGAAACTGTGCTAGATGCTGCAGACGGTCAAGAGCTGCAGGAGGTATTCAGTAAAGTATATATTTTTTAATTCTCAATAAAACATTGCTTTTTTTGATATTGATTTGACCTGTAAAATGTCTGTTGTAGCTTCAATTAAAAATCGAAGAGCTCAAAGACAAGCTGTCCAAAGAAGAGTCTGAAAAGTTGGCCATGGAATCTCGAATTCGTGAAGAAGTCACCGCAGAATTCATGGAGCTGTTTTCTAACATGGAGAAGGATTACAAGTAAAGCCAACACTTTAGCATAGAAACTTTCTGCAAACTATTTTATAAAGATTATTTCATTTGCCTGGTTGCTTTTTTCAGTGAACGTCTCCAAAGAGAAAAGGAAATTGTTGAGGAAAGAGCAGACAGGAGGCTTGAGATACTTAAGAATCTGGTAAACAGAACCATTGGAGAAATAAACTCTGACCGTTCTAATGAGAATTCTGCAAAGGTGAACGCAAGTTTTTATCAAATATAAACAAAAAGGGAACCAAATTGTTCACAACCACTGTTATATTTAAAATACTATATTTTAAAATATAATTTTTTCTCTTCATTCTAGGAGGCCGAGATTAAGTTGTTGGACGGCATCATTGAGACAATGCAAGATGATCTAACTAAGATAAAAGGCGATGCAGAGGCAGTCCAGACGTGTCTGACAAACGTTCCCGACTTGCTTGAAACAGTCAATCTTCTGAAGACACAGCTGGGAGATACGACCGAGCAGCTTGGCAATAGCCAACATGTTCTCAGTCTTAAATCTAAAGGTGCGTTCACTTGCCATAATAAGGAAAATTGTAATGTCTTATGACATGCGTTTAATTCTGGTTTCTCTTTATAGAGTTTGAAGCAATTTGTGCTCAGGTGCGGGAATCAAATGACCAGCTTCAGGAGGCAAAAATGGTATTCTTAACTTGTAATTTTCTCTCGTGTCTGGAGTTATTGGAAATCGACTGTTTTTAAAAGGAGTGCGTGTGTACTGATGTTTGTTGTCATCTCTTTCAGAATTATGATTACCAGAAAGTGAGATGTCAGGAACTGATGTCAATCTGTCAGGAGAAAGATGACATGATCTCCAAGTTACAGACAACTTTGGATCAAAATGTTGAGGCTGCTACTAAAGATGTAAGTTTAGGATTGTTAGGAGTTGTAGGGGTTGGCGTACTTACGGAATATGCTGTTACCGCAGAATAAATTGTCAACCGTAAGAGATTTTTCTATTGCGTGTACTCCGCAAAATGTAAACAAGTAGGCGTGGTTAACTCGGCACTCTGCAGGTTGGGAATTAAGTTGAAATACTCTTTTGACCTTCTTTCAGTCTTAATTTCGTGATTCGCTCCAGTCCGGCGCTTTCTCTCATACCCAAAGTTTAACTTAGAAAACTTGCGTTGAAATGTGCGCTGATGCTCACAGCGTGAACGCTTTGTCGTGACGCGCAGCAAACCCCCGTTTTGGGAGACGCGTGTGGAGTTACCAGAGACTCACAGTCCAAAGACAACCTCGAGAAAAAACAAACACAAGTCTTCCTACTGTATAAATATGATATAGCCAGAAAGTAAATAAACAATAAATATTATTATCAGAACTTAATTTGATATCCTTAGCACATTTTCATAACTTGCATACAATTTAACTATGGATAGCATTCAAATTAACTGTAATAAATAAATAGGGGCAATCTTAGAAAAATGTGGTATAAGATATAGATTAGATTTTCACTGTGAAATGTATTGTAACTGTGAAGTAAAATGACTCATTCTGTGAAATAGATTTTTGGTCATTCCGCCTACCACAATACTGTAAGGATCATCCTGAAAAGACAAGCTCATCCTAAATGCATTCACTGCAAAAAATATATTACTTAGCAATTTGTTATTTGGTCCAAGAAAAAAAACATTGTTTTTTCTTGTTTTCTGAAAAACACATATCAAAATTCAAAGTCAGTTTACGTTTAAGACAAGCGTATAACATAGTTTAAGTTTGAACAGAATTTAATTTAATCTAAGTTTCCTTGCCGTGTTGGCGGATAACCTTTATCTAGTCCAATATTTATTTTCAGAAAAACAAGATTTTTTTACATTTATTCTGGAAAGAAGACAACAAGTAATTGATTGCAATCTTAAAAATCCTTTTTAATTTTGAACAGGAGATGCAGTAGCCTTATTACTTTAAGTATTATTGCATTAAGTCTGCCCTGCCATTGTTTTCTGCCTGTAATGACTCTTGTTGTTCTCGTGTTTTCATACATATATAGAGGGATTTTATTGACACAATCAAAGAGGAAATCCTTCATCTGAGAAATAACTGTAAGTGTATGGCGAATGAAGATGGTGTTCCTAGAAAGGAGGAAATATTGACCTCGGAAATTCAACAGCTCCTTCAAGATCTGAAAATGAAAGATGAGCAGCTGAATGAGCTTAAACTCAAGCAAAGTTCCCTGGAGAAGAAGGTGTGTGATCTCAATGATAGATTGGAAAAGCAGACACATGTAAATGAAGCCACGGCTTCCTCTTTGGTGATGGAGAGAGCAGAGGTCACCAAAGTTACAAATGAAAATAAAGCTTTTGCCAGTGAGCTGCATCAACTTCAGCAAGCGGCCAATGACATGAGCTCACAGCTCAAAACTGTTCAGATGGAACTGCAAAGTCAGGGGAAGGTGGGCAATGAGCTTTCGGAAGAACTGGATGCAGCCAAATCTCAGATCAAGAAACACCAAGAAGGGTCTTGCGGTCAGTCTGAAACTATCAAATCCTTAATGACAGAAGTGGATCATTTACGTCAAGAACTTGCTGCTAACCAGTCATCACATGGTGAAACAGAGGCACTCCGTCATGAATTTGAGGAGATGGTGGAGTCATCTCAGAAGAATAACATACGGAACGCCGACCTTGAGCAGGAACTCAGCCAGACCAGAGTGCAAATATGCCAGCTGGAAGAACTCTGCAGTCAGCTCAGACTGGAGCTTGACGCCCAGGTGCAGGCGCACAAGAGCCTACTGAGCTATCATGAAGCAGACAAGCTCAACACGGCCCGAATAAGAAGCAACTCGGAGTTGGTGATACAGCTGAACGCTCTGAAACAACAGCAGGGGATGCTGGGAAAACAGGATCAGGGCTCCAGAGATGAGTGCTGGAAAACTCTGGTGGAACAACTTCTGCAAGTGCTGAGCACACTGAACCAGAACGATGAAGTTCTAAACATAGCAAGAGATGTTGTAGAGCAACTTTCTAAGGCCAGTGAGGAAACCAAGCAGAGAATTAATGAGATGCAGAAGGAACTGTCTCACAAAAACACAGAACTTGAGAAGAAAGCCCAAGAGCTGTTCAAGTAGGTCCTTGTTTTTTATTAGTACTATGAGATTCTTGTTTAATATACACCTCACAGATTTTACGTAGTTTTTAGTGTTCCAGAAAAATATTTAGGAAGATATTTTATTGGTACTAAATTCATTTGTTTTCATTACTTTGAGTCACCTTACATTTTCTTAATTTTATATATTTAAAGTTAAGCTCACACAAACATTACTATAACATCCAAACATAATTTAGTCACCCTAATGCCATCCCAGATGTATATGGCTTTTATTCTTCATCAGAACAACAACAAATTAGTTCATATATAAATGCAGCAATGTTATCGTATATGGGACTCAACATAGTGAAAGTTAAAAAAATATTAAAATGTCAAATCTCTTTAATGCTCACCCAAAGACCTTAGCTTGTCTGATTTGTAACGAAACAAAACTGCATATGACTAGTCATGAGATGCTCGAGACATGTTGTGGACATCTGCCATATTTGAAACAAAAAGCAATTTTTCACTTTAAGAAGACTTTTTTTCAACACAGCAGAGTAATTTGGATTACTTTAATGATGGATGTGTATGCTTTATTTGTGCTTGGTCATTTTGGGTACCATGTTAGATGATGACTGCATTTTAATATAAATTCATAAAAGGAAGTCATATACATCTGCAATTGCATGAGAGTGAGTTAATTATGAGAGAACTTTCATTTTCTGGTGAACTATTTCTTTAAGTATTAAGCATAATTCAGTGGTGTATATAAATATACCAAAATGTATTTATAATCATCATATGTTTAAAATACTGAACATCCATTTTTATTTTATATACTTAATACAAAAAATCTGCAATTGCAGCACACATTAAATTTATTGCATTAAAAGATTATATTATTCATAAATCATGCAATCCTTATCAAAAGTGAGATTACAAAACATTTTAAGCTGTGCATGGTTATCAAGTAATACTGCATATGAAGTTTAATTTTATATCTGGGATGGTCTTAAATATGTTACTACATTTAAACTAAACTTAGTATAAAATAATTATACATGTATTATGTATTATAAATGTTTTGCTTTTTTAATAGGGTTTACAGAGGATTTTTGTCTTGTTGCCATGTGTAGAGCATTGACTAGTTCTATTATTATGAGACAGCCTTTAAAGTCCCAGTGATATAAAAAATTACAATGCCTATTTTTTCATGAAATGTTCCCACGTTTCTTGTAAATAGTTTATCAATGTTTGTCATTCTCCTTTTTAAATCTATGTGCCCTCATAATCTTTAGTTAAAATCTGAAAATGCACTGCCTTCCTGTAATCAATATGCATCTTAAATGACGTATGTTAGATGGCTTGGGCGGAGCATACGTTAACTCCTCCCCTTCTACTGTCAATCTGCTGCAAGTTCCATTTTAAAATTCAACAGCTGTTTTTATACATCCAATCAAATCGCAGAGAAAGACGGCAGCCACTGCCACAATGCTATCCTATTAGAAATTCCATTTCTTTCAGAAATGTGTCAAAATACGGAAGTAAAAACAATACAATTCCTTATATTAAGACTTTAATATATACTAGGAACAACGAAAGGATTATTTCAGCATGAAACTTAGGTAAAAAAGTATGCTGATTTTTTTTTCAGGTTGAGGGAACTCGAGAATGATGGACTGCATAAAATAGAGACCATGAGTTGCTCATTGCAGCAGCTGGAGCAAGAACGATCAGATGCCAGGGAGAAATTATGTGAAGCTACAGCGCAAATTGAACAATTACAGAAACAGGTGATTATTTTCATTTTCGATTTCAGTACAGTTTAATGGTCATGTATATCAGATTTCTCCTAAACATTGCATTCTACATCTCAGATCTCGAGCTTGAGTGAGGAAAACCGATTGTTTCAGCAGAGACTATGTGAAGCGAAGGTGAAGAAGGATCAGGCTCGTCACAGTTTGAGCCGTAAAGAGCAAAGTATTGATTCACTGCAGTCTGTGAGTGCCTTTTCCCCTCTGATTATTTAAACCTGTGAAGTTATCAGCTCTTAAACGGCCAAATCTTACCGTTTCTTTTCACTTGCAGGTGCAATCCAGCCGTTTCAAAGAAAATATCCAGCTTTGCCAATCAACATATCTAGGTAACTAACACATCTTTTAATTTAAACCTCTTTTTACACATTTATCCAACTGTTTAGATTCTGACTTTAGAATGATTAATTTTGTTTGCAGATATTATGGCAGAGCAGACTGAGGTGATGCATGTAAACTTCAATAAAGAGCGTGCACAGATAGATCAACAGGAATCGCTTGAGGCTGGATTGAATGATACTGAATCCATAACTGAAGGTGTCTGAGTCCTTTCTAACTGTAGTTTGTATAAATCTCGCAAACTGACAATAAACATCGCAAACATCAAATTTTTCTTGTCAGATCGTGCAAAACCGCAGGACACATGTCGCAATGAAAATGCTGGCGATCCCAAGCATCGTAGCATTAAAGAGGTATAAACCTAGAAGCTTCCAATCCCCCAGATTTCTGTACAACTGTGTGAGATTTGCTAGTAATGTGGCTTCTTTTGATGTTTCAGCCGCCTAAAGAGCAGGCAGATGATAACCAGGAAAGAAGGCAGGAAAAGGGACTTCAAGAAGCCATGGGAGAAGAGGTGAGAGTGGTCTAGAGATCAGGACGTCTAGAGGGGCACCAGCATGGCACACTGCAGCTGGAGCTAGTAATAGGATCAGCCTTTTTGTGGCTCTTTCCATCTCATTATTTTCTGTCTCGCAAGCTCGAGGGGAAGATTAACATTTACATTTAGTCATTTGGCAGACGCTTTTATCCAAAGCGACTTACAGTGCACTTATTACAGGGACAATCCCCCTGGAGCAACATGGAGTAAAGTGTCTTGCTCAAGGACACACTGGTGGTGGCTGCTGGGATCGAACCAGCAACCTTTTGATTTACCAGTTCAGTGGTTTAACCCACTAGACCACCATCTCCAGATAAAGCCCAGAGTAGTCATTTATTTACGCAGCAGGATACTTTTCGAGTGACCTGCCATGAGAAGAAATAACAGGACTGTGCAATGATGTCAAAGCAGCGAAATGCAGAATTCAAAGTTTATTTTTCATAAAATGTCTATATATAATTAATATAAAACTCACAGTATCAGTCAAAAGTTTGAAGAAACACTAACAGTAACACTTTATTTTACAGTGCCCTTTTTACATATTACACATTTACTATAGAATTTACTTTAACTTTTGCATAATTACCAAGGGGCAATCTAGTGTCTCTCTCATGAAACCAACACGGAAGTGACTTAAACTGCAATTCATCGACGGTCCGCTAGAGCCTGACTCCAAAACAGAGCAGAATCTCATTGAGCCCCATGTTAAAATTGCCAACTTTAGAGCATAAAAAACATGTTTAAAATTGCCACCCTTTCACTAGAATTTGCTAAATGGTTTTAGGGCATATTATCATTTAACTTCTTGAGGTATCAACCTGAGTCAGAAGGTTAAAAAATAGGTAGATAGATTGATATGTAGATAGATAGATAAAAGGGGTTTAAGTTAAAAATAACATGAGGATAACAAAAATATGTTCATTTAGACATTTACATTTAGTCATTTAGCAGACGCTTGTATCCGACTAACAGGTGGGGTAGGTAATGGAAGCAATTAGGACAGCATACAACAAGAGCATAAGTCCAATCAAAAAGAAGACTGGTTTCATATAGCCTAACACAGTATACAGAAACATTCATTCATACATTTTTGTTTTTTAGAGTAGAGAAGAAACGAGTAGAGAAGAAACGAGTAGAGAAGAAACGAGTAGAGAAGAAACGAGTAGAGAAGAAACGAGTAGAGAAGAAACGAGTAGAGAAGAAAAGAGTAGAGAAGAAAAGAGTAGAGAAGAAAAGAGTAGAGAAGAAAAGAGTAGAGAAGAAAAGAGTAGAGAAGAAAAGAGTAGAGAAGAAAAGAGTAGAGAAGAAAAGAGTAGAGAAGAAACTTGAGTCAGAACAGTAAGATGTTGGCTGAAGAGATGGGTTTTCAGGCGTTTCTTAAAGATGGCTACAGAATCTGCAGATCTTGTAGCAGCAGGCAGATCATTCCACATAGGTGGAACAGATCCGGAGAAGGTGCGCGAGAGAGATTTTCTACCTTTATGGGATGACACCACAAGACGCCGTTCGTTTGCAGAGCGTAGGGATCTGGTGGGTACATATGTCTGCATTAGTGAGTGAAGATAAGGTGGTGCCAAACCAGTGGTGGTCTTGTAGGCCAGGAGCAGAGTCTTGAATTTGATGCGAGCGACTATAGGGAGCCAATGTAGCTTAATGAGTAGGGGAGTTAACCGAGTCTGTGAGAACCAGGCTAAAGTCTAAAGAAAACCGGTCTTTGTATGTTGTTAGCATAAATTTGAATGTATTAGCATGATGTTAATGTTAATAACATTTTGCTAGAATGATTCTAACGCGATAAACATGTTGCTCGCATGATGTAAACACTATTAACATGTTGCTCGCATGATGCTAACAAGATTTTCATGTTGCTAACAAGATTTTCATGTTGCTAACATGACTTTCACATGATTAGCATGTTTACTAGCATGATACTAAAATGATTATGATGTTGCTTGTGTAAAAGACCACCCACTGGCCAACGACGGAATCCAATTGCCTGGGTGAAGGGATCTCATGTTCTGCTTCTCCTCAGCGAATCTACATGAAGTTATTTAAAACCGGAAGTTCCGGAACCATTACAATTTGGTTCAATTAACATGACTCTTAACTCTTGGTCTTAACATGTGGTTGAGACCAATCTGACTCCAATTTTAATATAATATAAAATAAGTTATATGACATTTCAAATGTATCTGTTGATCATAGTTCATTTAAAGTTTATCATACTTTGCAAAGTCGAGACACACAGTTATAATGTGGGAAGTTCTGGTTACGGATGTTTCCCTGAGTCTTTGTTACAATCTGGGTATATAAGGTGCATTGACAAAAGAGTCCAATAGTCAGTGAGAAACTTTTGTTTGTTTTCTCGTGACTGAAGAGAGCCTCAAATGGGATCTCAATCTATCTGTAGACAAGATTCCCTGAGAAAGTCACACCTCTTAGAGGAGTGGAGGTTATGTCCAAAAGTTAAGGATAAGTTCTAATACACTCTGTGTTAGGTTTGAAGGAACTAGTCCTTTTTACCCATCGCAGCATGACCTTCATAACATAAAAATAAATGATATACACAATATGAAATGTGTAAGCACATTTCCAGTGGTCAGGGCCTGAAGAGATGACGGGGAGGGGTGTGATAAGAAGAGGGGGTTCAATTCCTGGGCATCAAGAACCCATGATGGGAGGGCAGGATATCATTCCTCATGGTCTATCAACAAATGGGGTTTTGTGTCCCAGCATCACAAACAACCTTAGTTTTTAGATATACTGTAGGTGTGGCTAAATGGTTGTTAAACTAATCTGTTTGGTTGCTATGGGCGTGGATTGGCATATGCCAATAGATGATGCTCTGAGCCACAAATGAAACGAACCAACCCCCATGTCTCTACGATGTTCTGATGCAGAGAAATATGTCTTGCTAAACGGTTGGTTAGTTAATCTGTTTTGTTGCTATGGGCGTGGCTTCACAGCTTCATGATACTGATTAGTTGCCGGAATCAAATGTGCTCACCCCCTTGTCTCTATGGCACTGTTCTGCAAAGATATCCGCCTGGTTCTTTTATAATGCAGTCTATGGGATCGGTTGCTAGGATCCCACTGGATAGGGTGTTTCCTGCCCCATTATAAGTCTATGCCAATGGGAATTTTGTGTGGCTCTTACGCCCAACGGAGCCTGCCAGCCTCTTCAAATGTGATATCCTGCAAGTTTCTACGAGATCCTTGCTCTGAGTTATGAGCTGTCGCAATGAAGTAATCGTTATCTCGTATGAAGTTTGTCGTAATGTTAAGTCTATGGAAATGTTGGTGGTTTTGATATTCTGGTTATTCGAAAACCAGAACCAGATCAGTTAGAAAAAATATAGCAACTCGGGTGAGACCAGTCTGAAAACCTGTGTGATGTGGTGGCTTGAAAGCTATAGGAGGACTTAGAGTCAGAAAATGTCTGTAGAAGAAGAAAAGTTTATCAGGAAGAAGAAAATCGATATATTGACACAATTACATTTTTATCCCCAATAGTAATTTCCGACATAGCATAGGCCTTGAGATTGAAATATTTTTAAGTTCATTAAAAATATTTTAGTCAAATATTTGACTGGTAGTGTCTAATATTATTATTTAAAATTTCCTCGCTCTGGCATGTTTATTTGTTAAACACTTTAATTAATTTGATGATGTTTTCAGCAACCAACACAGGTGTAGCGTATAATACGTAATCTAAAACAAAACAAAAATCTATTTTAATAATTGTTTAAATTAAAAAATGCAGATCAATCTGGATAATTTTCACTGAACCGAGAGGATCATTTAGGGGATGAAAAGTCATTAATTTTTTATTCTTTTCACCCTTTATTCTTTTTGTATCTTAATAGCCATACTGTGGTTGAGAAAAGTGGTCCCAATTTATTTTCATCATAACTACACTTAAAGGAGCAACGTGGATATTTTAGCAGCATCTAGTGGCGAGATTGCTTATTGCAACTAATGGCTCGCCTCTCCTCATCACTTGCACTACGGTGGCTGCACAGAAAGATGTCATTGCGTTTTCGGTTCTTTGAAGAAGATTTATTTTCAAAACTCGCTCTGTAGAGCAGTCTGTCTGTTTAGGGCTACTGTAGAAACAACATAATGAATGTCACGTAAGGTGACCCGTGTATGTAGATAGAAATAGCACATTCTAAGGTAATAAAAACATAACCCTTCATTATGTAAGGTCTTTATACACCTCTGAAGACATAGTTATGTATATTATATTGCATTTCTGTCAGCAGATCCTCCAAAAAATTACACACTGGACCTTAAACGCATTAAATGTTTCATTATTGGTAATATTCCGAGAACTGTTAATTTAAAAAATAATGAATATAATTGGTCACACATGTGCAGTGTGAGCACCAAACTGAATCTCCAGGTGCTCTATTTAGAACCTAACAGAAAAACTTATGCGCACCCTGATTATATTTCATAAATATTTTGAGTCTCCCCTGTTCTTAAGGTCTCACCTGTTCTTAAGGTCTCCCCTGTTCTTAAGGTCTCACCTGTTCTTAAGGTCTCACCTGTTCTTAAGGTCTCAAAATGTTCCTCACATTTCTCACTTCTGAATATAGGAAATGTTGAGGCAGCAGCTGGCTGAGAAACAAGATGCCATTTCAAAATTACAAAAGGAAAAGGATGATTTGGCTGCTTCTCTTGAATCTGAAACCCAGAATAACAACCATTCTGAACAGGCTTCCGATGTGAAGTCAGATGAAGATGACACTTTGAATCCAACACAAGAGGTCAGTATAGTGATATTAAATGATGCACAAATGCATGCATCATTGAAAGATAATAATCACTTACTCTTTTTGCATTATGGCTGTATTTTGTTGATTGTTCTGAGCAGGTGGCAGTTCTGGACTCTTCTGTTCTTTCCACAAAGAGTCTAAGAGAACAGCGCTTCCCTAAACCTGAGCTGGAAATTAGTTTTACTCCACTTAAACCTGACCGAATAAATGTCAGGAAACCAGGAGAGGAAGAATCTGTAACAATCAAACTCAGACGCACAGCCAGAAAGAGAAAGAGCCCAGAAATGCAGGTACAGTATGTGGAAACCATGACTAAAACAGTAAATTGATCTAAAATAGTTTCTGTAAACTTTACATTCAATTTCAACGCTATACATAAACATAGAAATTGTATTTTTAAGGGTGTTTGTTATTGTTTTAGAATGCGGTTGAGTCTGAAAATCGAAAAAACAGACGACTCAGGGTGAACAAGGAGAACATCCAGTCTGTTGAGGTAACTACACAACTTCTACCTTTAATGTTCCTGTGACATCATTTAATGTTTATTAAATGTGTTTGCTTTTTTTGCACCCAGACCCCTAAAGTGCAGGGAAAAACAACGACTCAATTAAATCAGCAAGATTCTCCAGCCAGCCTGAAAGCTAAGACAGACGGCGCTCTCCAGAAGATTGGTGACTTTATTCAGAGTTCTCCAACTCTCTTTGGTAGCAAAGGTCAGCTCGAACTCTTCAATTTAGACTCGGTCAATGGCATCGATTGCAGGTCTCTGCCAAAAGTGTTTCATACTGTATCTCACCATGACACAAGTTTTACCTCTCACCACAGCAAAGAAGATCATGAGCATGGTTAAATCCCCCAAACCTCTGAGGCCTTCCGAGAACAACAAACCCAAGAGATCCAAACGGAAGCTTTTTAAGACCCATGTTTCCTCTCCGATGGACATACCCTCTCATCCTGTAAGTAACATCCTGTACATAAATGATGTAAGAGTGAATCAGGAAAGCTTTATGCATATATAAATAAATGATATGAGTGCCATATGTTGTATCATGAAAACTAGACTTGACGATTACTTTATTTTAAAGGCACAATATGTAACATTTCTGGATTCAAATATCTAAAAACCACTAGCACAGTGTAGCAAATTTTGTTCACTTGTGTACTCGCATTCTTTCAAATATTTTTAACAATGATTGAGTCGGGAGAAATTCAAATTTTTTTTGCAAGAAAAGGTTCGCCTGTCAATGACGTGGCCATGTTATTCTTTGTTTCCACTTTTACTGGCATAGAAATGCGCAGACCGATCGGCAGATGATATCAAAGCAACGCAAGAACTATTTAAAAGCTTTACTTTGGAGTAGATCTTGTTTAAGTTTTATGTCATATATCGATCAATCAGATTAATGCTGCGTCTCATGTCGAACACGCCTCATGGCAAACCACTGGGTCTCATAAATAAACGCAAAAGTTATATTGTTATTATCATTGTGTATTAAATTCAGTAAATTGTTTTACAGGTTGGAGGTTGTGAGGATGATAAAGAGAGCGATCATTTGATTATCAAGAGAAAACTGAGAACCAGAACTGCTAAGTGATTCTAAAATCCTTATTTTGAAGTTTTTTGATCACTGGAAAGTTTTGTAAATAGCTATAATACGTTTGTTTATGTTTTTGGAATTGTCCTTTTTACTTCAGCATTTGATATCCTGTGAACAAAATATGTAAAAACTAAAGGTCAATTATTAAAATAATAATTGAGATAAAAAACAAGTATATTTTAGATGTGTGGTTTTTTTATACATTTGAGAAATATCTGATCAGTGACTGTTATATAAGGGGTGATTAATAGCCAGCTGGTTGTTATCGCAGACTAAACCCTGATTGTGTTATAAGGACCTGATATGAAAGTTTTTTTTGCAATAACAACTGGTTGGTTGTACATTACCGTGCTTATTTCACGACTACTTACCTCATGAATGAATGTATCTTAAGTATTTTATTAGCTCATTTGTAATGAATGCTGACCTTTTGTAAGGAAAAGCCATTAACGTTCTCTTTCAAGCCAAGACACGAAATTCAAATAAGATAATGTTCAATTCGATTTGTGGTTTGTAAATATCCTATACAGACGGTTTCAAAGTGACAACATAAACAAACGCATCGGTGGACTGCCCTTAAAGGAGCCAGTCTTTCCTGTTTTTGAGGCTTCGAAAAAAACACTTTATATTTTACTTATTTTCAAGTCTATTGTTCACTGCTGTCCCTCTTCTCACTAAACGACTGGATTTCTTCCGGTCTATATAAAGTCCGTCCTTCCGAAGCGCTCTGATTGGTAAAGCTGACCCGATCTGTCGTGATGTGTTCCCCGCTTAGAGTGTGTGTGAAGATGTCCCACCTGTACTATATCAGCCTCTCAGTGCACGTGTATTCATAAACTTTGGTTTTGAGCAATAAACAGTAACAATGGCGTCAACTTCACTTTATCGGTTAAAAACATGTGGATCGATCAAAGTGTAACGGAGGTCTGCTAGTGCATGTGCAAACGTCAATCTTTGTTAGAGATCGCAAATTTTTGCTTCACTAATAACAGAAGAGTTGGTTTTACTTTTTATATTGGACTCGAGTTGGACAATAAAACAAGCAGATTGACCAGGAGACATTCGCAAGCAGGACTTCAAAGGATATTTCATAGAAGTCTTTAAGAGGTACATTTTATTTAATAAAAAACATTCTGCTGTTGACAGCCTTTCAAAGTATGCAGAGGTGAAAGGGATAGAGAATGTTCCAGATGAATGTTTGGGGTCAGTTTGTTGACTGATAATTGTAGTAGAGTAGGCGAGGCGAGACCGTGGTTCGAGTCTGGTGAGTAATTGTGAATGAGCGCCAGCTGTGCGCACACCGGGCTCGAATCACGGAGGAGATGGGAGCATATAAGAGAACGAGCGACCGGACCGTCGAAGAGAGAGGTCCGGGCCCGAAGTGTTTGTATATGTATTTATGGTTTACTGTGTTGTTGTTCGC